>CM023448.1:346349595-346940845 GCA_013339765.2 Haemaphysalis longicornis | reverse complement strand
GGAGGCTAGCAAGCCAGAGTACAAACAAGGCCCACCTTCGACTCGCTCTTTTGCAAAGGTTTTGCATAACTTGCTAATGTTGGATTTTTTTGCCACAAAGTTATTCAGCTGTATGTGGACTGTCTCAACCGACTGTAGCTAAAATGAGCAACTTTTTAGTGGCTGCTCCCATGCAAAAATTCTCAACTGCGAGGCTGTAAAAAGAGGCTGTAGCTTTAAAAGAAACCTTGACTGCTGGGAAAATTTGATAAATGTACTCAATGATCTTTCAGTGCTGTAATAGAAATTTGCCAAATTCAGACAACCAGCTGGATGGAGCACAACACATGCCAGACATAGTCAGGACGCATCTGGCTGCAGTTTTCTATATTTCATTTAGGCATGATTAACCGTATCTCACTTAATTTAGGATGGTCATAATATTTTTGCCCTGTTTCAGTTTAGAATAGGGTGGGATGGTCTATGCCACCGCCTTGGTGCTGGGAAATTAAGCGAGACTGGATTAGAGTTTGTGTGGGCCTTCATGTGCCCCCAATGAGAAGCTGGTATTGAGCATTGGCATGATCTTCAGCAGCAGCAGGAGCAGGAGCTTCCGGCGCAGCAGACGCGCTGACCCAGCAGCTGCTGGCCGGCATGGCGGGCTTTGTGGGGCTGGCACGCATCCTGCAGAGGCTCCTACAGGACCCCGGCTACCGCAGAGCCCGCTTCGGCCAGGTGCGACACTTTGTCGTCAAGATGCTGGACAGCCACAACTACGAGAGGTACTTGCTCCACTCCCAGCGAACACGGGGCGTGTGCAAGCGCCAGTGGCCGGCCCCAAGTGTGCCCGCCCGAGTGTGGCCCGTCCAGCCACCTCCGCCCCACGTTTTTCGGGCTGGGGGCCTGTTACGAGTAATGTGTTATTACCAGCGACTTCTTGTAAGTTAGAGGAACTTGTAACGGTGACACTGTTACTTTTTTACAGAGTAACTGGAACAGGGAATGCCGTTACAGTTACTTGCTTTTTATAAAAGTTATCTTTCAGCAACAGT
Source organism: Haemaphysalis longicornis (assembly GCA_013339765.2). Lineage (NCBI taxonomy): Eukaryota > Metazoa > Arthropoda > Arachnida > Ixodida > Ixodidae > Haemaphysalis > Haemaphysalis longicornis. Next base: position 346,939,814 of record CM023448.1, on the reverse strand, counting down.
CCGTGAAGGGACACTGAAGTGAATTCGTCAAGCTCCCGTTTTTACTTGCACTGCGTAGACTGGCTCAAATAGACACACTTTTCATCATTTATCCGGGCGGTGAGGCAGTGTTTATTTTATAGAGCATGAAAGAAGAAAAACTACCATGTGCGGTTTGTGCCGGCTGCTTCAGCTAACAGCAGCGACGTCAATACGAGGTGCTGCATGATTGGACAATGTCCAAGATTAGTATTCGAACAAGTTTCGGTTCTGTGAAACATGTGTGGCATCAGACGTTAGTTGGATGGGCATTCTCGATATCTCAGTGCGTAATTGGCATACCGCGCTTCTGCCATGTTGTCGTCTGTAAAATGTATCGGGTAAGCCTACCAGCACAGCTTGGAATAGTAGCAATCTCTAGCCGAGGCCTATGCAGTGGATGAACACCCTGGGCATCACCACAGATGCTCAAACGCCATGCGCTTCTTTTTCCCCGTATTTGGAACTTGCCTGGCCCGTGCCTGTAAGAGGCGTGTTCACACCAGGCCAGTTGTTCTCAGCATGGTCATCTGTGAAGAGCTTAAAAAGCATAGTCGGCCATGCGCGGCGGTTGAACCAGTCTGCTGAGCATAGCACTGCTGAACACGAGAGGCAGTTCAGCGCAGGAGAAGAAGCCGCACCCAGTTTGGAGCATCTGCCTTGTCTCACAACCGTCAGTCACATTCTTTTGGCGAAGTTCGGCGAGGGCGACCATTGTTGCGCTTGACAGTGTTCTCAGGACTTTAGCCACAGCAAGTGATCGGTGGTGTAGCTTGTTAGTAGTTTGGATGAGACAATTCGGTTACTGCTCTGTTGTGGCTAAATATAAAATGCACGCAAAATATTCAATTCTGTTGCTATTAATCGGTCACATCTCCCTGATGCCATCCCAGCAAATCTGGCAGTGATCCTTTTGGACACGTGCCTCTTCTTTCTGTCTAAGTTGCAGGAGAGATGGCATGGGTGAATCCATCTTCTTTCTTTTTTGCGACCCTAAGGCAAAGCCCCGGTCGATCAGCGGACACACAAAAAACCACACTATAAACGGTATGATGTTTTGGGCCACAGCGTTTTAAGCAGTATGCTTAAACGGTGGTCACAAAAACCCTTGTTATATCCGGTCCCGCACTGTATGTGGTTAGTTATGAATGGTCTACACTGTAGTATACTTGTAAACGGATATCCAAACAAAGCTTTTTTGTTCATAAGCATGTGAGCACAACACGCCTGTGCTGAGCAGACAGTGTGAGAAAACAATGGACGCAATTTGTTGGCAACTCTTTCGACTACAGAAGCTGTCGGGATGGCACAGCATCATTGCAGCTCGCGAAGCCCCTTGTGGTGTCAGCTTGCTGCGGACTCCTGTTGCGTTTCACTGTATCCACTTGTTATTGCCTCATCGCCGGGAGGTTCTTATTTGAAGCAACTGAGTTGCGGGTGCTGGCATGCTGTGGTGATTTGGTGCACAAGTGCGGGGAAGTTGAGCACGTCCATGTGGCTGGGCCTCGTGTCTTTCCCGAGTGCGATGCTCCCACCAGGTGCCTTCCCTGTGTGTGCAGGCGCTGCTGCACACCACCCGCAGGCTGCTCGGCACCGACGTGCACCTGCAGCTGGGCGCGCTGCGGGCGGCCGCCAACCGAGCGTACGGGTCACACAGCGCCACCTGTGCCGCCTGCGGCCACGGCCTGGGCCCCGCCGCTGCCCGGGGGGTGCTCCTCTTTCGGTCGGTGCGCCCCCGTCGTCCCCCCCCCTCCCCCCACTGACGGTGGCCACCTCCGCGCAGGTGCGGCCACTGCTACCACCAGGGCGCGTGCTTGGAGGGGCCCCGGCGCTGCCCCCGCTGCTGCTCCGACGGCCACCCCGCGGACGTCCGGGTAGGCGGCCTTTCCCGTGTGGACCCCGAGTGGGCAGCTGTACATGTGCCCCCCCCCCTGCGGTTCGGTTTGCTGGGCCCTCTGCCGCCTAGCGTTGTCCTGGCGCGCTTTCCAGTGGGAACAGTAGGGACGCCTCGGTCATCCGCGGTGTGGCGCGCACAAGCACACATCCCAAGCTTGATGGGCAGACGCCAGGACTTGGTTGCGTAGGAAATGCCTGGGCGGTGGATTGTGGCAGGGGTGGGCAAGGCTGGCAGGCGGGAAGGGTGGCGCCTCAGTTTCAGTTGTGCAGAGCATGGGTGCACGAGCGAGGAAAGCAGCTGGGACCACCAGTCTTCACCAGTGCGGCAGGGGGTTTCCCCTCGACTCGAAGGGGGCCTTGCAGAACAGCGCTTTCGGTGCAGTCCTTCGAGTCGCTCCAGCATGGCGACAGTGGACTCGCTCTGCCTCCACAAAGTGCCGCGATTAAGAACTGCAACGTCACGACCAGGAAAAGTTGTGCTGCATGCACCGGACATTGTTGCCAGACTGTGCAACATGCTTTGAGAATGCAAATAGCTCGTCATCGGTGTGCCTGTACTAATGTTTTAGAGCAGTCAGCAATCGGTATACTGGCATAAGTCGATAATTTTTTGAGCACAGGCAATCAGTTGCATCGCATGCAGCTGATTTTACAATGGCCAACTATTGTGCTATGGTTTCTGACTCGCCACGGTGGCTCAGTGGCTAAGGCGTTGCGCTGCTGAGCACGAGGTCGCGGTTTCGATTCCCGGCCGCAGCGGCCGCTTTTCTGATGGAGGCGAAAAGCAAAAACGCCCGTGTGCACACGATTTCGGCGCACGTTAAAGATCCCCAGGTGGTCAAAATCAATCCGGAGCCCTCCACTACGGCGCACCTCATCGCCTGCGTTGCGTCGGCGCGTTAAACCCTACAATCAAAAAATCTATGGTTTCTGCTTTTTAATTGCAGTTTATAGTTCAGTAGTGCCTACCTTTGGCATTCTTATATCAGTAGTTTCACTAGCGCCACACTGGCAGTCCACTGCTGATGGCTTTCTTGCTGGTGGCAGCTTTGCATCAGCCAAGATAGTGGTGAGCCCAGATGGTTTTGAGGCTGTTGCAAAAGAGGTTCTTCTCCCCCACAGGCGGCCAGCAGTGCGCGGAGCCTTCCCCTGCATTCGCCCCTACTCAAGAGCAACCTCCAGCTCGCTCTGGCACCTGCCCGCTTGCCGGGCGCTGAGCTCGACATTTAGTCTCACAGTGTTGAAACTCGGGTCGGGCAGTCCATTATTTTGTCATTAAAACAACTGGTCATTAACCTCTGTCCTGTCTTCCTCCGACCAAGGACGGCCATTTCTCAGGCCCAGGCACACTGGTGTGCCATGGCGCTTCGAATATCCATGGATGCGATGTGGCAGCGAGCAAGGGAGCCCCAGCAAGGCGTGTTGGCACCACTGGGAGGGACACTGAAGTGAATTTGTCAAACTTGTGTTTGCATCGCATGGGTGGGCTCGAGTAAGCCCACTTTTCACCATTTATCCATTCGGCAAAGCATATGGCCTGAAAGAAGATAAAACACCATGCGGCATCTGTGGCAGCCGCAACAGCAGCAGGAACGCCAAGTGATGCCAACTCGTCTTGCAATGTGATGGGACGATGTTAAAGTTCATGCTGCATGCACTCTTGTGTTAGTGGTTTTTTCTTTATGCAAAACTTTACTATTGGCGACAAGCATATGTGTCGGAACATAGTTCTGAGCTGTTCAAAGCACTTTCGGTTATGGTTCCATTCAGCACATCCATGTTTTCAATGTTGTCTGTGATCGTGCATTAGTGATACTTTAGGAATTGCCATGACCTGCTGTTCCCATGTTGTGCTTCAGAAATTGGGCTGGGTAAACCCCGTTGCAGCGATTCAAGTATCGTTCCATGCAGTGACCAAGGATGAGCCAAGGCGTACGTAGTGCTGGATTATGTCCGCGCCACCAGATGTGTTCAACCGGGAGGCAATTCTCTGGCACCTTCAAGCTCGGTGCCATGGGTCATAAAAGGCATGTGGACACAATTGGACTGGCGGGTGGCCAATTCCAAACCAACCTGTTCAGGATTTGAACCCACACAGTGAGGCACCACCGTGGAGGGCGCTGTGCCACTGAGGAGCTGCAAAACAGGCGTGGCAGTGCGTAATGACATCGGGGGAAGGAAATGTACCCTCACTCTCGGCCTCTCTGGTGTGTGCGCGGAGGTCACGGCCACTCCTTTGCCTTGACTGCACTTTGTAGGCATTACGCGGGCGGGGTTGCCACAAATTCTCAACTATTTTAATGAAATGTTGCTAATCAATGAGCCAGACAGGCAGGTTGTGAGTTGCGCACTTCAAAGCACACAAATTTTCAGGCAATTTTGTTCCGCTGAGCTGTTTCTGCACGCCTACTTCGGAGGCAGAAAATTGGTCAAAATTTAATGGCCTGTGTGTCTGGGACAGCAGAATTTCTTTGCTACAGGTTTCCGTCACAATGGGGTAGGGAAGTTATTTAAAACTTAATTGTTCCCTGCCATAATGCCATCGGGGTCTCACGTACAGGGTCCAGTTTTCGCGGTAACGGCCCACAAATTTCGCAGTCACACTTCATTCTAGCTCATCTTCTCGCCATTCGGATGCCTGTTCCACCCAGAGGAATGAGTGGTGCCAAAATAGCTAGGCAACTCTAATCTCTCTTCAGATTACAGCCGTCACCTAGTAGCTGTTCTCGAAAGCTTGTAGCAGTTGGCACCTGGCCGCAGGTGAATACAAAATAATGGTGGTTGATCTGTCCTTATGCGTATTTTCTTTCCAAAGTGAAATAGGTCACTGAAACTTGCCTGTGCCGCGGGCGGTACTAGTTTCATCTCAACCGTTACTGCTGCTGTCACACTGCGGCAGGCCCAGCTCCAAGTGTTGCGTGGGCTGGCCGTGATTTTCACTGTGGCCTTCCTAGGTTAGGTTTTCCTTTTCTCCAGTCAATCTTAGGTGGGCGGGACTGTCGCCTCCTTTCTTTCAAACATCCCCAGCTTAAGGTTAACTCACTCAATAGTTCGGTCTATTGTCAAAACCTGACGTCTCTTTGTCGGCAACATCAAACTAGGCGACTCAAAGCAAACGCTCGTCTGGCTGCCGAACGGCAGACACTTATAAAGTCCTATTAATTAGTCCTTAGTGTTTGTACATTAATTGCACGGCTAAATTCTGCTGCAGAGCAGCTTGGAATTCTAGAGAGAGGAAGCTTATTTTATACTATGTAGCAATGGCGGCAGTGGTGGCTGAGGGTTGGGTGTTTAATACAAACTATCATATCATCATCTGCCTATTTACGCCACTCCAGGGGAAAGGCGTCTTCCATGAATCTGTTATCCCAGTTCTGTGCTAATAGGCACCAATTTACCCCCGTAAACTTGATCTCATCTGCCCATCTAACTTTCAGCCGCCCGCTGCCACGCTTGCCTTCTCTAGGGATCCACTCTGTTACCCGTTAAAGGGGCCAATGAAGACAAAATGCAAGTTTGGTTCATTCAAAATATTTCCTCGTTAGGATCATGCTGACACCACTTTTAACGTAAACTTCGCTCAAATAAGCTATATAATTAGGAAAAAAAATTACGCCCACCTCCCCTCGCGGGAACCCTGGTGTGAGCGACGCTGAAGGGGTTCCATTGTGCGTTTCCGTTGGGTCGATTACTCGAATTGCGTGAGCAATCGTCGGGTAATGCGAGAGAGAGAGCAAGCGTTAGCGCGGACGACCGTCGACTGAGAGACCGGCCGGAGCGCGGGGCACTCCGCTTATATGCGCATCACGGCCGAAGGAGAGGAGACCGCGGAGAGAGAGGGCGCTGCACATGCGCCACAGCGCACTTGCGCCGCGGAGTGAGAGAGTGCGCTGCACTGCGCGCGCCACAGATGTTGGGGGAGAGGGCGCGCTATCATGCGAGAGGAGAGGGGGGTGAGCGGAGGAGAGGCGCAGCTGTGCAGGACGCGGACAACGACGACGCAGGAAGGACAGGGCCGCCGGCAAGAGAGATGCTCCTCTCAGCGTCGCATCTAAAAGGGAATGGCCCTGCAACCCACTAGCTCATGATGTCATACCAGCCAGCTCCGTGATTGGCGGAGGCCGGAAAAAGCAAACGCAATTAGGCAGAACTTATAAGCTTGCCGATAGCTATTTACGCTTAAATTTAGGGCACATTCTTCTAAAAGCAGTAAGAATGGTAGGACAAACAGTGGAAGTTACGAAAGCACACGTAACACCGAAGTACCAATGTGTACTGCTGTTGGTACTGCGCGCACTATGCTTTGTTTAGATGAGCAGCACTGCGGGGGCTTGGGGGTTGTCTCAGACAACCACGGGCCGATGTATGCAAGTGACAGTGTCCTACGTGACCATATCTGTCCAGCGAGGCACTATGTTTCACAAAACGATTATTAAGTTAAACCAGCAAGGGGAATGCACAACGGAGAGCGCTCTCCCAAATCAATTTTTCTTTGCTCAATCTTCCCGACATGTCAGTAGGTTACCGTGAGCAGAAGGCCATGAAGCTAGGAAGAGAACCGTACTGGGCAAGCCCTTTTCGTGCCCCAACATGAACTATAACCGTGGAGCTGTTCGGATGCTTGCCCGTCACACCAGGCGAAGGTGCCCTGCTGGGACTGACAGATGGCACCACCGCCTCAACGGTGGTCCAGTGCAAAATCTTTGCACATGGCGCCTGTCCACCTCCCACCCTATATAAGAACAATATCTACCAGACCTCCATCGTACAGACCTCCATCGTGCGTACATCGTACAAACCACGGCAAGTGGCGTTGTGAGCATTTGGGGAACGCGACTCGTGTCCACTCATCGTTTCTGTGGGGCATGATAGTAGCGAGGCAATTGGAGCGTGCCAGGGGGTTGGGCAGGGGGAAAGTAAGAGAGAGCGCAGCCAACAGACGGCCTCATTTCCGACAGGGACGCTGGACGGTTGGAAGGTCCGGGTACGCTTAGAAGGGCTAGAACGTCGGCGTGCTCGCCTGTGAACGCCAGTGTGCACAAATGGGGCGAAGCTTCAGCCAAACTGTAATGAGAAATGTGAAAGGAAAGTGACGTGCGGTGCTTGTGTGTGTGTGGGCAAGTGCTGGCAATGGTATAAAGGGGCCATGCAGACAAAGCAAAAGTTCAGTTCATTCGACAGATTGCCTTGTCAGAATCATACTGACACCACTTGTGACATAAACTTTGCTCAAATAAGCTACATATTAAGAGAAAAAGGAAATGGCCTTGCGACCCACTCGCTCATTTCCCGCACTAGAACATATGACGTCATATGCACCGCTGTGCGATTAGCTGAGGCCGGCAAAAGCAAACGCAAGTTAGGCAGGGCTTATAAGCTTGCAGAAGGAGCTGTTTTCGTTTAAGTGTAATGCATATTCATTTTATAACAGTAAGAATAGTGGCATGAAACAGTGTAAGTTACGAAAGTACATGTAAACATAGAAGTAGCAGTGCGTACTGCTGTTGGTACTGCGCACACTATGGTTATTACAGCTGCACAGCGGTGCGGCTCTTTAGGGTTATATCACACGACACGGCTGATTGGCGCAAGCGACATTGTCTTACGTGACCCTATTTTTCAAACATGCCCCATGTTTCACGAAGCGATTACTACCGCAACAAAAACAAGCCAGGTGCAAGTTTGCTCAAAACAAAGCAAAGGCAAATAGGGTGCCGAGCAGAGTTTCTCAGTACACACAGTTGCGAAAACTCCACTTGAGAATGCGGCGGCGCTGGCCCCCCCAGCTCCATTGAAGCTAAGGGGCAAGTCTACGCGCGCACCACCTAGGAGATGGAAGCTGAACCTTGCTGAACGCTTTCTGAGGACGAGGAGGATCAACTTTATTGACAGCATTGTAATGTGGTGTGGGGCCCTCGGTCCAGGACTCCAGTGGAGACCCCTGCCGCCACGGCCCTTCCACCAGCCCAAAGCTGGAATCGAGACCGGAGCTGGACAGCTCCTTCTCCCACTGCTCACAGGAAGGGTGCACTATTCTTGGATTTTTGGGGTTTGCAGAACACTCCCTACCATATGGTACAGGGCGCCCGGGGCAGCGCAAAATTTGCTCAGCGTGGGATGGAGCAAGCGAAGTTTTGTCGGATGGGGAAAGGTATTTGTTTGGAGGAGCGGAGGCAGTGCTCCTGCCCTTGGTTAGAGAATTCATGAGCGGGGGATAGATCACTTCTCTGAAAAACAAAACCTCATAGAATAAAGCTTGCTTTTAAAATTTACAACACAACTCAAGTATATTTATATGTTCCTTTGGTTTTTCGTTTTATGACTTGCGGCAGCAGCCGCAAGCACTTGAAGTACTACCTTAACTTTCTGCCGACCAGATGAACAGGCTCCTCAACTGCTCCGATAGGATCGTCACCTTGGTGCACGTGTTTATGCTGTATTCGGGTGTATCCTCTTAGCGCGCTCTGAGCACTCTCGGAAGCGACTCCGTTGTTTGTTCGGGTGGTCGAAATCGAGCGCTCGACGTATGTTCGGTTGGTCGTCTCGGAGCGTCGTCCTCCACTCCGAGCACCTCCGACTGCTCTGACTCCGAAGTAGGAGCGTTGCCGAAATCTGGAGGCGATCAGGTCATGTGACCCCGGCCGCCGCGGCTCACTCCGCTCGCCTTCCTAGTCGGTGGCGTTCGCTGAGGCCTAGCCAGCGGTTTCTTCTGGGAGTATTTCAACGTTTTTGCTTCTCGTGCTATTACTGAAGGCATCTCCGCATCATGTCAAACGGAGACGCCTATTGAGAGTAGGGGAACCGTCTCCACTGGTTCTGCAGCTCAAAATGGACGCCGAGGGCAGAAGCTCAGACGACGACTTGCGCGTTTACGCGAAAAAGTTTGCCGAACAGTTCGCCGCACCGCTTCCTGTGTTCAAAGTGCACGAATACGTTCGCAACTTTTGCTTGGAGCTAACGCGCCCGATCTAAAAGCCACATTTTTTTGAAACACGTTGGCCAGCCTGGCTGTTCGCAGTTGTCGTGTTGGCCGCTCCGTGGCGCCACGGCCTCGTGCATGCTCCAAGAATGCGGGTACGCGTTCGGTTGGGAGGCTACGTGGTGATTCTGCTTCTGATTTGAGGGAAGCAGCGCTATTCTGTGTACTCCTAGTCGGAGTATCAGAGTGACCACCCGAATTACAGCATTAGTTCGCGTTCGTATCACTGTGCGATTCACCATGAAACAAATCTCTTCGACCCAACTTATGCCTCCCCTCGCCAGGCAGTGGTGTGTGAGTGCATTCGCGCGTGAATCACTATGCGTTCACCGTGTAACATCTTTCGTCGATGGAATTTCTGCTGTTTCTGTGCTCCCCTCGCCAACTGATGTGTGCATGTGCGATCGCGCGGTGGAGCACCACGCGCTCACAGTGGAAACAACTTTCGACAACTTTTCTGTGTTTTGATGTCCCCTGTGTGTGTGCATGTTCTTTTTTCATACCGACTGGGACACCCTCACGTGGTCCACCCGCCTGCAAAGGGTCAAGCCACTACATCATCATCATCGTCAACTGCGCCTGCCCGTTTGCCTCAGCGCAGGGGGCCCACCATGGAGGATTCCTCCGTGGGGCCACAGTGGACCGGCTTTTGATACACGGGGCCTATGGGGAGTTTGAGACTGGGGGTGCGGAGCAGTATGTGGTGCCATCTACGAGAACTGACGGTAAACAAGGCCTTGCAATCTGCTGCAGACTAAACGGCACACTGGAAGTTCGCTTAAACACCCGTTCTTGTAACATCATGACAGACGTCACGAAACACACGATTTGGCGGGAGAATAAGAATTTTAACTTAAATTGATTAATTTCTCAGTGAGTAAGACAAGTGCTGGGGGACTATAAAACACTTTTGTTTCGTCTACGTGGCCCCTTTAAGGAGGATGGCCAAGGATGATGTAAAAAATGTACGTTTGTCGTCATACCGTAGCTTTGTGTGCACTCGTCTCAGTAAAAATAAAATTAAACCCACGTCCTCACTTTAATTTTCTGAAATGTGGTAGAACAGCTCCGCTGCAATCCGCTGTTTCATCAGATTTCTCTTTGCCATAGCCACCTGTGGTTGTAGCAGGCCGGTTAGAAACACAAAAACTATCAGTGCCTTGTGGGGGCGTTGCTTGTTGGTTATCTTTGTAACAGTACTCCCTCTTAAGACAAATACTGCAGGGAGTACCTATTCACACAGGTTTTCTTCTCCTCGTAGTACGGCGCATCGCTGGTGTTCTAGCTGTAGCCCAGCCAGAGTCGCTGGCTGCACTGGCACAGCTGCGTCCAGGGAAGTCATTTCCAGGCAGCAGTTCCTCACAAGACACGTCCGGAGCGGCTGGTGCCTGGAGGGGATTCCAGTTGTGGTGGAGCTGCCTGCACTAGCAAGAGTCGAAGGGAGTGTCCCTGTCTGCACAAGGTGCAGGTGGTCACTGTGTCGGTTCCCTACAGGGGCTGATGAAGGAGTGACGTCCACAACACTGGCAGGCACCCATGGTGTACCTCTGCAGAAGTAACAGGCATACACCTCATCACCTGGCTGCCGGGACCCTCTGTCAGCTTAAAACCAGAGTCCTTCAATGCTTCTCTGGTCATGAAACGCCCGGCCAAGTTTCGTATGGGGACAAAGGCTACCGCGAGGGGCGTCACCGCAGATCGGAGGGCATCGGGCGGCCGCCGCTGCTCTGGAGCCAGACCGGCAGGCAGGAACGCTGTTAGCGGCATGCCCGTTCACACCAAATGTTTTTTGCCACTCACAAAATGACAAGTCCATTTGAGCGGCCCACGTCACGTAAAGCGAACGCGCACTGCTGATAAGGCGTCGAGCGTCTGTTTCATCTTACTCCGTGGTCCGTTCCCTGCAAAACGCGCTCTGACCACGCCCCCAGGCTGCCCTCCGATCAACACCAGTGCCGCGGCGCGGCAGTGCACGAAGCTCTCCCATAGCGTGATGGCGTAGTTTCAGTACCAGAAAGGCATTGAAGGACTCTGTTAAAACTTTTCTGTTTGAGTTGTTTCAGAAGCACCGATGCCTGCAGGTTTGGCCTCGGGACATCCAACAGCGTCTTAAAAATTCTTCCCATCAAGAGCTCGCATTGTGCAGTGTGTTTCTGTCTTGGAACAAAAACCTGGCGATTTGAGCTTGGAAATTCCCAGAACGAGACTTGTTGAGTTGTTCTTTACTGTTTGGACAACCTGCTCTGCTATTCCATTTGAGACAGGGTGATACGGTGGTATACAAGCATGCGGCACATTCCATTTCGAGTTAGGAACTCAAGGTACTGTGCACTGGTGAAAGCAGGACCATTGTTGAAAACTGTTTGGCTCGGGAGGCCATATTGAGCGAATGCAATTCTCAGGGCAAAGATGACAGCTTCTACAGATGTGAAGGACACGGAGGAAAACTTGTACCCACTTCGAGAAAGCAACCAGTATGACCAAGAATTTGTGTCCCCAGAAAGGGTTTCCCAAAGTCGATGTGAAGCCTTGACCAGGTTTGCTGTAGAAAAGGCCACTGCTAGACTGGTTGTGCAGCTCGGTGTTGAGCCTGGCACGTGGTGCAGCTCTTCACATTGTTGGCAATGTCATTGTCAATGCCTGGCCCCCAGACATGGCTCCTGGCAGTCATCTTGCTCTTCCAATACCAGGGTGGCTCGCATGAAGGATAGCAAGTACGTGGGCCCGCAGTGATTTAGAATCATGACTCTTGATCCCGAGAGTAGGCAGCCCTGATGGAGACTGGGTTCTGAGCTTCTGGTGGTGGGGGGGTTCCCCTCTGGGCCTCCTGGGAGGCGTTCTCCTTTGAGAACACAAGACACCACATCACCCAGAACTGGATCATTGCTCGTTGCTCGGGCCACAACAGCAGATGAAAGGAGTCGCCTCCTCCAACGTCTCAGCAGGACGAGAAAATTCAGTGCTGTCATTTGGCAGTGGCAGTCTACCAAGAGTGGGACCGAGCTCTTAGCCAGGCTTGTGTACAAGTTTTGTACTTGTAAGCAGAGAGGTTCAGAGCCCACCTGACCACTCGAGGCACAGCGTGCACGGGAACAGCCTCCTGGTGCCAAGCAGTCCAAGAATTGGCTTGTGGTCAGTGTGTGATGGAAACCGTGTGCCCCACCAGTACTGGTGGACGTAATCCACACCAAACACTACAGCCAGTGCCTCCTCGCCAAGTTGACTGGGAGCATACACCACTGACACACACAACAGACACAATGAAGTTACCCTGGCTCGATTAGGGATGGGCCACACGCACGCAGCACACTCCTACCTGCTCACAAGACGTACAAGACTCCTGTGTAGCACGTGTGGAGACGGCCTACCCGTGATCCATGTGCTACTCCAATGCACTCCACACGACACGACACAAACACTTCGCCGACCTCTGCAGACAACACATTCCACTACACCCAGCATTGTTTTTAGCAGATGATCTCGGGATTCCTCTACAACGCACCTTTATGTTTCTTGGCGACATCAAGTTTTTACACCTCATTTCCTATCACGCGTAGTTTTTTAAACCTTGTTTCATGCCACGCACCATCACAACCTGTCCTTTTACACCAGCCATCCTCATCGTCTTTTACTGATTTTACTTTCGTTTTTGTTTAACGATTTTAGAGTTTATGTTTGCATCCTTCATACCCACTGTTTTTGGCGCTCTTTGCCCTAGTTGGCCTTGCACCATGAACATCCAACCATCATCATCATCATCATCAGTTGACTGTAGTTGTGCTCTGCTTTTGACAGACTCCTTGGGTACCCCTAGCGAGAAATGGGTGATCTTGCTGTCCAGCGCCTTCTTGGAGGTCGCAGGTTCAATTCCCAGCCGCGGCGGCCACTTTTCTGATGGAGGCGAAAAGCAAAAACGCCCGTGTGTACGAGATTTCGGCGCACGTTAAAGATCCCCAGGTGGTCAAAATTAATCCGGAGCCCTCCAGTACGGCGCGCCTCATCGCCTGCGTTGCGTCGGCGCGTTAAACCCTACAATCAGCCCCGCCTTGGAGGATCAGCTACGGCTGGTTACCAGCGGCCAGGTACGTTGAAGGCAGCGTATGGAATCCTGTGAAGAGGGATCCACTCTCATCCAGCGGCTTTAGCACGGACATGCTTAAGTTTTTCCTCCTCCTCAAGGCGAAAGCAATGGGATGCTCACATAGGGTGATGTGTTGCTGTGGAAGAGATGCACGAGAACTGGCGCCAGATGGCCCCGTCCCCACTCCCACTTCACAAAAAAAACAAGTGCAGCGGGCGGAGGAGCGAAGAAAGGTTGGGCAAGAAGCGCCTGAAGACAAGTCCTAAGATACTCTCGAGTTCCTTGACGCCTTGTGGCACGGGGGCTTGCAGAATGGCTGCCACCTCGTCAACATTCGGGGAAAAGCCTTCTTTGCTGATGATGTGCCCGAGATACTCAACTTTCAGTGCAAAGAAGCGGCATTTTTCAAGTTTCAACTTGAAGTTCGGCAAGCACAGCACGCAGGTTGCCAATGCGATCAGCATCATTCGCACCAGTTACAAGCAAATTCCTCTTCAAAGAGGAGCCTTATTTCACAGAGAAACAAATGTGATCTCCAATATAGAGCTTTTTAGAGAGAGGCACCCTTGTTGCCCTCTGTGTGTTCGTAAGGGAGGAAAATCTGTCATACTTTTACACAGCGAGTAAAGCGCGTGCTTTGATGCCCTGGTTGTATTTACACTGCGAGACAGCAGCCACCTATAGCTGATACAGCCTTTTTGCTGCAAAATGTGATGCAATCCACGTACAAAATTGCAAATATGAATTGGTGTTGATCTGGTGAACTCTCAATGGGGCCATGAAAACAAAATACAAGTATGGCCCAATAACAATGGGCCAATTTTAACGCAACGGGTCATGACGTCACGTAGAATTGTGTGTGCTAATGGCGGCTGCTGACAAAGCTACTGTGGAAAACGTGCATTGGTAATGGTAGCTGGTATACTAGGGGTGTCCGTTCCATCTGATTATACCACTCGAATGCTAGCCACTCGATTATACCACTCGAATCACCGCAGTGGTAGCTCTGTTTCTAGTAGCACTCCACTGCTCCCTCTGCTACGTCACTGCAGGCGCTGTGTAACGGGAAATCCAATCTTGCGTTTTTTGGTTAAAGAAGTCTCTCAGGGCCGGAATGGTTCAAACGCACAGCTGAAAAGCACACAATTATTGCGCAATCTGGCAATTTTTTCTCACAGCCAACACAAAGGCAGCGGTGTAGTTAACTTTCCCCCCACAGTTATAAAGACCAGAACGCTGCAGTTGCCTCTGAAAATTTATAGGTGCACACGCCAATTTTCGTGGGTCATATTATTACAGTTCAGTTCCTTTACTCAACAGGATGTCTTGGCTGAAGTACGGACGGCCTGCAACGCGTGGAACATTTTAATTTGATTCCATTTATCGCTGACAGCAGATGGGCATTAGCATGACACCACACCCTGGTAAGGAAAAAGTGACGCAGCCAACGTTTGGCAAAAACTTGTGACATCACGTAATATGCACGGCTCTGCTGCTCGGAGAGCGGGCAACAATGCGCTGGCAACATGCATGAACTGGCCACAGCCACAGCTGTAATCGTTCGCCAGAACCTCACCACTGCCAAGAACAAAGTTCCACTTAGAGTACAGGAACTGATAATACAGCCTGAAAGCGCAATAGATGTCACCATCTGCGCTTTTATTGAAAGCAGTCGTGAAATATCCACCACGATGCTAGGCCTCAATGCCTCCAGGCAGGTTGGCTAGCTCAGCCATTCTCCTTCAGCGGTGGGAAGTCATGCGCCTTCGCCGACGTCCGCACAACACAGTGAAATCATAGTGCAATTCTGTGGTATGCGACCTCCGGGCTCAAAGCAATGCAACCCGAGACCGACTATGTTCAGGCTGTTGTCTGTCATTAATTTTTGCGCGCTCAAGTATTTAAAGAGCTGTTTCGGTATTTGTGGACCTTTAGACATTGATAAAAGTGATAAAGAACAGTACCCTTTTAAAGCTGCGGAGGGGCTTCAATATATGGCCAGCACAGGACGTTGCTGAGCGCAAAGTCCTGCACACGGTGGCTGTGCAAAGAAACGTCAAAGCGGCGTCCCGTCACTTGACAAGCCTACTCTTAGTGGCCTTCCCTGCCGGGCAGCGCAGGACAAGCAACGGGAGAGGCCTTCGTCCTGCAGCTCCAGAGCATGGGAAACGCAGCGAGAGAAACCACCAGTCTGGTGGCCTCTTGGGTCCGAGCTGCCCGGTGCCTCCTGCCACTGCTCCCTGCTGGCGATTGGGGGAACGGATGTCGAGGCCGTTCCCACATGCAGTGGGCGAGCGATGCACGTGCACCCACAAGGGGACACTGAGGAGAGGGATTCTGATGGGTGAATGAGATGCAGAAGGGACTGTGTTTGGAGCAGTCTCCGTGTGCGTGCCAAGGACGCTCATGCGGGCCCAGTGTGCCGTCTCGTTCCCCTTTAGCCCTGCATAAGCCCAGGCGAGTTCCACCAAGTTAGCGGGTGGATTCTGCTGGATCATTTGGAGCACATTCAAGGAGGCATTGCCTCGTGCAAAATTTTGAACGGCTAGTTTTGAATCTGAGGCTGTGGCTGACAAGGAAAAGCCAGAGCCATCTCTTCTGCCTTAGTTGGGGAAGCAGTGCATTAACTGGGGTGGAGTGCTGGTTGGCTCATTGCCCAACTGCTACCGTGTAGGCATCTTGGTGCCTGTATTCCGTCAGGCGTGTGCTCGAGCCCTTGAGAGACGTTGTGGTGCACTGCTCTCGGACATTTGTAGGCAGGGGACATTAGGCCTGGGAAGGGGCTATTCTGCCTCTCGAGTGTTTCTCCCCCTTATGCTCCAGGCGTTGCGCTGTGAAGAGCGGTGGCCTTGACAAGCTCCTTCGAAAAACGGATTCTGTGCAACGAGTCCGAGCCAGATGGGCACCGGTTGTGTCGCACTCTGTGATGGCCCGCTGTAAACGGGCACCGGCTTCCTCCACTAACGACACGTTTCCCGCCATGCACCACCCATGTGCGGCTAAAGCTGCTTGTGGAGTGCCTCTCGTCTCCTGCTGCGCTGAGCCAACTCTAGGTAAGCCCAGCTCCCCTCCCAATTTTTCCTAAGGGCACAGGGAAAACGACGAGCCAGTCTAGCTCCTGGACACCTCTTCTGCTGCACTCGCAAATCGTTTGCAGACGATGCACGTTTGTTGTTATGCACCTGCACTAATTTTGGTCTCAAGTATTTATACGTGCGTGCGTGGGCACATTGGCAGTGCAAGTGTTGTTCAAATGAAATCCATGCGTTGTTAGTACCGCAAAGGGACACACGAGCAAATGCACAGCAGGCGTTGTCCAACCGCATTTCAAAGGCATGCCGGTGAGCGCTTAAAAGTCGTAATAGTACGCATTCCATGTCTTGTGCCGAGCTACCTTCCTAGACTCGGCATGAACATTCCTGAAACTGCAGTTCACATTTTTAAGAGAAATCTAATTTCAGCTGGCCAGATCATATACGCTCACTGCACTAATACTAAAACACTTGTGGGTGTGGTCATCAGAAGATGAAAGTTTCTTCCACATGAAATACATTATATCCCCAATAGAGCCAAAAGCAGCAGGATAGCTTCTGTTTGCTTGGGTTATACCCACGGAGAAATATCGAAAACCTTTTAAAATGAGCCCTTTATTTTTCTTGGGCTGTAATGGAAGCATACTTGAGAAAGTGTTTGGAAAAGTGTTTGAAGCAAACCATTATTTCGCTTTCCCTGCCGAGGGGGAGGTTGCTTGCAAGTGCAGAGGAAGCGACCATTTCGGCAGGAGAGAGCAGCTTTTATTGCCGCACAACGCTAGTGCTTTTCACTGTCCAGCTCCTTGTCACGTTCCTTCTTGCCGCTTTTGGAGTCGAAGAAGCTGACAGGGTCCGTGGGGCTCAGCTTGTTCTGCAAAGAAGCAGCACTTCATCACGACATGTGCCAATGGGGGCGCACAGTGTTTACACTCGGCAGTGCTGCCCACATCAGAGTCCCAGTACAGTCCCCGCCTTTTTAGCACCAACTGCAACACCCGCCTGTGGTAGTGCCTTCTCGGGTGGCTCCACAAGCACCGAGTCGGTCCTCGCAAACTGACACTCCGCAGGAGTGGGTCCTCACTCAACTGGCTTGTGGCGCATGCAAGGTCAGAGGGCACAGCATGCTGGCCCTTCCCCACCTGTAGGCCTCGTACAACGAGGGGCTCGTGCACAGCCAGGGGAGCCCGTCACCCGGTTCATGTAGTCCTCTTTGAGTGCCATCAAATTCAGTACTTCCACGGGCACACGCTCTTGCTTCAACCCACTCGCAGCCTGTTTTATGTGGGGCCAAGCTTCCTGCCCGTTTGCTCGGCCTGTGAGCCTACTGATGCCCAGTTGAAGGTCTCTCTCCCAGGCTTGTCGCCCAGCGTTATTTTGGGCGCTGCTGCCCACTTTCTACATGCACAGGCAAACTCACTTGCAGCCAAGCCTTCATACACTGCCAATAGGGAGCCCGCAGCAGCACCGAAAGAGGGCAGCGCAGCCATCCCGTGGCACGCCACAGCCGCTTTCTAGATAGGCGTGTGCAAAGCTGAACAATATAATCCAGCGAGTCCAATTTCACCATATTGATAGCCCTGGATTTTTACTGGCTCAAATGAGGGAAAGCGCATGAAACTTCTCGAGAAAAAGCACATTTTCTATGCGTCTAAACATTGCGGCGGCGCACAGAACTTGTCAAAGGTGACTGCATTCGTCGCGCAAACGTGAGCCCTGTAAACAAGAAGACTTACACCATTTTAATTCACGTTTTAACCATTTTTGTTTAACTTTAGCGCTGCCTGCTCGTAAACGTTAGTGCGTCTGCTTGAAGCAATACCCTGCCTGAGATTAAGAAACTGGGCAATAAGGAAGTGTTAACGCAGGCTGGTTGGTTATTGGGCCCCCTGCACTTACGACCAGCACGTGCTCAACTCAGAAAAAAAGGACGTGCTTATGCTTTGAGGAAATTGTCTTACAGGGGCCATGCACACAAAACACATTTGGTTCGTTTGAGCGACTGCCTCGGTAGAATCGTGCTGACACCACTTTAAATGCAAACTTCGCTCAAATAAGCCACATAATTAGGGAAAAAAGGAATGGACATGCGACCCACTCGCTCTACTGTGCGATTGGCTGAGGCCAACAAAAGCCGGCCACTATTTGCGCTTAAATGTAGGGCACATTCTTTTACAGCAGTAAGAATCGTGGGGTGAACAATTAAAAGTTACGAATGAATACGTAAACACCGAAGCAGTTATTGCGGCACTTTGCCGGCTGTCACCGCTAACACAGCCGTCGGATGCGCTGGAGTTGTCTGAAGCAACACTGACCAACTGACACAAGCGGCACGGTTGCTTACGTGACCATTTTTGTCGAGTCACAGCTGAAGTTTTAGGAAACGATGAGTATGGACCGTAATAAAAATACAGCTGGTGTAGAAGTCTGGCCAGAAGCAAAGTGCGAACACTGGCATTTCAGCAGTGTTCCAGTGCCATTTATGAAAGTGGGCCATAAACAAGATAACCAAACCATGGCCTTCGAGATTCCCCCGCGCGCATTTTGCTCCAGCCGTTTAAACCGCCCGGAGAGCGTGAAAGTTGAAAGGGGGGGGGGGGTCTGATTTAGCGGCTCGGCGTGTGAATAATAATCGAATGGTGGGGTCATAAAAAAGAGTTATCGCACCTTTTCCTCTTGATGGATCCTCTAAGAAGGTGAGAGAGGGTGGTGGGAAAGCACACGGCAGCGCTTTTTGCTGGTTCTTCGCCTGCTTCTGTTAACGGTTTGATTTGCTAGGGTCAAAAAGGGAGAGGTGCGCGCCAAAGGGGCGGCGGCTGTCCCCTCCGCTGTTTCAAATGAGTTGTGAACTGAACTGACGGGGTGAAGCCCGTTTAGATAGGATAATTACCGGACTAGGAGATAGATTGTGCATAAATTCAAACGTATCTCGCTAAGGCGTGTGTAGGTATTAAGTTAAAGGTCCCGATTAATGGAATCACGCGACGTGAATTTAAAAATATGGTTCCTGTGTATAGTCATCAGACAGTAATACGTCATAGATTGGGTTAATATTCAAAATGATTCCACGAGAATGTGTGGGGAATCATATTCAAGGTCTAGATGAGGGGAATCATGTGGGACAAAAATGCGTTATGGTTATATTATGACCTAGTCATGGCTAGTCATAGATTGGGTTAAAATTAAAATTCATAGCGCTAGGGCGTGTGGCGTACGAAATTAAAGGTCTCGAGGAGGGGAATCACTGGGACAAATGCAGAAATGCTTCCTGATTATTATCATATGGCATAGTCATAATGGGTCATAAATTGGGTTACAATTCAAAATGATGCCACTAGGGTGTGTGGGGCATCAAATTGAAGGTTGCGATATGGAAATCACACGGGACAAAAATGCGGTATGGCTATATCACGAGATAGTCATGGTTACTCATTGTTTGGGTTAACATTCCAATTGATACCACTAGGATGTGTAGCGTATCAAATTTGCGATCTTGATGACGGTAATCACGTGGGACAAATAAAAATAGGCTTAGTGGTTCTAATCATGAGATAGTCATGGTGAGTCGCTGATGGGGTAAAATTCAAGGTTAGGCCGCTAAAGCAAATGGGGTATCAAATTCAAGGTTTTAATTAGAGGAATCACGTGGGGCACATAAATAATGTGTCCTGCTGACAACCATGAGAGTCATGGTTAGCTAGGTTTGATTAAATAATCCTGCTAGGGTGTGTGGGGTATCAATTGAATGTCTCGTTGAGGAGAATCACGTGGGACAAATATAAAAATGCTTTCTGGTTATGGTTATGAGCTAGTCGTGGCGAGTCATAAATTGGGTGAAAATTTAAAGTGACGCCAATAGGGCTTGTTGCTTATCAAGTTAGTTCTCGATGAGGGAAATCGCTTGGAATAAATAAAGAAATGCGTCCTGCTTATCATTATGATATAGTCATGGCTAGTCACTGATTGGGTTAAAATTCAAAGTGATGCCAATAGGGCATGTAGGGTATCAAAATATTTGTCTCGATGAATGAAGGTAGATCGGATGCAACCATCGGAAATCATGGCACTGAATAATGACCAGTTCAGTATAAAAGTCTTATTCAGTTCCCCATAGATATATTTGTACTTGTTAATTGTTGGCACACCATCTTGAAAGCGTGGTTGGGTCGACACAATGCCGCACTCAACATCCGTCAACACGCCTTCGTTCCCATGAAACAGCTTAGGGACTATTGGGCTGATATGCCTCCTACGCATACGCTAAGAAGTAAGTGGGTTGGCGCAATCAGCGAATGCCTCCAATGGCGCGCACGATAGTGCAAATTTCTAAGCATGGCTTGCTGCTGTCGGTGAGCGAACGCATTGACATTTAATACGCCCTCCCATACCTCATACTGAGATTGTTACTATACAAGGCCATAAAATACTCCTTTAACTGTGCAGGTCGTGGACGTACATGCTCATAAAAGTAAAATATTTGCCGCCTCATGACACTACTGCCTGCTGCCAAACAGGGGCAACTTATTTGATACACCAAGATTTCACGGCCATTTGCTTACTTAGAAGAACTTCAGCGTTTCAGCGGCGGGTGGAAACCGCGAACAGCTATTTCCTGACACGACCGGGCGTTCTCTGCCACCGCGACGCTTTTATTTCATTTTCGGCTCAACTTTTTCGCACACCCGAGCTGAATCATAGGTGTACGGATGATTTCTGTCGGCTCCCTGTCAATGAGGTGAACAGAACATACCTCCAGACAACAAAAACGTGCGATAGGGGTTGGACATAATGTGAATAAACAGTGCTTCCAGAAGCAGCGTACGACCGTACGTATTCTGGCAAATTTGCTCGGTTCGAAGTCTTTCTGATTAAGCACGACGATCAATTCGCGGCGGCACTCAAGGGGCGCAGGAAATTTGCGCAGCAAATAGATTCCGCACATGCAGACACTTCTTTTGTCGTGGTGCACTTCACACGTTTGTTGCATGAGCCCTTTGCCCTAACGCTGATTGTTGGTACAGCCAACAACGACGTAATTACGCCCGGAGGAGTAGCTCCTGCACATTGCCAAGTAAAGGCAATGACGGCAACCTGCCCACAATTAAGAAAATAAACATCAATTGGGGATGAAAAGTCAGGCGTCCTGATTGCACGGTTAAACGTAGCCTCACAGGCAACCCCCGTCAGGACAAAGCGCTTGTCGGGTGACCCGCCGCCTTAGCGGGTTGGGGACGGAATTTATGGGCATATCGGACATCTCTCGGACGCTTTAGACGTTCTCTTTAAAGCCCTGTTGAACTTGGCGCTGCTGACGTACCGAATAAATGACCCTTACCGATTTTCAATGCCGCCTGGACGTCTGATATCCACGCGCAGCACAGAGCAACAGCGTGGGACTGCGACGTCATCTGCTCGCCCCGCAGTCCCCAAGAAATACTGCCAGGTGGTGCCTTGATCGTTAGAAAATGGCCGACCCGGCAAAATTCTGGTCTATACAAGTTATAGAAGCGCGGTACAGTGAGCAGTCGGTGGCTGCGGATGTTGACCCTTCCCGACATTAAAAAAAAGTTTCCCCGATTTTCATTTCCATCTTGCCCCTGTGGCTGCTAACCAGCATTGTTTTGGTGACTACGCAGGCTTTTTTTCAGACATTGCGAGCCGCAGGGTGTCGACCAAGCCGCGTTTTAAGATGGCCTGGTCAAATGCCGCAAGCACGATTGATCCCTCCGAAGCACTAGATGATTGATTGATTGATTGTAGACGCAACGCAGGCGATGAGGCGCGCCGTAGTGGAGGGCTCCGGATTAATTTCGACCACCTGGGGATCTTAAACGTGCGCCGAAATCTTGTACACACGGGCGTTTTTGCTTCTCGCCTCCATCAGAAAAGCGGCCGCCGCGGCCGGGAATCGAACCCGCGACCTCGTGCTCAGCAGCGCAACGCCTTAGCCACTGAGCCACCGCGGCGGGTACCGAAGCACTAGATGAGGGTTTTTGAATATTGTAAGGGCCTTGGGTACTTGGTGAAGTAGGACGTTTATTCTACGACACAGCCATCTCCAAACACAGGT
Source organism: Haemaphysalis longicornis (assembly GCA_013339765.2). Lineage (NCBI taxonomy): Eukaryota > Metazoa > Arthropoda > Arachnida > Ixodida > Ixodidae > Haemaphysalis > Haemaphysalis longicornis. The sequence continues at coordinate 346,917,741 of CM023448.1, read as the reverse complement.
CCAGGAACCAACGATGATGATAATGATCAGTCTAGAAAAAAAACAAGTGTTCCTCGAAGTGTTTCATGATGGGGAATAATGTGGAAGTAGAATAAATTAATTTTCACGCTTCGAGCTTGCACTTACAATATTGCCGTCCTTCAAAACTGAACTTGCCATTACTAAGTAGCATGCGTTCGCTTCAGCTACGCGCGAATCTCGACATGGAAACCAATCATTTTAGAGCCCCGATGAGATGAGCTTGCGACAAAACTCCGAATTTTTACTTATGAAGTGAGTTCACATAATGATCTTGCAATACGGTCATTGCCTGGTTTAAATTTTCTCCCTCAAACCCTCCCCCTTTGACACCGCAATTCCTTTTGTGGCTACCGTTCTAGCATCTGCGATGAATTTGCGCAGTTTACTCCTAACTAGTACTGATCAGCGGGATGCCCTTTTTATCTGACCCACATGATTTTATTTATCCAAAACTTTAATTTCATACCCCACACATTCTGCCCGGGAATTTCTTTGAATTTTAAACCTAATTTACGACTTCCCATGGCTATCGCATGAAGGGGATAACGAGGAAGCACCTCTTATTTGTCCTAAGTGATTCCCTCATCAAGACTTTCAGTTGATACCCCATACCTCGCGGCGGCACCACTTTGATTTTTAACGCAATTGATGACTCACCATGACTATGCCTTGATTATGACCAGGAGGAATTTTTATTTGTCTCACGTGATTTCCCTCATCGAGAACCTTCAGTTTGACACCCCACACGCCCTAGCACACATAACAACTTTGAATGTTAACCATATCTATGACTCAGCATGCGAGTGTCAGATTATAACTAGGAAGCATTTTTTTTGTCCCACGCGAATCCCCTCCCCGAGATCTTCAATTCGGTACTTCCACACACACTAGCGACATCCCAATGAATTTTGAACCATGGTATGACTCACCGTGACTACGTCATTATTACTACCAGGATGTATTTCTTATTTGTCCAACGTTATTTCCCTAATCGACACCTTTAATTTGAGACCCCCACCACCTACGGGTCGTAATTATTAATTCCAACGTTTATTATGACTGACCATAACTAAGTCATGATTATGACCACGAAGCATTTTTTGTTTGTCCCTTGTGATTTCCCTCCTTGAGACCTTCCATTCGACACCCCACATGCCCTAGCAGCCCAACACTTTGAATTTAACCCAATCTGACTCCCGTGTTACACGGTTCGCCATTTTCCGATATTTTTCTTTATTTTCTAGTTTTTAAATTTTGTTTGATCAATAATCTACATTTACGCTTTGTAATAATTACAGGTTGAACATTCGTGATACCTGCGTTTTTGTGGAAATGCAGGGCGTTACACGATCCTGGCCAACGAGGGGGAGGGGGAGTACTCGGCAAAGAATGCTACGCATTAAAAAAGCAAAAGCATATCTGAACGCCTCGCGCTTCACAGATTCACGGGAACAGTTCGCTTTGACAGAAGACGTTTAATAAGGATGCAGAGCAAGAACGCACGGAGACCGTAACACTAAACAGCTTCGACATAAATGAACTGAGCAGTGAGCGCGCGTCCCCTCGCCCAATATTGTTTGTTTCGCCACAGGGACCCAGCACACACCATCGAGTCTGGACCGTTTCTGTCATGAACACGAACATGAAGCCTACATCAAGAGTTTGGTATCCAATATATTCGTACAATTGCTTGCAAGCAGCGCTAATCATCATGGCCAGCAGGTATAGCTGTATTAAATCTGCAACGAAAATTGTTTCCGACCTCACAGGATTTACGGTATCATGTCATACCGAATGCAAGAGTTTTAGCTCATGAATTTGCACCCGTAATATTTTTACCACAAGTGGATTTTAAAACTCTGAATGCTAATAAAATCATGAGTCCATCTGAGCCAGAGTAAATTCTTGGCACGAGAGAGTTGCGAGTCCATTTGAATTCCGAATTCATTTTGAGTTCTGAGTTCATTTTGAGTACTGAGTACATTTTAAATACTGAGTACATTTTGAGTACTGAGTACATTTTGAGTACTGAGTACATTTTGAGTTCCGAGTAAATTTTGCGTTCCGAGTAAATTTTGAGTTCCGAGTTTTGCGCTCACTGTGAGTTTGAGTTTGAGTGAGCGCAGATGTGCTGCTAATAATGAGTCTGAGTTTGAATGAGTGGCGATTCGAAAAAAAATTTGTGAGTGAGTTTGAGTGAGCCGCGCCAACTTCGCCGAGGAATGGTATTTACACGCGGGGTCCCCTGAAAAAAACGCATGTCCTCACCCCAACACATCATTTAAAACGGTTGGGGAATTGCATAAGCATCTGTCACATAAATACAATTTTATAAACGGTTCAGTCACAATATTGTTTCTGGTTGGAATGCATGTCAAGATAGATTTCTTCCACGGCTTTTTAAAAATTGTAAGCATTCACATCCGACACAAAGCAACCGTGGTACATTGTGAACCTAGCGCATATACTCGGGAGTCAAAAAAGCAAACCATGGTCTGTAATGACTACACGATACATCATGGCATGAAAACGCATATTTATCACCTGAGCTGCAACTTAATTTGTGTATGTTTGCAACTGAGAATGCTTTTTTGCTGGTATACCTGTGCGCGCAGAAGGCTCAGTTAAATTAGTGGTTTCATTTCTGATGGAGGTGAATAAGGCAAACGCCCGTGTGTTCGAGACTTCTGCGCACGTTGAAGATCCCCAGGTGGGCGAAATCAATCGGGAGCCCTCCACTCCGGTGCGCGCCTCATCGCCTGTGTAGCATCGGCGCGTGAAATCTCATAATCGACCAATTAGACTAGTGGTTTCATATGAATTGCTATTGGAACGAATAAATGTGCTAGCTCCAGCATTTTTTTTTTTTCATTTTGTAAGCTCACTTTTACCATTTGTTCTTTTTAAATGTTTGTTATTCGTTCTGTTTTCAAGTTCCATTCAACTAATTCTCTCCATTTAGGCTAAAGGCAATAAACATCTTACCGCGATAATCATGCACTTCAATGCAAGGGGATTCCACGGTTGGTTGTTTTCACAATATTTTATGCGTATTTCTGTAGTTTTTTTCGGTGCTTTTTATATTAGTCTTTGTTTTTCTGAGGAGGTTCATAAATACACATTTTTTATTTGCAAGCTAACTTTTGTAATTTATTTTTTTTCTCCAATATCTCCATTCACGCTATTATAATTACTAACTAAAATGCAGGGCATTACGCGTTGGTCAGTCCTCAGTATCTTTATTCACGGTTTTTTATTTTCTTTGTTATTGGTGTTTCTGTCATTAATTTTATTCGGCGCTTTTTATTTTTCTCTTCGCTTTGCACAGGAGATGTATTGCACACATATTTTTGATTTCGCACATTCACTTTTATGATGTCTTTCTAGGTTCTGTAATTTTTGTTTTTAAGATTCCGTTGGATCAATTATCTTAACTCCGACAATTATGCATTTCAGCACAAATGCTGGGCATTACAAGGTTAGTGCGTTTGCACTTTTTTTTTTACATGTTATTGTCATTCTTTCACGGCTGCCTTATTTTTGTCTTTGTTTTGTGGGGGAGAACATATATACTTTCGATTTTGTTAATATCACTTCTATATTTCTTATTGTTCAACTTTCTGTATTCTTCTTTGTTCTAAATTACGTTTGACCAAATATCTTTGTCCATTGTATCGTAGCAATCAATTATGCTAACTCCACCAATTTGCATTTCTGTGGAAATGCAGGGCTACACATTTGGTGCCATACACAGCAGTTGTGTATGTTTTCCCTAGGATCATCCAAGAACGATATATAGGTTGCTTTTTTCGAATTGTAATTGTATGCCTCATGGCATAAAACATATATTACAGTTATATGTCGGCTACCGTTTCGCGGCACAATGCAAGCTATAGCGGTTCTTATTATGTACTGCTGAGGGTCCCCTTATGCACCGTTGAAGATCGGGGGGGTCAACCTGCAAGGGCGGAGGCCTGTGCCTCGAAGGTGACGAGTCCTCGCTTATTCTAATAAAGAACACATCCATAACAGGCATTCTGTGTCAGCATCTTCGGCAGGAGCTGTGCAGAAATGCAGCAAATAGACTCGAAAATACTCGAGCCAAGATAGGGAAAAAAAAAAAAAAGGCAGCGTTGATGTGCCGCGAATCGCTGCATACACAGCGGCCCAGTGAGCTGAGCGATGCACTCAATGCGTAGGTGCACACTGCCGCCTGGCAGAGCCCGGAGGAAGCAGCGCGCTGTTACGACCGTGTCATCCCAGCGCTGACACCAGTTGTTGTGACCGGGCGGGGGCACCCGATCCGATCTCCATGGCCTCCGACATACGCGGGGTAGCGTGTATGATGCGAGCTGCAAGCCGCTGTTGCAGCCGTGAAGAAGTCCAGAGCAGTAGGATAACGTAACTGTTTACTTCATAGCGAGAGGTGAGCCGAAGCCAAAAAAACATACAATGCCCCGACGGGCGAGGTTACAATACAGGACTCGAGCAGAGCGACCGCATGGATTCGCTGCTCAGACAGGAATGAATTTCAGCGTTTGGGCTGCTTCTATTTATACCCAAAAGCAACAATGGTCAAACGCGAACAAGTAGCCACACGCCACGAACATCACAGACACACAGAACGCTCTTTCCATAGTTCGTGAGTCATTCATAGCCTCGGAGCACGTGGCGTCCGAGAGAGGGGAGAGAGTGTCCTTGAAAGGTGCCGGGGCGCGCTATCGAATGTTGATCGCGCCGATAGCGAAACGTCTGAGCCGGGCATGTCAAGGCGTGACTCACCGACGTCTGTGGGGCGCACGTCCGTGAAGAATCTGGGCGTGCCACTGGCAACCGCCGGAGGCGCGTTGCAAAGCGAGGTGTCTGACCCGGCATGGCGAGACACGAAAGTACGAGTCACCAACACGCGGGCGCACGTGGTGGATTCCCACGTGGTGGCTGATGCGGGAAAATACGGCGGCGATGGCCGATTCGTAACAGCTTCTCCAGACACGAAAGTACGATTCACCGACACGCGGGTGCACGTGGTGGATTCCCACGTGGTGGCTGATGCGGGAAAATACGGCGGCGATGGCCGATTCGTAACAGCGCTCACGTTTGGCTGGGGTGCACGGCGACTGGGACGGCTGGAGCAAAACGCGCGCGCGGTGATCTCAGAGGCCCTGATCAAACACAGGCACTTGAGCAGTATTGCAGCGCCATCTATGAAAGTGGGTGATGAACAGGATAATAAAACGACTGCCTGTGAGATGGTAGCAGCCCTGCCCAGCAGGCTATATTTACCTACATTTAGTTTTAAAGCCCTGCCCTTAACTCTTTCGGGACCGCTCCATAGGACATCGATCACATATGATCGATGGTTTCGCGAGCCTGCAGAATACAAATTTTCGCTCGATGGAACACCTAGCGACATCTAGGAGATAGTTTGAAAACTGGAGTTTTCTCTTTTGTGAAGTTTCTTTTTTTATCGCCAGGTGGCAACGCATCAGATATTTCATTCTGACGGGCAGTGGTTTCGAATGTAAACAAACATGGCGTCATACTCGCGCGAGCGCGATAAGAAATCCGCCTCGTCTCGTCTCGCATATCTTCGCCTTCTACTGTGGATTTTAACGATGAGAGTGGCAGTGAAGAGTTGGAATGCGGCTTTAGAGATCGGATTTCAGCTCGAGTGAGGATTCAGGTGTCGATCAGCCTGGAACATCAAATCGCGCTCAAAGGTGGGCGTTGGTTTCGGTTTCAATAGGCTGTGGAGTAGATATGTGCGCTCAAATATGTTCTGGCTGGTTTATATTTGTTCGCTAGGGTGTTAACTACCTATGGTAGTGATCTCCTGCCACCAGCGCAGATGCGGATCAAGTTTTCGCCGAGACGAGAGCCTGGCGTGTACCTGGGCGACGATGTAGCTATGGCCCTAGTGCCAAAGAGATCACAGACAAAACAAAAAACCAGTTACACCTAGCCGCATCAAACTTTCGCGATGAAGAACCAAAGCATTGTGTTAGATTTTGTATATCCTGAAATAATTTTATTCTTTTCTAATATTTTTTTTATTTACACTTTTTGCTATCTTTTTCTGTAGTTTTTTTACGAAGTTCTTAATTTCAGATTTTTTCATAGTTCTATCGTCAGTGTTGAAGTAAAACTTGGTATTGTATGTCAAAGAACAAATAATTAGCTGCATTTTGGTATATGCTAAGGCAGGATGGTGCCTTTGCTTTATGTAATAAAAAATTTGTACCCAGACCTCCTTTTTTCATCACTTTTTCCGGCGGTCCCGAAAGAGTTAAAGGGGCACTGACACAAAAATTTTGCATCTTGTTTTTTTTGTTGCGATAAGTAGCTAGTGACCTACTTATAACCTGTAGAAACCTCATTTGCTTCAGCGCGCGATGGTTGTTTAATTAGAGGCATTTTCAATGCGGCCAGTCGCAGTTTCGGTTTCAGCGAGTGCCGCGAAACGATGGATTTTGTGTGAACAAAGCTGACCACGTGACCGTCGGAGGGATATCACAGAGCAGAGCCGCCGTAGCACTGTCGAATCCGCATCGACGGCAGTTTCTGCGAATGTCCCCACGTACTGATCTCGTGAGGCGCTTAATTAAAAAGCGACCGTGGATGTGACGCAGGCGCTGCGAGTGCAAACGCTACCGCGGCTAAAGAACGACGCGCGACGCTCGAGGCGGTGGGTGGCAAGACGCGCGCTGGGAGCAGCCGGCCGGTCTGCCTACAGGTCCGCCTACAGATGTGTTCGGCTTAGCACTGCGGCGGATATTCGAGTGCCGCTCTCGTAAGCGGTGCAGATGACAATTTTTAATGCAGCCCGCCATCGCATCATTAACTCCTTTCTCATGTAAGCCACCATGGTCGGGACTTGGGGACAATTTCGTGCAGCGGTAACAAGCTATCACTCGAGCTACCTGCGCCGGCCTGGGCCACTGCGCGGCCGTGGCCACCGCCTGCACAGCGACCGTGCGGCTAGCTCAGTGAGCTTTTCGTGCCTCCGGCGCGTTTTCGCATCCAATGGTAATAAACAGTAATAGAAACAGAGTGCCTGGAATCGCTGTAGAACTTTGGTCGCGGCCAGCTGCCCGATTAGCTGACGAAATCACGGCGCCTCCGCTGCCTCCGCCGCCAACGATCGGGTCGTTCGTTCTCGAGAGCAGAAGCTCCGCCCTCCGGCCCTCCGATTGGAGCGGCGAGCCGGCCAGAAACGCCGGTAGTGCGGAAGCGGCAAACACAAACTCGTGACGTATTTGGATGTTGTTTATTTACAATTGCGCGTGGTCCTCTGCTGGCTGCTCGGTTGCGTTTCGCATACTTCAAAATTGATTTTAAATATGTTCTAGGCTGTATTCGCCGCTGATATTTTGCAGATGATGTATATGTGTTCCCACCAATCTATCTCCGAAGTTATCTCGCCTTCAAAATTTTGTGTCAGTGCCCCTTTAAAGGAACCCAGAAAAGCTTTGTGAAGGTGGCAATCACATGCATTCAGGTGGTAGAACACATAACGGGGGACTTTTGAGCCAAGTGTGAGCCCCATACGTTGTACGGATAACTTGTAAACAATTTTTGAAAATCGTCTTTCTCAGCCAATGAGCGCGCCGCCACAGCGAGCCGACCGCGGCTGACGCAACGGCGAGGCGCCCCCCTGATTCGGCCGAACGTCGGTCGCCAGCAACATCACTGCCATTGGCTTCCAGCTGCTCTTCCTCCTTCCTGCGCGATCCCGAGGCAAAGGCGGGTCTGCAGCGATTGACGCGTGCCTAGGCGCAGGAATGTGGCTAGCGGAGAACGGAAGTCGAGCGTCGCAATGTCACATGTCTATTCCCAGTGTTTCCAGCTGCTTTGAAAGAAGCACAGAGGGAGAAGGAATCGATCGGCAAGGGGGGAGAGGTGCACCTAATTGCTTCTGGCGCAGCTAATACTGAATGTAGATCAATAATTCCAACGGCATTGCATCGCTATATTGGTACTACGCCACAATAAAGGCCTTTTGTAACTTTTACAAAAGGCTTTTCTGGGTCCCTTTAATACGTCATTGTCGACGTCACCAAAACACACGATTTAGTAGGAGAACTGAACTTCTGACTTAAAATATTTAATTTATCAGTGAATAAAGCATCGTTTGCTGCCGAACAAGTACTAAGGGCCCTACAAAACACTAAATCTTCCGAAGAAAACAAGCTTGTATTTTGCCTGCATGGCCCCTTTAAAGGCCAACTGCACTCAATTTATTCACGTCAAAATAATGCCATCTAATAGCGCACATACAAAGAGTGCGAAATGCAAAATACTGCGTTTCAAACATGAGTGCATGCGGCGCTATTGGCTCGAGCAGATTGACGTTTTCGGAATCGTAACTGAAAAAATTAAACCGGTTCCTTGATTGATTGTGGGGGTTTAACGCGCCGACGCAACGCAGGCGATGAGGCGCGCCGTGTGGAGGGCTCCGGAATGACACCTGGGGATCTTAAAGGAGCGAAATACAACTTCGTTTAATTTGAAGAACTAGGCAGTATCTCGCTCAGCTCATTACAGCCAGATGTTTAACGAGCGTATTCTTTCAGCGCCACAGTGACGTGTTATGAGCAAGAATGACGTCATACGGCCAACAATAAAACATCATTTTCAGTGCGTTAACTGCACGTTAGCATTCTGATGCGGTCAAATGGAACTAGAGGCCCCATTACTGACGTCCAGTCATGTGTCGTCGCGACAGGTCAGTTAGGCGGCCGCCAATCGCACAAACAAGGTTCTGTGACGTCATAGAAATGCGAAATTGGCTAGGGGTCGCGACTGCTTCACACGTTTTCATATCTCCGTATTGTTCGAAGATTGCGATGATAGTGGTATCATGTTTCGGGACTAAGCATCTTTCTATAAACCCAACTTGTTGTCTTCATGGCTCCTTTAACGTGCGCCGAAATCTCGTACACATGAGCGTTTTTGCTTTTCGCCTCCATCTAAACCGGTTCCACTCGATGGGAAATATGTCAAGTGCAGAACAGTGATTCGCCAATGGGGTGGCCTCCCTTGACAAGTTTTAGCATCAGCCTTGCGTTTTCTTTGGCTCCAAGAAGTCGCCCGCTAGTTTTCAGCGAGTACCATCTATTTTAACACCTGAAATGGGCGGCTGCCACCTTGTAATGACCAAAGAAAGGTGCTGTCAGCATGATTAAGCAACCAAGAAGATCAAATGCAATGCAATCTTTATTTTAACCCCCGTCATAACTTAAATGCTTGCTCCCACTGTGCGGTCGTGTAAATGCCGCCAGCGGCTCAGGCCAGATCGTTGCTCAGCACCTGGTTTGTGAAAATAAAGATGTTCCAAAATAAACAGCCAAGACAGATGATAACATATTCTGTCCCAAGAAATGCCTGCATACTTTTTCTCGTGCCCTGAATTATTTCCACACGTACTAATACCTAAGTGTCTGCACGTGCTCTTTAACCAATCCTCAATGTATCTTTGCCTTAAGACAACTGCATTTCGTCAGGTACCAGTCACCCAGCAAGTGCTGTCGAACTAGCTCATCAAGCCATGCGCAACAGGCGCGCCATGGATGCAGAGCTGTGCAAACGTGCCCCTGAAGCAGACGACAGTGTCCCGCCGTCGCCACCAGCAAATGCCGGCACACGGTGAATGCTGGGTAATAGTGCCCATACGTAGCGCCACCTACACTATGCTCCATGAGTTGGTGACATTGGGGCTCTTCGATTTACAGTCTCGGGCTCACCGCGGATAGTCCGCGGGTAGTCCGAGGGTTCCCCGAAGCCATAGGCATACATGGGAAAATCGAATGCCGGACTGCTTCTCGGGGAGTCCGCGGTGAGTCCGAGACTGTAAATCGAAGAGCCCCATTAACGGAACGTCTCAGATAGGTTCGTATCTTTCTCTGTGGTGCACACCCAGATGTGGCTCTCGTCAGCAGAGCGCACAAGTTAGTGCAAAGACCACGTAATCGATGCCGAGCACTGTGCACATGCTGTCCCAGCAGCTCGAAAGGCATACCTGGGTGGCGAAGCTGACCAGGTCCCTCTTCATGGCGTACGCGTCTTCGCCGTCAGCGTAGTACTTGGGCTCGATTTCGTTGATCCTGGAGAACGGGGGGAAACGGCGGTGAGAAGGGGCGTCCCCGACAGGCCACGGCCACTCACATGAAGCCGAGTGTGTTGGTGTAGAGGTGCAGGGCTGCCCGATTGCTCTTGCGCACGTGCAGCGACACGTACTTGGCGTTGAAGCACTCCACCATGGCGCGCGAAGACTGGTCCATCAGCTTCTGGGCCAAGCCGAGGCGCCGGTGGGAGCGCTTCACGGCCTGAAAAAGGGGGCACCACTCAGGCGGCCGCCGCAGGCACCCGTCGTACGTACCAGAGAGGTGATGTGGCCGTGCGGATCGTCGTCGGAGTCCTCCTCCCTGGGGGAACAGGTGCACCGTGAACAGCGAGCCACACGCGGCGGCCGGGGCTACTCACATTTTCGCCAGCACGTAGCCGACAATCTTGCCTTTCTCGTCCTCCGCAACGTACGAGAGCTGGAAGAGACGGAGCACTGCGTTTGCCTCGGCCCAGCGAGAGGGCGGCGTCCGCGGCGTACCTGCGGCCACGACAGCCCGTGGTAGAAGTAGTACTTCATCTGGTAGTTCTCGGGCAGGCACAGCAGATTGCAGTGCTGCATGTTCATCAGGTCCTCCGTCTGCGCACAACACCGCCAACGGCTATGGAGTACACGTGCGGTTCAGGCTCGCTACCAACCGTGGGCCGCCGCACTCACGACGGCGCCTCACGCAGAGGGCAAGAATCCCGTAACGCACAACCGCGCGTGCAGAGGTCTTACCTTCGCGCACCGAATGTTCATTTTCCAGAGGAGTCCGCGCCGCCACAACAATCGAGCACCAACAAGTGTCGGGCCGCGGGTATCGACACACCGAACAAGCGCACGTGCAGCGGCGCTGGAAATGCCGGTGCTGCTGGTCGCTCTTCTTAAGGCCTCTAAGACCAACAAGAAGCAAAATTCGCCGCAGCACGGATTGCTTGCAGCTTCTCCTCCGTCTAACCACCCTGAAAGGAACAACTATCTATAGGTGCTAAAAGGTACTAGTCACAGAACAACAGACATCACGGCCATGACGATAATAATCAAGACCGATCAGACGCTTTTCAAACGCTTTGCCCTGTGGATTGGATTGGATTTGGAACGACTGTCTCTCCCAAGAGTAATAGATATAGAATAGGGAATTTGTCCCAGGCTCCTTAGATCCGCCACAGTTAAGCGCGAAAATTTTCAGACAAAGGACGTGCTGACTAGTTTGGACCCGTGGCTTTCGAGCTTATCGCTAAATGCGTGTCTGCCACGCATGACCAACGTTACTAGATAGGTTCAGTTGTAAAACTCTCCCCATGCGCCGTGCATCGCCGGTGTCTCCGTTTCTCGGCGTGCCGCGAGAGGGCGGGACCGCCGCATTTTGCTCTACCCGGCCGCTGCTCGTCGCGTGCAACGGCGCCTCTCCCAACGCCTCTTCGGCCTTCTCATGACGTTAGCGCGCGATAATATTAAAGACTACCCGCTACCCGCCAAGTTGTCCGCGTCCAGACTACATCTAGGCCAGAGTACTTTCCAGTAGCTGCTCAGGATCGCTTAATGTGGGGCGTAAAAGCCGTTCGTTACGGCTCATTGCTTTGCTTTCTTCAACAGGTCAGCCGAAGCGCATCGTAGTTTGCGCGCGCTTGCGTCGGCTGCTCGCTGGCAGTCAACCACGAGCGTGAACGGTCTGCAGCGAGCTGGTAGCATAGAATAAGCCTCCGTTAAAGCTTATTTTGATTGACTCTTCCGAATTTTATAAAAAAATCATGAAACCGCTCATTTTATTTCCAGCCAATTAGAAGCAAGGTCGCCATCAATTGGAGCTACGTCACTTTGTGGCTCTAGTAATTAAGGCCACTCGAAGACGAAACTTACTAATTTTCTCGACGTCCTTTTTAGAATAGTATATCTTTTCCATGTTTTGCCCTGACAACAGTTAGCTTTACCAAACGTACGTCACTAAGAAGCGACGTTTCTGCAAATGCGAAATATCTCTAATTGAAAGAATTATTGAGTCAATTAACTGACGAAGTTAAACCAGCTTACATTTCAATAAGCATAAAGTTCTTTGCAGCAATTTATTGGTTTTCACAGTACACACTTTACGGCAGACACAAAGTAGAAAAATATATGCAACGTTTTTTTTTATTTACAATCAACTCCACATCGTTTTTGCTTAAGGTGATTATGGCTCGTTAAGAGAAACAAAGTAATGAATAGAAACATGCAGCATTTTTATTTAGAAATCAACTCATCTTTTTTGCTTACGGTGAATATGGCTACAAAATACCAAAGCATGTTGACAGAAAAAAAATAATAAATAGATACATGTATGCAAGGTTTTTTTTTTTTTTTCATTTAAATCGAACTCTACAACTTTAATTGCCAGCGTGCTTGCAGTAGCTTAGCGCGTTGTGCGCCGACTTAACCTGCACATTCAAGGCACATTCTCGCTGAAGGAATCTGGAATAGAAATGCACGTCACCAAATACGATTTGATGACGCGCGCAGAGAATTCCTCAGAGAGAACGTCATTTTCATGTACGAACCATTTGTCGATGTCCTGTTCCTGAAAATGGCAGTCGCACACTTTGGACTTTGTCGAAAGTCGCACACTTTGGACTTTGCCGGCCTCATCCTTATCCGCTACAAAGGAATTCGAACAGCGCACATTTTAACGAAGGACGGACAGAGTTACACACCACAATGCTTCTTCGTTAAAATGTGCGCTGTTCCTTCCTTTGTATCTGACCACCAACTAGCCCAACATGGTATCCTTTTCCTTACCCGCACGCGGGATGGCCTTAATCCATAGCGAGCGAAGCGTCGCATCTTTGGAAGCCGAGAAGAAGTGCCTGTCCATGTTGCTCTTAATTGTTGCTGCTGTAGCCACTGGTACACCCGGGAATAAAGCAGGTCGGCATTGTCTGCATCAGCCTCACATGCAGAGGCCCACATCAATGGAATACAGTCGCTGGCAAATCACTAAACGTGCCACTCGAACGGCATCGCGCATTCAACACTACTGAGAAAGACCGCGCGAACAAGAAACGCCGGAGACCGCGGCACTGAATGCGCCGGCTACTGCGAGTACTGCTCTTCGGCAAAAAAAGGACCCGGAAGAACCACACAAGGGGCGAAAAAAATGTCATTGTTCATTGTAGCTATTTGCTTCCGAGAATGTAATAATTACCAGATGTGTGCGCCCACCCAAGCGCCCGCGCACGCACAAGAAACGTACGCGCCGAGCGCTGAACTAGGAACGCGAAGGGAGAAGCATAAGCGAAACCGCCTGCGAGCGCCCCGGCTGCCGAGCCGGTTGCGACTGCAGCGCCACAGAGAGAAGGATCGGTGGCGGTTCCGGGCAGCGCCGCCCAGTTTTACAACTGAAAATAATCTAGTAACGTTGACGCATGACATCGTTAGAGTGAACTAGAATACTAGTTCACTCTAACATCGTGTACGCTGGTGGCCATGCATATTCTTCAGCATCGGTTGCGAACAAGTGTCCCCTTGTCTCATCTATCCTGTCGAGGTACTGCAGGCTCTGCCATAGAGTTTCTTACAGTATACACTAGAGAGGAATCTGGCGCTAGCGTCTATGCGGCTCACATCAAGGTCGTCTGTGTCGTCATGGGCCGCCATTATACATCGCGCTCGCCTTAGTTTCATCATTGGCTTGGATTGAAACGTTTTAGTGACCGCAAATTTAAACAAAGTGCCACAAAAACGAGAAGAATGGTGTTCAATTATGTAAGTGGAAAATAAAAACAGGCTGTTTTAAAAGTAAGAAAAAAAGAAGTAAAGCGTATTTTTGCCGGAACGGTTGTGCCTGCTATTCCGCAGGCCAATTAGTTACGAACAATGTTATTATTTGGGGGTTACTCATTAGAGACTGTGATTTTATTAATTTTACCATTATTTCAAAAAATAAGTTGTTTGAAGAGTTTCGAAAGTTTTTTGAGCGTGCCTATGAAAACGTTGCCTTCGTGGTGAACCGGTGCACCGCGACCGCCAGCTAGTTTAAGAAGAAAAATGAAAACGTGGCGTTAAACAGTCGTGGACGATGACAAGATAGGACGCATGCAAGCGCCCGTATCTGCCGTATCTTGTCTTCGTCGAAGTATGTTTTATTTGTTCTTTTCGTCGGCTGCAAATTTCGCGGCGGCATATTACCCGCTCAGTCATACGTCCTTCGACGGCGGCATGAGCAACGTCAGGTGCGATCACGCATTGCCTGCTGTTTCTCTGAACACGGCTACCACAGAAACGGGAGGATTTCGGCTTCCTTGTAGCTCGTAAACGTGTGAATGCATAGTGAAGAAAGCAAATCCCAAAAACCGCTTAAGAATCCAGTTGTCATGCCAAGCCCAAGACAAAAAGGATGTATTCCCATGAACCCCCATGACGACATGGCTTACGAGGCGCAGTTTCCTCTCTAGTATACTTACTAAGAAACTCTATGGGCTCTGCAGGTGCAGGGGGTGCAGGCATAGAGTTTCTTGCAAATAACTAGAGGGGAAACTGGCGCTGCGATCGTACGCCTCAATGGGCGTGATGGGTAGTCGTGGATTCGGATTGGCGGTTGATGGCTCGTGGAACTTACTATGGATTGCAGGCAGTTTCGTTTTCGTTTTGGATTTACATGAACGCATTTGCCTAGGCGGGGTGTTGGGAGGAGTGATCAAAAATACGTTTCTCCTTGAACTGCATGCCTCGCGTGCACTGACGCTGCCCTGAGTAGAAATGTTTTATAACCAGAGTTGCGAATTGGGTGGGCAATCATGCGCCGCACGGAGCAAAAACACAATGACGGCGCTCTGTGCGGCGAAGTTGCCTGCTAATAAAGAGTTGCGGCGCTGCTCATTCGGCAGAGCAATGTATTGTCAAAGCTGACGACGGTTGCGAATCGCTTGGAACAGCCACACCTTTCGTGCGAACGCCGGCTCCTACGGCGTAGGACAAGCAGTACCGGCGGCGATGAAAGGAACGCAGCTTGATGGATGTCACTAATTCAGACTAGAATAACTTCTTCAAAGGTAATCAATTTCTCTTTTTAGGAGCACAAAACTTTTCTTAGTATTACAAACGACAAGCGCCGAAACTTTTACAAATAGATTTTATAAAGAAGTCTGCGTCCTGCTGTAATTGGCGGCAAATGGCAAACCTACTCCGCAAACCTCCTCGACTCCGCGTCTCATGGAGGAAAGAATACTCAGGAGAGGCCCCTAGCATCCCAATGCATTGCAAAAAGTGTGGAGGAAATTACGTCATTTTTCTTGAGCCCATAGACAATGTTGCTTACTTGTTTACACTGCGGCGGCCAAATTTGGGCAAATAAAACGGACAAATTTTTAAGCACTTGGTATGTGGCTGCCTCGCTACGCTTGCAAACCAGCGCAGTCGCTACGAAAAACGTTTTAGATTAGGCCAGTTTGAAAACTCTGCCGTCGGAGGCGGCCTTAACTCGTATCCCGCGCGCCTGTTGCTATGACGACGACAAAGCTACTTTGCCAGGCTTAAGAGCTGAAAAATCGTCCATCTATCTCAAAAACGAAGGCCGTTTTTCGATTGAAACTTTGGGTGAGGGTTAGAGTGGGCTAATTAAGGCGAAATCAACAGCTTAGAACATTATATCGCACCGAGGAATTAGCGACGAAGCTGTTTTCGCTTGAAGCGGGAGGGCAGGGCGACGCCATGTTAGTCAAATCAAACCGGAGACAGCAAAGAATGAGGGGCTCCGTGGGCTCAAGTCATTGGGGGACTCGGCTTCACAAATGTGACGTCAGGGCCTCTCCTAACCTTTTCTTTCCGGCTGCGTCTGCTGCAACCCGGGGCTTCCGAGCCGATTCCCCCCGAACTGGCTGCTGCCCCACGGAAGTGACGTACGTCAACAAAAAAATTGCGTAATTGCATTACACTGCAATTACTTCAATAGTATTGCATATATTTTTGGCAGTGACACACTAATATTACAATATCAAGATTTATTTTTAGCCTGAGTTTATTGTATTTTAATATGACGTCACCTAGTCACCGTGACGTCATAGACATGCTTTGTAGATGTTTGCATTATATTTTTCTCTGCGAAACTCGAGTTTGTTATTGTTTTTGACACTCGCGTAGAAGAAGTTGTGTAAACAAAACACTTTTTATAGATTTACCACGGGTTTTACGGATGACCTACGGACGAGCGGCATGGAGAAGAGGCCGAATTCCATCGAAGAGCGAATTTTGGCCCCGTACTGGCATACGTACGGGTAGAGTTCACTCTAGTACGGGCTTGTCTGTTCCGTGGTACGTCTGTTCCGAGTTTGTTCCGTTGGCCTGTTTCAAATATTCCGGCTTCGCGCGGTGCCGAGGCAAGCAAGAAGTACGAGCGTCGGCGTGTGTACGAGCGTCGGCGTTGTGTGGAGTCGCTCACGAGTGGTGCGGTGCTGCGCTGTGTTTTCGTTTCATATGAGGTGTTCAGCTCCAAGCCTGTGTCACCGCGCTTGTATCTTCTGCAGTAATTCACAGTCTTCAAAGTCCGATGACTATTCGTGGCAGCAACGCGAAGTGCTGGTCAGCGCTTGCGCAGAGCGCAATGTTTTCATATCAAATACGTACGTATCAGAACCAAATGTTGCCCCAAAATGTGCAGTAAAGTACGAAGCACCGTGTTGCCTTCAAAACGTGACCGATGTGTGTGGTGCGTCATAGTTTTCCAGAGGTTTGTTTCTGTGAAGCTGCTGGCGCCGCAGTCATCGATGCTCATCACAGTCATTGTTATACACGGTGTTGTGTCGGTATCACAACGCGAGGCAAATACTTTGATACTGCTCCGTACTCGACTTGCAAGTGTCCAGATTCGTGTCGCTGCAGGAGTGTATACGTGAATAATCTAGAGCCCCATCAGTTAGCAATGGTGCGTCGCAGTGACAGCGAGTTTTCGTTCGTTCGCTTCAACTTGCCGTGATCCCTGTCGTTACAAGCGTGGCCAAAAAATGCGCCGGATATCTGTCGTGAGTTACTGTGGCATTTTCCGTGTGTGTTGTGTTCGTGTGCTCCAAAATTTACGATGTCGCCAAACGTACGTGATCGTGCCCATTTATGACAGGCTAGGTGATGCGTCAGTGGCTTCAGCAATAACAGGTGCTACGTGCTGTGTTGAACTGTTATATCTACATTCTAAGCATACCATCTAGGTGACTCTGCGTAGTTGTTTTTTCTATTTGCTCTAACCTCAGTTGCCTTGTTCATCTTTTTTGCAGGGTATTTTTATTTACGCGTGCACGCAGCATATTAGCACTAAATCAACCTTACACACTTACCTGTACATGCCGTAACCCTCTTTGCAATCACGCGTGCATGTGCTACTGTTACCCTGCAGTATTTCGTCAGCTACTGTGCATGCTAGCAAAGATTGTTTGCATGTCGTTCTGAACCATTGCTAATAGCCTGAATTTCCTTTAGTATTACTAGCATACCTTTTTCTTTCTCACCTGCTGGCTTCGTGTTGCTTTTAAAAGGAATGAATGATTTAACGCTGTGTATAAAGTTATGCCAGACAAACTTGTAAAAAACAATACACGGGATATACCTGCTAAATTTTTCAATGGCACAAAGCCACGTACACTGATCGCACAGGCCTAAAAGTATGTCTGACGTGCTCCACACTCTTCGTCTGCCCCTCAACGCAGTCATGCTTGATTTTTACCCAACTGGCAAAACCACTTCTGCTCACTGACGAGCCAGGGTCACTGTCACGCCCACTTCACAACATATGGTGAAAGCAGTCTGTTCTGATTTTTACCCAACAAACCAAACCACTTCCACTCACTGACTAGCCGTGTAGAGTCACTGTTAATAATTAATCGTTACTAATAATTAAAAAAAAAACAGATGTAACTGTAGCGATGGTGAAGGCGGTAGGTAGTGAAAGTCCGGGGTGGGCGGCTTTGACGGCGCTTGTGGGTTTCAGTGCATTTGGACTAAGAACGGCTCTCACGGGGTGGAAGCCCTAACATTTCTGTCGCAAATCGAAACTACTCTGAATATAATATGTGTTATGCAATACAATGCAACATAGTTGAGCCATTGAAAGCACCATCAGAGAAACAGAGAAAGCGTTGCTTTTGCCTCCGTGGAATGAACCAGGTGGACCCGCTAGGTATATCTGCATCTAAGCATACATTGGGTGCTACTGCGCAGCCGGCTGGTACCCGTTGGCAAACCTGCTATCCACACAACAACACAAAAACATGCCTGTTGCATGTGGTCTGTGCGCATTTTGTTTGTCTGCGTGGAATGGAATGGCTGTGCCAGCAGGAAATAATTCATGAAGAACTGCAGGGCAGTGCAACAGTCGCCAGAAAAAATTTCCATCGGCAGACTCGCATACTCGAATGGCAACTGGCAGGCTCCATGGTTCAACACAGTGGTAATTCCAGTGTGCCACCAATGCAACAAGTCTCTCCATAGTATCAGGAGATTCGAACATAGGTTAACAAGGGCGGTGTGACAACTGTCGCCGTGCTGAAAAATGCCACAACAGGGCTGTATTGTGCACAGATTTTTGTTGCCACTCCCATCCCACCTAGTTGTGCCAGCTTCCAAGTTTACCCCGTATCATTTCAAATTAACTGACGTTTGCTGGTGTTTCATTGATAGATGCAAGCACCAGTAAAGTGTGTCTGTCATCTTTAGCACTAAAATCATGTTCTCAAGGGGAAACCGAGTTTAACGAGGTTGCGGACATGAAAGCTGGCAGTGCTCATGGGGGTCGTAGCAGAAAAGTTGCAGCATGGCATAGTGCTGTTTTTGCTATGTTGATGTTATAAAGCGCATGGTATTTATATGGGTCATACGTTTCAAACAAGGCCACTAGCTGGAAGTCGTTGCTTGTCTCTTCCCTTTGTTACACTTTGTAGTCGTGCTCTTTGTTTGAAAAATTAGTAGAAACTAGCTAGTGTAATTACAATTATAGAACTAATTTTCTGTGAAGAAAACGCTGCCTTGTGCCGGCTACAGGATATACACTGTTTTGGCTACACACATCGTAAGACAAGATAGCAACGCAATACTCTACAGAGCCCAGTGCACAAGCTGCTGCCTTGCATTGGTCTGACCCACAGAATTGACAGGAACAGCTCCCCAGGACTGATCCCGAGCAAAGGTTCTGGCTCGCTCATGCCCCTCAACTTCACAGAAGTCAATGAAACCTTGTTACACAGGCTGCGGCTTGGAGTAGCATTGACCTGAAAGTATCTGCACACAATCGGACGCGAGGACAGCCCAGACTGCCTTCTGTGTAAGCTGTACAGAGACAATTGATCATTTGCATAGTTTTTGACCAAGGTATACTAGTGGGTGAAAAGACCTTGAAGCAGCCTTACTACGCTTGAATGCTTACCCTCTGTCTGAACGAAAGATTTTTGGCACGTGGGCTGACACGAAGAAGCAAGAAGAGAGCTGTCAAATCGCTGCTTGTCCTGTCAGGACTCTTGGGTCTATGTGGTGAAATTTCACAAACTGCGGACTTTTTTTTATGGTCGGTAAATAAGTTATGCGAATTATGCAGTGATTAGTCTGTTTCTGCGCCCCATACATGCTTTAAGTGTACAAAGTTCATTGGTTGATTTCACTGTCATTTCTCATACCCTAGGATTCGCAACGGTCACCATACGATAAAAATTTCTTATGACTACTTTCATTGCTGAAGTTCACTGCACTCAGTGTACTAGGGTCTTGGCGCACAATAGTAATTATGACTGCAGACAGCCTACAGACAACCTACAGTTCTTAAAGCCCACATCGAAATCCTGCCACGGACTCGTTCTTGCCTTCACTTCGATAAGGCTGTCACAAATGGGTTGATCAGCCGAACATGCTGGAAGGGATGTTTTTCTACACTCTGAATTAATGTTTGATCATTGTGCATACATTAAAGCATTTTTGCTGGTTCTTCCTTTTTATCTCTTGACACCCAGTGCAACCAATGGGCTGGTAAAAGCTGTGGCTTGTCATTTGTGTTTCCTGTTCATAATGGTGCATTCTGCTTGTTGCCAAAGCCAACTGCAGAAAAGTTCTTCAGCCATAATGCAGTGCTGGCGATGGTCTTTTGTGGGCTATAAAAGCAAAATGTACTGGTTGTTGGTCAAATAAAGTGAGCCAATTTTAAATGTTTCTTCCCAATGCCGGATGTGTTTTCTTGGAGGTGTGTTTGCATATATGCAAACTGTTCCCAAAAGGACTTAGTCCTTTTGGGAACAGTTGAGCATGTATGGCTCATGTGTTGGCCATGAGACTAATCAGCATTTGAAGGTTCATGGGGCAGGTACAACTTGTACAGCTGGTGAGCGAAGGGATATAACTATTACATTTCCGATTTTCTTGCAACATGTCACTAGCATACAACAATTAGGATTTATAATTTAGCTGCAGTTCTTTTTTACGACAATACTGCTATTGTGCCCATTATAAAATGAATAATAATTACGACCAGCCGCCATACGTTGCTGGCCGTAATGGTGGCGGCGTCAGAAAACATCATGTCATAGTTACTCCCGCCGTTTACCGCGCACGCGTTTTGCGATGAGCGTGCGGCATCAACCTGGCTTGCCCGTGGTGCTCGGAAAAATACCAGGAAAACAGTCACGTACGTCTGCGCCACAAGGATGAGCACAAGACACCTCGCAGACGCCCAGCTCGCGAAGCCGGTTCTAGCGCGTGCCGACGCATTTCACTTTAGGAGGAATGGGAAAGCCTGCGGACAAAGCAATCCGGGTCAGCCAGTCATGCATGCGGAAGATGGATATGACGATGACTACTACTGCCACAGTGAGAAGCGACGACGGAACACGTAAATAAACAAATTTCGCAATACGTGGTGGTGTGTGTCATTCAGTGCTTCAGGAGGATCTAAAAAGAAATCCTCCAGCTCGCCTTGCGTCACTTAGTGCAAGTTTCGCCAGTTTTAAAGACGAAGGTGTAACATCAAACGCGAAAACTGACCGTACATATACGTGGCGTCGGCGGGGCCACCGCTGTATGGACTGGTGTACTTGAACTCATTTCGCCAGAGCAGCAGCCAAATCCTCTCACTACGGCGCTAAACCGGCACCTTGGCAGAATGGAACCCTGCTGCCAGCTGCAGGTGCACGTGGCGTAAACGGATGCGCACACACAGCTCTGACTGCGGGGGAACTTCAGCGTGATGAGCATCCAGTCTGCTTGTCAGAAAACGAAGGCCTGAGTCCTCCTTTCTTTTTGAACAACAAGCGTCACATGGTTGGCCGGTTCTTCATCACTTGTAGAGGTAGGCTGTTGGACAGCTGCTGCTATGACCAGAAGCAACATGCGCACTACTTACATGACGTTTGTATACAAATTATGTGCAACAACGCTTTTATCAATTTGGTGTTGACAGGAGCTGTGGGCACAGTTTATGTGGGAGACTATTGTTGGCGCTTCATTTGCTGCCCTTACCAGCGTGTGGTACAGCGCTGTGCTCTCGCTGTTTATTAGTTACCAGCACAATTTTTACAACGGTGTGTGAAGTTGGTGAAATGAAGTACAGTGTATCTCCTGGATTGGTCGGTGCTTCCTGCTTCGGCGTGATTCTTTCCAGGCCATCACTAACAAGGGTGGCAAAGTTGTGCTTGTGCCAGAAGCCAAATTTTTTGACACTTTGTGATCAGTACTTGTAGCACTGCAGTGTACCTTGTAACTTTGGAAGCTCGGAAAAGTTGGTACAACATGACCAAATATACAGAGTTGTAGGCACGACGAAAAGAGGCATATTAACACGCGTTTACTCCAAACATCTTTTTGTCACATCCAATATAATTCAGGCCTCTTTTGTCCCAGCTGTGCTGATTTCACTCCCCAAAATAAGGCACCTGCTGGTCTTTTTATGCACAGAAAGTATGGTGAGGTTTCAAAACATTTCAGGCTGCTGCGCCAAAACTATACGGACAAAAACGCTGGTGTTCAGCGGCGCGTACTAGAGTGCACCAGAGCCACTAAATAAGCTTATTTAGTGGAACATCAAGTGCACTGGGCACCAGTAATCTAGACCCAAGAGAACTCTTGTCAAATGAGGGCCTTCAAAGGTATTCCTTCGGCCTATTCTTCTCCCCACAAAAGCCACAGATTCTATGATCTAAATGGGAGCGCAAGCAGCCTTCGTGCAACACTATTTAGACCTTTGCCGGCAGAGTCTTCAGCCAGTGCCCACGTTTGAGGACACAGACCCATTCTTCCCTATTGAGCCACAGCAGATCAAACCTGATGGCGTGAGATGGGGCGCGCACACACCTTCCAAAATAAAAAGAAAGAAAGAAAGAAGTGCGGTTACAAAAGCCGGCGAATTTAAACGTGCAACACAATCCTCCGAATCCTCCACTCGGAGTGGTTTTGCCTTGCCCGCAGGTGCGCCGTAGATAATACAACACCGAACGACAGCCGATGTACCAAGGAGGAGAGTTATCAGCCTGCGCTTACGGCGCGAAAACAATGAAAAGCACAGCCGACCTAAACATGAGTGCCGGCACGGCGCTTTGCACGGCCGGCATAGTACTTCGTACTAGCAGAGTCCTTCAAAGCATTGAAAGACTTGGTACTAGTTTCGGCGATCAACAACGACGACCAAATCCAAGAAATAATAACAAAAACAGGTGACGTCACTTCCGTGGGGCGCTCCAGCCAGCCCCGATCGGGCGAGGCTGGAGCACCCCGGGGAAAGGATCCCCGGGGTGCAGCAGCCTTTGCCTTTCTTTCCTCCATGCCGCGTCTGCTTTTAATTTATAGCGTCCTCGATAAACACGCACCGGTGTTGCCCCCAAAACCGGCGCAGGAGCGTTGATCGAGGACAAACGGGGCGGTTCTACCCAGGCGCCATCTCTTAATCTAAGAAATCAACTCATAAAAACGTTCACAAGTAACAATACAGCACTGTAATGAGACACAGCGCTATTAGAAAGTGGTATTTATTGAAGGCCAATGATTATATGTACGCACAACTTAACAACTTAAATCCGTCACACATGCGGAACAACGTACCGCCACCGCTTCCACTAAACAGCTACATACAAGCTGCTTCTAATCTTCGTTTGAGCCATAATGCGAGTGCCTGTTTTGTTCCGCCCTTCCGTTACAGCAAAACAAGTAGGTCTTCATCGTCTAGGCACTCCGGTAACAGTTCATGATAATTCGATCGAACGAAACGAATGTCAATCCCCAACTTTCTGGCAATGCATGCAGCCGTCTTTGAAGTACACAAAGTTCGCGTCCTCATTTACAATCACTGGCCGTTGTTACCGCCCGTTAGGAGACTGTCGCATCGTTGCCCGATGAATTCACAAGCACGCCATCCTTGTCAGCAACAATACACAGCTCCGTCCGCCTTGACACGAGTGCGGCGATGGCGCCGTCGCTGCAGCAGACGGCAGAGGAAGCATGGAGGAAGCTCCTTCGCCGGCATCGTCCGCGATGCATCTCGGGACTGCACGCCGGCGCACCGTCGACTCTCTCGGTGCGCGGCGGTGCAACCAAAAATTGCCCCGCGATGGTGCACCCCGGTTTATCGAGGACGGACGGTGCACACCGCTGCGGTTTATCGAGGATGAAAGGCGCACCGGTGTGCCCCGGTGTGCACCGGTGCGGTTAATCGAGGATGCTATTAAACGCACCGTTTTATTTCGTACAAAACCAGCCTTTTGTCAATAACTTTCTGGTTCGCCATGTAATTTGTAAACGGAAAACCGGGAAATACGAGTTTTTTGTCAAAAAACACAATTTGCGCAGCCATAAGCCTGTTTTGATCCTACGCAATCCGGTTCCAAAACTACCCATCATTCCCATTGAAGCGTAAGTGGCGTAAGCGCCGCTGCCATGTTCGCGTTGACACTAGCGCCAGTTTCCCCTCTAGTTATTTGTATGAAACTCTATGACTGCAGTGTTTGTAGTTGGGCTAGCTGGTTCATTGCTTGGATTGAACAGCGCTAAGACGGGACAAAATGAAGCGAAACAACCACTGTTTATTTTGCAAGTAAATATCTATCCTGTCGAGGTACTGCAGGAGTGTTTGTAGCTGGGCTAGCTGGTTCATTGGTTGGATTGAACAGCGCTAAGACGGGTCAAAATGAAGCGAAACAACCACTGTTTATTTTGAAAGTAAATATTATTTATAGGGGAACAAAGCGAGCATGGTTATCTGTGTGCGCATTGCAGCACGCGGAGAAACAGATCAAATAGGCTCTGATAGTGCGTATCTAACGAGTTGCAGCGCCTTTCAGGTGAAACGTGAACCTCTCCTATCTCGCCAAATATGCGAATTCTCTGCTTAGCGGGGCCGAGTGTGCATACGCTCAGGAGCTTGTTGGCTATGCTGTGCAGCAGCTGATCTGGATACCCAGCGGAGCGGAGACGCTGGATTTATAATCCCTCTTCACGTCCTGCGAGCACTCAGTGCAGTCCAGTTTTGGGGCTCAAATCTAGCATCTCCGCTCTGCTGGGTTACCAGCGCTGCTGCACGGCAAACCAATAAGCTCCTGGCCGATATGCACTACAGTCAAGTGCCCGTATAACAGAGCGTGTGGGACTGCGATACTTGTTCTTTACACAAATCACTTCACCTTATACGTCACGCACTTCATTGACCAAATAAAGCAGATAAGCATACCGAGAGAAATAATCGTCAGAATTAAACTGCAGTAGGCGAAAAAAGTCAGCAATTTTCTTGTGCGCAGTAGTAAGACGTACTGAATGCGAACCCACCACCGACCTGCTGCGGCGCGTGTTCAGGGAGTGACGAGATCTAAATCTGCAGCACATCAAACGCCGCTACAGCTTCGCGGTTGTCATAACGCTTAGCGCCTCTGCGAGCTATTCGTCACTGCTCGTCTGATCATTTGTGGCATCCCTTTTCTCTATGATGGCCTCCGCGATGTGGTCAGTTGTTAAGTCAGAGAAAACCAGGGCCTGATCTTCCATCAAAACGTTTTAAAGCAAAGCTTTCTACCTCTACCCCCCCAAGGGTTCTTTCGCGACCGTTGGTGTCACCAGAAAACTCCAGCGAACAAATAAAAGAATTAGCTGGCACCGCCGGGAATCGAACGTGCGAACTAATAGACTAACAAAGAGCAGAGCCCGTTGTCTTACCGATTCAGCTACGAGCCCACGTGAACACGGGAAGACAAATGGTGTACTCACCAAGCACATCAACGGGTTTACCCCCTGTCTTCTCGCTGAATGCACGTGAAAGCGTCACAAGACCACTCACGCCCGTCTAGCGGCCCTGTGCGCACCTTGCTCATGTACTAAGAGTTAAAAAATAAAGGAAGCTCACACCCAACCATGGCATCTCACTTCTAGTACGCCAATGTGCTAAAGCCTGTGACCTCCAGTGTTCACGTAAAAAATTCACAGCTCCTTGTCGTCCGCCCTCACGACAAATCAAGGAATACATTCAAATTACTCCTTGATGACCAGGCCATCACTCCAAACCCCAGCATCAAGATCCTGGGCCTACATTTCCAGGCCAACACCAAGAGTGCATCTCCTTGAAGCGCCTCAAAAACAGCATTAATCTAATCATACACATGATCAGGCGAGTTGCCACCAAGAAGCGAGGACTAAAAGAATCCGGTACCTTTCGATTAATTGAAGCTTTTGTCGTCTCGAGTGTTACTTACGACAAACCCCTATCTTCTTCTCGACAAGGAAGACATAGAGATGCTTTATATAATGATTAGAAAGGCGGTTGAGCAGGCCATTGGTCTTCTCATGAATGCGTCCACACTGAGGCTGCTTAGCATGGGCTCCAAAACATGGTGGAAGAGCTGATAGAAGGCCATCTTTCTAACCAGAAGGTCCGACTCAGAACTGCGGTGGGTAACCGCATGCTTCACCAGATTGGCTGGGCAGCCCAGAATGTCACTCCGCTTGACGTACTCCCAGACTCTTGGCGACTAAAACTAAAGATGCTCCCTTTGCTTAGAAATATGAACCCCTCACATGACGAGGGTCAACGAAAAGCACGGGCTCAAGCGCTAAACACCACCCTCGATGGGGCTCATACAGTTATCTACACAGACTTCTCCGAACATCGAGGGCAGCAACACGCCATCATCGTGGCTACCTCCAGAATCAACCTCATTGTGTGTACCGATCGCTTAGGACCCAACAAATGACGGCAGCAGAAGAGGCAGCCATCACCTTGGCTCTCACTCAACCAGGGGTTCGGAGGGTAGTCACCGATTCCCAGCAAGCCTACTGGAATTACCAGTCGGTTTGGGTGTCCTGACCTGCACTGTGCGTGCTAAAAAACCACTCCCCAAACGGTTCCATTCAGCTCATCTGGACACCGCCTCACGCTTCAATGGGGGGCAACACATACGCCCACCCAACAAGCCTGCGCTTTTACCTCCCGTGCTATGGAGCTGCACGAGGACAGTCACCCGCTTGTCATGTCCAGGGAGATAATCCAGCATTATCGCCTTCTGAGACAGACCGTACCTTCGCCTTACCCTGACCTTTCCAGAGAACAACAAACTACCCTACGGCTCATACAATCCGGCTCCTTCCCACAGCCTACGCGTCTTCACGTAATGCATCCGAATCGCTACGACGCTGAATGTAAATTTTTCTCAGAAGTAGAAATACTCCGCCCCGTAATCGGGGTGTGCGACTTTAGCCCTGAGCACCCTCCTCTCTTTCCGTCAACTACCCAACAAGAGAAATGGGAGATGCTGCTGTCCAGGCCCTCTCTACCGACCCAGCTTCAGTGGGTGGACAGAACACAGGCCGCGCGGGACTGCATATGGGCCCCACAGAAGAAGGAACCACTCCCCAAGGCTGCACTCTTGGCCGTTCAGAAATCAGAACAGAAGTATTTCTTCCTCCTCCTTCTCAGCCGCAAGTCTCGTCGCCTCCGTCCGCGGCGCAGAGACGGAGAAGTCAGATCGTCTAACACCGGGTTGGAGCTTACTTAGATTTTATAAAAAAAAGTTTCCACTCCTGCTACACCAATACAACTCAACCAAACCCCGTTCAAGCATCATGCATTGATTTAACCTTACCAAGAATATCTCTTTGAAGTAATAAATGGTGTGGTTAAGTGCATTTCACTTCTTACTGGTTTTCCTATTGTAGAGCGATGTGAGTGATTTTAAGTGACGTCGCATGAGTAATCGTTATGGGTGCCGTTTACAGCTTTGCTTTCCAACCACATTCACGGGGTGGATTGGCGCGATTTTTTTATTGTCAGCCATCACAACCGATGCTACGATGCAACACGCACTGTACGCACTGTACGTGTTTATCGATTCCTACAGCTACCTGGCTGAACTGGATGACTCGCAACACACCTATCAGCTGCATGTTACCATGTGTGCAGCCGCATACATGTTAACATGCGGTATTCGTTATGAAACCACAATTCAGCAATTGGGAATGCATTATTTTTTTTTTGTTAAACAGGCAGATTTGCTGTAGTGGTCTTCGCAATACATAAGAAATTCTATTTCCAGCTTTTCAATCGTATTTTGCGAAATGGATTTGGCACACACTGAAGCACATTAAAGCAGGTTTTTTTTATTCCGCGTGCACTTTACAGAAGGCATGGGACTCCCATTGACTTTATTTTTAAAATCCAGATGGTTACTTAATTGGATACATTAACCGCGCACGTTGGCACGATAGTAGCGTGCTATTGATAAGAAAACTGCTCGCAGGAGGTTACTCAATCACATTCACAACCTCGTTGACCGCGCAAGTTCGGACGCGAGCAGCGTGCTATTGATAACAAAATCACGCGGACGAAGAACGCGGGAGAGCATTGCGGTGCATCAGAGACTTCTACGAAACAGCGCTAACGAGGAACGTCACTGTATTCACGTATGGCCGGATGTAAAGGAAATGTATTAAACAATAGTGCCTTGATTTTTGACGGTAACTGCCTTAGCAATACTCCGCATTTAAATTAGTGCGGAAAAACAATTTGCGCCCCACATAGTTACAAACATGTGATTTCGCGCAGCCAAGCGACTACAGGACCACCACAACTACGAGCGAAAACATTCGCATATCTGCGTAAACAAGCGCGTACGGTATGCTCAGTAAGCGGACGGCAGGTGCTACGGAAAATTTTGCCTTTACATCACGCACAAACGGCGGGCAAATGTGCACTCATAACGTTATAATGCCCTCGAAACCCAAAACAAATAGATACCCTCAGTACTTACAGATGAAAGGTGATCCCCGACGCCTTCTTCGCGCGATTAGCGCAGCCGAACGCGACGCACGAGCAGACCATTTCTGCTTTCTACACCTTTGGAGCATCCATCCGCGAACGAGGATCGAACGAACACGAGTTCTGCTCTTTGGCAAGATAGAACTCGGAAGAACGACACATGGGGCAGAAAAAAATGTCATTGTGTCTACTGTTTATTTTAGTTGTTAGCGCCCAAGAATGTAAATAATTACCAGAGTGTGTAACTAGAAACACGGAGAGGGGAGCATAACCGAAACCACATGCGGCGAAATGAACGCGCGCAAGAAAAGCTCGGTGCGCTTGAAGGTAGCCGCATGAGAGAATCAACTTGCAAAACAAAACAAAAGAAAACAAAAAAATTACGGAAGCAAAAATATAACGTAACCCGCCGCAAAAACAAGTACATTATGCGACGAATGCAATGCGTCTGCTACCGCGGAACGAGTTTTCTACCCATGGCAAGATGGCGGCCGTCGGCGTCAGTTTTCGAGCAACATCTCCACTCCAGAAGTTCTATACAACCTCCTTGGTACAGTACAAATGGTACAAACACAGGTACAAACGCGCGCAGACGCGCGCGCGCTCAGCGCGCTGTCGCCTTTCCATGCCTGTTGCAACAGTCCGGCCGTAGCTGTGCGCGATGTATTGCTACTATGGTTTCGATAAATTCCAGTGTTTCTGCTCTGAAGCGGCAAGTCCGTTTCGATCGTGTCCCGACTTTGCGAAGCCGCTGCAGTCTGTGCACGTGGGCTGGGCGAACGCTATATTCGTCACAGGTGAGCTGAACCCCAGGGATGCGCGTCTTCGATGTGTGTCCTCTGCGCCGAGCCGACTGTGTGCCTGCGAGCAAGCGACAGGTTTTGGCACGACTGTGTAGAGAAAAGCATTCCCTCGGCGTACCCTGTGAGTGGGATGTGGAGCCAGCATGCCACTGCTTGGGTTGGGGCGTTCGGGTGTCATTTTCTCTTGCGGTGTTTGTGTTTATTTACTGCTAACGTGAGGGGCATCACATCGAAATGTGACGGGAACAAAAAGGCTTGCAATGTGTGTCTTTATTAGTGCTGTTGGTCGAGTTGGTTCATGATTCTACAGCGCAAAAAGTTGGTGCTAGTCCCGTCGGTTTTTCCTATGTCCTGTGCAATTTTTTTGCGCTTTATTTTAATAGTTGCAGTATGCACTGGTTGTAGCTGGTTCCAGCTCCTTGCCATTCGTGAACATTCGTGAGAGCATTCCAACGTGTCCTCGCTCAGTAAGCCCTTAGCCCTAACAGTTATCATCAAATTTGCAGCGTTGGGGCAATGGTCGGTTCTTTATTCTATCTGGCCCCCTTCGTGCCACCGTGGATGACAACCGTGGAGATTGCTTTTCACATAGAATTTACACGCAAATACACACCACCACCACCACACACACACACACACACGCACCACACACACCACAACACACACACACACACACACACACACACACACAACCACACACACACACACACACACACACACACACACACAGAATACCTTGGTTGTCAACTGTACATTTGCACTGAATATGTATAGATTAAACACATTTCAACAAACAGGTGAGTAAACACAGAATCTCGCATACTCAGGTGACAACTAAGAACGGCACCAGAAGTTCCGCGCCTACACGACCATTTTCTACCGCACGGCGCAAGTAGGGCGTACTGGAATAGAACAGCGTGAGCCGATTTCCCTATTTTTTGTACTAATATGCTTATAAACGACTCCAGTGACGACAAACAAACTGCGTAGACAAGGCAGACGATATCACGCACGTAGCAAACCCCTTCAAAACGCGCCGCACTGACGTCACGGGTCCGGCGCTTTGGCGGAGTGATACACTACATGAGGTGGTGCCGTTCTTGAGTTGTAACCGAGTATAGCCACCCTATGCAGCACCACAACATTCAGACTGTGGCATGCATTGGGAAAGACCTGGAGACCTTAGTCCTCCTTGCAATCCTTGTGGGCGACTTCAACGCACACTAAGGGTCTCTGGACAAGATGACGGACAGTGGCGGCGGCCAACTGCTGCATGAATGGGCCGACAGAATGGGGCTGACGATAGTAAACACAGCAGAGAAGTGCGAGGGCAGGGCCACCAGAGCTGCCCGTGACAAGCCCTCCTGCCTAGATTTCTGCCTGGTTTCCCCTGTTCTGTTCCCTCGGCTCAGCAGCATGGCCATTCACACTGGTGGCGGGGAGAGCGCTGGCAGTGACCACGACAACGTCAAGCTCACCTTCGGTTCTCGCAACCCCCCTCCACCACCGGCCAGGCCTAGATCCAACTAGGGAACCCTAACTGATCGCAATATCGAAAAGGTCGCTGACATGGTGGAGGAGGAGGAAGCTGGAGTGATCCATTTGAAGGACTATACTGGAAATGGGGATACAGCAAGCGATCAGCATGGTCCTGGCCTCCACTCAGTGACCACAACACCGGGGGAGAAGGCGTAAACCGTGGTGGGACAGGGAGATTGCGGAAGCTCTGCGAAGGCGAAAGCAGCTGTGCCGAGAACACCGGCATGCAGTCATCCGTGGGGCAGAGGCAGCAGAGGTTGGGGAGCGATGGGGCGCCTAGCAAGAGGCCGAGAGAGAGATGGCCATGCTGGTGCAGCGCAAACTGAAGGTAGTAAACATCAAGCTGCTCCAGGATATTCAGTCAGCAGGGCGCAGCGCCAGTCAGAAGTTCTGGCAGCACATTTGGTCCCAGCAACAGGCAACCCCTTCTTGCTCCCTGATGTTGCAGGGACACAGTGACAGGTGCTGAACACAAGGGTACAGTCTGCCTCCGATTCATGGAGGAATACATGGCGGCCAGACTGCGCACAGGTCCCGAACATCACCAGCTTCAAAGAGACAGCGGTAGGGCAGGGCACCTTTGAACAGGGTGAGCTGCAAAGTGCCTTGAAACACCTCTTGGGACAGACTGCCGCAGGACTTGACGGTATCTGCCCGTGGCTCCTGAAGCAAATGGGGCCAAAAACTTGGCAGCTGTTGCTGGGCACGTTAAATGTGGTCATGTTCAGTGGTGACATCCCAGATGGATGGAAGACGTCACGAATGAGAATGATCTACAAGAAAGGTGGTAACTACCCGAGAGTTGCCAAACCATAATGTCACTTCGGCCCTGTCCAGACTCCTGGGACACATCTTGGGTGTGCGTGATGGGCTAGACGTAAAAAGGCCAAGTGCACCTATGCAGTGCTTAGAAGACAACTTGTTTATAGTGACGCAAGCAATGGAGATTGGTGCGAAAGAAACACGCACCCTCTGGACATCGCCCAAGCGTGTGACTCTGTGGAGCACCCCCAGCTGTGGGAGACCCTCGGGGATCTTGGCCTGCCTGACGAGCTCTTTCAGCTGCTGTTCAGCCTCTACACTGGCACACAGGTGGTGATCCACTGGGGGGACTCACTCACAGGACCAGTATAGGTGTCTCGAGGACTGCGCCAGGGATGCCCGCTATCCCCACTCCTGTTCATGCTGTTCCTGGCCGGAATGG
Organism: Haemaphysalis longicornis; assembly: GCA_013339765.2. Lineage (NCBI taxonomy): Eukaryota > Metazoa > Arthropoda > Arachnida > Ixodida > Ixodidae > Haemaphysalis > Haemaphysalis longicornis. The sequence goes on along the minus strand of CM023448.1, from coordinate 346,885,849 downwards.
AGAGGCGCCTCACGAACAGCGGGCTGGGGTTCAACCTGAGTTACATGGAGGAGGGAGAACAATGCGTTCGCAAGTTGCCTCCCTGTTCTACGCCGTTGCTTAAAATCAGACGCTCTAGCAGGCCTTGAAAGGAACCAGAGAACGGTAGGCCGTTTGACCCTAGGAGTGCTTGGAAAAACAACCAATGAAGCAGTGCAGGGAGGTACGGGCTGGGTGTCGTTTGAAGTTCGAGAAGCACAGAGTAAAATACGTTATGAGAGGAGTTTGAGAGCAATGGATCAACGTAGGTGGACAGCTAAGGTGGTAAAGTACCTATACATGAAAAGCGTGGACACGCAGTGGTTAAGGAAGACTACTACGATCGAATACGGAAATAACAGGGAAGAATCCAAGACAGCCAAGGTAACCAAAAAAGAGGCAAGGCAGATGGAAACGAATAAGTGGAGAGAAAAAATGGTAGCTAAAACGTTAGAGATGTACAGGGCTGAGAAATTGGACATCAGAAGGGAAAATTTCTACGATAATTCGAAAAGCCAGTGCTTTGCTTTTTAAGGCTAGAGCAGGTTGCTTGTGAACTAAAAGAGCTTTGTGGGAAAGTATACACAAAATGGTGGGGTATGCGTGGTCTGCGGAAAAACAAAGTATGTGGCACATAGGGTTAGAAGGCAAAGGTATCTATCCAAATTTACATGAGGGAAATATTCAGCTTCCAGAAGCCCTACGATTAAAGTTAACTTCAAGGCTGTCGAGGTGACGAAAAGAATATTAGAGTGCCAGTGGACGAAAAGCAGGGAGAGAGAGAGAGAGAAACAACATCTTTATTTCCGGCAAGTTGTGACGCGGCCTAAACGTCACGTTGGCGGGCCGCTCGGCTTCAGCTGCCTACTCGCACCGCCCCTTCGCAGGGCTGCGCTTTCGGCCTCTGTCGCTCGAGGGCCACCAACGTCTGCTGGACGGCCTCGCGCTGGGCGTCGTAGTCAACCTTTGCCACCGCCTTTTCCAGGCTCGGTGGCAACGCGTCCGTAGTCTCTTCGCTCACTTTGCAGTTCCACAGTATGTGCGCCATGGTCGCCCGGCCCTTGCCGCACACCGCGCACACATCACTCGCGTACACCTCAGGGCACACGTGTTTTGCAACAACCGGTGTCCACACCGCTCGGGTCTGTAGTTGACGTAGCGTCGTCGCCTCCTGCCTCGTGAGTTTTCGGTGGGGCGGCGGGTACACTCGCCGGCCCTCCCGGTACCACTCCAACACCTCCCGGTAGGAGGTGATCGGCAGCACCTCGTCGTGGTCTTCGTCTTCTGCATGTCGGGAACTCGGGCACGCGTCGCGACTTGTGAGCGCACGCGCCGCCCGGTCCGCTCCCTCATTGCGGTTCTCTCCGGTGCTCACCGGCCCCATGTGGGCCGGGAACCACTTCACGGTGACCGGCATCGTTCTGTGTCTTAGGGCCCCGCACACCCTGGCCGCGTGCGGGGACACATTGTCCGTTGCAAAGTTCATGATCGCGCTCCTCGAATCACTCAGCACCGTGGTACAGTGTGGGTCCGTCAGGGCTAACGCGATAGCCAGCTCCTCCGCTTGTCCCGGGCTTCGCGCCCGCACGCTGCATGACGCTAGTAGCTCTCCGGTAGTCGCCGCACACACCGCCACGGCGTAGGCTCCCGGCTTGTCCGGGTACCTCGCCACGTCAACGTATCGTGCTCCGTTGTCCGTCGCATGCGTGGCCGTGAGGGCCTTCGCCCTCGCCAGCCGTCGCCCTCGATCCACCTCTGGGTGCATGTGGCGCGGGATCGGCGGCACCTGCAACGAGCTGAGCAACCCGCGCGGCAACGGCGATCGGCCCGCACTTCCCTGCAGCCCTTCGCGATATCCCACTCTTTTCAGTATGTAGCGCCCAGTCTTGGTACTCGCTAACCTGACCCGCTGCGCCGTCCACTGCGCCTCGGCCACCTCGTCCAGCGTGTTATGGACCCCAAGCTCCAAGAGTCGCTCCGTACTAGTGTACGTGTAAAGCCCCAACGCTGCCTTGTATGCCCTGCGTATAAGCGCGTCCACCTTCTGGCGCTCCGCCGCCTTCCAGTCGTGGAAAGCTGCGACGTAGGCCACGTGGCTGACCGCAAACGATTGTACCAACTTCAGCAGACTGGCTTCCTTGGGAGAGGAATATTGCGTAGCACAGCTACCACTTGGGACAGAAAAATTGAGTATTTTGTGCCTAATAAGTTTTTGTGCCGGCCTTAAGAGCAGTGCTAGTATTAAACGAGTATAAAACATAGAAATATCAGTTTTTTTTTGGTTCTACATATTCTACTTCACTCTATCCATGGGTGAGCCTCATTTCCACCCCATCGCTCTGTCTTCTGTCGTGTGACCATGGGAGTCGCGACGGCAGGAACTAAAGTCATGTGACAAAGATTCACCTGAAACTTCCCGAAACGAATTGAAGGCCGTTCGCGTCTGCGCTACGGTCTGCTTGTGCGTTTATTTGGTGCCCCAGTTTCTTCCTCTCAACGTCGATGCTATCTGCGTGTTCACTACCGTCGTCGGTTACTTGCACCAAGTAAGTGCAGGGTCGATCTGCTAACGCTCAGCTTCGCGTGGTGTGCTGTCCTGAACCAGCTCGCAGGTAAAGCCGGTGTGCTGAGCCCTCGTCGGCAACCAACGGCGACCACAACAACACCGATACATCTCTTGAAGAATCGAGGACGAAGTTTGCCGCCCCTAGTTGTGCACTCCCTATCCTACAAGCCACGTTGCCATCATCAGTGACATGCAAAAACGGGCCAGAGATCACCACATGAACCAATGCCGTGCCGTGATGCGGCGAATGCAGTGCATTGGGGGGTAGAGCTCGACGCACAAGGGGATTAAGAAAGATGCGAACAACAGAGCGCACAGCCTCCAACGCATGTTGCACCATCTGGCTGCAAAGTCGGCAAACTGCACGCATGCGCACTTATTTGAGAGCGCTTGAGAATGTAGCCTACATTTATGGGAAATGCTCGATCAAGAAGCGACACCCATCATTTATGTTGAGGCGCCTTTTCATGCTGTGTCGCCATTGAGCAGGATGATCGTTGAAGGCCATCATGCTCGCTGCAATCGGCCTGCTGCACGCTTGGCTCCAAAATGTAGTAGATAACGGGATGCTCAGTCGCAGTCGCTCAGTCGCACAGGATGCTCAGTCGCAGTAGAGCATAAAAAGACGCCTCAAAATAAATGACCGGCGTTGCTTCTCTATCAAGCATTTCCTCTAACAGTTGTTCACACTCTCAAATGCTCTGAAAGAACTATGCATGCGTGCAGTTTACTGACGCAGTTCACTGACAGTGCAGCCAGACGGTGCGGCATGCGTTGGAGGCTGTGTGTTTCGTTGTGCGTATTTCTTTAATCCCCCCTGTACTACCACATCCGGCGTGTGATTGCGATGAGGGTGTAATATGCATGGTAAATGCGCAAAGGAGATGTGGTCGAGTGCAGGGTGTGTTGTGGCATATCTGCCGGTTACTCTGTGCTATCGCCCTTCATGTCAGCACATTTGGCGGCTAAATGCGATGCTTGCACGGGTAGTGATTGTTGCAGGCAGCCATTGCAAGCAATGCGCGGTTGCACTAGTCAGTTACGATCGCTTTGGCGTTTGTTTAGCGCCCGATGTTCTTTCTCTCAATGTATCGGCCACCCACGTAACATTGCACAAAAACACCCACGATAACCTGAGCATTCGTGTGTGGTATATTATGTGCAGTTAACCAACGTCATCAGACCTTGGGGGCTTAGTAGTGTTCTGCTGGTGCTTGCTTGCTACTGCGCGTATTAATTTAAGGAACAGGTACCCCCGCACGGGGCACCTTTAGTAATCTTGGTGATGGTGTTGGCGACACCGTGGACCCCGAGCCCCCAAACATAAGCTGGATCCAACTGTGGCGATGTGTTGTATGGTGAAGGGTAGAAACCACAAACGGTGGCCGTCGAAGCCCAGGTCAAGCTCCGGCGTATGGGCTCCCTGTCTGTTTACCAGGCAAGGAGCTCTGGGACCTCTTCAGCTATCAGGGTAAGTCTGACGAAGAAAGTACCCCCGTTCCCTGTTTTTTTCTATATCATGTGGCATTTTCCAAACCCCCCTCAAACGTGATCGGTCCCAGAAAAGGGGCCGCACCGAAGTTTCTTTTCCTGCTTTGCCTTCCGTCTCGCTCCCAAAGCAAGATAACTACCCTCGTTTTTTTATTATTGAATCTGGACAAATCGAGGCCAGTTACCTCTCAATCCGTATTTCTTGTTTCCAAATTCCTTGAAGGGATCATCGGCAAAACATACGACACCAAAAAGCTCAGAACTGGAGAAGTGCTAGTTGAATTAAAAACTAAGCAGCAATCCACAATCCTCCTGAAACAAACCCGCATGGCAGATCTGGAGATCAGGGTCACACCCACTGCAGCCTCAACAGCTCTCAGGTTGTGATCTCTGAGGCGGATCTCGTTTCCGAAACCGATGCCGACCTTTTGGAAGGCTTAAGGGATCAGGGCGTCACGGCTGTAAAGCTCATATTAATACGCCGCAATGACAAACAAGTAGCAACTAAACACATTATCTTGACCTTCGATCGATCCACCCTTCCGCAATTCATAAATGCTGGTTACATACATTGTTCTGTACGTCCATACATCCCAAACCCGCAGCGCTGCTTCAAGTGCCAAAGGTTCGGGCATGGCACAAACTCTTGCCGTGGCCGGCTTACCTGCGCTAAGTGCGGTCAGCATGACCATCCTTCAGATAACTGAATCTGAAGCCTTCACCTGTGCCAACTGCCAGGGACCCCATGCAGCGTACTCGCGAAAATGTGAAAAGTTCCAACGGGAGAAGCAGATAATCAATGTTAAGATCACCGAGAACATCACCTACTCAGAGGCGCGGAAGAGGTTCGCCTCTTTTCCCCTAAATAGGTACGCCGACGCAGCTCGCCGGGGGGCGGAGCGGCGTCTGGTTTTGGCGGGGACCCAGTACTGCGAGTCAGACTTGGTCCCGCCCCCGCCCCCCCTCGGGTTGCCTCTGGCAGCCCAACCTGCTACCACACCGCCTGCTCAGTCAGCGGTTGCTGTGGTGGCAACTCAGTCAGTTGTGGGTGCTGCTGCATCCACCATTCCTTTTCCACCGGCCCAAAGCTCAAGTGAGGGTACGGTGCAGATGGAGATGGTGGAGCCCGCGGCAGCTCCCGCCCCTGCCGCCCCTGCCGCACCGCCTGTGCCACTTCTGGCAGTGCCGATGCCATTGGTGGCGGCGGTTGCAGAAAAACAGCACCCACAGGGGTGCTAGGTCCAAGGAACGCAATCCCTTGGGCACCCTGAGGACGTCCAACGAAGACGTGGACGTTGGACCCTGCCTGTCTGCATTTCAGTGGAAGGAACGGGTACCATCGCCCAAACCATCCGGTAAGCCAAAAAAACCAAGATTAACAGCCCGAAAAGACTACACATAAACACTCATTCTCACACATTTCCAGTCGCTATTGCAAATAATTGATTGATTGTGGGGTTTAATGCGCCGACGCAACGCAGGCGATGAGGCGCGCCGTAGTGGAGGGCTCCGGATTAATTTTGACCACCTGGGGATCTTTAACGTGCGCCGAAATCTCGTACACACGGGCGTTTTTGCTTTTCGCCTCCATCAGAAAAGCGGCGGCGGCGGCCGGGAATCGAACCCGCGACCTCGTGCTCAGCAGCGCAACGCCTTAGCCACTGAGCCACCGCGGCGGGTCGCTATTGCAAATAATGGGAAGGGAAAATATTGTACAATGGAACTGTAGAGGCCTCATCAAAAATCTTGACGATGTATATGAGATACTGCACACCAAGCAACCAAGTATAATGTGCCTGCAGGAAACTCATCTGCGCGGCAAAAATAAAATCTTCCTGAATAATTACATGGTTTTTAGAAAAGACAGAGATGGATGCACACACTCTTCTGGCGGTGTGGCTATTGTCGCTCGAAAATGCATTGCATGTAATACCATCTCCTTAAACACTGTCCTTGAAGCTGTTGCGATTCGTTCAATAATATTTAATCGATTAATAACAGTATGCTCCCTTTACATACCGCCTGACTTCCAGCTCTCGAGCTCGGATTTCGAAGGGCTGGTAGATCAGTTGCTGAACCTTACATCTTGATAGGCGACCTGAATGCACATAATTCTCTTTGGGGCTCTTCCCGCACCGATGCCCAAGGTCGCCTCATGGAGAAATTCCTAACATCGTCGGGAGCATGCCTTTTCAACAAGAAACAGCCAACATATTATAATGTAGGACACAACACTTACTCACACCTTGACCTGACTATAGGATCGGCAGTACTTCTTCCATCTCTTGAATGGGACGTGGACACGAATCTATACGGTAGTGACTACTTCCCTACTTCATTAACATACATCGGCAAAGGCCCTACCAGTTTACCTTCCCATAATAGGTTCAATGAAGCAAGAGCAAACTGGAATACATTTACAGAAATATCCAAACTACACTACACATCCATAACACACCTACACATACATGAAGTCGCCCAACTACTGACGGCGCACATCCTCGCCGCCGCCAAAAAGTCCATTCCCCACGCCTCTGGTGCCCCGCGCAACCAGAGGAGGCCGTGGTGGAATGAGGACTGTCGGCGGGCGCGAGAGGCCCAGAACAAGGCGTGGGGTATCCTCCGCCGGTACCCCACGTCAGGAAACCTTTTATTGTGCAAAAGGGCTAAGGTGATGGGAAAACGTGTGTGCCGTGAGGCAAAACGAGAGAGTTGGCGCTCATTTGTAACATCCAAAACTCATACACTGACACTCGCAAAGTCTGGACACGAATACGCAAACTAAAAGGACAACAGACGCACAGCCTGCCCCTAGTTAGTACAACAGGGGACACACTGGAAGACCAGGCTAACACACTCGCACAACACTTCCAACACGTGTCCAGTTCTGCACACTACACTAACAGCGTCAGAGTTGGTTCTGCACTGTCAAAGGTACATGTGCAAGAAAATGGCGTGGCGCAAGGTGGAGTGTTGAGCTGCACACTCTTCATAGTTAAGATGAACTCTCTTGGAAAGGCATTGCCACCTACAATCTCTTAATCAATTTATGTAGACGACGTCCAGATATCCTTTAAATCGTGTAACATATCCATCTGCGAACATCAAGTCCAGCTCGGTGTCAAGAAGCTTGCCGGCTGGGCTGACAAGAATGGTTTTAAAATTAATCCTGGAAAGATCTCTTGTGTTGTGTTCTCCAGGAAGCGTGGGGTCCACCCGGACCCAGACATCACTCTTGTGGATGTGCCGATTCCTGTAAACAAGGAGCACAAGTTTTTAGGCATTTTATTCGATGAGAAACTTACATTCATTCCTCATATCAAACAGCTCAAACGCAAATGCTTAAAAACAATGAATATTCTTAAGGTCCTCTCACATCAATCTTATGGGGCCGACAAACAACTCCTGTGCGCCTATACACAGCCTTGGTGGGGTCTCGACTACGTCAGTGTCGTGTATGGGTCGGCGACAAAGACCGCACTGAGAATGCTCGACCCAGTGCTGCATCTTGGCCTTCGCCTCTCATGCGGCGCTTTCCGCACTAGTTCTGTCGAGAGTCTGTATGTCGAGTGTGACAAATGGTGCCTAGGGCATCACCGGGAGTATGTTGACGTGCTGTATGCATCTAAGATCGTGTCTCTTACCAACCATCCTGATAATCCCATCATGAACAATACATCAAACTTGCAACTCTTTTTAAACAGGCCATCTATTTCCTTACCTTTTTCTCTCTGAGTGAGGGAGGAGGCTTCTGCACTCAATGTCCCTCTTTCAGACATGTATAAGATGCCCTTCTATAATTTCATTCCACCATGGCATCTACGTCCTATATCATGGGACCTGCCATTCACGCTACTAGGAAAAAATAGGGTGCCCAGGAGTGCAATTCTGCAGCACTTCCTGTTCCTGCAGGACAAGTACAGGTGCGCGGAATTCTATAGCAATGCGTTGAAAACTTCTTCTGCTGTCTCTTGTGCAGTGCACGGACCAAATTTTAGCGTTATTAAAACAATGAATTTTCATAGCAGTATTTACACAGCAGAAGCGTATGGCATTTTACTCATTTCAAATCACATCCTTGAACATAAAATTCCAAAGTCCATCGTCCACAGATTCTCTAAGCGATGTGCAGGCACTGTCATCAGGAAGGTCGTCTAAAAACTATGTAATCAATGTTCTTTTAAAGGTTATAATGACTGCATATGCTTCAAATTTAAAAATAACTATATGCTGGGTACCAGGTCACTGTGGGATCCCTGGCAATGAGACCGCCGATCAAATGGCTGGGGATGCTGCTCTTATGACCACAGTTGACATTACAACAGTACCTTACACCGACCTAAAGACACACATCAAACGACAGCTTCGTAACACATGGCAACTACACTCAACAAACAGACAACAAACTACTTGTAATCAAACCACAGTTGGGACGCTACACAACTGACTCGCACAACAGATACACTGAAGTCGCCCTGGCTAGGCTGCGGATAGGCCACACACGTGACGCACTCCCACCTGCTCACTGGATCTTCGCGACCCACGTGTGGCAGGTGTGGAAGGGACCTATCCGTACTCCACATACTAATCACATGCAGAGCACTTGACACAACACGACACAAACATTTCCCTGAATTATACAGACGACACATTCCACTGCACCCATCATACTTTTTAGCCGACGAACCAATGTTTTCTGGTCAACGTGTTTTTAAGTTTTTAGCTGAGGTAAAACTTCTGCAGCTCTTGTCATGTCACGTGTAATCATCCTGGCCCTATACACCAGCCATCTTCATTGTTTTGCATCACTTTTACTTTTAGTCGCATGTTTTAGTATGTACGGTCTCATCAAAATTCAGTAACTTCTTATTTGGCGCTCTTTGCTCATAGTCGGCCTTGTGCCAGCAAAACCCAACCATGATCATCAAGGAACAGGTACGCTGCCAAAGCGATACTGAATCGGGTGTTTTAATGCATTGCTTTTGAAAACAACACGAGGGTAACATAATGCTCACAGCGCAAAAAAAAAAAAAAGAACTCGTACAAAAGGAGAATGAACAAGTGCTGCTTGCTGTCCTTTAATCTGCCTGTTTTTTGCATTGTGAGCGTTATGGTTTACCATCTAACTGGCCCCCTCGTGTCCTAGCTGGTGAGGTGCCAAAGACCCTTCGAAAACACTGCGTACGAAAAATGAGTTTCAATGTCGCCTTCATGCTTTTAAAAATGTAGTTTGAAATTGCAAGCGCTCCATTTTAAAGGACTTGCTTTCGTGGAAAGTGCTGTTGTATGAAACGAGCCCGATGCATTTCAACCTCACACATCATCATTGCCACATACTTTCTAAGAAGTAGCACATCACATGCATTGCCGTTATGAGTGCGTTAAAGCATTATAAATGTGGTATTCACTCTTAGAGAGAGAGAAGAGACAGAAAAAACTATTATCTAGATAGCTCTAGTCCGGGCCGTCATGCCACAGTTCTTTCATTAGGAGACTGCCAATCTGCAGATCTGCCAGAGTCCCTCACTAACCCGAAGACAGTGGGCCGCCAGAAGTTCTTGCATCAACTTCACGCCCACTCCATGATCCGGGTTTTGGCAGTCTTCCCAGGAGGCAATGCGGTAGCTTTGGTGGGGCGGCAGTTCTGGTGGATGGCACTCCCAGTACAGTGGCTAGAATAGGAAAGTGTGATTAGCGGCATGCAGCGCCTATGAGGCGATTTGAAGCCGCCGATAGGGATCCGCGAGGGGGCGCGCGCGATCGTTTACACATCGCCTGGTGAGGCGCGCACGGATTGTCTGCAATGCGATTGCTGCTTTGACCAGAGAGAAGCACCGCTTGTTTCCTGTGCCGTAGCAGGTTTAACTGCCGCCAAAGCAGAGCCACAATTTTGTGCCGGGCCGCTCTACAGCGTACAAGTCCTGCTAAAAGAAACTGTCGTTGTTTGGCGTTCCGAAGAACGCACGTCTATATTGGCGCAGTGGCGACGAGCAATACCACGTACTGAGAAGCGGCTCAAGGAAAACACCGCTATGTGTGAGCTACACTTCGACGTAAGGTAAATCTCCCGGCACATTAAACATGCCGTGAACGGAGAAGTTGTCTCAATCTGCAGGGGCAGGCCTCGGTTGCCCCCGGAAGCTGTCACGCGCCCACGCAATTTCCCAATCTGCCGAAGTACCAGCCGAAACAACTTCCCCGAGCAGGAAGTGTCAAGCGAGAAGCGCACCCGCGGCCCCACCCAGCAATAAAAACGCTAAGGATGGTGACTCGAGTGCAGAGTTTGAAGAACCCCATGCTCCTTTTCTGTGAAGAACTTGACCTTCGGCTTTATGGGGGAAACCACACGCTGGTGGAGTGTTTCGCCCTTCACAGTGGCTTACAGCGTGTGTCGCATTGCGCAGGATAAAGCAAAAGCCCGTACACGTACTCTTCCAAACATTGGAAGCATTTACGAAACAACTGACATACTGAAGAAGTCTGCCACTCTCCCTGTCCATGGTCATCAAATTCCTTTTGGTCCTCTAACTGCACTTTATTTACACGAAGGCATTGAAAAAGGAGAAGGCATGCCTTGCCGTGAAAGGAAGAAGCACTTAAAGCTCAATTGCCTCACGTAACAGCAAAATCGAAGGTCGAAAACACTTTTCCGAAGACAATTGGAGAAAAAATGCTTGAATTTGTTCACACACACAAATAAAGAACTAGCAGTGAAAGGCAACTCCCATTGAGCAAAGAAAGTTGATGGCCTCGAGCCATTGTAATTTTGAACGAATCATGAGAAATTCACCAAAAGTGAGTAGTTTTTGTCTGTTTGTAATGAGTACGTCGAAAATAAAATGCGTGTTACCAGTCCACAATTCTCTGATTTGCTTCATAAGGGTCCGAGCCAGCCGGCTATATTCGGCTGTCAAAGTGCGCCTAGTCGGTTGCAAACTTCGATTGTAGTACTTTAAAATACGACATTCATTGCATCTCAGTTTGTGCGACCGCGTAGAATAGCTATGAAAGAAAATATATTCGTACTCCATATTCCGCCGCCGTCGCAGCGAACGTGTAATCGTGCGACAGCGCCACCTGGATTTTCCTCCTATAGCGTCACGCGGGAGAGTGCCCGGTCATCACACTTTCCTATTCTAGCCACTGTACTCCCAGTAAAGGTGTCACAGGGGTGGGTAGGGCAGGTGGGTGTAGGCGCACGAAGAGGGCCGGGTTTGTGCATTTCGGGCCTCGGGTGCGGCTTCGCGGGCGCAGGACTGGAAAACACTGCCCACTGGCACTGGCACTTCTGCAATATGTGGCCTTGTATATATAAAGCTTCTCAACAAAATTGTACGGAACTCAAGGTGTGCTATGATGCCAAAGAGGGCAAATGGCAAGCATTTTATCGCACTCGCGAGTGCTGGGTGTGTCACGTCCCACCTTTGCTGTCGTTCCAGCTACGCTGTTTTTTTTTTTTTTTTTTTTTCCTGTTGTGCCGAACCAACACACTTATTAAATAGCCACTGCTGTTCATATTATCACATAATGTATATGTGTTGACCTCTAGCCAAAAATTCTCCGTTCGTGCATCATGTATAGGTCATAAGTTTTTCCGTTCAGTATACTCTGCATGGTAGTGGAGGAGCTAGAGCCAAAAGCAAACACTTCAAAAGCTGATCATTCAAACCTGTGCAGCCAGTGTATACATTCACTCACGAGAAGGGGAGTTATATTGTCACGAAGCCAAAGGCGACGCAGTTGTCTTGAACGAAAAAACAAGTTTATTGGAACAAACTTGTGCTCTTCTAGCAACTCAAACAATACACAGGCGGCGAAGCAGCAGTCAGCAAAGTGGCGAGCGCAGGCGAGTGCCGGAGAATCGAATACCGCGGCTTCTGCTCTGCTGGCATTTATCTCACGGCGCAAATGTTTCTCGAACCGTCCAATTGCATCCAGAACACTGTAGATGGAAGAAGATTATTCTAGGCAGGTGCCGTTCTCCCTATCAAAGCAGATAACACGTGCGGCATAAAAAATGGAACACGTGCATCACTTGGCCCATAGGTAACACAGCCCGGCGCAGCCGGTTGGCAAAGACAAGACGTAAATAAACAAACCTAATGCATGGTTCGCGGCAATATCATACTCATCACATTGTGTGCCTTTACGAGTTCTTTCCAGAGAGGATGTATCCGTAATTTTTTGTATTATGTTCGATGAAATGGTACAAATATTAAACAAGTAGTTATACACAATCTTCATTTTTCCTCTTGGTGAGCATAACGTGACATCAGATGATGCGTATCTTAAAGGGTCTCTGTTCACGCCTTTTGAATACGTGCAAAGAATAAAATTGATTTGAAATTATTTTATGAAACAGTCAAGGTCAAACTTCCAACTTCTGAAAGATTATGTACACAAGAAGCTATTTACGTAGTTACCTCAAATAGGAAATTTGATGTCAGTACTCCTTTAAATTCATAAAAAATTACAGGCCGATCAGCTTACTGTCTGTCATCTACAAGGTACTTACCATGGTAATCGCTAACAGAATTTCTGCCACCTTAGATTTCAGTCAACCTAAAGAACAAGCAGGGCTTCATAAAGGCTATGCAACAATTGCCCATATACACACGATTCATCACGTTGTAGCGAAGTGTGCGGAGTATACTCAACCCCCATATATAGCCTTCGTAGAATATGAGAAAGACTCCGTCGAAACCTCAGCAGTCATTCAGGCATTATGGAAACACGGTGTAGATGAGCATTATGTAAGAATACTAGAGGATACTTACAATGGGTCCACAGCTACCATCATCCTCCATAAGGCGAGCAGTAAGATACCTGCAAGGAAGGGCGTCAGGCAAGGAGACACAATCTCTCCAATGTTATTCACAGCATGCTTACAAGAAGCATTCAGAACGTTGGATTGGGAACAGGTGGGAGTAAGGGTTAATGGAGAATACCTCAGTAACCTCAGATTTGCTGATGACGTTGCCATGCTAAGTAACTCGGGGGACGAATTGCAAAGCATGCTTACCGCACCGGACGAACAGAGTAGAACCGTGGGCCCGAAAATTAATATGCAGAAAACTAAAGTAATGATCAATAACCTCGGGACAGCACAGCGGTTTGAGATAGGTGGCGAGGCAGTGGAAGTGGTAAGCGAACATATCTACTTAGGCCAAGTTTTGATACCGGATCCATACCATGAGGCAGAGATAACTAGAAGAATAAGATTGGGGTGGAGTGCATTCGGCAGGCATTCTCAGATAATGAATGGCAGCCTACCATTGTCCCTGAAGAAGAAAGTGTACGACAGCTGCATCTTACCGGTACTCACCTACGGGGCAGAAACTTGGAGGCTCACTAAGAGGGTTCAACTTAAATTGAGGACGACTCATCGAGCAATGGAACGGAAGATGATAGGTGTAACATTAATGGACAAGAAGAGAGCGGAGTGGGTCAGGGAGCAAACGCGTGTTAAGGACATATTAGTAGAAATTAAGAAGAAGAAATGGCTGTGGGCAGGGCATGTAATGCGAAGGCAAGATAACCGTTGGTCATTAAGGGTAACAGAGTGAATCCCTATAGAGAAGGCAAGCGTGGCAGGGGGCGGCAGAAAGTTAGATGGGCAGATGAGATCAAGAAGTTTGCGGGGATAAATTGGTCGCAGTTAGCGCTGGACCGGGATAATTGGAAAAAAAGGAGACTTAACAGGGATGGAGAAGAACGTGAGCAAAAGGTGAGGAATTGGAGGCAAAGAAAAGGACAGTGAGGAGTACGATAGTTGGAACGGTGGAGTATAGGCACTGCATTCAGCAGTCACTTCCACAGGTCAACAATCAATGGACTACCTTCACTGCACACGCTGCCAAGAATGGCCTTGGTCCCACAGTGGAGGATCAGCACACTCCCCCGCCTTAGGCCGGCCGGTTGAGATGGCAAGAGTGCGAGAGAAGCTTCCTCCTCCCGGAAACAGTGCAAGGCAGGGAGCAGATCTATCAGGAAATTAGAGGGCAGAGATTTTTGAACTAAAGAAGGCAACGGGGCCCGAAGGCAGTTACTTGGCAAGGATTCGGGTAGGGCAAAGGCAAAATGGGCTTGGCAAAGCGGTTACGAACATTCAGGCTGTGCTCTTGCAACTACTATATAAAGATCTTGAACGGCAACCATGGATATGCTGGCAGACTCAAGGCACCTTCCTGTTACTTCAGGTGCTTCACTGTATTGATTGAACTAGCGTACACAGTGCGATCCTGGGTTGTAGAATGCTTGAAAAAAGCCTTGACAGCACAACGTACGGCTTAGGGTATGTCGAGGCGACTTTTGACACCTGGATGGGTGAGGCTTGCAGAGGTGGTTCACCCTCCTCTCAGCGGAATGGCTGCTTCTGTGTGCAACACAATGTGGGCCTGAGAAATAGTAGCAATGCTGGTATAACACCACAAGGAAAGGTGTTACGGTCTGGGGGTGCTCGCCGTGAAAATGAGGATAGAGCGCCACGGCCACTCGCAACTGGAGGAACTTTGCCTCTTTTTTTGCTCTGATTTACAAAGTCCGCGGAATCACGGAATTTGCATTACATTAGACGAGCATTACACAAGAATACTAGAGGATATCTACAATGGGTCCACATTTACCATCGTCCTCCATGAGGAGAGCATAGATACCTGCAAGGAAGGGCGTCAGGCAAGGAGGCAGAAACTCTCCAATGTTATTCACAGCATGTTTACAAGAGGTATTCAGAACATTGGATTGGGAACAGGTGGGCGCAATGGCGTAGCTGTCTGGGAACCTGACGGACATGCCTAGGGATGTGGCTGAAACTTCTGTGGAGCTGTTTGAGTAGCTGTTTTCCGCTGAACCACGATGTAACTCTTGCAACATTCCAAGTCCTTGCCGCGGGTTAATTCCTTCCATGTGGCACATGAAATCTCGCTATCTGTGACAACCATTTATGCCCTTTAGATTGGTCAGTTGTTTTCATGGAGACTGTTTCGACCGCTATTTGGGTGCTCAAAGTAGATTCTTTGATCATCTTGTTCTCGGCACTGACTGTGGTATCGGTCAAGGAGTGGTGAACTTGGAGCCTCAGTAGTCGCGTTTGAGGGACTTTGGGGGGGATAGCCCTGGCGGCATGGCAGTGTCGCTTCTACTTCTATTAGGAATACCTCCTCCATCATAGGTTAGTCTCGCCTTCTGTTCGTGTGAGTTTGGCGTAAGGCTGGGGCTTCGTAACACGCTTTCCGATGTACTATTTGGCAGCGCTTCAGCGATGGTATTGCGAGATGGCTCCACTGCCGCCTTGTCCGTTGTTGGCTTGCTGGATGCGTCCGTGATAAAAGAGTGTCTTTGAAGCTGTGATCACCTACGGCGCTCATGCTGGGTCAAGGGTTTGATGCGCCACGGAGTACTGCCTTGCTGATGGGAAAAGTGCTTGCTGAAGTTACCAACGCTTCCTGTTGATGTTCGGAATCCGGAGACACAGGCTGGATAATTTTTCGCTTCCGGTTCCTCCCTTGTGCTGTGCACAACACTTCCCATGGAAAAATAGACGATTCCGGGGGCGTTGGCTGGCGACTCAGCAGCTGCGTGTCCCTCCCCTCAGTTCAGCACCGATTGGCACCCTCGTTGGCACCGGCTGAAAGGGGCTCAGCCGTGCATCATCGGTCGTTAGTATTCTTTCTTGACTGAAGGATATAATTCTGGCAACTAATGTTCCCAGGATGTGTTCCAACCGTGGCTCTAGCAAGACCATCATAGAATGAAGTTCGGTCAGCATCTCGATGGCCAGGTCGTTCTGCTGGACCAGAGCTTCGAGCCCGGCACCAACTGCCGTAACACGTGGGGCAAACTCACTGTAGATTCTGACGATCTTGGCGTTGCTAGCAGAGAGTCTATCATGCATCCCAAGGAGTTTAGCAATGTCCTTTTCGTCGTCGAGCATGCTGCGAGCCTCATTGAGCTGTCTCACTAGTTGGGGTAGTCTCGTCGAAGGCTTCATCTTGAAGCGTTTCATCGTTGTGGTGTTCCTCTCTTCACCCGTGTCGTTCAGGGCCATACGTTCCAGGCGATGCCTCCCCCACTCGCAGCGCGAGGAGGCGGAGTAGACAAAAGATGAGGCCATACTATTCGTGTGTAGAGAGAAAAGACGTTTCCGCATGGCATTTCGGCACGAAATGTAAAGAAAGGGATGAGTGAAGAGAAGATGGAGACCGTAGGCTGCCGTACCAAGCTGCCACTTCTTCTTTCTCTACTACTTCATCTTTTTCGACAATGGGTGTAATATGGCCAGGTAGGGCAGTCGCGGCTGTGGGAGGTGCATTTCAGATTGGCTCACTACTTGCTGAGGCGATATTCCATGCGAATGGCAGAGTTATAATACCAAACATCACATGTTTTAAGCTTCCCGCTGATCTATGTTTTAGCGTTCATACGCATTTCATCAATTGGGCGATGTAAAGTGCGGCACTTGTATCCCGAAGTGCACATCACACGGCTGCCAGCAATTATCGCTGCCTGTGCAAGCATGCCGAGCGAGCTGACGTGAAGGGTGATAGTGTCGTGGAATTGGTAGATATGTCACAACACATTCTGCACTCGACCACATCTCATTTGCGTGTGTACCATGTACTACACCGTCACACCGCAATCACAAGCCGGATGTCGTAGTACATCAAGCTCTAAACCCCGATTCACACAATCATCGTCACCTCACTGTATTCGCCACATCACAGCATGGAATTTGTTAATGTGGTGAACTCTGGCCCGTTGATGCAGGGCAACGGGACTTGTAGGGTGGGGAGTGCAGAACTAAAACTTTCCTCTTCGATTTTCCAGGAAATGAATCGGTGGCGTCCTGGTCGCCGCTTCACCCATGAGAAGGCTGAGGACACACAACGCGAAGCTGAGTGTTAGCAGATAGTTGCGGCACTTGTACTTGGTTTAAGTAACCGGCCACGACAACGTAACAAGTGAATAGCATCGACATTGAAAGGAAGAAACTGGGGTGTAAAATAAACGCTGCAGTGACCGTAGCGCAAAAGCGCACGCCTTCGGTTTGTTTCTGGTGAATCTTTGTCACGTGACTTTTGATCCTGCCGTCACAACTCCCCTGGTCACGTGACAGAAGAGAGAGTTGCAACGATGGGGTATGAAATGAGGCTCGCCCCACCACAGCCTCCACAAGTGTCCCCCCCAAGAGGGAGCACCGGGCTCGAAAGCATTGAAGGTAATGTCGAGCACCCTGGCTCGGTTTTCGGTGGCTGTAAAGATGGCTACTGGGGGTGCTGCCACCATAGTAGGGAATTGTTTGACCAGGGAGGGTGCAGTCGTTATTCTTGGTGTCCAACAAAGGAGGCCATAGAATGCAAGCTTCGTGCAGAGTTATTCCGTCAGTGGTTTGAACAGGATCCGTTTGAAAAGCAGCACTGCAAAAGCCCCTGCCCCAGTAAAACGAGAACTCCAGCACTCAGCGGCCGTTCTTCCTACCATTCGTGAGTACTCTTTGTCAAGGGAAGACTCCCTGTAAACGTGAAGGTGTATCCATCTGTTCATAAATTAAGGACTGGGACTTGCTGTATTTTTTTATAGGTCTAGACTAATAGTTATAAAAACACTTTGCTTCGGTAGTTAGAAATTACATTGTTGTTTTTATGAGCACAGAACTAAGGCCTTTTCCTTGTATCACTGGGTAAGGGTGCACTTAATAATTACAGCAGAACACCCTTCTGTTTGAAGGACACGTTCTAGGAAGAAGAGGGATTTGTAAAAACTGTCATTGAGCACTGCACGTGCGTTTCCTGAGCAAGGTGGGAGAAGTCGTTGGCTCCGAGAGCGGACTAGCCCACAGCGCAGCTAAAGAAGACAGCTCGTGCGGCCTGCTGCCTTCCACACGCTCCTTGAGCGGCACGCGATGACAGAGGTTGACAGCCATCCCCCGTCACGCAGGGGACGGCTGTGCTGAGCTGCGGGGCCTGGGCGGCAGCCGCCTGCTGGCCCGCAGTGGCGTGCGGGGAGCAGCGCTGGGCGTTGCGCGGCCACTGGCTGCTCCTGCTGGACACAGGCTGCCGGCTGGGGCGTGCCGCAGAAGCGGCGGCCGATGACTGGCCGGCCATGCGCGCAGCTGCCCTGGGGCCCCGCCTGGGGCTCCTGCTGGCCCACAGTGAGTGCCGCAGCCGGCCTCGAGTGCGAGACACGCACTGGGCTGCAACTTCCACAGGGAGTTTTGGTGCGAGCCGCTAAGGCAGTTGGTACAAAGCGGTGAAATATAGGGCTGAATGCTGAGTACAGACACACTGCTGCACTGCTGACTAACAATGTAATGTATCATGCCTTGCAAGTGCCTTAAATATGGACGTGCAAGCAATAGGAAGGCAGGCAGTATCAACGAGACAAACAAAAAATTGCAATAACCAGCCATTCTTCTTAGTGCAGTGTGCTTTCAGTCCACACCCCATGCTTGGTTAAATTTTGTTCCTTAATTTTCAAAAATCTTTAATAACCAGCCTCTCTGAGGCCTTGGGACACAAATTTATATTGATGCTCAAGTCAGCATCGAGAACATGCGAACAAAAATAATTTATCAAAAATGATCAGGCTATGTGTGTTTGCTGATTTCTTGTCTAGCGTGTGTTTCATCTCCTCTTTACTTTTTCTCTGTGCTAATGTTTGCTAGTACGATGAATTCCTTAGTTAGTAACCAACTCGCCCAACTTAGCGCCTTAGTTTGCTGATTGCTTGAGCATCGCTGATACCATAGGTTGTGGAATGGGCTTGTACGGACCGAGTGTGCCAACACTCCTGTTCCTCATTTAAGGTGTTTCCCTCCTCCAGTGCTGCGCAAAACTTGGTGCACACGCAGCAATGGAATATAAAGTGGCCTTAATACGCTGAAGCGTGCGCTCACTCCTGAAACGTGTGTGATACCGTGTAAGTCGGAATATGGGTCGAGATTTTTTACTTAAAAATTTGCTTAAAAGTCACCCCTTGACCAATATACCGGTCATTGGCTTAATATTAGTTGTCATCTGGCATGCGGGCAGCCCATCGGGCCCATCAAAACAGCAAAGGTAGCATCGCCACCGACATCAACCGGACATGCCGCCATTTTTGTTTTGTTGATCCTCTGCGGTTTTCTCGCTGTTAGTTGCCAGCGTGGGCGACGGTCTAATTAGTGTCGCATGATGGCGGCAATGGGAGCAGTCATAGTTGATTTTACCCAACCGGCCGAACCGCTTCCGCTCACTGACTAGCCAGAGTCAGTGTAATCATTACTAATGACTCTGGCTAGTCAATGAGCGGAAGCGGTTTGGCCGGTTGGGTAAAAATCAAGACAGACTGCTCCCATCCAGTACAGCAATCCTCGCTGGTGTCGTTTCGTAACTTCAAGCGGATCAGTCTGTCTTGATTTTACCCAACCGGCCAAACCGCTTCTGCTCACTGACTAGCCAGAGTCATTATTAATAATTACAGTGACTCTGGCTAGTCAGTGAGCGGAAGCGGTTCAGCCGGTTGGGTAAAATCAGAGCCCTTCAATGCTTTTCTGGTCACGAAACTTCTCCGTAACGCTATGGGAGAGCTTCATATGGGGACCAAAGCTCCGGCGTGGTGGCACTACGTGTCTGGTGAAGGCGGCTTGGACAGCGGCGGCCGCATTTGCAGTGCGTTGGAGCGAGAGCTTGCTGGTGTTTGTTTGTGTAATATAGATTTCTACACTCATCACGAAGGGCAAACTATGTGAACTACCATGCCTCTGATGTGCTGTGTACCTGGTTGCCGCTCTGGCTATCGGAGTACAACGGAAAAGGCTTCGCTGTTCTGCCTCCCAAGTGACCGCAAACAACGCGACAGGTCGAAGCGAGCCATTCCACGACAGGAGACGGACGCTTTCAGCTTCGAGTCGAAGGCCGTTCGTGTGTTTGAAAAACATTTCGACCCCACAGATATTATTCGAACTGATGAGTTCAAAATAAGTGGACAATCTGTGCTTCTTCAGCGCGAGAAGCTCAAGCTCCGCGTCGCCCCGGATATTTGAAAACCTGCCGGCATATCTTACGAAGCCCAAGCCACGATCGCGCTCACAACGAGAAAATCCGTCTGCTAAACGCCGTCGCGTTTTGTCGCCGCACAAAGATCGGACTGCAGCTACTGTGATTTTGGTTATCCAACCAGGTATTTTGAATTTGGAAAGCGGAGCATGGCTATCTTTGCCTGCATATATATTTTTTTTCACTTGCCCGCCGCGCTTGCCCAGGGGCTAAGGCGTTGTGCTGATAAGCCCAAGGACGCGGGTTCCCAGCCGCTTTTCTGATGGAGGCAAAAAGAGATAACGGTTGTGTGTTCAAGATTTCGGTGCAAGTTAAAGATACCTGAGTGGTTAAAATTAATCCGGAGCGCTACACTACGGCGCGCGCCCCATCGCCTGTGTAGTGTCGGCACGTTAAACCTCATAATCAATCAATCAATGTTTTTTAACTTGCTGTTTGGGTAGGAGGCGTGTGACAGGCACTGAGCAGGCGAGTTTTTATCTGTTGACACCCTATGCCTATGAGAACAGCCGAGAAAGTCGCTCAAGGCTGTAGCATTTACTCCTACTCTGGCCCCTCCGCGCGCCCATTATTCTGCTTCCATTTCGTGAGCGTTTTTTCCCTGCTGTCCACGCTCACTTTCCGAATCTCGATTATTTTTTTACATTATTAGCGCGCTATAAAATAGCGCGAACACAGTGCTAGCCCAACGTGCTGTACGTTTGCACACCTATTTGTCAGCGCAGCATGTCGTGCCCAGGGCTGAATACAGATTTAATTCTGGCGCTAGTTCACTCAAATCATGCAGGCGGCGGCAAAGGCTAGTCAAAAATTGTAAACGCCAGATGTCCGCCTTCTCAAAGCGAGAACGTAGCGGTGCTTGCCGCAACGAACAGACATTGCAACATATGCGCCTCAGTAACACCCGCGGTCTTGCCTCAATTTCACAGCTGAGCTACGCGACAACAACTGCCTCAAAAACAACAACTGACTGACTCAAAAACTTCGCTCGCGTTTTCACAGGTGGAAATGAAGAGCAGATGAAAGTAGGCGCGTTGCCGACGGAGAAACAGCCGGCCAGCAAGCGTCGTCGACCGCCGGCGAAGCCTTCACGTTAACAGGGGCGATCCTAGCGGCAGCTTTTGTCCCTGAATGAAACTTCGGCCGGAGTTTTGTGACCAGAAAAGCATTGAAGGACTCTGGTAAAATCAACTATGACTGCTCCCATAGCTGCCATTATGCGACACTAATTAGACCGTTGCCATGATCGTGTACTATGCACGTGCGTGCTAATTTTTTTCTTGCTCAAGAGAAGTTCAGGCACTTAGCCCAGTTCACCACAGCATTTAAAAGAAATGTCACATAGTATGCCCAAGCCAACCTAATGTGTCCGACTAGTGCCATCTCACTGTCCTCGGAAAGAGTGCACGCTACTGGTGCAAGCAGAAAGGGTAGCTATCGGTATGCAACTCTCGGAAGACCTCGTTTCGTGGACACCGAGCTGGGCAACTGGAACTGCAGGACAAGGCGGCGACTTTTGTCCGCGAGCATCGTGCGACGTCTCTGCGAATGGATGGCCGGCGACCATCCCAAGTGACAGTTCAGTTATTGTTCATCTATGTTCAGATTTGTTGCTTCGAGTACCATTGTGCTTTCAACTTGGAAAGTCTTAATGAAATGATAGGCAAGACTTAAAATGAGCTGCGAATTTTATGCAGCCTGTAAGCAGCCATTATTGACAGCGCACAAAACAAATTTGTAACGTTTTGTCTACCTTGAAATTATCCACAGAGGCTACGCGGCTAGCAAGTTTGATGAAAAGTTCTTATCTGCTCAAATGGATGTAAAGAAGTGGCAAAGGATGGATGGGATAGCCCTTCACCTTTGCCAGTTGATTGTCTGCTAGCACCACAAGATTTCGTTTACAATTACTGCTTGGCTTTTATTTCCCTTTCCTTTGCTCCAGTGCCTTTTGCCTCCTCTAACCTGGTTAGGCAACAAAACTTCCTCCTGCATCTGCTTTGAGTATGTATTTTGATAGGCTCGTTCCTTCTTTACTCTTGTGTTTGGCTTGGTTGGAATTGAACATAACCAGCCACAATACTTTGATTCACTCTCATCATGATCATGATGGGTTAATGATGATGAGAGCTTATCTCAGAGGCTTGCAGTTTATCCACAAATTCTAACTGGCTGTGACATCTATATGCCCATCCCAAGCACTCTGCGGAATTCAACTTGACACTGGTGAAGCGTGCTTGCTTAAGCGTCTGCTGTCCAAGCCTTTGGGGTAGTGAACAGGAAGAGTTTCCAATTGTGAGGGGATGTTTCACATTCTATTTCTTGTTAACTCCGCACTGTGTAAACTGTTTTGGAAAATTGCTCAAGTGAATTTACTTAGTGGTAAGGGGCATAACAAAATGTCCCACATTTCGTTCACAATGGTGCAAGTCTCGTCAGAAGCCAGCTGCTCGAAAGCACATTAACGGGTTGTGTGTTGTGTGCCCATTAGCTGTTTTTTCTTCTTCCACAAAACGGGCATTGAAACAATCCTTTAAGCCAACAGGCTTTAAAAAAAGTTAGTCAAGTACAACTACGGGGAAATGGTTGGTGTCGAGCTTGACATTGCCCGCTCCCGAGAGTACTTCTTAATACCTTGTGCAAGAGCTGGAGCCAAGGCCACCTGCGTGGATGTGAATGTCTGCTGGTGTTTGTGAAAGCTGCAGTACAGCTGGAAGGTGTATGGATCATGGATGGCTTTAACAATAAATTGACTGCTGAACGTACTTTTGCTCTGGTATCAATGAGCAGCATGTGAGCATTGGTAAGTGCTTTGCTGTTGACATTTTTGTTACGCAAAAACCGGCCATGATAAGGCACCTTGGCAAATATTCATGAAAAACACTTGAAAGAAACTGGACAAAAGAGCTGCCAACACAAGGAAACCATGTTAATCATGGCACCTTTCCTAGAACTTCAGTACCGTTACTCAGTGCTGTGTTTTTCCCCCCAACTAGTAACCAGCTATCCCAGCGTCACATCTAAAAGGGACCGTGCAACACAGTCTTTGAGCAGTGCAAGTAAACCTGCGTGACGTCTAGATTACACTGCCAGGAATACCCGAGCCAAATATTACACGTGCACGCGAAGCGGTGAGCACGCAAATCACTGTGAAAGACGCGGAAAAACCAACCGCGCTCCCTTCAATTTTCCTCATAATGCACCACCGGTATGGCCTAAATGACGTCATTGAGGCCATGGCTGCCTATTGACTGTCGTTGGTGAGCTTCGCGGCTTATTTCTCGCATTTCCTGTGATGATCCGCCGTCGTCGGCGCTGTGTACCAACCTCTTCTATGCCTGAGCCTGTACGCACAGTTTTGACGTTTCTTGTGTGTTTTGAGTGCGTGTGGAGTTTGAGTGACGAACTCAATACTCCCCTTTCAGCCAGATCAGATGAGAACAAACGTTTATTGCATCAAAAACGCCCTAGCAGCCTGAGCGCGCGCTTGCGAGCAGGCAGCCATGCTTGGTTTTCTGAGGCACCTAACCGGAAATAGACCCCTCCAGGTTTCGGAGAAAAAGGGAAAACTCCCCGGCCTGTCATATATCGAAGGCCGCGGAAGAAAACGCCGCGAGCCGCCCGCCTCTCCGGGAGAGAGCGCGCGGCTTTCGTCGCGTTGTCCGCGGTCGAGTTGAGAGGAAACAATTATGCGCAATTTCTCATCGCGCGTAGTTTTGGTGGTAGTGAACGGATTTTCATAATTCTTGCGGGAGGAGATTGCTGGGACAATAGACTTTAGCTTAAAATACATTCCGAGTAGTCGATATAAGTAAGTGTTGCAGGGTCCCTTTAAGCCAGAAATCAAACATTTGCTTGTCAATGACAAAAGATATGCCAAACTTCCGTGGCTATGCAAAAAGTGAGTGGGTAGCTCTACTTTCTCTGCACAATCTGTGGTGTGAAGCTGCATTTCCAAACAAAATGCCAGGGTTTTTCTGGAAGATGCACAGCATTAAAACAACAAAAAAGGAATAAGCAAGTGATACTTTCTTGCACTACACTAGAATCCTGTGGGAAAGCCAAACCAGCAAGTGATCTTTTTGCTTGACTGCAAAGTGCTGCAGAGGAGCCAAGAAAAAGATTCCTTTTTGCTGACACCAAAGCTACACTCGAAAGCCAAAACGTGTGGTGTCTGTCACTGCAGATTTGCTGCAAGACAGGCATGTGAATGTATTGCAGTAAGGCATTTATGTTCATGCCAAGATGCATGAACCAGGCTGGCAGGGTAACAAAATCATTGAGTGAGGTTACAACAAAATGTTATGAAAAGTGATAGAATACTGTTTGCTATAAATAGCAATTAAAGGTATAAAATGGTTTTGACACTAGTGAAGTGGCCTGTTGGAAATCATTGGCAAAACCTAAAGAGCAACATTTCAGACCGCTGCAATTGTGAAATAGCAAAGCATGGTTGGGGCCTGAATTAAGCAGGCATGCTCCAGCTGAGAATGTATAATTGCAGAGCACAATAATAAAGGCCCAGGGAAAAGGTGAGCTTAGTTGAGTTACCATCAAGGTATTTGGTAGAGAGAATAAATACAAAAATAAAGAAGCAATATAGGAAGCTTTATTTTCCCTGATTTAAGTTTATCAGCACTGATCTTCATCTTTCGCACGTTACACTATTGAAGAATGTTACACCTGCATGCACTCGGCACAGCAGATTTTGCGGTATAGCACAGTTTACTTCGAACATAAGAGAACATTGCATAAGCAGTTCATTTATACGTGAAATAAAAAAAGCAGGGTTTTTAAAACGAAGCTCGTAAGCGTGCTGAATGAAAGGGATGAATGACGAGTTTATGTTGTCACTAATAACAAATTTCAACCACCTTGTCAGAAACAAACCCCTTCCATGGGGGGACTGTGTTTAATCATAAGATTTTTTGGAGAAAAGTTTGTAAATACCCTGTACATGTATGTCAAAAGGTATTTTAGTGCCCCAGCTGTGGAGCTGTGAGTCATCGGCGCTCTTTTCTGCTGTTTAGATGATCAAGGGCTGTTGTACGGGATTCACTTTCTCTTCTCACTTTGGTCACCATCTTTCATTGTCACTGCATTCATGTGCTTGCTCGGGGAGCTAGCAAGCAAGGACGACAGTCGGTGCCAACTATCAGCCGAGTTCCCTCAGGCTTGGACAATTGCTGGAGAGGCTAAACATTGTTTTTGAGATCCCTAACTGAGAGCTTTCACTTTTTTTTTTTATAAAAGAACATCTAGGCAACCCTTCGAGAACTGTCCAAAATAACAAAAATGACTATTGTGGACCCTAAATAGTTAACCCATGCACAGTGAATGTTTTGCATAAAAATCTATCAATGCAAACCTACCCTTTGAACCTGCTTAATACTTAGCTGCTGCTTAACCTGCTTAATACTTACTTAAAGGGACACTGAAGTGAATTTGTCAAACTCCCGTTTTTGCTTGCACTGCGTAGACTGGCTCAAATTAGCACTTTTCATCGTTTATCCGGTTGACAAATCCGTAATTATTTTACAAAGCGCGAAAGAAGAAAAACTACCATGCGCGGTTTGCGGCGGCCGCACCAACTAAGGCTGTGACGTTGGGAGGAGGGGCGCCGTGATTGGACGATGCCCAAGGTTAGCAATCAAACAAGTTTCGGTTTCGGTTTCTGTAAAACATAACCAATGGCGTTGCTGGATGGGCATTCTCAATATCTCAGTAATCATCGTACCGCGCTTCTGCCATGTTGTCGGCTGTAAAATGCACAAGATAAGCCTCCCAGGACGGCTTGTAGTCGTAGCATTCACTAGCCGAGACCTACGCAGTGCATGAACGCCCTCCGCGTACCCGCAGACGCCCAAATGTCATGCGCTTTTCCCCCATATTTGGAGCTTTCCTCCCTCATGCCTCTATCGTAAAAAGCGTGTTCGTACCAGGCCAAGGGTCTGTTCATTCTGGCCTGTGCCCACTGCCTGCAAGCAGTCGGTGCTTATGGCAACAGCACACCAACGAGAACTCGCTAGCGCGCCAGTGCCAGCCAGCGCGCGTTTTGTGAACTAGTTCGTGGAGCCATGAACGTTGCGGCCCGAAAAAAAAGGTGAACTCAATATATAAAACATCGGCGGAAAACGAAAAAGTTAACTTACAGAAAAAAAAAAAAAAAAAAAGCACGTACACGCGGGGATTCGAACTCCTGACTTGCAAAACATCTAGCGCCCCAAACAACTCGGCCACGGAGCTGGCTCCGCTGGCTACGGTAATATAGGGTATATATTGTACAACCGGATTACACTTTTATTTAGTTTTGGCATTTCAAGCAGCGTAGGTGACTATTTGTTGTACTACGCTCGTGCAGTAAGCGTCGCCCGAGTTTCCACAGTAGCTCACGTCTAGCAATTGCATTTCGTAGACGTAAAAGCGTTCGCAGATGCGTAGTCGTGCTGCTGACCGCTGTGCACTCTTGCTCCGTGCCGCTGTGCTTGTTCGCCCAGCGCAAAAAAGTGCTCTCCGCGCCCTAGTTTTACGCTGTACGGTAAAAATATCAGTTGATTTTATTTCCTTAGTACCTATATTGACTTCGCTGACTCTTCTCCCGCCTTCAAGAGGCCTTATATTTTCCTACTGGCGTACCAGTCAGCGAAGCGTCGCATGTGGGCTTGTGCAGCGCTTGTGTGAAGCGACCTTGACCTGGAGCTAGATACAGTGTACAGACAAACCAAGTAAAGAAAGGCACATTCTTCCATTCACAAACGTGTCCTGGCTTCGTTTCAACTAAGCGAACGAATTGCGACGACCCGTCGACGGCCGGCAGACGAAACGCTCGGCCGACTGACTCTGTCTGAAGGCCGGGGAGCCGTGCAGTAGCGCAGCCAGCCAATTGCCAGCTCATCCCCTCCTGACGTCACACGAAAACGCCACAGAAAATGGGCGAGCGTAAAGAGAGGAGGACAGCATTTTCGAATTAGTTTTTCTACTAAATAAAATCGCGTAAACGCGCCTAGAGTGGTCGAAACATGGCCTGGGGACTCCGGACTACAATTTGCGCTAGTAATCCCGCAATGTTTACATATCACTTCAGTGTCCCTTTATTAATACTCACTCTATTGGCTGTTTTATGGCACTGTGTGGGTGGGCTACTGGTTTCCACCTATGGAGCCTGTGGGCTGCGCTAGTCTCTAGTCCTCCTATCAAATGTTTTTGGAGACTAGCTCTACCCTGCAGTGTACGAGCCGTGGAGTCCTTGGGTTGGCCATGGGAAATTCTAGTGAATCGTTGCAAGCCACCAAAGCAAGTGAGCGTTTGTTTATCGACCACTGTTTTGTGGCCACGAAAAGTTTCGTTCATTAAAAAGACTAACAAATGACATCAATTTTATTGCAAACTTCAGACAAATAATTGGTATTACAGAAAATGTGTAAAGCAGTCGGAGCTGCATAGCCACTTTCCAGCAATTTCTCCATGCCATCACAGAATCTTGTTGGTGCGACTAACAGCCACCGACCTATTCCACTGCAAAGAAACAACTGGGCGATTGCAGTGGGGCCTCTAGTTCCATCTGATCATATCACTTGAGTGTTTACGTACAGTTCGATGACTGTGTTTATAGCGCATGTCTATATGACGTCACTCCTGCCCATATTACATCAGTGCAGTTTGAAATTGGGATGTTTTTCACCATTTCTTTTCATTGAACTCGCCCCATGACAGCCGTGACATTTGCCTATCAATTACATTTGCAGCATGCTCGCTGCTTATACCCACGTACACAAACAATCCGTAGATGCTTTCACGTTCCAGGCACATCTTAAGATTCTCTTTGACGTTGCTTATTGAGCCTGTGCAGAACCCATGGGTTTTCAGTAAGCTGGAGTGCATGTATGTGTATTATACATGATGGCCGGCCAAGTGTACAGCCTTCCTATTACCGTCTGTACAGCCTCTTCTCTGACCCTATCGTCTGGGTGTCCTGAATTAACTTCCTTTGCATGAAGGGACTCAGTAAAGTCTGGCCAACATAGCGTATACCACAGGATATACAGAGAGACATGAAAGTTATACCAGTACAGTAGCCATGAGATGCAGCGCCTAGCCAGTCTACCTTTTGAAGGTCGCAGGTCCTAAACTGTCGTAGAATCATGTATTCTACTATGAAATCTTTGGTTTCTACTAGGATGTCTTTTTAAGCGCTGAATATCACGCAATTATGATGCTTGTGGCGCATGCTCACAAGACTCTTCTGTTCACAAAACGTATCCTGGGTGTAAAACAAATTTTAAGCTACAATTTCGTCCACTCGAAAAAAGAACTTCCCAATTTTCGGTAGTTTTCCTTGCTAATATTTCTGAAGAGGAGATCTACTGTAGTGGTACGTACGCGGTACATGTGTGGGAATACCAAAGATTAGCTTTCCTATTCTTGGCGCAATTGTTTGTACATGTGCCTAGTAAAAAACAGTTGCCGCCACTACCCTTCGTCCTCAGCACTTTACATTTCGATCACCTTTAGGCGCTGCTAAGTTGCCTTCATTTCGAGAACACACACCGCGATTTCAGGTCGCCCATTTAATCATTTTGAACTTGCCGTGGCGCAAAGTGTTGACAGCAGATGCCGCCGCGCCGACATGCGTTGGAAGGTTCACCTGCGTATGCTGAAACTGCACGCAGGTACCATCGGCGTACACCAAGCATAACCAAAGCGGTCACAGGTCAACATCACTCGAGAGCGGCTATTTTGCTGCCGTCTGGAAAGGCTGGCTGGGTCTCCACGCAATACTTAATCACAAGCAATTTTCTTCACGTTTTCAGATAGTGCTTCTAACAATATGAACTCCGGTTTATCTAGTTGTCGGCCCTGAGAAAATTGGAGCTTCGTCCCGCTTTCGGATACACGACTCCATGTACGCGATACGGCTGCAGCAGCAGCAGCACCGGCTGCTCCTGCAAGAACAAAAATTGTTTGTTTAGAAAAGTTTTAGCAGTTCAATGGTTCGTTATTTTGTACTGCAAATAAAATAATGTGTATTTCGTACTACACTACACAAAATAATCACAATTATGTTTGTTATGACGTCATCATGACGTCACGCGTGGCAGCAGCCATCGCGAGGGGGGCATGTCTTGTGCCACGCGGGTGGCACGAGACGCTGCCTTTTTTTTAAATTTACCAGTCAATTCTGCACGAAGGCGCCATCTGTTGGGATGGACGATAGGTAAAATCTGGCTTCACGTTGTGGAGGTCGGGAGTTCAATTCTCCCCAGGCACGTCCTGTTTTTTTTTTTAAGCTGCTGTTGGCGAATTAAAATATTAAAACTGAAATAAAATATTTCGGCAGAATAAATGCCCCTGACTCTGGAAAAATCGTCAAAGCTCCTTCACTGGGTCTGTTTACTGAACACTGCTGCCGATTCTGGGCATGGAGGCTCATAGCATCCTCGATTAACTGCACCGGTGCACACCGGGGCACACCGGTGCGCCTTTTCATCCTCGATAAACCGCACCGGTGTGCACCGTCCGTCCTCGATAAACCGGGGCGCACCGTCGCGCGGCAATTTTTGGTTGCACCGCCGCGCACCACAAGAGTCGATGGTGCGCTGGGGTGCAATCCGGAGATGCATCGCGGACGATGCCGGCGAAGGGGCTTCCTCCGCCGTCTGCTGCAGCGACGGCGCATCGCCGCACTTGTGTCAAGGCGGAAGGAGCTGTGTATTGTTGCTGACAAGGATGGCGTGCTTGTGAATTCATCGGGCAGCGATGCAACAGGCTCCTAACGGGTGGTAACAACGGCTAGAGATTGTAAATGAGGACGCGAACTTCATGTACTTCAAAGACGGCTGCATGCATTGCCAGACAGTTGGGGATTGACATTCGTTTCGTTCGATCGAATTATCATGAACTGTCACCGGAGTGCCTAGGCGATGAAGACCTACTTGTTTTGCTGTAACGGAAGGGCAGAACAAAACAGGCACTCGCATTATGGCTCAAACGAAGATGAGAAGCAGCTTGTATGCATAGCTCGGCAAAAGTGGATGCCACTCACTCATACTCACTCAAAAAAATATATTTATCCTAACGCACTCACTCGCACTCGCCACTCCGCCCTCACCACGCGCACTCACTCGCACTCATGTTCGCCACTCCGCCTTTACTACTCACACTCACTCGCGCTCATTCTGGCCATTCGCCCCCACCACTCGCACTC
Source organism: Haemaphysalis longicornis (assembly GCA_013339765.2). Lineage (NCBI taxonomy): Eukaryota > Metazoa > Arthropoda > Arachnida > Ixodida > Ixodidae > Haemaphysalis > Haemaphysalis longicornis. Next base: position 346,855,536 of record CM023448.1, on the reverse strand, counting down.
ACGCTCGCCCCTCGGGCCTCACTACTCGCACTCACTCCCGCTCACGCTCGCCACTCGTCCTCACCACTCGCGCTCACGCTCACCACTCGTCGTCACAACTCCCACTCGCTCACGCTCACGCTCACCACTCATCCCCACCACTCACACTCGCTCGCGCTCACCACTCGCACTCATCCGCGCTCACGCTCATCCCTCGCATTTGCCGCTTACACTCCCTCGCACTCGCACTCATCTCTTGCAATGGCCACTCACACTCACTCGCAATCACCACTCGCTTCCTCCACTCACACGCACGTACAAATAATTTCGGGCATGAAATACTTACTGATTTGAGCTAAAATTTACCTTTCTCAGGAATGGGGTCTCCCTTTTTCCTAAGTATGTATTCGGTTATTATAAGCATATGTCTTGATATGTCACTTTGAAAGCGGTAATCGTCGCTGGATTCTTTTACGAAATGAACAAATTCTCGCAAATTTGCCTGAAGCCATTCAACATAACTATTTATTATTGTCTATGCTATTTCGCTCAGATTCTACAAAAGAAAATAAACACTCAAAATTTTCACAGTGGTGGCAAACATAAGAGAAATGGTCCAGTTCGGAAGAAAAGCTTAGAAAAGCTGTTGCCATCTGTCAAAATGCTGGCTAGCGCGCGCAGATATTCCTGTCTCGAAGCGCGCTATCCGCGCCAGTAAAATTGTGCAGTCAATTTGCTCTGGACAACCCTCCAAACAGCTTATTTCAAGAGTAATTCCAGGTGAAAAGGGCGCATAGCGAGAGTGTCCAGCACAACACTGCCACGAAAAGATTGAAAACGGCAAGCAAAGTGGAGGAAGGCTACTGGAGTGCTTGGTCTTGAGCGCTTGGCAGAGACAAGGCAAGGGAGAGAAGCGGCGTCGCCTGACTTTAGCGCGGGCGTCCTCATGGAGACGAGTTGCCTGGCGCCCGCCTTCCTCCCTGTACCCCTCCCTAAAAGGCGCCAGCCTGCCGCAGAGCAAAACCGCAACTTCATCCTAAACTACACCGTCATGCGCCCGCACCAGGCACCGAAACAAGTTCACTTCGAAAGTTTATACGAAATAACGGGGAGAACAAGTCATCGGACACACACACGCACACGTATACGCACACGCTCGCACGCACACACACAAGCACGAACACGCACGCAACACACACGAACACATACCCGAGCACACGCACAGAAACGCACATGCACGCAAACGCACACACCAACGCACTTGAACACGCGCGCGCACGCACACACATACGAACTCGCACGCACGCGCATGCAGACCCACTCACGTGAACACACACACGCACGCACGCACTCATTCGCTCACTCACCCACTCACAAATTACGCTATCCGACTGCCGAGGACGCTTACTATTCGTCACACCACCCAGAGGCCACAGTACCCCTACACCATCGGCACGCGGACGACGACGAAGTCCGCATGAAAGTGAGGATCATAACAGAGCGCCGCCGTAACAAGTAATGACAAATACTGATACGTTTAATACGCCAAGGCCTCGAAAATGAGCTACTGCTTCCACAACACGCAACTCGCCCATCCGAACCGTTTCGCCATCCTGATACGCGAATCTGTAATAATATGCGATACCTTTTCAAACGATTACGGGCACTCACAATTTGCGCTTCAGAACAGCCGGCCATTTGACAGCTGCAGCAAGCCGGCCAATTATGTACACCAAGTACTACGGCACTAGACCATGGTGCTTCCTAACGCCTCCATCGCAGCGCTCAGCGGTAGGGAAGTGCAATCGCTTTGTGGCGACGACGTCACCGACACTAATTCCAACACAAATTGCTGCGTGCCAAAAGCATCATTCGGCGAGAGTGCGCCCAACAGCCCCTCAATGAGTCATGACAGTGAGAGTATCAGCACATTATGGCGTCAGACGTCCATCCAAATAGTATTCCTTAATCAACAGGTCACTGGATAGTTGGTTCCACGGTGCCTTAATTATAAAGGGGAGTAGCCACATATTCCCGAAGTTAAAGGCAGTCGTTCCATTAACTAGTGGCTGTGCGTATGAGTGCATATCGTCAGCAGCAATTACCACAGCAAGCCGCTCGTGTGACGAATGCCAACAGCGAGTGATGCTCGCCGTGGTAAGCCCCGCACATCGCGCAAGAAGTGCGCGTTCACTCGCCACTCATGAGTGGTGACTCGTGAGCGGAGCTCGCCGCGAGTGGTGAGTGGGACTCACCGCGAGAACTCGCACTCGCGAGTGGTGAGCGGTGCTCGCCGCGAGTGGAACTCTCACTCGCGAGTGGTGAGCGGGGCTCACCGCGAGTGCAACTTGCACTCGCGAGTGGTGAGTGGGGTTCACCGGCAGTGGAACTCGTACTCGCGAGTGGCGAGTTCCACTCGCCGCGAGTGGCGCTCGCACTCGCGAGTGCTGAGTGTGGCTTGGCGCGAGTGGAACTCGCACTCGCGGGTGGGGAACGGGGCTCACCGTGAGTGGCGCTCGCACTCACTCGAACTCGCACTCACCAGGCCAAAACGACGGTGAGGCTCACTCACCACTCACTCATGAGTGGTGAGTGGGGGGTGTGTGAGTGCACTCATGAGTGAGTTTGCCGACCTATGCTTGTATGTAGCTGTTTAGTGGAAGCGGTGGCGGTACGTTGTTCCGCATGTGTGACGGATTTAAGTTGTGCGTACATATAATCATTGGCCTTCAATAAATACCACTTTCTAATAACGCTGTGTCTCATTACAGTGCTGTATTGCTACTTGTGAACGTTTTTATGAGTTGATTTCTTAGATTAAGAGATGGCGCCTGGGTAGAACCGCCTCGTTTGTCCTCGATCAACGCTTTGTGCTGGTACGCACCGTCATGGGGCACTGTGCACCGCGCCGGTTTTGGGGGCAACACCGGTGCGTGTTTATCGAGGATGCTATCAGTTAGCCACCCACACTGAGAGCTACCCAGCGGCGACGGGCGGCGTGTCTTAAAAATTTTCAAAATAATGTTAAGAAATACATGTACAATTTAAACTTATACAAATACCGGTGTTCAAGGGTTTTCAATAAGTGAATAAATGTTTCAGCAGTCACAGTAGCTGCTAGGTTTGCAGGTCACGTGACCGGGACACATATTGTAGTGTCAAGTTTCGACACTGCGAACTGCCACCCTTCTGATTTCAGAAAGTCTGGTGCCAAATTAAAATTATTTCCTCCAATTTGTTTATAAATTGCTTGTGGTTACCGGGCGATATAAAACGCTGGCTTTCATTTCGGACAGAGAACTGGTATACTCTGCAAAAATTGGTTGTCTGCAGGAGGGTTGCAAGCTGGGCTGGTTGGAAAGACATTTCATGGATAAAACCAGTGCGAACTCAGACAAAGACGAAGGAAGTGCAACACAAGGACAGCCGCTGGTCTAACAACTAAATTTTAATATCAGAAAGGGTGAATATAAATACTGAACACAAACAATAAAGTAATAAAAAGACAGTGCGCATGGTCGAAACAAGTTTGCAAAGGTCACGGTGATACCACAACTAGATATACACATGTTACAGCCAAGGCTCACGCAGACATGCAATCTCTTTAGGATGGAGACACACGCTTGTTTGGCTTACACACTTATCACCTCGTTCTGCTATGTGGAATGCCTCCATGATTTCGCGGGTTGTTTGATTACGGTGCCTAAATAAAATGTTAGTGGCAGGAAAATTAGGTTTGCATTGGCTGCACTTAGCACAATGCGAAGAAAGATGGGATGATACAGGGCCTTTCAATGACAATTCATGTTCTCAAACGCACGTTGATACAGTGGCCAGTTTGTCCAACATAGGTTCGGCCACAGGGTAAAGGAATGCTGTACACAACTCCCGTTGCGCATGCGACATACCGGTTCTTGTGATTGACACCACAGCCAACCCCTTCTGGGATGGTGAAAAACATCACAATTTCAGACTAACATGGGCAGGAGTGACGTCATACAGACATGCACTATAAACGGTATGTTTACTGTACGCACCATTTTCAGCTGCATCTCTCCAGCACTTTCTTTACAGAAGCTAGCTGTCACAGGATTAAGTCCGAAAATATGAATAAATTTTAAAGTAGTTGTTTTACTCAAAAACAAAGTTTATATCCGCAGTCCCCCTCCACCCACCGCGGTGGCTCAGTGGCTAAGGCGTTGTGCTGCTGAGCACGAGGGTGCTGGTTCGATTCCCGGCCGCGCCGGCCGATTTTCCGATAGGGGCGAAAAGCAAAAACGCCCGTGTGTTCGAGGTTTCGGCGCATGCTAAAGATCCTGAACAAGGTGCCAAGTGGCCAGGTGCTACTTCAAAAAGGCAACGCAGCTCTAAAGCAGGCTTGCAGAATTTAATAAGAAAGCAGTTGCGGCATTGGTGTAATAAAATCTGTTTGAGCATGCAGTTCGAATTGGTTATTACACGGCCTCAATGTTCATTTTTACAGCTTCTGAGCTAAAAAATGAAAATGAGTAATGGAAAGCATCACTATTGCCTTGACCCGAGACATATTTTGCCCTCTAAAACAAGTTTTCTTTATGATACTCTGCTCCTGTGCTGCTTTAAAATTATATTTTTACCCGCGTGAGCTGCTCCAAAAGTGGGTTCTTGTGCTCCAAAAAGTGCTCCAAGAGTGGTTCTAGCTGTCCCACCCCTGTTCTATGGAAAATCAAATGAACGTTCCCACATTATTTGGCTTAACTGAGTTGGTCTTAACGGGAGTTCACTGTACTTGGCTACACATGTCACCTAGTTTTTATTGGTTGGACAAGGCGTTGCATTCATGTCGATGTTGCAGAGGGCTGCGGTATGGTATGATTGCAAGTTTTGGTTTTTGGTTGAATTAGCTTACTGAGCTGTTGTGGGAATGAATTAACTTAAACCTAATTAAGATACGCTGCCAGGGACAGCGTACCGTTATTTTGTGCGGTGTACGTCAATGGGCGGGTCGCACTGCTGTGACGCCTTGTGCGGGTGTCCAGACGCAGGGGCGTCGGAACAGGGGGTGCAGGGGGAGCGACGGCTCCCCCTAACGTACAAATGGGGGAGCCCGGCTCCCCCAGTCAGAGAACACTTCTAGACTTCTGCTGATGGCCCTTCAAACGAGCTCACTGACTAAAGGACCAATGATTCCGGAAATGGTGGCTTGCAGAAATAAAAAAATTCTGAGATTCAACCTGACGTTTTGACACTGTTGCAAACTCCGAGCGTGGGTGTCTGTCTCCTTCACTCGCTATCAAATCACTGCTTATGTTTCACCATAATGTAAACACGACTCCTCATTATGTGTGTTAACTGTTAGCACTGGGGTATCCAGTATATTTAGAGAACATGCAATTTACTTTTGGTGCTTTGGTCCTAAAGCGGAGCATAAAGGGATCTTTGACTGCTCTCCAGCATCTGTGATGTTGGATAGAAATTTCATTGCATTTGATTTGGTTTTATGTCGGTGATTGGGCTTATTTATTTATATTTATTTATCCTATTCACCTGCAATATTGCCCATGCATGAGCCTTCAAGGAGAATAAATGATGACGATGGTGATGATGAGGTGTGGCACAATTTTTTGGGCTCCCCCAATCGAAAAATAGTTCCGAGAACTTCTGACGCCTCTGCCCAGACGGCTCGGTGCACGAGGTGCAGCTGGATGTGGCGGGTCCGGGCCGGCCCCTGAGTTGTGGCCGGGTGCGCCAGGTGAGCTGCGGCCACGGCCACCAGCTGGCCCTGACCGAGGCCGGCAGCCTGCTCAGCTGGGGCCAGGGCAGCCGGGGACAGCTCGGCCACGGGGGCCTGGACGCCCAAGCGGCCCCCCGAGAGCTGGAGGCCCTGGCAGGCCTGCCCCTGGTGGCCACGGCCGCCGGCGGCTGGCACTCAGCCGCCCTGTCGGCCGACGGCGACCTCTACCTGTGGGGCTGGAACCGGGATGGCCAGCTGGGCCTGCCCCCCGCCACCCTGGCGCTGGCCCCGCTGCCCCGCCTGCTGCCCGCCCCCGACGGGCTCGTGGCCCTGGCGTGCGGCTCGCGCCACACGGTCGCCCTCCAAGGTCAGCAGCACGGGCATTGTAAGGTGCCTAAGGGCCAGCAGGGCAAACTGTCGCGACAAAGTTCATGCAGCGGCAGGACGCCGTATGTTCGTCAGGCTGAATGACCTGGAGTGAAGATACGGCGCCCGCCACTGCGCCGCCACTGGGTCGCTCTCAGTGTGGCGAACTGAACCGACCTCCATGCCCAGAATAAACAACGGTGTTCAGTAAACAGACCCAGTGAAGGAGCTTCCCGCTTGGGTTGTACGTCGGTTGACGATTCTGCTTGAGTCGGGGGTGTTTTTTCTACTGAAGTATTCATTTCCAATTCTCAAAAGCGCCAAAGGCAGTAGAAAAAAAAAGAACTCCCCCCAGGGTGATTTGCCCCAGCGACTCCCAGAACATGAAGCCGGCATTTTACCTCTCGTCTACCTGAACAGATGGTGCCTGTGTGCAAAATAGAGCATTCTAAGCTATGCTCTAAATACACACGGCTAGCTGCTTCTTGTTTTTCGTTGTATTTTAGAGGCCCTCACAGTGATACTGCCTGTTCTTCACTCGCCGATCTTGCAGATGTTGCTGTTAATACAAGTCGTATACCTGGATAGTCTTTATTTAGCCTAATAAAAGGTATTGTACATGTCTATCTCAGCGACTCAAGCCACGGCAAGTCGGGACCGTGTTTCGCTTGCGGATTGAGCTATCCGAATCACACGAACTTCACTTGTTGTGACCTCATTTTCCTGTAACGATTTCAGGTTTCCCAATCCGTTTTTTTTGTTTTTTTTTGAGCTCGAGCAGGCGCAAGCTAAGCGTACATCTATCAGACTCTTCCAAAGCGGCCATCTGCCAGTGGTCTGTACATGCCATGGAGGGGAAATCGGAAGACCTGATCGGTTCCTTCAGTTTGCCGCTCAACACCGCTTCTCCGCCGACAAACTTTTCTGGCCCAGCTAGATTGGCAGCGGACGGCGTTTTTTCTGCCGCCGCGCATTGTTCGGCGTCTTTTCGTCGCATTTTCGCTCCACGTATTCTGACCTTAGAAGCGCCGTGCAGTGCAAGGACGTAATGCCGAGAGTAAAGCAAAGGCGAGAACATCAGAGCCAGGGCCGTACCCAGAGGTGGGGGGTTTGGGGGTTCGAACCCCTCTCGAAATCTTTTCCAAGACGCACGTAAGCAATACTTACTGTTGCTTTCAGCAAAGCTACCCCCTTCCCAAAATCCATAACCCAAAAAAAATTCCTGGCTACGGCCCTGATCAGAGCCTAAGCGAACTATGGGCCAGACTGCGTGGCTCCTGCGGTTTGTAAGGAAGGGGGTTTCTGCTGAGTCCTAGCGTGACCTCGTTATGGTGTGCGGCTCGGGAGAGGCCGCAGTCATGGAGCACATGTGAGTAGCAGTGCCTCTGAGTGCAGTGCAATGCTTTATTCCAACCTGCGAGGGCTGGAAGGACCCATACTGAGGGGCCCGGCACACTGGTTATGAGTACATGCGAGTGCAAACGTGTGTACGCTTGAGCACGAGCGAGCACTATCGAGATACGTTCAGGTACGAGCAACAGAGCACATGTCCTTCAGTACAGGTTGCGCATCCTGGCGACAGGCCATGCATGTGCTGTACGAATTAGTTGCGAGAGTTTGTGTCCACACTTGGTATGTAAAGACCATTGTTCGGTGTGCAAGCATTTTGATTGGGGCCAGCGCCACATTTCGCACACGTTCTCACTACCGTTATTTTCACCAGCCAGACGAAACAAGCTAGCAGTGTAGATTGTGCAGGCAAACCTGTGAATGTTTCATGGTACTTTTTTCTTTTTTTGCCGGGGTCTTGGAACAGAACTGAAACAATAATGTAGTGAGCTATGCTGTTTTAACCGTATGCAGCAATGAAGTTAGGTCATGAGGTCATGAATGGGTGCCAAGCGCTACAGTGGCCAAAACCAAAATGCTCACGTGCCGAATAGTGGTCTTTACATACCAACGTGAGACAGTGTGGCTTTGGCTTTGCCAGTGTTGCACGCATACCTGTACCTTACGGGTTAGCCGTTCGGGCAGATTCAACTCTGAAACGGCTTTCTGTGCTTGCAATGTTTGTTGTCGTCCAACCAATGTAGCATTTGATGTGCTTCCCCTTCCAATTATTTTGGAGGCCCACTAGCTGTGACTTTTCTTTGTAAGGTGGCTCAGTGGCCGGCCACGTTGCACGAGGTCTTCCGGTCCTCTGGCCAAGCTGGAAGGTTGCGAACCCTTCTTTCGCTGACTTTTCCCCCTGCATTGGGGGCCCTCACCCCCGGGCACTGGAGAGGCGGCTGAAGGCGCCCCTCGGCTGCTGCAGGGGACGGCACACCCTGGGCCTGGGGCAGCAACGACCACGGCCAGCTGGGGCCCCAGGGCGGCAGGGGCGGCGGCGGGCCCGTCCGGGTGGCCCCCATGGCGGCGGTGGCCCTGGCCTGCTCTCCGTGGGGCACGCTGCTCCAGGCCAAGCCCGCTGCTCGGGGGGGCCAACGGGGGGCAACCTGAGCGTTTCGTATGTGCCACAGGAGGCCTCCTTTCTGGGGGGCTCTCGCATGGTCACGAGAGGAAAGCTGAGCACCGCTGTTTTAAGGACCGTGCAACCACAAGGCCGATCAATGTTGGGGGCCTGCGGATATCGGAAAATCGAAGCAAATAATACAGTATTTGAGTCAGAGGCGCAACGGAATGGCACTGTTTGAAAGCATCAAATATTTTCCAAGTGCTTCAGAGATTCGCCCCATCTGTGTGTGGCGTTGCCGTTTCCGGAGAAAAGGGCATCCTGGTGGCTGAGCCTTTAGAGTCGGGGTTGTGTTGGACCAGCAGCAACACACCACTTTGGCCCTTTCTTCTTGCAGATGTTGCCCCCGGTCTGACCCACCCGGGGGGAATCGGCCTTTTCCTGTCTTCGTCTCAGCTCTTCTACCTTCCCATCTCCTTTTCTACCTCTGTCCTGTCATCTCTTTTCCTCATTTGCACAGATTTTTTCAGGTGGCGAGCGTTAACCCTGGGTAAGGAATCAACCTTGACTACTTCACCCCTTGAGGGTCGCGGCCGTACATGTACGGCATCAGCAAATACTTTCAAAATGGTCAATGACGTACATGTACGGCATTGCTTGTATCTTTAAAAAGCGTGCGTTTTTCGCCAACTTCTCTTGCTTTGCATGTGCTGCCACACTTTGGAAATACGTCAAATTTTTTTCTTGCGCCGATGGCTCTTCTTTTTATTTTTTTATGATTTACTTCAGTGGTGCACCGGCTATAGGCCTTATGCAAAAGTGCTGCCCTCTGTCGCAGCCGAATCGAACCCTCGCTTCGACGCCATGTTTAAGGATAGCGCCGGTCGGGAATACGTGTGCTACAAGGTGCTGCGCGTGCGTGTTATCGCTTCTTGGTGACTCGCTGCACGTCTCGTGCTGTGTTGTCGCACGTAATGACTGATGAATGGTGTGTGGACTTGTCTGCGTTGCCCCGGTTCCCGTCCGGCTTCGCGGAGACATATTACGCGTCCAAAACGCAATCGCAACGGCACCAGGAGCGCAGTTACAAGTTCGCCACCGAATCGTACGTTTGCCTGCCGACGATGAAGACGAAACGGTGCGCCGGGTTTGTTGTTATTTGTATGTGCTTTTGAGTTTGCGCAGATGTTCTTTAATGGTGCCTAGAATGAATTACATTCTAAAGCTTACCGAGCCATCAATGGTGCCGCACGCAAATCGAAGTTTTGAAAAATCAGTCGCTCGGGCAGCCGCAACACGCGTGTTCCGTTTCACTTCATGTGCGTTTCTTATTTTATGCAATAAATATTTGGCTCACGGCTCTTGTTTGTTCAAGTAGCGCTGGGGTATCGTGTTTTGCAACAAACAGTGCGGTAAATCGTCCTTATGAAAGCGAAAAAAACATTGACGAATGCTCGCTCTTCCGCGATTCAACTTTGCGCTTGTTTTTGTAACAGCAATCCTGGGTCGCTGGCAAAAAAAAAAAAATCCCGTTTTTGAGAAATCAAATAGCACTGCAATGCTGCAGCCCGGTGCAGAGTAAATTTTCGATTGATGGAAGCGTTTTGAATGAAAAATAAATACTAAGGAATTCTTGTCACGATAATGAATGTGCAGATTACAAACGATCGAACACAGTTGGTGATTAATTTTTATAGAACTAACGCTATGGACTGCGGGTTGCGCTTTCTGTCGCGTGCCTTGCGAGCTTCTTCACCATCAGGAATGCAGTGGAATGACACCTGCAAAAATGAGATGATGTGATGATTGCCATGGAGGGAAAAAACAACCTCTTTAGCTTGTTTTCCGTACTGAAAGTGTGTGCTAGCTTGTAATCGCAAGTACGATACGATAGGTTCACCTAAGGAAGGTAGCAAAGAAATACTTGATAAAATGAGAGGGTACAACGGTGGTACACCCCAGAGAACAATGTCTACGAAACAGCTACCCCCTCCTCCCCTTCGTTCTACCTCCTCAAGATCAAACAGAACTGGTAATCATCACGGACAGCAAATCAGCAATTCGCAAATCTACGGGAGAATCACATGCACCCCCACATGCGCTACACACTCGCCAGCATCACCACGTAACACCCCGAGCTTCATACCACTGTGATATGGGTCCCTGGACACGCAGGTGTAAAGGGGAATGAGAAGGCCCATGCCTTAGCCCGAGCTGCTCTCTTTGATCCGGGCAACCCAATACCCTGGCCTCGCTTCTATGACCCAAAAGAGCACCGCCGAGAAATGCATCAGACTCGTAGAAAGTACTTACGGGACGTCAGTAGATCAGAGAACCACCCTTCCCTACCCCCGAAAATTCGCCCCGCCATGACGCGTTCTCATTCGACGTGCACAAACGGGCACGCTACCAACACAACACATGCAACACTACATAGACGGGCTTCCAGGCACACCAAATGCTCACACTGCGACCAATACCCCAACAATGAACACACCCTCTGGACATGCCCAAACATACATCAATTATGCACTGAAAATGCTCAATAATCATTTATTTAGCTAATTGCAGAACTAAGGCATGCAATAAATGTACCTAAACTGCGTCTTTTTCCATGTATCTTTTTTCGTTAGAAGGGCATCTATTTTTGCGCAGCGTTTTTTTTTTTTTTTGCGTGTGCTTTTGGCCAGATAATCGTCATTCATGGCAAGAAAAATCGCGGATTAAGCGATGGTTCGTGTTCGGCACGGAGTTACGCGACCACTCGAACTCATTTTGCCCTACATTTGGTGTGAACGCAGAATGCTTACATCGCGTGCAAACTTCTCTTCGTTGTGAGAATGCAAAAAACGGAATCTTTCAAACAGTACATAAAGTACGTCCGGACATGAACTGTAGCAGCGACGTTCGCCTTGAACTCGCAAAGCATGTAAACACAGCGGTTGCACCCTCTATGTTCAAGCCAGTTGACACTCCTGCCTTCCGAGGGATCAAATAATTTCAAACACCGGACCAGCAAGCACGAACGCTAATTTATCAGTATTACACGCACGAGCGCTGGCCGTTCCATTCAGCATTCGCTGTAATTCTTTTTATAGCTTCGATCGCGTTCGCGCCGATCACCGAAGTAGTAGTTCCGCAATCGCCGCTGCGTTAGCGCGAGGTCGCGTTTGCGCCGATCACCGAAGTAGTACAGTCCGCAACAGCCGCTGCGTTAGCGCGAGGTAATTCTGGCATATTGAGACAAGCAGGCAGTTCTTTGGTAACCCCTTTCATATCACACGGACATAATTTGTTGTTGTCATTGTTACATGAACGAATTTTACACGGATACGATTCGCTGCGCGCGCGACACGCACGCGCGGCACGCACACACGCGCGCGCGACACGCAATAAACATTAATACTTTGACTTCTAGCATTCTTACCTTTGCCCCTTGAGCATCCTTGTTCCCACTTTGTGTGCAACATGGCACACAACAGTATGTATGCTTCCTGGACGACAGGAAACGATAGATCGCCGGGAACTCGCTGCAGTTCGATGCTCCGCTTTCCAGTTGAGCCCTTGAACATGGCGGTCGCGCTCGCGGTGGCCGCGAGAGGGCAGCAGATTTTGCATGCAGGTTCTCCAGGCGCTGGTTGGGCAGCCCAAGACGCTGGAGCGAAGTCTGCAGCACTCCCCGGTGTGCCGCAAACTCCGGGCAGGAGCATAGCAGGTGCTCCAGCGTCTCAGGCTCGAGACAGTGGGAACAGGTGGGGGAGGAGCGGCGGCCTTGGCGGTGCAGTCGGGCTGCCACGTCACACGTGACGAAGCCGACGCACTGGCTGTGGTTGGCGCGCGCTGCTCGGGCGTGTGTACACGTCATGGTTTTGGGACTGACGTCATGCTGCCGGGCCTGTGGGGATGGCGAAGACCTCGGCCGGTCTGGGCGCGCGCGTGCGCTCGCTCGCGCGCGCTTCCAGAGCGGCAGCGATACGGCAAGAATGGTGACGCCACGTGATACCTCCTGTCATGGCGGCCGCTAGGCGTTCCTTTTGTCGAAACCGAAACTGACACGAATAAACGGCACCGTAAATGAATGTTTACGCTGCGCTCGACCGTCTAATCTGTCATTCTATGATTAGTGGGCGGGTAGGCACGCATAGCAGCGAAAAAAACGTAACACCAAAATTTCGTGTCAAGCTCGAGCAGCAAACTCCGACTTTTCGCGCTCCGCGTAGGACCGGCTTCGCAAGGAATGGGGCGACGCCGTCAATGTTTCTTCCTGAGTGCTATCAAAAACTATACTTCAACTCACGCGTTGAGCTAGTGTATGCGATTTTAAGTATATTATTATGATAAAAAGTTACTCACACCCAAAATCTGGTGCGGACAAGCATTAAGAGTCAACTGAGCGCAAAGGCTCAATAGCAGGGAGAGCGAGCCCGAGGGAAGCAGACGACAAATTCGAGAATCCCTAAGCTGACGTCATGGAGGCGCGCTTCGCAGCGCCGCCCGTGGTCGTGCTCACCGCCAATCGCTTCCGCGTCCGCTAACGAGGGGGCGCGCTGGGTATCGCCCACAGGACGCCCGGGCGCCTCTTGCTTCTTGCGCCTGCCACAGACCATTGCAAGGTTCTCTGCTAAACTGATGAAGCTCTTTTCTCCTTTTTTGTGTTTTATGAGCGCTGCGCCGTCTATCGCTCCTACATCCGGCCGTGAGCGCCCGCGCGCGCTGCGACTGGTTTTGGTATCGTCCTCCGGACGCTTCCCGCTTTTTGCGCCCGCAAAACTGATGTCTATCTGATTCACTAAACAGGTGCCGGCTTGTAATTCTCTCATTTTTACTTAGAATTTTTCTTGTGTTCCTCATGAATAAACCACATATATGTAACAACACAAGCGATTTTTTTGTCACTATTTTGGTCGCCCTAAAAAAATTCCAATAATTTTTTCTCGAAATAGATTCATCCGAAGAATTTAAATCAGCAATAAAAAATCGACACTGGGGAGTCGCATTTGGCGAAAAAAATCGACCCTCAAAGGGTTAAACAGGTTTATAGCAGCCTTGTATGGCTAATGTGCATCGAGTGCGTTCCGAGGTTGGGCTCGGTGGTGGGCGGCCAGCGTAGCTGCTGAACTGATTTCACTTGTTATGGCAACAAGAACCTCTACATCCATGACTGTCCTCCAAAACGGTCCAGCAGTTTTTCACACAAAAAGAGGCCAGAACATTTCCTGAAGTTCCACGTCATGCATTGTGAAAAGGAAGGCACTTCAATGAGACTTCTGTCACCATGTCTCGTAGCCGAACTTCTTGTGAATGATATAAGTTAGGAAGCAATGACCTTCTCTTGGAAGATGCGCAGAGCAGCGTGCCAAATTGACCAAAATATTCACTCTAGATGACAACCCTGTGAGCATCACTCACCACCAATCGATGAACACTACCATAGGTGTTATCTCTGATGAAGACTGTGCGAACTGATCTGAGCAAGAGCTCCTGGAAGGGTTAGAGTGCCAGATTGTTGTGAATGTTCAATGAATCAAAATACGTAGAGATGGGAAGGAAATTTTTATGAAGCATGTAATCCTCACATTTTTTACTAGTGTATTGCCTGAGTCTGTCGAGGCAGGCTGCATTAAGATCCCTGCGCGTTCGTAATTCCAACCCCCGCCGGTGCTATAACTGCCAAACATTTGGCCATGGTTGGTCGAACTGCCGAGGTGAGGCTGCATGCGCAAAGTGTCGCTTTCCCGACCACACATCCGACGCCTGTGAAGCTCCACTTAGCTGTGCAAACTGCAAGGAGCTCAGCACGCCGCGTACTCAGGTTTGTGCACCCAGTGGAAGAAAAAGAGAAAGAGGTGATTGCTCTGAAGTATAAGGAAGACGTTACTTTTCGGGAAGCACGAAGAAGACTGTTCCTAACGCACACGAGCTTTGCCGATGTGGTGCGACAGGGGGCCGTGCTATAGTATTAGGCTAAAGTGCCCTTTGGGACCCTCCTGATGGGGCGCCAAGGCGGGACCACAGCGTAAATGACAGGACGACAGCAAGAGGACGACACACAAAGCTCTGACCAAGTGCTGTCGTTTGCGCTGTGGCCCAGCACGTATCACCAACTCGCCCAAATTTTTACGAGGCCCCAAGGGACAGTGCCCCCTCGGCCGGTGCCAGTGGCACATGCCACTAGAGAAGTGTCCGGGGTTGCCCCGGCACTCCATGGTGCTAACACCAGGCCCCTTGGCATTGGATGTTCTGTTGTTTTTTTGGACGTTCACGTCCGTGGTTACTTGGGTAAGCTGGTGGTACAGTAAAATTTCGATGATACGAATCTCGCGGGACCGCGAAAAATATTCGTATCATCCGAAATTCGTATGAACCAACACAGACAAAAAAATTGAGCGCTGAAAAAAGTTTTCGTTTATTTTTTCTTACTTTCGCGTGAAGAAATTCGTGTTTTTTTCTGTTTTTTTTTAACCCCCATGTCGCGAAGCAGTCTTTTCTGGAGCGCGTTTCATCACTCGCGGTGCCCAAGCTCGCTACACGCCGTATCAGTCAAGCGTGAACCGCATGTGCGTTTTCGCACGCGATTCGCGCACCTCGGCTTTGCGCGCGCTGTATTTTCACGCCCGCATCGACGATTTCGCGCCCGCAGTACCTCCTACCTCGGTCAGAAACTGACGCACGACGCGCGCGGCAGAATGGAGGAGCCTGGCGACTTGCGAAGAGCTCGAGTATAGTGCCTAGAATATACTGCCAGTATATTCTATATGCCAGTATATTCTAGCCAGTATATTCTAGGCACTATAGCTCGAGACAGCCGTCTTGGCTCCGCCGGAGATGGTTAGGTTTAGCTCCCCGGCAGATATTTCATGGCCGCTTTCACTAGCGGCGCGGATAATGTTTTGTAGTACCGTTTTCGCATGCGTTAGCAGCTCAGTGGTGCCACTGATGAACGGTGATTTGGAGCAATTTTTGTATCAGCAAATTATTAATTTTGGAGCAATTTGGAGCACCTAAATGCCAGTTTTGGAGCACCTTGAAGCAACTAAACATCACAACTGCTAGATATGTCCAAAGCATCTCTCAACACTAGAAATTGACCAGTATCGTCCAGTAATTGATGTGGAGGTCGTCAGGGAATGCGCTTCAAGGTGCTTTTCCCACATGCGATCACAAATTGACGGCACAGCTGAAGAATTATGGCCTTGTCCTTACTAGGGGAAGTCTTTTTCAAGGAGTCACTGAAAACGCTTCATAGTTGGCAGGCTCGAACATGAATTAAAAATAGCTTTCACAGTCAGCTCTCCCAATAGCCCAAGAATAGCGAAATAGCCAATAAAGAAAAGTTCTACAACCACAAGAAAAAGTAGCCATATTTGGCTCTTTATAGCCCAACCTGTCATTCCTGGGGCAATGGGATTTTTTTCCCACTTATTTCGAAACAGTCGCTAGAAGTCGCCAGAAGTTTGATGCAATTAAATCCCCTAAGTATCCACGCAATACAAAAATGCAACAAAACATAATTTGCAAGGTATTTAGTTCCTTTCTGGTGTGGATAAAAGACAACATGCAACACGATAATGAATACTGAAAGGCTTCGACAAACCTGCCTACCAAAAAAAAAAAAAAAAGCAACGCGCCTCTCGCGCCTCTTTTCTAGTTTATTGTTAAAGCAAGCCCTCGTGTTTTACTTTTTCATTTTATTAGATGCAGGCGCTTGCTATCAGTCCTCGTGCGCATTTCCAAGCTAGCTGGAAATGTGCACGAGAAATGCGCATGGAGCACTTTTGCATGCGATTCGCGCGCGTCGGCGTTGCGCGTGCGATTTTTTCACGCCCGCACGCGGCAGTTTCTACCACGCTCTGAAAATGACGCGCGTCGCGCGCGGCAGTGGGAGGAGCCTGGCGACTTGCGCCAATGGGGAGGCGCGTGCCTCATGGCGGCGGTTTTGAAGCGCTCGAGACAGCCCGGTCACGGCCGGCTGGCTCCGTCCGCGGTTTTTAGGTTTACCACCCCGGCAGGTATTGCATGGACGTTTTCACTAGCGACGCGGATGATGTTTTATAGTAGCCTACCGATTTCGCCCACATTATAAGCTCCTTTACCACACAAGCAACTTTGTGCGCGCCTTGAGCGGTGTTTAGAGAGCGCTGAAAAGTGGTCGCTCGAGCTCCCCACACCACTTCGCGGCCGAAGCCCCCGCCATGTTGCCGCGCCACGCGCAGCGTGCGGGTGCTTACGCGGCGCGTTTTCGCAAGCAGAAAATGCTCCATGAGGTTCGTGCTTTAGAGAGACTGGCTGTTTTTCACGGCCCGCTTCACTTGCAGCCGACCGCGTCACGCATGCCGCGAAACGGCGCTCCCGCTGGCTCTCGGAGCGGAGAGGGCCGGCAATAAACGCCACCTAAAACTACCTATTGTTTATAGCAGGAATTATTGGAAACTACAACAAGAAGGAAAGTTATTAACCGCGGTACGCCAGCGCTGCAATGACTTGCTAGACGAAAACACTGTATCGGCGGTACAGTGACGGCGCCAACCAAACTCACCACGGTAAACACGATTACGGGTGCGAGGGAGTTCAAGTTATCAACCCGATTTAGTTATACATGTCTAGAGACCACTGCGAAGTAGTGCTTGTAACAGGCTGCAGGCGATTGGCGCGACACAGATTTTGGCGCACTTACTTGCAAAATCGTGGTTTTTTATCAGGATGGCGCAGGATACCTCATTTGGCGCAAATTGGCGCAGGAGTGGCAGCACTGGCAGCTCCTTTACCGCACAAGAAACTTCGTGTCTGCCTTGAGCGGCATTTTAAAGAGTGATCAGAAGCGGTCGCTCGAGCGGCCGCGCCACTTTGCGGCCGAAGACGCTGCCATGCTGCCGCCGCCGGCCGCGTGGCGCGCAGCGTGCGGGTAGTTATGCGGTGGTGTCAGTGCACGCGGGGCGTGCGCGGCGCGTTTTCGCGAGCAGGGGCCCTATTCTCGACTGCACAAATTGCCGGCAATTCAGGCAATTTTCAAAGTCAGCTACCTCGTTAGCCACGGCGCAAAGCGCTGGAAAATTGAACCGCACGTTTTACGCCAGAATCAAAATACAAGGCGTGGAATGCAAGTAGCGATCGGAACAAGTAGACAACGAATGCAGGAGCATAAAGCCGATGACACGCTAACTGCAAGACAATATGAAGCTAGCAACATATTTAACGGCAACAATTTGCACGGAAAAAAGCGGGGCGAAGCAGCTTGCCAAAATAGGATGCGTTAGGCTTACCAAGACTAGCAGGAGCCAGTTCACGAAAAATACTTTTCATAAATAATTGCAAACACCCTACCAACAATAAAAAAAATGGACGCCCACCTCCCCTCGCGGGAACCCTGGTGTGATTGCGTACGCTGAAGGGGTGCCCAATTGTGCGTTTCCTGTTGGTGTCGATTACTCGAATGCAGTGAGCATCGTTCGGGTAATGCGAGAGAGAGAGGAGATAGCACCGTCGAACGCGGACGACCCGTCCGACTGAGAGACCGGCCGGAGCGCGCACATCCGCCTTAATGCGGAAGCGCGCCCGAAGGAGAGGAGAACGCGGAGAGAGGAGGGCGCTGCACATGCGCACCAGTCGCACTGATCTCCACTATGAGTTGCTGGATGGCGCTTCGAGCTCTCCGGCGCACGGCCGCCGGAATTTCGAGCGCTCGTCCGGAAGTCGGGCCGTTCCAGCATCGCGCATGCTAGGCATGGGCTGGTTTCGCACAGCATTCCGCCAAAATGCCTGCTTGTGCGCCGCTCAACTGCCAAGCAGACCAGAGAAGTCGTCTGGGAAGACGTTCTACTTGGAAGTATTACAATATTCTGCACGACGTGCGTGATACGCAGCGAAACGCAAATGTCATATCAGTTTCGCTTTTAAGCTGTGGCTCTCGTTACGCAGATTCCCTCGCTCTAAGCCGGGTTTATACCGGCGTTGGGTGGCAAACTTATAGCCTAGTTACACGGCGAAAGTAACCGCAGTTAAGTTTAAACCGTGGTTACTGAACTTTAACCGCGGTTATCGCCAACTGCGGCTTTGGATGTTACACGCGATATTGCAAGTTTGGTAACCGCAGTCACTTGATTATGAGCGCAACAAAAAATACATTACCACACTTTTAACTTCTCGATAAAAAACAAAGAGAAGCAGTGTAGACAAAAAGAAATATCGTATTAAAGCATAATAAGCATTCGCTTCTGACACAAAACGCAACGCACTCGTGCGCGGCGAGAAGAGGGGCTTCCCCAATAGCTCGCAACCGGCTTGGTTTGCTTAGGTCTGTTCGGTGTTGGGAACTTTCAGCTTAGCATCGCGGTAGATATTTCACCACCGCTATCTCTACAACTGCGAATTACAATCCATAGCACATTTTTTCACCGCACTAACATCCATTTTCTCGAATGCGGTAGTTCTTTTCCGCGATCAGATTGATTTCGAAGAGCGGCGATGCGATAAGCTGTTGCTGCCGTGGTCTGTGCCGGTTCGGGCCGCAACAGTGCCGTGCGGACAGGCGCGCCGGCGTGTTTACAGGCACGGCCGACGCGCGCGCCGATTGTTTCCGAGTGCTGGAAACGCTTCAAGATTGCCTGCTATATCCATTTTTGGCGGACGACGCGTGGAATTTACAAATTTAGCCCGGCTTTTGTCGTAGTTGATCGGGCGGATCGGGAAACGAGCCGCTGCTGACGGGCATTCGTGCTGATTGCGAGAGCGATGCAAAGAACGCATGCGCGTCTTGGGGACAGCTTTTGGGCGACGCTATTTGAGAACCTTTGTCTCTTCCGAACGCCAGGTGATTTTTTTTTTTTTTTCGCCTCCGCTGATGCGGCGCCACTTGCGTCCGAATTGAATTGTGCGATTTTGAGCACAGCGGCTGCGGAAACTGCGGTTAGCGTGACCGAACTTAGGTGGCCAAGCTCAGTTTGCGCTAACCATGGTTAGCGACGTAACCGCAGTTTCGTCTGTAGTGTAACGCAGCAAACTGCGGTTTTGTCTAACCGCGGTTCGCTTAAGCGTGGTTAACTGTGCCCGTGTAACCAGGGTATTGGGAAGGGACAATGGGCTCCATCCCCAGCAGCAGGCTCTGCAGTGATCACTTTACTGACAACTGTTTTGACAGAACGGGCGCACGAACTCGGCTACAGCCCTGACGCCGTGCCCACGTTGTTTTCTTTCTAGCATAAATTTCTAACATAAATCCCGTTAGAGCTGCGTCGTCTCTCAAACCAAGACCCAAGTGACATTTTCGTTCTCCTTTGCAATTAAATTCTGCTTCATATTAACGTCGCATATTTCGGTATAGCATAAGTTGCGATCTGAACGCCATGTGTATAGCCAAATGCAATAAAGTGAGAACAAATGCCAAAATGCGCCAACGGGGGACGCTTATCAGCGGTTGAGAAGCGTAGCAGACGCCTGACTTCCGGGACGAGCCGTTGAACTTCCGGTGGCCGTGCGCGCGCCGGCCGCGACAGCGGCGAAGCGCCATCCAGCAACTAAGTGGAGATCAGTGGCACAGCGCGCTTGCGCCGCGCGCAGCGCCGCCCACCGGCGGAGTGAGAGAGCGCGCCGCACTGCGCGCGCCACAGATGTTGGGGGAGAGGACGGGCTATCACGGCGAGAGGAGAGGGGGTGAGCGGAGAGACGCAGCTGTGCGGACGCGGACGATGACGACGACGCGGGAAGGACCGGGCCGCCGGCAAGAGATGCTCCTCTCAGCGTCGCATCTAAAAAGCGCCGCGAGGCAGCCGCTGTGCAAGGCGATAGGACGTAACGTTGCGCAGGCTTGCGGTTGGAGCCACGGCCAGAATCCCACATGGCGCACACACCGTCAAACAACGTCCTCGATTGTGAAAAAAAAAAATTGGTGACGTCACAGGAAGTCACGTGACTAGTTTACTTTGACGTCACTTCTGCGGGGCAGGAGCCACCGCGAGGGGCAACGTTTGTAGATACTTTTTCAGTTTCGTATCTCCCCGCCGCTCCCATGGAGAGAAGGCGGCCGGCCGCGACTCTCGCCACCGCGGCGCTGCGTAGTATTTACTCTATGCGCTGCGGTTGCGAGTTGCGTGGGGAAGTATTCACAAGATGATGGGGTATGCGTGGTCTGCGGAAAAGAAACATAAACTATGCAGCACATAGTGTTAGAATGTGAGGGTATCCATTCAAATCTACATGAAGGAAATATTCAGCCTCCAGAAGCGCACAGAGGAAGTTAACTCGAGGGGACGAAAATAAGATTAGAATGCTGGTGGACGAAAAGCAGAGAGGGGAATATTGCCTAAGACAGTTACCACCTGTAACAGAAAAAAAAAGTATTTTGTGCCTAATAAGCTTTTTGTGCCTGCCCTAAGCAGCGCTAGTATTAAACCAAGAGTGTAAAACATAGGTATATTAGTCCTTTTTAGTAAGATGACATGTCATAACCCCGATACAAAGCGGAAACCAATAGAAATAATCATCATCATCAGCGCTACGAAAGCGAGCGTCGTCTGCTAGCGGGGAGCGTTCCGCTCGGCATCTCCGGTCCTCACCACTTGTGGTTGCGTAATGCAAAAGAAATAACTGTTCGCGGATGTTTCATCATTTTGTTGCGGCCGTTGCAGTTCGAGATCTATTTGAAACGGAAACACCCAGAGTCGCTCCAAACTGTAATGGGAAGAGAAAACATAGTGTGTCTAAATGCAATCTAAATAGCACACACACAAACTTCCTGAATAATTATATGGTATTTAGAAAGGACAGATGGCAGTGCACACTCTGGTGGTGTGGCCATTGTTGCTCGGAAATCCATAGCATGTAATACTCTCAATTTAAACTGTCCTCGAGGCTGTTGCAGTCAGAACAATAATATTTACATGTTAATAACAGTTTGCTCCCTCTACATCCCTCCCGATTTCCAGCTATCCAGTTCTGATTTCGATGCGCTGATAGATCAGTTGCCTGAGCCATACATACTTGTAGGCGACCTAAATACACATACTCCTCTTTGAAGTTCTTCCCGTTCCCGTGCGGATGCAGGTCGGCTCATTAAAAAATTGTTAACATCCTCTGGAGCATGTTTTTTTTTTAAATAAATAAGAAACAGCCCACATACCAGCAATATGGGACACAATATAGGACAGTTCTCTTCCCATCTCTTGAATGTAACGTGGGCACGAACCCGCACGGTAGTGACCACTTCCCTATCTCACTTACATATAGGTCCCAGTAGTTCTGCTTCCCATAAGAGGTTCAATGAAGCCCGAGCGAACTATAGTGTATTTACAGAAACGTAAAAACTACACAACACATCCATAACACACCTACATGTGGACGAAGCAGCCCAACTCGTCACGGCGCACACCTTTGACGCTGACGAAGTCCGTTCCCCAGGCCTCTAGTGACCCGCGCAATCTTAAGAGGCCGTGGTGAAACGAGGACTGCAGGAAGGCGCGCGAGTCCCAGAACAAGGTGTGAGATATCCTTCGACGATACTCCACGTCGGTAAATCTCTCCTTTAAATGGGCAAAGGCTACCCGCCACGGTGGCTCTGTTGTGCTGCTGAGCCGTTGTGCTGTTGAGCACGAGGACGCGGGTTCGATTCCCGGTCGCGGCGGCTGCTTTTCTAATGGAGGCGAAACGCAAAAACGTCCGTGTGTACGAGATTTCGGCGCACGATAAAGATCCCCAGATAGTTGACATTAATCTGGGGCCCTCCAGTACGGCGGACTCATCGCCTGCATCGCGTCGGCACGTTAAACCCTACAATCAATCAATCAATCAACCAATCAATCAATCAACGAGCCAAGGCTTTTGGAAAGCGTGTGCGTCGTGAGGCGAAAAGGGAGAGTTGGCGCACCTTCCTCACTTCCATCAATTCATACACAGACACACACAAAGTCTAGACATGAATACGAAAACTAAAAGGACAACAGATACACAGCCTGCCCCTTGTCAGTACAACAGGGGACACACTCGAAGACCAGGCTAACACGCTTGTACAGCACTTCCAACGTGTGTCCAGTTCAGCATACACTTTCATGAAACAAGCTGTCGGCTGAAAAGAAGCCATGACGGGATAACAACTGGTCAACCACTTCTTATAACTCTGAATTTTCACCTCATGAACTGAGGGCTGCACGTGTAAACCCTCAGCTCCAGGCCCAAAGAACATCACATATACAATGATAGAACACCTACACGCAGACACTCTTCACTCCTCCACCTTTACAAGATATGGCTCTTGGGGCTCATTCTGATGCCTTCCTGAAGGAGGGGAAGGACCCTTCCTCTCCTGCAAGCTATCGACCCATAGCATTCACAAGCTGCCTGTGCAAGGTTCTTGAGGAGATGACCTGTGTACTTCTTGGAGCACAATGGCCTTCTCGAGAGCTGCCGGGCAGGCTTCCGGGCGGGGCGATCCATAAATGATCAGTTGGTTGCTTTAGAGTCCTACATTAGAGATGCTTACATACATACGCAATATTGCATGGCGGTATTTTTCAATATCGAAAAGGCTTACGACACAGCCTGGCGATACGGCATCCTTAACGACCTTAAAGGGACACTGAAGTGATTTGTAAACATTGCGGGATTATGAGCGCAGATTGTAGTCTGGAGTCTGCAGGCAATCTTTCGACCGCTCTCGCTGTGTTTACCCGACTTCATTCAGCAGAAAAATTACTTCCGAAATGCTGTCTTCCTCTCTGCATCCTCGCCCATTTTCTGTGGCGTTTTGTATGACGTCAGAAAAAAATGGCTTGGCTTGACTGCGCTACTGCGCTGATCGCCGACCTTCCCACCACTATATGCTTCCCACAGAGTGAGTCGGCCCAGCGTTTAGTCCCCCGGCCGCCGACGGGTCGTCGCAATTCGTTCGCTCAGTTGAAACTAAACCACGTTTGTGAATGGAAGAATGTGCCTCTGTTTAGTCTGTTAGGTCGCTCCACACAAGCGCTGCACAAGCGCACATGCGACGCTTCGCTGACTGGTACGCTTGTGAGCCAGCGCACCGACTACTAGCGACACCTGCCCGACACATCAGAAGCCAGTGCCGCAAGCGCACAGACTACGGCGACACCTGCCGGCCACATCGAAAGGGAGCACGAAGCCGAGGAGAGCGAGTGTGCGGCGCGCGGCCGGCGGTAGTAGCTTGAGAGGCTCCTCGAGGCGTCTTGCCTCGCTAATAAAGTTAGTTTTCTGCCTTCGAGTGCCTTGGTCGCGTCTCGGGCCCTCGCTGGCCCGCGTCGCCCCTCACAACTGGCGCAGTCGACCCCGAACCGTGCCTGGAGCAGCGCCCCGTGAAGTTTCGTCGCCCAGCGCTCCCTCCGTGTGCAGGTGCTACCGCCCACTTCGCCGGAGCCATTTCGCGCTTCGCCCTGTGTTTCGCCGACTGTCGTGTTGGCGCCTGCCCGCCCGATGAAGTACCTGCCTTCAGTGCCCAAACCGTTCGCCCCTACTCGCCCTCTCGTCTCGTAACCAGTTGCTGCCTTGTACCGCCATGCCGCTCGTGAATTGGAACGAGGCTACGCCAGAGGACCCTCGCAGGCTTTACAGCAGATTATCTCCGTGAAGAGTTGGCTCGCCGAAATCTGGATGCTACCGGGCCGAAGGAAGAAGTAATAAACCGCCTTATCGCCGACATCGCTCAAAACCGCTCAGCCACGCCCACTTCCCCAGACTCCGCGACGTCCACCCAGCGCCCTGACACAGCACCGCCTCCGCCGAGCTCCGATGCAGCACAAACTACCGAGTTGCTGACAGGTTTACTTCAGCAGCTCCTTCATGTGTCGCAACGCGCTGCAGTCCCTGTTCAAGTCACAACTCTTCCAGACCTGTCCACATCGCTTCCTACTTACAGTGGGGACGGCGGCATTTCCAGCGTCCCACTGGATTGAAGAGTTGGAGCGAACTCAAAACCTTGCTTCGTGGCAGCCTTCAACACTACTCGCCGTCGCCATGGGCAAACTTCGTGGAGCGGCCGCTGATTGGAAAGCCGTCATTGGCCGTCAATGCCCGACGTGGGAAACGTTCCGGCAAGCGTTCCAAGATCAATTCAGCGCCAAGCAGACCTTGCTGCAGTGGCAACAAGCAGTTACTTGTCGCGTGCAAGCACACGAAGAGAATCTTGTCAACTACTCTCTGGCAAAGCTGAAGCTCATCTCTGGATGCCCAGTCCACTCTCTCGGACACTCAGCGCATAGAGTACGCCCTTCAAGGCATTGCCGACTCGAACCTGGCCACTACTATAGCAGCACAACGCCCAGCGACCGTCCGCAGCATATATGGACATTGTCACTCAGCTTGATCAAACACTGAGCCATTCGGCCATTCCATGTTCACGCCCAGGGTATCTAAACGCCACACCACCCACCCCAAGCCTACAGTCGCCTTCCCGCAACTCAGCGTACATGAATCCTCAGGCTGTGTCAGACAGAACGAGCCGGCCACAGCGAATTTCAGCCCTGCCACCAGACCAACAAGAGTTCCGATTACCACACCATCTCCGCTAAACATGGTGCTCCTGCCTACCGTCCTGGACAGAACTTGGCCGAAGCTGTGTGCTTCCAATGCCGCCAAAAGGACACTCGCATCCAAGTGTCCATCTAGAGCTACCGCTCCAACGTCTAGTACACATTCTTCCCCAGCTCTCCACAGTACCCCTTCGGAAACCCTCGATGGATCACTGGTCCAGTGTGCCCTTGTTACCACCACAATTGCTGGGATTGGTCAAGGGGATGCATTTCCCGACAGTGGATCGAAAGTGACGCTTGTTTCCCGCTGCCTGGTCAGCTCTTTGCCCCTCTTGCCCTGGACTAGACCCCCTCTAGTCGTCGTCGGTGGAGAAACAGTAGCTCCAGCTGGTGCCGTATGTTTGAAGGTTTCTGTCGGACCTATCACCAGCCTTGGTTGAAGCAGCCGCCCTCCATAATAATGCTGTGCCACTTATATTAGGTGAAGACTGGTTTTCTGCAAGCCATGCACAATTGGTGTTTCAGCCACCCATGCCAACTGAAATTCGCCACGCACCCACAGGAACGATTGTTCGGTGCCATGAACGACTGTTGCCCAGGATGTCGAACGCTGTTATGATCCAGGGGTCCTTGTTCAATCACCATATGCCTGGACACCACAGCGCAGCAGGACTCCAGTGTTTGCCACTCCCAGGAACCAGATGAGCCGCCGTGGTTAGCACTATCTCGCCAAGAGGATGTTCCCAACAACTACAGCCCCTCTCCTGAATGCAAGCAAGCTGCTTCTCCAATAGTTGAGCAGAAACGCAGCCAGTCCAAAAGCAAGTTGAGCAAAAGTCGCAACAGCACAAGTGGCAGTTCCCGCAAGCCCTCGTCCTCATCGAGCAGTAAAGCGCACCGGAGCAGTTCAAGAGACAAGGAGCGGCACAAAGATCCACCCCAGGATAAAAACAAGTCATGCGACGCCAAACCTTCACCTGCAGGAGATGTTCAGCACAATGCAGAGCACAAGCCACCTGAACTAAAGCAGTTGGAAGCCAAAATTACAGAGCCAAAATTGTCTGAGGCCAAAAGTTCATCGTCAGAAACTGATTCAAGGCGAGCAGACAAGTCATCGCAGAAGCACCGAGACAAGTCGAAGGACAAAAGCTACAAAAAGCATTCCTCCAAGGGGCACAGTTCTCAAAAGAAGCAGCATTAAAAGTCTCTTCGCTTCCACCGCCAGCGCACGCAGAACCCACCTCCGCAAAGCCTTCAATGAGCAGCTCCGTGCTACGTCGTCCACCATCGTCGCCGCCTCCCCCTTCCAACAAACCGCGAAAGCAGAAGTTGGAACGGAAGAAAAAAGGAGTCTTCCAAATCGCATCAGCCCAAGAATTCGCCCAAATAGCCCCGGTGTCAGCAAAGCAGAAAGACCACCACCAGAACCCTTCGGAACGGAAGTTATGGCCAGAGCCTCTGGAGTGGAAGCTGCCAGCGGAGCCCCTGGAGCGGAAGCCGCCCGAACCCCCAAGCGCTCCAAGGACTATTCCCTCTAGCAGTGAAGGCAGCAAGCAGTGCCACCTCCGTGACCAAAGGGACTTGGTCCAACAGAGAGGAGCCGGATGTGAGCCAGCGCACCGACTACTAGCGACACCTGCCCGACACATCAGAAGCCAGTGCCGCAAGCGCACAGACTACGGCGACACCTGCCGGCCACATCGAAAGGGAGCACGAAGCCGAGGAGAGCGAGTGTGCGGCGCGCGGCCGGCGGTAGGTAGCTTGAGAGGCTCCTCGAGGCGTCTTGCCTCGCTAATAAAGTTAGTTTTCTGCCTTCGAGTGCCTTGGTCGCGTCTCGGGCCCTCGCTGGCCCGCGTCGCCCCTCACACGCTAATAGGAAAATACAAGGTCAATTGAAGGCGGGAGAATTCAACGAAGTTAATATAGGTACTAAGGAAATAAAATCAACCGAAACTTTAAAGGGGTCCTGAAATACCTTCCGCCGATGCATGGATGTACATGTAACCAAATAAGACAATGTATTAGCAATTCTCCTCCCGCAAGAATTTTGGTTAAAGCGATGACTATTAGCTGAGAAATCGTAATCAAAAACCGCGCATTATCGTCGCGCCGCGTTTCCTCCTCCTTTCAACTTACTCTCCGCTGTTGACGGCGCAAAGCCTTCCCTCCCGTGATGCTGCGCTCCTCGGCGGTGACGTACTTCCGCTATCGCGCTGCTCATACTGCCGTCTGCTACGGGCAAGCTTTGTTGACACCTTGAATCCCTCACTCCGCTCAAGGCTGGAAAAGCGAACGAAAAATCTGGCCGCATTTGTGCGGTGGCCTGGCCTTGCCCTTTCGCGGTGTGCGTTGCTGTAGGGCAGCACGTGACTTTTAATCGGCGGCGAACTCGCAGCCGCTCGGGGGAGGATCGTGGGCTCGGTCCCTCATGCACCGCGCACTGTTTATTCGAAAAAGCGCCGTATCAGATGTGGCCCCGCTGGTGCCGGGTCTTATTTTGCGGTGGTGGTAATTCCTGCCGGCGGCATGTGAAAAAGACATTTTAAACCGATACAGAACCCGCGCACAAAACGCTTCAATCATGTGACCAGTTCAGCTTGGGGCGACGCGTGGTGGAGAGCGGCAACGTTGGCAAAACATGCTCCGGCGCGGCTCTGAGCTTTCTAGCGCTGCAGCGAGCGCCATTTCTTTGACAATCTCAAACATCGGTTGCCTTGGCAACAAGGCACAAACCGCCCCAGAAGTCAGTTACAGTTGCGTGATCCCGGTTCAGCTCGGGGCCCCACCTCGCGACATGTGGGCGCTGCAGGCGTACCACTCACTCCCATTGGGAAGTGTGAGATGCGTTTGGCATTACAGGAGGCGATGGTGTGTGTGTTGTGGACGCCTTTGTTTCGCGATGAAATGCCACGTTGTGCTTCTGCGGGTGGATAGTGCTTCCCATGGTCTGGATTATCTTGCTCGAGCGACGTACGACTCAACCTCGCATGGGGTATGTGTAGTGTGCCTGGCTAAAAGCCTTCTCAGCTTGCGCGCCAGAGTTGTGACTTGCTGCTCGTCCCGCAAACCGGGTGTGAGGTGAGTGCCAAATTTACGACGGGCAGGAGGAGGCAACCCATCGTCTGTCAATCGCGGTTCATACTTGCAACGCATGTTGTGACGTTGTGTTCGTTCGAAACGCATCTCTGGATTGTTTTGAAGTGGAATAAAATGTATCCGTCAACCCGGACATTCGGCTCAGGGCGTTCTCTGCGATTGCACGAAAGAAGTGCCACGGGGCGTCAAACGCTTTCTTTATGAAGCGTACTCAGGTAAGAGAATATCCATGTCGTGTTATGGCCGTGTTGCATTCAATACGAACGGTTAAGCGTTGTTTACACTTGTTTCGTTGTTGTAAAATGTCCAAGTACTCCGACACTTCGCTGGCAGATCAGCCGGCGAGCCGACGCTGAGCAGACGACTAATCTCTTTGCCGGAAGTGCGTGAAAAATCGGTCCAATAGCAGGATGTCTAGCTCATGACGAACATCTGGGAATCGATGATGTAGACATGTGAAGATGGCGGCGTCCAAAAACACAGAAGGAAAGGGTGAGAAAAAAAAGCGACACACTTTGCAACAAAAGTGTGAGCTTCCGCTGCGCGTAAAAGAGTAATACTTGGCCCAGATGACCTTGACGACCCAATCTAACGATTGCGCTACTTCATTTAGTGTGCTCAAAACGCCTTTCAGGGCCCCTTTAACCGTTAGTACAGCGTAAAACTTTTTGCGCTGGACGAACAAGCACAGTGGTCAGCAGCACTACCGCACATCTGCGAACGCTTTTCCGTCTAAGAAATGCAATTGCTAGACATGAGATATTGTGGAAATTTGGGGGAACGCTTACTGCACGAGCGTTATACAACAAATAGTCATCTAAGCTGCTTGAAATGCTAAAACTAATAAAAATGTAAACTGGTTATGCATTAATACTTTTATTTGTACCATTCGTAGCCCTTGCTCGTGACCGAGTGGTTTAGAGCGCTAGGTATGTTTGTTGTTTTGCAGTTCGTAAGTTCGAATATCGGAGAATGCATCTTTTTTTTAACCTCATTTCTTCGTTTTCGGCCAATGTTTTCTAAACTGAATTCACTATTTTTGCGCAGTAACATTCATTGCTATACCAGCGAGTTCGCAGAACGCGCCCGGACTGACACGCTAGCGAGTTCTCGCTGGCGTGCTTTTGTCATAAGCAGGGACTGCTTGCGGACTGCGGGTACAGGCCAGAATCAGCAGAACCTTGACCTGGTGCGAACACGCTTTTTACGATACAGGCATGAGTGAGGTAGGCTCCAAAGATGGGGGAAAAGCGCATGGCATTTGAGCGTCCGCGGTGACGTGGAGGGCGTTCATCCACTGCGTAGGCCTCGGATAGTGATTGCTACGATTCCAAGCCCTCCTGGTAGGCTTATCTGACGCATTTTACAGCCGACAACATGGAAGAATTGCGGTATGGCGATTACTGAGGTATCAAAAAATGCCCATCCAACGATAACGTCGGATGCCAAGCATATATATATATGTTGTTTCACAGAACTGAAGCCGAAACTTGTTTGAATTAATGCTAATCTTGGACATTGTTCACAGAACTGAAGCCGAAACTTGTTTGAATTAATGCTAATCTTGGACATTGTCCAATCACGTAGCACCTTTACCTGACGTCACTGCGGTACGTTGGTGAGGGCGCCGCAAACCGCGCATGGTAATTTTTCTTCTTTCAGGCTTTATAAAATAAATACCGCCTTATTTCCGCGGATAAGCGACGAAAAAGTGTGTTCATTTAAGCCAGTCTATGCAGTGCAAATCAAAAAAACGGGAGCTTGACAAATCGCTTCAGTGACACTTTAAGTCCTTTGGTGTGTCAGGGAACATGCTGAACACTTTGTAGTTACATGCCTAAAGGAACATATTGTGTCAGAGTTGGGTAGGCACTATCAAACGTTTACGTGCAAGAGAATGGCGTGCCTGATCAAGGTGGTGTTTTGAAGCTGCACCTTGTGTATAGTGAAGATGAATTCGCTTCGGAAGGCATTGCCACCTTCAATCTTATGTTCAGTTGTACGTGGGACGATGTACAAGTATAATTTAAATCTTGTAACATGTTCATATGTGAACTTCAGGCCTAGCTTGGGGTAAACAAACTTGTTCGCTGGGTAGATGAAAATGGTTTAAACTTAATCCTGCAAAAAAGCACCTGCGTCGTGTTTTCAAGGAGGCGTGGGATTTAGGCGGCCCAAGCATTGAACACAAGGCGACTCCATTCCTATCAAAAAGGAGCACAAGTTTTCAGGTGGTACGTGTGTTGGGCGAAAAACCACATTCATTCCTCACATAAAACACTTAAACATAAGTGCCTAAAAGCGATGAACATTCTTAAATACTCTCACACCAGTCCTATGGTTACGTGTTTGTACCAGCTTCGTGGGGTCTGGATTGGACTAAGGAGTGTGGTGTATGGATCTACAAAAAAAGCAAAGAATGCTTGAGCCAGTGCTGCACTTGGGGCTTCGCCTTTCGGCTGGTGCGTTCCGTACAAGCCCAGTCCGAAGCTTGTACCTGAGATGAGACAAAGGGTGCCTAGAGATGATATGATCTGTTTATAGGCTTCTAAAATCTCATCAGTCGATAACCACCCTTTTAAACCTGTTCTTATGAATACATCCACATCACAGCTTTTGACTCGCCCATCCATTTCTGTTGCATTCTCTCAAAGAGTGAGAGAGGAGTGGCTTTAATTGATGTCTCATTTTTAGATACCTTCAAATCGTCTCGCACTGATCTCATAGCACCGTGGCACCTTGGCCCGGTATCGTGTGACTTGCCTTTTTCACAATTCAATAAAAACAGGATACCAAAACTGGGATTTTACAGCATTTCATGTATCTGCAGGATAAACATGGGGCTGCAGAGTTTTTCATTTATGCCTAAAAACCGTTCAGCATATTCACAACAGAAGAGGACATTTTTCTTGTTGTAAGTCACATAGTTGAACATACTATTCTTAAGTCCATCATTCGCTGAGCGTCGTCCGTACATTGTCATCCAGGAAGTCATAGAAAAACCGCATCGTTAATCTTGTTTTCAGATTA
Source organism: Haemaphysalis longicornis (assembly GCA_013339765.2). Lineage (NCBI taxonomy): Eukaryota > Metazoa > Arthropoda > Arachnida > Ixodida > Ixodidae > Haemaphysalis > Haemaphysalis longicornis. Next base: position 346,824,431 of record CM023448.1, on the reverse strand, counting down.
TGTTAGCCTTTTCCTCAAACTTGGGAGTGACATGCCAGGCCACTGTGGCATCGCCGGAAATGAGGTGGCAGATGAAAGGTCCGCTGCCGCTGCACTCAGAAACACAGTAGACATAAACACAGTATACCCTACACTAAGAGCACTGCGAAGACCATAATTCCCAGGCCCGACCGACCCGGCCTGGTAGAGTCATGGCCCGAGCCCGGCCCGAGCCCGCCAGACTGTTTTTCAACACCAGCCCGAATGAGACAGAAACACGAGCGCGAAAAGTTTGCTCTCTTTAACCTAAAATAAAGCTAGAGCGAGTATATTAAATATAATAGACCTTATGCGAAAATTGCTTGGTGATCTAGCAACACTGATGTAAAGCGAGACCGTCGGCCATATTGGGTACGGGCGCCGATCGGGAAGTCTCGACCAACGTTTTTAGATTAGGTCGTTGGTCTCGACTCGTATTGTTTACTGTGGAAGAGTAGGTGACGGTAACGCGCGGTATGGCTCAAACTGGACGGCGTTTTCCGGCTCCCGACCGCGGATTGTGACGAAGGACTTGTTCTGCGCTGCCGACTGTGTCTGAGACTCATACCACTCGGGTGCCGCGCCAAAGACCCATCCGAGCGGCAGCGGAGCAGGCATGCCGCCTAGCCACTGAGGCGCATTGCTCGCCTTCATCGGTGCGGACAACACGTGCGAGTCGCAGTAAGTAAATTCTTTTTTGTTTTTACTTGACGCGAGTTAACGGTATGAGCATTTGTATAGCACTTGTTCACCGTTGTTTACCATGCAAATGCGTAGCGGCAACCCTGTTACAGTAACCCTGAAAGAGGAAAGCGACAATCGCCAGACCGTACGGCTAGTGGGTGGATTAGGTATTTTCAAATGCTGTACATCGAATTTACGGGATGATTTTTGGCGAAGATGTTTACGGAAAGGTTGCGGCCGTTTTCCGTGACGGTCGTCCGCCCACGCGTTTGCCGCAAAGCAATCGCGCTTTGCGGCGAAGTCAACTACAAAACCGCACATATATATACGCCTTGAAGTTTCTTTTTTTGGGTGCGTTTTCATTATTTATTGCGCATGTTCTGCCGCAAAAATTTGTTTGTGTGTCTTTCTTCTCCTTTTTTGGCGGTGGGGTGATTGTGTTTGTTTCTAAAGCGCATGTTTTTGTTGTGCACGAATAGATAATACAGTAAAACCTCGTTAGCTCGAACTCACTGAACTAGAAGATTTTTTTTAATTCGATGGGTCATCGGTATAGCCCGAATGTTTACCTGTTTATCTCGAAAGGTTCTGGAAGTGAGTTCCAGATAATCATATTATTGCTTGCTTGCTTAAGTTATGACGAACACGATTATGCGGGTACTGGTATCATTAATCACGGTGAGGTTTTTAAATGTTAAACTTCCTTCTCTTGAAAATGCATTAGCAAAGCATTCAGAGATACTTGCACGCTCGAACTTGACAAACAATTTTGACATCATTGCTGTTTGAGGTGTAGATTATTGCCCTTGCAACAGTGTTAAGCAAGACACAAAATCTGGTCATTTTGAGTCTGTTCCTTGCGGCCCCTTCTTTCTGCTCTGTCCCTTTACCATAAACTGTAGCGGACTAGTCCTGTCCTTCCCTGAGTGCTATTTACTGTTACTCTCTCTGTTCTTGCAGGCTGGGCCTCATCCATGTGCTCAGCAGCTGCTTTCGCTCCCAGAAGAAAAGTGGCCGGCCCTATGTTGTGTGCCTCACCTTTGAGACGGACAGTGGGGCGATTGTGGAGGCAGCGTGCGAGTGCCCGGCGGGTTGCAGTGGAGCATGGAGTCACATCCTGGCTGCTGTGCACCTACTCGCCCTCTTGCAAGCCGAAGGTTTTAAGAGGCGCCACCGGAGCTTGCGTGCACTGAGCTGCCACAACAGTGGGGACGTCCGAGACAGCAGGGCATCAAGCCAGCGAGTGTCCAAGACATTGACTGGAGAAGCCCGCGAGAAAATGGTCCCTCCCTTCCCTTGCCAATGCGTCTGTTCGATGCACGTCGAGTACAGGAGCAATGCGAGCAGCAACAAAGTGCCGTGCAGGCGCTTGGGAGAAAACTTGGTAGCCTTGGGAATGGGTTTTTTGCCCCAGTTGTGCTGGCCTCACCCCCTACAGTGACAGAAACAAGGACTGGCATGATACCTGAAGGGTCACCTGTGAGCTACCAGCAAGCATTCATGCCACATTTCGCCGTGGTCATCTCGCGAGCACGCAGAGGCTGGACAACGTCGTGTTTACTAGACCGCGGCATGCAGGGGCGCGCGAATGCTCCCTTTATTTCATTTATATCCACAGTTTGCTATACTGCACGCGCTATAAATCAGCGAAGTAGTTTCATTTGCTGGGATTTTCACTGTGGATACAAAAAATGCAAAAGCACTGAAGCTGACGCGCGACGGCCTGATGTAACTCTGGCCGTTTTCTTTATTTTTTTTAATAAAACTTGAAAATTGTCTCAGCTACGTACATCAATGGCCACTATCATTACGTCGGAAGCATGCATGCAGCATCTGACAAACTAGAGGAGTGAGTGTGTATTTTAGTCGCAAAATATTCGACAGTAAATACATCGTGGCTGAAATGACAATGGGCACCAAGTTAACTTGACGTAACAACAAACCTTTCAGCCCGGCAAATCGGGAACCAAGTGCAAAAGCTCGAATTTTCCACCGTTAGATCATCATAAAACAGTGTACGCCACTTCTGCAACGACACGCGGCTAAATGCAACGTAAAAGAAACCAACAACACACTCCCATACCGTGCGCGCCCGCCACAGAGGAAATTTTCAACCGCGCCGTGACGGCGTAGTGCAACAAGAAAAGTTTGTATACAGCCCTAGGTAAGATAAAGGCTCGTGTAGGGGCTAAGCGGTACCATTTAACAATGAAATGAAGCGGGCGCAGAGCCACAGGGACGAGTAAAGAAACAGCCTAATTTTGGCAACGTGTGGTACTGTTTTCCCGGTCGAGCGCCGCTGTCAGTCGCATGAATAGGTGGCGCACGCTCAGGCTTCATTTAGAATACAAAGGCTGGACCACAGAACTCCAACGCAGCTGTATTTTTCATCCGGACAGCCACTACGGAATCCCGCGCTTGGCGAACCAACGACAAATATTCGCTCCCAGGGCACCGCGCCCGGCGTGTCACAAAGGTTGCTCGCGCCGGCATAGTTCGCGTCAGAAAGTTCGTTCAAAAGAGTGGAACTTCACGTACCTTTTCTCCATTTGGGCCGGTATTTGCGCATTGCGTGCACTGCGGCGCGAAGCGATGCTCCGGCATTGTAGTCCATCACCAAGAGCGGTCAATGCCCGCCTTCTATGTTTTGCTAATTGGTTTCGGTTTCAAACGACCGTACTAAAATGGCGGACCTAGTTACCGGAGTCGACGTGAGATGGCGGGGCGCATTTTGCATAGGTAAGGTCCCTTAGGGATCTTATGCATAGGGTCTATTTCTTTTAAACTTGGATCGATCTTTGTGCAACATAAATATACTGACTTCGAAAATGTATTTCCGAGAATCTTGGCGAAATATGCACTTTATTTGCGAGTCTTAAGGCACAACGGGGACCATTTAAATAATGTTGAGAAAAGTGGATAATTTGTTTATTTGTGAATTTTTTGAACAGATATTGCACTTTTCGTTGTTTCATTCAATTCGTTTCACACAGGACTCCCCTTTTCACATGTATTTGACGCTAGCACACTCAGCCGAGAGCTAGTTTAACGTGCACTTTTCTCAATTTAATTCGCTAAGATTTGTCCCCGGCGCCAATAGGCCTCCTGCGCTGCCCAGGGGGCGCTGCGCCAGCGGCTTCCGGGCACTACTTCCGGGTAGTACAAAGCTGCGCGGGTCCCATAGGATCGCGTGTTGACAGAAGCAAAATGAGGTCGATGTTCCTGATTGTGTTGCGACATCGTCACCAGCCCATCCCCGACGAGTCCGGTCTCTTCCGGCGATCAACTTGGCATTAGGGGGAAAAGCTTTGCAGCGCTAAATACGTTTACAGCGCCGACAAAAGTGCCGGGACGGTGACGGCGCTCTCCCACTCGCAGGTTCACTGACCATTTGGAGTGAAACTTCTAGTTTAAACTAATACTCAAGGTGACAAGGACTTTTCAACAACAGCCGATCAAAAAATAAGAGGGACGTAGTCGGCGATGATCACGCTTTAAAAAGCCAGCGAGTCCGGCGGACCGCTGGCTCTGCGGTGCGCCGCTCTTTTGCGTACCTACGCACTATGCGTGCACTTTTATTAAACAGTGCTCGTTTCCATCGCCGTTACGAATACATGGTGCAGCGTTAGCTTGCCGTTTTGTTGCGTGTCTCCAGTGACAAAATGCAGCGAGCGTCAGAAGCGTGAAATCTGTTTGCGATTCCGAAATTAGTGGCGTAAAACAAGGTGGTCGGGCGAACTGAGAGGCCGCTCGCTTTCCTTGTTTGCTCTCACTTTACTTAATTACGCTCTTGCATTATATGTTCCCAGTTCGCACTTAATAGGCTAGAATGATTGTCAGCAACGTTTTGAATTGTAGGGCTGAGTTGCATGCAGCCGACACGGCGGAGGGTTGGACGGCAAATCGGGTGGGAGGGGGAGGGGGGCTTTGAACGCAAAAAAAAAAAAGAGAGAAGGAAATAGCGAATTGCCAATAATATTTGACAATAATCTGGTGAAGTGTGAAGATGGGGGACAATTCAACTGGAAGTGACCAATTCTCTGTTCTTGTCTCGCTGCCTAACTACATTTGAGGACAAAACTGGCGTGTCGGCGTTCAACCAACAGAGTCACTGATGATCGTATGTAAATATTCGGGCCGCGCGCCGTGTATGCGGCTGTTATGTTATTCAGATATAGAAGTACACATCTTTGCAGGCAGCGGGCGGGCGATTTGGTGCTTGTTTTGCGTCCTTTAATAGCGCCTAATTTGTTTATTTGACGCTATTGCCTGAACTGCTCGCTAGTATACATGTACCCTGCCGTTCGTAAATCGTGCGGCGTAAAACGTTACTCAAGAATCATTTAATTTGCTAAAATACAAAACAAAATTTTCACTCGTTTTCAAGGCTGTGCCAGGCCAGCAGTGTCAGCTGAGTCGGCTGCTCAATTCTTGCGTTCGCTTACATGCTCCCGCCGAAGCAACCTTTTGCACTTACCAGAAGCGTTCCGTGTTTATGCTACTCGTGAGCTTCCCTTTGTCGACCGCACGCAAGAAAAAAGAACGATAATGGTCGTCAGGAAGTTAGAACACCCGACCTGGCGATACTGTCCAACGCCGCGATCCGCGACAGCTCGCTCAAAAGAAAGCCGATAAATCGGCTTATTTTAGCGGATATTATTTTGTTTAGCCTCTGCAACTACTTTAAGGGCTATTTCATTACAGTATGCAGTCATTTAAACGCGCCACAAAGCGATTAAACTAAGCACAACCAACTTTCACTCTGGCTTGTAATTGAAAACACATGGTGGGCGGCGAGGGTCGTCTGCTTTTGTACTACCCAGAGGCGTCGGCCGCTAGGGGCGCTGCATGTCGCCAAAACTCCCGCGCAGGAGGCCTATCTCAGTAGAGCCAAGTTCTTCCCATACTGACAAAGTTTTCTGCTCAAAAAGTCGCGTTCATTGACAAAAAAGAAAATATAAAAAGTGTAAGAAAGACCAAAGGATACGTTAGCTTATCTTTTGTGACGTGGTCTGCACACAGTGCAAAAACCAGGCCACGTTTGGTCTTTCTTTTTAACAGCGAAGCTGTTTAATAAATCGTAATTTTTTGTGTCCGCAGTTAAAAATGGCAAGAAAGTGCCTAGCGCGTGCACGTGAGCGCGGGCCTCGCGGCGAATGCCCGGCAGTTTACGAAACAACGAAAGTGCCTAGCGCTCGCGTGTGCGTGTCTCGCGGAGACCGCCCAGTGTCCCCGGCGCACCTTTGTCAAGTCAAGCATACCTACTTAGGGAGACGGGCCAAAATTGGCAAAAAATAATTACACCATCTTCCGGTGGGGAACCCTGATAAGGATGCGAAACATCATGGGGGTTCCGTGTGGTTCCATTGTGTTGCCGTTAAGTTGAGTGATCTGGTGTTTAGTAGCGCCAGAGGGAATTCCACGTCCGGGTCCACACCGGTGCAAAGGCACGCAAGTACTGTTGTGTTACGGGGAGTAGGCGGTGGTGCTCGAGGCGCCGAAACTCGTCCATCATGTTCTTGTCGATGTTGTCGTTTCTGTGGTAGAATCGGTAGTCTCTGTCAGCGTTGGTGAGGTAAAGGTTGTTGACGTTGGTGCACCGGCTGAGAGCAACGTACACGCCCTCGTTGGTTGGTTGGTTGGTACCAAAAAAAAAAAAGGCTCGTCCCCACTCAGGGGGATTGGCCAGGAAATGGGCGCTAACTGATCACGCCCTCGTCTTCTCAGCTTTGTCTTCTCCTTCTTCTTATTCAGCGGTTCCCCTACGGGAAGATGACGACGGTGGTTGAACGCGAAGCTATCTCGTTGATGGATTCTTTGGTTGGCCAATCCCTAGGGGCATCCTGCCAAAATCATCACCAGAAGCGCTGCGGACGGGGCGAGAGCAACGTACACGCCCTCCTCTTCGCAGCTTTGTCTTCTCCTTCTTCGTCTTCAGCGGTTCCCCTACGGGAAGATGACGACGGTGGTTGAACACGAAGCTATCTCGTGATGGTTTCTTTGGTTGGCCAGTCCCTAGGGGCATCCTTCCACAATCATCATCAGAGGCGCTGCGGACGGGGCACGGACGCGGGTCATCCCCTCGAGCAAGAGACGCTAACATCCTCCTCTAAAGTTTTCAGTTCGTCGTTTCCGTTGACGTTCAGCTTCGCGTGACTTCGTTGTATCAGTAGCTTCTTGACGTAGTTTGAATGAGTCAAGGACATAAGGCGCGTTCGTAGCACTTGCTCCTGTCTCGGTTTTGTAGCGCACCTTCACTCCGCTGCTCTCGTCCGCCGCGGGCTTGGTGTTGGCCAGAGAAGCCTCGACTGGTGGAGTGCCTGCGCTCGCTCGTAGAGGCGGACGAGGAGAGGCCGGGGGAATTCTCTGAGGACATCCGTAACGTCAAAGACGAGATCCGCGCTGAGCTCGAAAAACGGTATTGGGGGGCTCTTGTGCGGAGCAGAGAGCAACGAGTGGAGTCGAGGCACAGCCATCGAAGCTTTTCGGCGCCTTCGAACGAGCAAAGACCGCCACTTAAAGGATTCCCGAGGTGAACCACGCTGGTCGCCTTGCCAGTGGGAGCGAGAGGTGGAGACTGCCTTCAGTGAATACTACGCAAGGCTGTTTTCCCCGCACGCTCATCTTAAGGCTCCTCCACCGGAAGTTGCAGACGCGTTGCCAACGGTTGCAGACGAAGTAAAGGCCACAATAAACGAACCCATATCGGTAGAAAAGGTCAAGCGCGCGATCAAGAAACTCTCAAAGAATAAGTCACCGGGGCCTGACGGTATAATCTGGGAATTCTATCAGGTGTTTGTGAAGAGATCAGCCTTGTATTGGCGGCGGTCTTTGAAAACATCAAAAACACAAAACTGCTACCACCCTCCATGCGGAGCAGTAACTTAGTCCTCATCCCCCAAAAAACCTACCATAACACGCCCACCCAACGTGGAAGACTTCAGGCCTATCAGTCTTCTTTCCACCGACTGTAAAATTCTAGCCAGAATCCTGGCCCAACGCCTCAGTAGTGTGGTGGGTCCTCACCAGACATGTGGGTTTAAGGGACGCTCCATCAACACCAACCTGCACCGCATGCGGACCATCTGTGAGGTGGCGGAATCAGGCATTCACCCCTTAGCTGTCCTACAACTCGACCTTAAAAAGGCCTTCGACCGGTTGACCACGCCTTCCTGTTCACGCTCCTCGGTCAATGTGGGGTAGGGGATACAATGGTCGAGTGGATCACCACCAGCATCATCATAAACGGGGAGGTGGGGGCGCCCATCGACCATCGGAAGGTCAGTCAGGCAGGGCTGCCCTATGTCCCCGATCTTTTTCGCATTGTATATTGAACCACTTTGCAGGATGGCAATAGCGTCCAAGTCAATCAAAGGCTTAGTTCTCGGTGACGTAGAGCTCGAGGTGTTGGCCTATGCGGACGATGTTGCGTTTGTGTGCTCCTCGAGAGAGCAGGCAGGGGAGGTCGTGGCACTGGCTGAAGCATTTTGTCGATTCTCGGGGGCCCAACTCAATCTTTTGAAGTCAGAGGGTGCATGGCTAGGGGAATGGCCCACCAAACCACAACAACTCTACGGAGTTCGATGGAGGGAGGCCATCACCCGCTACCTCGGGGTAAACCTAGAAAACGGCACAGCCACCGCCCCAGGTGGCAGACGAAACTGGCAGCTGCTGGAAGGAACTTGGAACCCCTGGAGAGCGCGACATATTGCCCTCTTCTCTAGGGCACATGTCTGCAACGCCGTGGTATACCCGGCCATCTTGTATGCGGCCCGAGTCTCGACCATTGACGCAGGCTCAGGGGCCAAGCTACATCGGTTGTTCGCTGTTTTAAAGCAAAGCTTTTTAAAGCAAAGCTTTTTACCTCTACCCCCCAAGGGTTCTTTCGCGACCGTTGGTGTCAACAGGAAACTCCCGCGAACAAATAAAGAATTTCCTGGCGCCGCCAGGAATCGAACCTGGAACTGATGGAGTACCAAAGCGAGAGCCCGTTGTCTTACCGATTTAGCTACGAGCCCAAGCGCAGACGGGGAAGGCGGGTGGTGTACTCACCCAGCGCATATACGGGTTTACCCCCTGCATTCTCGCTGAATGCCACGTGATAGCGTTACGCGACCTATCGCACCGCTGTGCGCTCCGCCCACGGCACGTCTAGCGGCCCTGAGCGCGCCTTGCGGTGTGCTAGAAATTACAAAAAATTAAAGCACGCTCGCACCAACGCATGTCATCCCACTTCTACTATACGCCAATGTCCTAAAGCCTGTGGTCTCCAGTGTTCACGCAAGAAATCACAGCTCCTTGTCGTCCGCCCTCACACCAAACGACACATCAAGGAACACATTCAAATACTCCTTGATGGCCAGCACAAAATGTAACTCCGCTTGATGTACTACCGGACTCTTGGCGACAAGAACATAAGATGCTCCCTTTGCTTAATGCTTAAAAATATGAACCCCTCACACGACGGGGGTCGCGACAAGGACGGGCTCAAGCGCTCGACCCCATCCTCGGTGGCGATTACGAATTCGTCTACGCAGACGCCCCCCAACATCGAGAGCAGCAGTACGCCTTCATCGTGACTACCTCCAGAACTAACCTCCTTGCGTGTGCCTCACTCAAGACCCAAGACATGACGGCAGCAGAAGAAGCAGCCATCGCCTTGGCTCTCACTCTACCAGGGGTTCGGAATGCCGCCACCGCTTCCCGAAGCCTACCAGAATTAGCAGTCGGGTTGGGTGTCCCGACCTGCACTGCGTGGGCTAGAAAAACACTCTCCAAACGGTTCCATTCAGCTCATCTGGACACGCGCTCACGCTTCAATAGAGGGCCCAGAACACGCCCGCTGACAAGCCTGCGCTTTAACCCGCCCCCTCCCCGGCTATGAGCTGCCACGAGGAAAGTCACCCGCTCGTCACGTTCAGGGACATAACCCAGCATTATCGCCTTCAGAGACATACCCTACCTTCGCCTTACCCTGACTTTTCCAGAGAACAACCAACTACCCTACGGCTCATACAATCCGGCTCCTTCCCACACCCGACGGGTCTTCCCTTAATGCAGCCGAATCGCTACGACGCTGAATGTAAACTTTGCTCAGAAGTAGGAACACTCCGCCACATACGTGGGGTGTGCGACTTTAGCCCTGAGCACCCTCCTCTCTTTCCGTCAACTACCCAATAAAGCAATGGGAGATGCTTCTGCCCAGCCCCTCTCCGCCTATCCAGCTTCAGCTGGTGGACAGGCGGCGCGCACTGTGGAGAAGGAACCATTCCCCTGGGCCGCACTCTGGGCCGTTCAGAAATCTGACTAGACGTATTTCTTCCTCCTCATCCTGCTCCTCCTTCCTTCTATGCCGCCGATCTCGTCGCCTCCGTCCGCGGCGGCAGAAATGAGATCGTCTAACACCTGGTTGGAGCTTCCTTTAATTTTGTAAAAAAGTTTCCACTCATGTGCTACACCAATACAACTCAACCGACCACCGTTCATACATCATGCATTGATTTAATACTTACCAAGAATACCTCTTTGAAGTAACAACGGGTGTGGTTAAGTGCATTTCACTTCTCTCTGGTTCCACTCTTCGTAGAGCGACGTGAGGGAATTTAAGTGACGCCTCATGAGTAATCGTTGTGGGTGCCATTTACAGCTTTGCTTTCCAACCACATTCACATGGTGAATTGGCCTGAATTTTTTTGTCTGGCGATCCACGTATGAGCCATGCGCCGCACCAACGTTTTCTGGAGCGCTGAAGCCGGGGGGCTTCGGCTCGTTAACTGTGCAACGATTTCTGTACTTCCGAGATCACCGAGATGGCTTCCTCCAGGCGGCAGTACAAAATGTAGGCGCGTTGCACCTCGCCCCTTGGCTCGTAACAACAGCGGAGCTCCAAAGTGGTGCCCGTGCAACAGGTTTTTACAGAGAAGGGGGGGGGGGGGGGAGGGGGGGAATACCTCTGCTCAGTGAAACCAAGGAAGCTGTATTTGGACCTCGTAGAGCAGACCCTCCCACCGTCCATGTACCGCCTACCACCCCTTGGTCGGTCGAAAAGCGACGTCCTGCGACGAGTGACGGAAGCTCCCCCATCCCGACCGGGTCGAAGGACTTTTTCTTCCGCTTCCACACGTGTATACTACCTACAAAGGCAAGGCAGGAGGAACGCTGTTTTTTTTTGCCGGGAGGGGCCAACTGTCTACTGTGCGGAGGGAGGGAAACGGCCGAGCACGTATTCATGGACTGTATACCACGGCGTTCTACTTCTGGGATGGGCTGCAGTGCTCCTTCAACACGCGCTGGAAAATCACTTGGACAAACTTGAAGTTCCTAGATGCGGACTCGGAACGCCCGCTCCTTCGCGACTGTGTCCATGTAATAGGGCTCCACTCGTTATGGAGGGGCGAGAGCCGACGCCGTCGAATGTACTGAACGCCCCCCGACCGGCGTGGCGGCATTTTGTCCAAAAGGCACAATGGGCAATTGCCGCCCTCGACGGGGCTGAGGCAGACTCCGAGCTACGCGACGTACTGGAACGGGGAACGCGAGCTCTCATGGATTTCAAGTGACAGCAGCAGAGGAGATGGGACGAAATTTGAGGGCTAGCTCCGGGTAACGCCATGGAGGCCAGTTATACAAGAAATGGCTTTACCCAAGAACTCGATTTTCTCCCTTCCCTCTATCCTGCTCACTTCAAACTTTGTGCAATGACACAGTAGCCCTGCAGGCAATCTCTCTTGCTTAATTAAGTTTCACAAACGCCCTGTGGCTTTGCGGGCAGTACTCCTCGATTGGCTTACACTTACTTGGCAAAGCATTCTGACCCTCTCCTCGCATGATAGCCGATCGCCTCCTTTTTATGTTTAAGAGAAGCCATTTTCTGATGTGCTCGGAAACCACTGTAATCACTGCACACGGCTCTGTATATATTTGTAAATAAAGTTATCGTTACAAAAAAAAAATTCGTTTTGTAGCGCATTGGGATGATGCGCCGCGTACCTCCCGTTGCGGCCAGAGAGTCGTGGGATCGAAACCGGGCGCCGCTAACTATTTCTATTTTTTATAGTGTACGGGAAAAGGTGCGGACAACGGACGGACGCCGGACATAGCCCCGAGCAAAAGATACTTTGCATCTAAAACTCCAGCGATCGCGGTTATGGTGGCAACACTTGCTCGGAAGGAGAAGGACAGCTCATAGCGTACGCCCCTCCATGGTGATGTCCAATGATTATCACTTACTAAAATATGAAAGAAGCTCGCACTTATAGCTACAATGATGGAGTAAAGGTCGTTGCAGCAGCGAAGAAGTAAGTCGGCTGCAGTCGCGGACTTAAATGGTCATGATGGTCGTGAAGGTTCGCTACCTTCAAGTCTTACGCGTTAGTGTGAGCTTCCTTCATTTGTTTTCCACTCGCGTATCTGCGCTTGTGTGGAGCGACTTGGACTTACAGTTTGATACAGTCTACAAACTAACAAACTAAATGCGCATTATTCCAGGCACAAACGCGTCGGTGGCTTAGTTTCAACTGAGCGAAACGAATTGCGACGACCCGCCGGTGGCCAGCCGACTAAACCAGAGTGTACTGGAAGAATATCCTCCCAGTACTAAACGCTGGGCCGACTGATTTTGTCGGACGTTCGGCGAGCCGTGCAGTAACGCAGTTAAGCCAAGCCTTCTTGTTTTGACGCCTTACGAAACGTCATAGGAAATCGGCAACTAGGATGCAGAGAGAAGGACAGCATTTCGAATTGATTTTTCGACTGAATAAAGTCGCGTAAACGAGGCGATAGTAGTCGAAACATGACCTAGAGACTCCGGACTAAAATTTGCGCTAATAATCCCGAAATGTCTACAAATCACTTCAGAATCCCTTTAAATGTTCTTTTCATAACTTTGAGAGTCGACGGCAGCAATGGCAGGGCGGTGGTTGATAGTTGCGCTTTAGTGTCCGTTATAAACGAGGCACTCGTGTCTGAAAAAGATACTCCTAAAGGGAGACCGGTACAAATGCAGTGCTTTGATGGAGAGAGAAAACTTTACGATTAGTGGATAAAAGCCAGGCGACAAGAGAGAGAGAGAGAGAGAGAGAGAGGGAGAGAGAGAGAGAGAGATAGAGCGAGGAGAGAGAGAGAGAGGAGAGAAGAGAGAGAGAGAGAGAGAGAGAGAGAGAGAGGACTTCATTGGATGACCGAGATGGCTTCTCAAAGTTAAACGACTTGGATGGTCTCCCTCGCTCAGCCAGGGACATACCAAGGTCAAAACACAGAGATCGACACCTTAGTTGTTAATGGGTGCGAATATGAATTCCTACTCTCAAGACTTGATATGAAAAGACTTGAGATAAACCTATACTGAAATGATAATGTGTGCGTTGACGCGGAGGCCTGTTGTTCCCAGAACACAACTGCAGACCGACCTTGTTCGGTGTGAGAACGACGTTCGCCTAAAGTTTCCAGAGTTTGTTTGCGCCGGTACTTATCCTCCAGCTACAACAGAATTTTCTGTTCCTTTCAAGCTTTCTCATGTAACGCCCATTAGACGAAGTCCTTGCAATATGCCCTGTGAAAGAAGACTTTGGCTAAAGAAAGAACTTCAGAACATGTCGGAAGCTGAAATGTGATACGCCCGTCAGTCTCGACATTATCTTCCCGCATTACTTTGCGATAGACCAAGATGGCTCACTGCAACTTTGCACAGATTACAGGATTCTAGACGGACAAACTGACCTTTTCCCATTTCCGATTCCACGAAGAGACAACACCATTGAAGAGATGAGAGGCTGCCGCTTGTTCCCACGCAGACTTGTGCCAGCGATTTCGGAAGATTCCTCTCGAGGAGGAGTACAAAGAGTATCCGGCTTTTGTCACACCTTTCGAAGCGTACGAATACCATCGACTACCTTCTGGGTGGAAGAGCAGCCCAGTCGGGTTCCAGAAGATGATGAATGGTGTGTTGAAACCATTTTTGCGCCTATTTTGCAATGTTTATGTTGATGACATTATAGTGTACTACAAAGATGAGAGCTCATATGCGGAACATTTGACCACTGCCTTGACTGCCCTGAGCGCAGGCAAACTGAAGGTCAATTAAAACAAAAAGTGAGTTCTTTAAGCCGAAAATCACATTTCTTGCGCGCGTGATGGATTCACTAACAGAACGAAATAGGGGTAACGTGTAGAAAATATGAAACGGGCTAAAAACATACATGCACTGCGAGCTTTTCTCGGTCTGGCAGGACACTTCCGGAGCTTTATGCCTGGTTTCTCCGCTCGTGCCAAGTCACTAACAAGCCTGAATAAAAACGGTACGGCCATACGGCAGGAATGGAATCCAAATCGCCGCTGCCATTTCCTGCACGGAAGGACGGATTGCTGCCCCTGGATCCTCTAGCTGCCGTTACTGCGCCGAAGACACTTCCAAGATTCCTGCGCACTTGATTGCGCTATCACGGCACCGCCGGGATCACATGAGCACCGCCTCTCAAGTATAAGAAGACGACGCTTCCACTGCAATCGTCTGTTGGGGGCAGCAGCGACGGAGCACAGACGTGCCTTTGCCCAAACCTGCTCTGCATCGTTACAGGTTTGAGCTTCTGAAATATCTTTTTCCGTCAAAACTTTGCTATACTGTGCTTCGGTGCTGCTGCTCTTATTTTGTCTCCTGGTTTTTCTTGCACTTGGCCTTGTGTGCTCATCTTTGCACTGATGCGCAAATGGTGTAAGAAACTGCATTGCTGAGTATGAATTCATGTACGAAGTGTCAGGTATTCCTTCAGAGGAATGCACGATAAAGTGTTGTGAGTGCCTCGACCTGTACCACCTAGGAACGTGTTCCGGGATATCAGTTAGCAGTTTCAGAACTAAAGGAGATGAGCACAGAAAAAACATGGAAATGTGAGAAATGTGTGGACATGGCAGACGCTGCTTCACCGAAAGAACCTTCGGATCCTGTTGTTGTTCTACTCGCGGACATAAGTCGGAAACTTGATGAATTGCTGCCACTAAAAACTACCGTTCACGAGATAGAAAAATCGATAAGCATGATGTCAGAAAAGTATGACTCTGTGCTTGCAGAACAAGCCAGGCAAGTACTCTGAGGTTAAGGCTTTGAAATGCCGGGTCGCGAAACTAGAAGCAATGGTTGCTGAGGCTGAACTTCACAAAGTTTCTAATACCATAAACGATCTGGAATATCAGAGTAGAAAGCTCAACATAAAGTTACATGGACATCCCCCAAGCAAAAAAATGAATGTCTGCTCAGCCAGGTCAATGTCATCGCCAGCGCACTAAACATTGACGCTTTGACGAAGCAAGATGTGTCCGCCATTCATCGACTTCCATCCAAAAATGATAGAATACCAGGCGTCATTGTTCGCTTCACGAGTCAGCTAACCCAAGACGAGTGGCTTGAACAAAGGAAATGTCTGCCGGATGTGATGCCTGGTCACTACATGAATGAAAACCTGACGGCACACAACAGGCGACTTCTAAAGACTGCGAAAGATTGGGCAGACCAGAATAACTTCCGGTTCTGCTGGCACCGTGCTGGCAAAATTTTCGTCAAGAGGGAGGAAGGCGGCCGCGCATGCGTGATAAGAAACCTTGCTGACCTTGACAGATTACTGTAGGATGAGTAAGAACGCACGGTAAACTGCTTCTATCTGTGATGTCATGCGCAGACTCGGTGTCTCCCGCAGCATTTCAGTCGTTTGTCGGATCCCAACATGAGATAGCGACAACATGTATTCATATCAATTGTCAGTCAGCGAAAAATAAAACCGATGAACTAGACGCGTTTTTCAGCAGCCTAACCGTTGAATTTGATTTCATTATGCTGTCTGAGACATGGTATGATCAAGCCTCGACGCCTTGGGTTTTGTCCAATTACCAATGTTTTGCGAAATCCACAACAGCATCACGTGGCGGTGGTGTTTGCGTTACTTGTAAAGGAAAATTTGAATGCGAGCATTATTGACCAGTACAGTTGCATTTCAAGTGATTATGAAGTGATATCTGTGTTGTGTGCCAGAACTGTGTACTCTGTTTTTTACCGACCACCAAACGGGAATTTGGAGCGGTTCTTTTCCTTTGTAGAAGAATTTTTCCAATATGCCCATGACAATCAATACATTGCCGTCTGGGGTGGCGATTATAACATTAACATGCTCGAGGATACAGCAGTAAAGCGTTCGTTTGAAATATTACTGAATTCACATGGTTATTTTAACATGATCTTAGCCCCAACCAGAATAACGTGTCACACAAGCACTTGCATTGACCTTTTTATTACGAAACTACCCTCTAGAAGATACCAAAGCAGGTGTTTTCTCTGATGCTTTAAGCGATCACATGCGATCTTTCTTAGTCTGAAACTACGGGATAAAAAAAATAAAAGAATGAGCAAAAGCAAACCAATGACGCAAGCCATTACTCAGAACAGATTATTCACCTTCCGGGCTGAATTAGAGAAATTCGACTGGAAGGAAACTTTCAGTCAGCAACAAGCCGATTCAGCATATGAAATGTTTTTAACTGCCTTTAAAGCTATTTATGAAAATAATTTTCCCTTCCTGAGAACATCCCCCTCATTCTTCTAAGATACGGAAGCCATGGATTACCAGGGACTTATTCTTAAAAATCAAAACGAAACAGAAGTTATATAATGAGTTCATCAGCACTCGAGACCCTACAGATCTGTTGAATTTTAAGAAATTCAGAAATAAATTAAACAATGAACTTCGAAAAGCTAGAACTCAATACTATCTTGATTCGCTTCAGTCGTGTCAAAATGATACACGAAAAATTTGGAAAACACTTAACAGGTTATTAAACCGAACTGCAACAGGATTGTCGATAGATAAAATAATTAAGGACGGAGTAGATGTTCCCGCAAATTTAGTTCCTGATGCCTTCAATGACCATTTTACTCAATCCAGCGATGCCATTGCAAATAATGACGCGTGCGAGTATATCACGCATTCTTGTAACAGTACAATTTTTTTGGCACCTACTACAAAAACAGAAATAATAAATGTGTTTTCTGGTCTAAAAAATGTCAGAACATGTGACATAGATAACGTTCAAATGAAACCGGTGAAATTTGTGATCGATATTATAGCCCCCGTTCTAATGCACATATATAACCTGTGTCTGTCTACCGGTGTATTTCCGCGAAAAATGCAACTTGCCAAAGTTCTTGCGTTTTTTTAAAAAGGGTGATAAAACAAACATATCCAATTACAGGCCGATTTCCATATTGCCTTTATTTTCCAAAGGACTCGAGAAGAATATTTTTCAGCGTATATATGATTTCCTTGAATATAATAAGCTATTGACAACAAGTCAATATGGTTTTAGGAAACACAGGTCTGTGGAGCTCGCGTTGCTGGAGCAAAAAAAAATTATTTTAAAATCCTTTGAAGAGCGTTGTCTTACTCTTGGGGTGTTCATAGATTACAGCAAGGCCTTTGACAGCATCAATCACCAATTACTAGTTAATAAAATGACATACTATGGTATTCGTGGAGTCACCCAAGAACTTATTAAATCGTATTTAGGTCACAGACATCAACTAACACATATAAATGGCACTTCTTCACAACTCAGACGGGTAAATGTTGGTGTCCCCCAAGGCAGTATTTTGGGTCCCCTTCTGTTCATACTGTACGTAAATGATCTTGTTAACATTGACCATGATACCAAATATATTATATACGCAGATGACACCACATTACTATTTAAATCCAACAATTCCCACAACTTAATCATGCTTGCAAACACTTAAATTCTCATTTCGATCTCCAAATAAACTCGTCACATATAGACATGGTAGCTTCCGCAAAAAGCCTTGGTGTCTACTTTGACCAGGCTGTCATGGAATGCGCACATACATTTTTTAACAAGTCAACTTTCCCAGGTTGCAGGTCAAGTATATTCACTTAGGTACCTTCCTTGTCAACTGAAACTACTGATTTATAATTCTCTTTTTGCCAGCTTACTTAACTACTGCTGTCTTGTGTGGGGTACGACCACCGCGTCAAATATCATCCGTTTGTCTCGCCTACAAAAACGAATAATTCGCTCTGTTTGCAACGCCCCGTATAATGCCGCTACTGCACCCCTGTTCAGTGATCTCGGTGTACTCCAAGTACAGCAACACTTTTCCAGCCGCCTCGCGCTCACTTACCGCAAGGAAAAAAGAAGCAGTAAGGGTTTCATTGTTAGCCTAGCAAACCTGAAAGTAAATGTTCCCAGCTATGCCACAAGACAACCAGAACATTGGTATGTCCCGCATCCACGCACTAATTATGCCATGCAAATGCTTTCTTACAACCTTCCGACATTACTGAACAGTCTGCTACTCAATGGAATTGATGTAACATTGTGTTCAGATGCTAGCATAATTAACCACCTAGCGTTACGAAACTAACCAGCCTTTTTTCAGTGTTACACCGCCACATGTGTAAACTCATCTTTTTTTTTAAATTTAGAGTTGTTTGTATTGAATGCCATGCATTGTGAAACCCCGACGGTTGCATTGAACGCCTGTATATAATTTATCTGGATTGTTTCTCTAATGCTACATAAGAATGTGTAGTGCAGTGATTTCTGTTCTTCACCCTTGCAGCCCCCCTCCCCTTCATTTATCTGTGTTACCCCCTCTAGCTCTTTTTTTTTTGCTTCAACGTTATTTCTGTGCCTCCTTTTGTATACAAGTGCATACTCTCTTTTTTTTTCCTTTTCCTTTTTTTATTGTATTGTTTATGCGTATACGCTGCTGTCTCCAACTGTAAATGGATTTGTAGGGCCCATCAAGTTGCATGATTGCAACTTTTTCCCTATTTGTCCTGGCCATAAACTTGCTTGTGAAATAAATAAACATTCATTCATTCATTCATGTCGGCACCGCCAAAACCTCTTCCCAGACCATACCTACTGCCTTCCATCACGTTGAGTGGCATACCATCGAGTCCCCTACAACGTGAGTGTTCGCCTGACACCAATTTTTGGTGGTTTCGACCTCCGTTCTTTAAATCATCGGCGCCTGAAGGTTCCACCACGGTGTTCCAAAACCGAGGCCTACTAGGCCTAACTCGACCGCGACCCCCGCACGGGGCACCTTGAGTAATCTTGGTGACGGTACTGGCGATACCGCGGACCCCGAGCCCCCAAACATAAGCTGGATCCAACCGTGGCGATGTGTTTATAGGTGGAGGGTTAGAAACCACGAACGGTGGCCGTCGGAGCCCAGGTCAAGCTCCGGCGGATGGGCTCCCTGTCTGTTCACCAGGCAGGGAGCTCCGGGACCTCTTTGACTACCAGGGTAAGGTCAAAGAAGAAAGTACCCCCGTCTCCCTGCTTTCCAATGTATCATATGGCATTTTCCAAACCCCCCCCCCCCCCCCCCCCAAACGTGATCGGCCCCCGAAAAGGGGCCGCACCGAAGCTTCATTCCCACCCTTGCCAACAATTGCATCCCAAAAGCCAGATAACTATCCGCGCTTCTTGATTGTTGAATCTCTTGACAAGTCAAATCCCATCTCCTCCCAGT
The DNA here is from genome assembly GCA_013339765.2 of Haemaphysalis longicornis. Lineage (NCBI taxonomy): Eukaryota > Metazoa > Arthropoda > Arachnida > Ixodida > Ixodidae > Haemaphysalis > Haemaphysalis longicornis. The sequence continues at coordinate 346,805,188 of CM023448.1, read as the reverse complement.
CAGTGTTCCTTATCACCAAATTCCTTGAAGGCATCCTTGGCAAGTCTTTCCAAGCTAAGAAACTGAGAACCGGCGAAGTTCTGGTCGAGGTGAACACTCACCAGCAAGCCACAAGCCTCCTTACCCAAAATCGCATGGCAGATCTGGACATCAGAGTCACACCCCACCGTAGCCTCAATAGCTCTCAGGGTGTGATTTCTGAGCCAGATCTGATAAATGAGACGGAAGCCGATCTGCTCGAAGGTCTGAAAGGCGAGGGCGTGACGGCAGTGAGGCGCATCACCATGCGGCGAGATGATAAGCAAATCATGACAAAGCATATAATCTTGACATTTGACCGTTCCACACTCCCCGAATCCATCAAAGCAGGTTTCATTCATTGTTCTGTCCGGCCTTACATCCCGAACCCGCGGCGCTGTTTCGAGTGCCAACGGTTCGGGCATGGCACCACCTCCTGTCGCGGCAAAACAACGTGTGCAAAATGTTCATCCCAAGATCATGATACAGATAACTGCCAGGCTCAACAATTAATGTGCAGCAACTGTCATGGACCTCATGCTGCGTACTCCCGCACGTGTGAAAGGTTCCAGATGGAAAAGAAAATAATAAATCTCAAAATCACTGAAAACATCACCTTCCCAGAGGCGCGGAAGAGGTTCGCCTCTTTTCCCCTGGGGAGGTACGCCAACGCAGCTCGCCGGGGGGCGGAGCGGCGTCTTGTTTCGGCGGGGACCCAGTACCGAGAGTCGGATTTGGTCCCGGCCCCGCCCCCCCCCCTGGGTTGCCTCTTGCAGCCCAACCCGCCTCCGCACCGCTCGCTGAGCCAGCAGCGGCTGTGGTGGCATCCACGTCCGGTGGGGATGCTGCTTGCTGCTGCACCCACCGTTTCCTCCTCTCCACCGGCCCCAAGCACACGCAAGGGCCCGGACGAGATGGAGACGGAGGCAGTCGCAGCGACCCCCTCCCCCGCCTCACTGCCTGTGCCATCTGTCGTGCTCCCCACGCCTTCGGCACTGGCAGCGCAGGCAAAGAACGCCCGAAAGGGATACCACGTCAAGGGGGCCCAGTCCGCTGGGCACCCCCTTGCCATCAGATGACGACATGGACGTCGAGCCCTTCCGGCTTTCATCACAGCGGAAGGAACGGGCTGCGACGTCCAGTTCAGTAGAGAAGGCCAGAAAGCCCCTCTCAAGAGTGCAAGCCCCGAAAGACCCTACATAAACAGCCACACTCCAGTAGCTCTAACACATCATAATGGGAAGAGAAAACATAGTTCAATGGAACTGCAGAGGCCTTCTGAATAATCTTGATGACGTGCATGAGATTCTGCATGCCAACCAGCCAAGTTTAATGTGCGTCCAGGAAACACATCTGAATTCCAAACACACAAATTTCTTGAATAGTTACCTGGTATACAGGAAAGACAGGGATGGCTGCACACACTCTTCTGGCGGTGTGGCCATAATCGCCCGCAAATCCTTAGCATGCCACCCTGTCACCTTGAACACCGTCCTTGAGGCTGTAGCCGTGCGCACAATAATTTTTAATAGGTTGATAACGGTATGCTCCATTTACATTCCTCCTGATTATGCACTTTCGAGCTCTGTCTACGGGGCGCTGGTCGACCAGCTGCCCGAACCGTACATTCTAACAGGCGACCTTAATGCACACAACCCTCTTTGGGGCTCCTCCAGAACGGATGCCCGAGGTCGCCTGATAGAGAAATTCCTGACATCTTCTGGAGCATGCCTTTTCAACAATAAACAGCCTACATATCATAACATAGGACACAACACATACTCATGTCTTGACTTGGCTATTGGCTCCGCAGTTCTCTTTCCTCTTCTCGAGTGGGGTGTGGGAACTGACCCATATGGTAGTGACCACTTCCCCACCTCACTTAGATATATAGGTAAAGGCCCAAGCAGTTCATCTTCCCATAAAAGGTTTAATGAAGCAAGAGTTAACTGGAATAATTTACAGAGACATCCCAACTACACCACACATCCATAGGACACCTACACGTTGAAGAAGCTACCCAACTGCTCACGGCGCACATCCTCGACGCCGCCGAAAAGTCCATTCCCCACGCCTCTGGTGCCCCGCGCAACCAGCGGAGGCCGTGGTGGAATGAGGAGTGTAGGCGGGCGCGAGAGGCCCAGAACAAGGCGTGGGGTGTCCTTCGTCGGTACCCCACGTCGGGTAACCTCATTTTGTTCAAACGGGCCAAGGCGTTAGGAAAACGTGTGCGCCGTGAGTCAAAACGAGAGAGTTGGCGTTCCTTCATAACATACATAAACTCCTACACAGACACACGGAAAGTATGGACGAGAATACGCAAACTCAAAGGACAACAAACTCACAGCCTGCCTCTGGTCAGCACTACAGGGGACACACTCGAAGACCAGGCTGACACACTCGCACAACACTTCCAACACGTGTCCAGTTCAGCACACTACACGAACACTTTCCTGAGGTATAAAGACTCAAGTGAAAAGAAGTCACTACACGACAACAACAAATCACAGACTTCTTACAACTCCCTGTTTTCACTACATGAGCTGAGGGCTGCCCTGAGCACGTGTAAACCCTCAGCTCCAGGCCCAGACAACATTACATATACAATGATACAACACCTACACGCAGACACTCTTCTAACACTCTTACACCTATATAACAAGATATGGCTTTCGGGGCACATTCCAAACTCTTGGAAGGAGGCTATAGTTGTAGCTTTCCTGAAGGAGGGAAAGGACCCGTCATCCCCCTCAAGTTACCGTCCTATTGCCCTGACGAGCTGCCTGTGCAAGCTCTTCGAGAAGATGATAAATCGCAGGCTCGTGTACTTCCTTGAGTACAACGGTCTTCTCGAGAGCTGCCAGGCAGGCTTCAGGGTGGGGCGATCGACGAACGATCAACTGTTAGCTCTTGACTCGTACATCAAGGATGCCTTCGCGCACAAGCAGTATTGTTTAACTGTGTTTTTCGACCTTGAGAAGGCATACGACACCGCTTGGCGTTATGGGATCCTTAGGGACCTCAAGTCATTCGGTGTTTCGGGTAACATGTTGAACGCTCTTGTCAGTTACTTGTCAGACAGGACGTTCCGAGTAAGAGTCGTTGGTGCACTCTCAAAGGTTCACGTGCAAGAAAATGGCGTGCCACAGGGTGGCGTGTTGAGCTGCACTCTCTTCATAGTAAAAATGAACTCTCTTGGTAAGGCACTGCCACCTACAATCTCTTATTCCATGTATGTAGATGACGTCCAGATATCCTATAAATCATGCAATATGTCAATCTGCGAACGTCAAGTCCAGCTTGGTGTAAAGAAACTTGCCGGCTGGGCAGACAAGAATGGTTTTAAATTGAATCCTGTAAAAAGCTCCTGCGTTGTGTTCTCCAGGAAGCGCGGTGTCCATCCGGACCCAGACATTCATCTTAATGGCGTGTCGCTTCCTGTGAACAAGGAGCACAAGTTCTTAGGTGTTGTGTTTGATCACAAACTCACATTCATTCCCCACATCAAGGAACTTAAAAATAAATGTCTCAAAACAATGAATATACTTAAGGTTCTCTCCCACCAATCCTACGGTTCCGACAAAGAACTCCTGCTTCGCTTGTATACTGCATTGGTTGGGTCTCGTTTAGACTATGGCAGTGTGGTGTATGGGTCGGCGACTAAGACAGCCTTGCGAATTCTGGACCCAGCGCTACACTTGGGCCTTCGTCTTGCTTCGGGTGCTTTTCGCACTAGCCCTGCCGAGAGTCTTTATGTCGAGTGTGATAAGTGGAGCCTTGAGAACCAACGAACGTATATGGACTTGCTTTATGCTTTTAAAATTTCGTCGCTGAATAATCATCCTTTTTATCCTGTCTTCAACGATACATCAACATCTTTGCTCTTTGTAAATCGCCCATCCGTTCCTCTGCCCTTTTCACTTAGAGTGAGAGAGCGAGCCTCGGATCTCAGTGCTTTGTTTTTAGATGTGTACAGGACATCCTTTTCTAACAGTTTACCGCCTTGGCAAGTTCGCCCTGTGTCGTGCGACCTTTCTTTTATGAGACTTGACAAAAATCGTGTACCACGAGCTGCAATACTGCAGCACTTTCTGTCTTTGCAGTTTAAATACACATGTGCAGAATTTTATAGTGACGCTTCTAAAACCTCCACTATGGTGTCGTGTGCTGCTCATGGTCCAAACTTCAATGCAGCCAGAACCATGAGCGTGCACACAACAATTTTTTCAGCAGAAGCGTATGGAATTTTACTGATTGTACGACACATTCTTGAAAATCAAATTCCCAATTCCATCATCTATACAGATTCTTTGAGTGTTGTCCGCGCACTGTCATCGCACAAGCCCCCCAAAAACCACATAGTTAATCTTGTATTCAACACTATCATGTCCGTGTATGCACAAAAGCACGAGCTGGTCCTCTGCTGGGTCCCAGGACACACAGGGATCGCTGGGAATGAGTTGGCAGACGAGAGGGCCGCTTCAGCTGCACTCAGGAACACTGTAGACATTACAACGATACCCTACACAGACCTCAAGCCTCACATAAGACAACACCTGCGCAGAACATGGCAAACACACTGGGACGAACAGACAGACAACAAACTACATGTAATAAAGCCACACTTGGGACGGTACACATCTGACTCACACAACAGACACACGGAAGTCGCCTTGGGTAGGCTGCGGATAGGGCACACCCATGCGACGCACTCGTATCTGCTGACGGGATCTTCTAGACCCCAGTGCAGCAGGTGCGAAGAGGCCCTATCCGTAGTCCACATACTAATCACATGCAAGGCACTTCACACAACACGACACAAACACTTCAGAGAACTCTACAGACAACATATTCCCCTACATCCATCGTTTTTCCTAGGTGACGAAGCCATTGTTTCCGTGAAACGTGTGTTTGAGTATTTGTCGGACGTCAAGTTTTTAAACCTCATTTCCTATCACGCATCATGAAATCTGGCCCTATACACCAGCCATGCTCATTGTCGTTTTGTGATTTTACTTTTGTTTTTGCTGATTTTACTTAGTGTTTAAGGTATCACCTCTCATATACGACTATTGTTTTGGCGCTCTTTGCCCCAGTTGGCCTTGCGCCATAAACATCAAACCATCATCATCATCAACTCGACCGCGACGTGCTCGCCGCCTCCACCGGCGTGGCCTCTCCACCACGGTAACAACACAGCTGAAAAACAGTAAAGCCCGCGGAGAAGATAAAATAAAAGTCGAACCTTGTAAAGGCTGTAAGAATAACATGGTGTTTATTCTTTGTTCAACGAACGGGAATCGTCTTAGTTGTCTTTTGCGAACCGTAGTTTGCGCGGATTCTTTCTTTGCTGTATGTGGCATGACGTAGATTCTGTTTGTGACTCTTCGATTCGTATTGTTCCATAAAGGGATCGGAACTATTTTGCGCTGGTGATATATGAACGGAACCGACCTTTTGTTAATGCTATTTTCAACAGTCTGTATGCTACGCTTGTGGAAGAGCGGAGCAACGTGGCTTCTAGGTGATTCATTTTCTACCAAAAGTATTACTTTCTTCTGAAGTACAAGTTAATTATCTAAATTGTGTTTCCCAGTTGTTCGCTACAGAAACGAGCGATAAATGAGGCGTTTACTAACGCGTAGTACAACCCTTTTTTTCAACAACACGGGCAGAAGCAGCTTCACTTTATAGATATGATTGCAATAGATACTGGTATTTCGGTTCAAATTCCATTTACATGAAGTGAACACTTTAAGTTTTCATTGAACGTGACGCCGAAAAAATGTGTCAAGGGACTTGTTCAATGATCCTATCAGAAAATGTCATAGAAATTTGTTGGCTTAGTTCCCCATTTTTAGCGCTGAAAAAGAGAAACCTTGCTTTATTTGTGTTCAATGAAATCTGGTTTGCTTCCAGTCATATGGATAATTTTTCCAAGCCAGACATCTGTTTGTGAAAGGAGAGAAACAAAATCGTTACCAGAAACGATAATGTCCGTGTCATCGGCGAACAAAACCATATATCTGGGGTAGAGGGACTATGTACGATGTCGTTTATGTATAAAAAGAATAAATGCGGGCCGAGTATGGGTCCCTGTGGAACTACAAAGTTTATCTTTCCTAGTTTAGACGTTGCGTGCACCATTTCTGTATATTAAAAATGGTTACATAATAGGCTTATAAGTTTTTTTTTTAGATCAGCGCAAATCCTTAAATTCCATACCCACTTAATTGTCGCAATAAAATGTGGGGCTTTATGGAGTCAAAAGCTTTCGTAAAATGAATGAAGACATCTGTTGTGCATATTTTTTGTTCATGGTGGTCAATTATTTTATCTTTAATGCTGAAGAATGCTAGCTCAGTTGATTTTCCTTTTTGGAAAGCATATTGTTGCTGTGCTATGATGTCTATCTTAGAAAAATTGCATATATTAATATTTTTCAGCTGTTCTATAACTCTTGACATTACAAAAGGGAAATCGGTCTGTAATTATTCATTTCATTTGAATCACCTTTTTAGTATATGACTGATACATTGACAATTTGTAGTTTATCGCGAAAAACTCCTGTACTCATTATATGGTTGCAAATATGCAGTAGCGGTCGACAAATCTATTGCCTTTACAGGGTTCGACTTTTATTTCGTCTTTTCCGCGGGCTTTACTGTTTTTCAGCTGTGTTGTTGTATTGTAGATCTCTGATTCCAAAGCGCGATACGAAATTCTTTATTTTCAATTTGATGTATGACTCCGGATCTCGAGTTGCATTGGTGCTGGAAGCCAAGCTCGATACCAGGACGGGCTCATTGAAGCATAGTTCCTTTGGAATATTATGCCATTCAACTCTAGCTCAGAAATTCATGTTTGGTGTCTTGTCGTTGAGGTATTCAGCGTAGTACAGATGTTTTTAGGATCACAATGACACTGGCAAATTTGTTTTATAGTATGAACCACGTGCTTTTTTAGTATCGTAGTTTAGCTTATTCCGAACTTTTTGATTTCTATTGAGGTTATTTCATCGCACAAAACATGCGAATAGCTTACTCCACCTTCAGGATTTCCCCTACATCTGGTCGATGCACAGATAATGTAAAAACAGCCCGTCGCGTTCCCCGTGCAGTGCTTGTTGCAACTGCTAGTCCGCACCTTATCATTGGCACAGAATCTTGGCTTCATTGTTCCATCCGTAATCTTTGAAGTACATCGCAGTGGCGCAGTGAGGAAGCGTTTTTGCGCTCGTTGACTCCAGCCTGCAGTCTAGTGCGCTCACATTGTCTTTTGAACACGCAGAAATCGACATGGTTTAATATTCATCTGAACAATGGTCTAGTTATAACTATTGGCTCGTTTTATCGACTGCACGCATGCACCAGCACGGATGTTTTTCAGTTCCTGTTGGACTTTCTGTCTACTCCAAAAAGCGACTATGTACTACGAGGCGAAATCAAATCAAACCAAACCAAATCAAATCAAAGCTTTTATTTTCCCTTCAGCACAGGAGGGGGCAGCCGCTAAAAGCCGCTGTTTGAGGTGGCTTGACGAGGCGACTGCCCCGGTTTCTGATAGCAGCAGCAACACTCTTGTACACAAATAGCAGCAAGGTTACATACCTTGAAAATATGAAAACTATAGCAAAAGCACTTGCGAGATATCATATGACATCATATCACATCCCCGCAACCTTAAACTGCACATAAAATGAAGCACAAAATCTATCAGAAAAACTGATTGATTGATTGTAGGCTTTAACGCGCCGATGCAACGCAGGCGATGAGGCGCGCCGTAGTGGAGGGCTCCGGATTAATTTAGACCACCTGGGGATCTTTAACGTGCGCTGAAATCTCGTACACACGGGCGTTTTTGCTTTTCGCCTCCGTCAGAAAAGCGGCCGCCGCGGCCGGGAAACGAACCCGCGACCTCGTGCTCAGCAGCGCAACGCCTTAGCCACTGAGCCACCGCGGCGGGTAATCAGAAAAACTAACATCTTGTGATATACATCAGAGGTTAACAAGTTCAATCTTGACAGAGGAACACGCACAGATGCACACATTTATACACAACTAAATTTCCGGTTCTATACAAGTGTATAAAATAATTTAAATAATCATCATGGCCTCCAAGGTTCGTAATAACACATGAAAACCAAATACAAAATAGAAATAAAAACATCATATGTACTTTTACGGTAACAGTGCAAATTCACACAAAATAGAAAGTTACGAAGTATAGCACAGGTCATTTGACCTTTTTTATTTGTTTCTGAACGGTGCTTGGAGGCCGAGTGAAATTAGTTTTTCCCGTAGTTTTCTGGAACGAGGAGGGTTGTCTACCGCAGTCTCTGTGCGCCGGAATGAGTACTGCGCAGTGGGTTCAGGGGCTGTTCTAAAGGCCATCTTGGCAGTGTACACAATTTGTAGTAGTTTTAGAGAATGTACCTGATCGGCTCTGAGCATGCCATATTTCGAAAAGAGTGACTCTGTTCTTAAGTTAACCATAGGACCTTTGTAATTTATATAGATTCGAAAACGTTTTATCTGCAGTTTTATTATAGCGTTATAGTTTTGGGCTGCCCTATAGCAAAGTTAAGAATAAAACACTGTTGTAAAATTGTATTTTCTACGAAGTATGAATGAGGTGTGCAATTTTGTGTATAATTCCAACGGTTGCCGATAATTTATTACAAAGTTGGTTTACGTGTGTATTCCATTTTAAGTCACCTCGAAACCACACGGCTAAGAATTTTCCCTGCTTGAACCTGCTGACTGCACGTCTTCAAATTTAACTGTAATTGGTCTTTCAGTTAATCTATTGATTAGGTGGAAGATAATTTACGTGGTTTTAGAGGCATTTAGTTGTAGTTGGCTTTGCCTTAACCACAGTGCTAGCGAATTCAAGTTCCTTGTTCTTTGGCTTAACGGTCGTCTATTCTGTTTGACGTGAAAAATACATTTGTATCGTCCACGTGAATGATTAGTTCCTGGGAATCTGGTACGTTTCCAGTGTCATTCACATAAATTAAAAATACGAATGGACCTTATTTGGTCGCCTGTGGGACACCTTGTTGAAGGGTCAAGGTCGTAGAAGAGCTGGTTTCGCTCTGCAAAAACTGTCGTCTACATGTCAAATAACTGTCAATCAAGTTTATCGCAACTCCGTGTATCCCATAATTCTGCAGTTTGCTGATTAAGATTTCGCGATTTATCGAATCAAATGCCCCTCTCATATCTAAGAATAGCCCCGAAGTAAATTGTTTTTGTTCAACGTTCTCAATCATTTGGTCTTTTATACGAAGGAGGGCTTTCTCAGTTGATTTTCGTTTCTGGAATCCGTACTGGCTATCCTCGATTACCGAAGGCTCGGAAAAGAACGTTTCCAGCCTGTCACGTATTAGGTCCTGGTATATTTCGGAAAAAGAATGGTAGTACTGATATTGAATGATAGTTTGAAAACTCTTCTTTCTTCTTGAAAAACTGCCGCCACACGGGCCAATTTTTGTTCATCCGGAAATATCCCAGTGGTACGGGACAAATATATTATATTTAGTAACGAGAGACCGCAGGACGTTTCCACCACGTAGGAGGTTTAATGAGAAAGCAACAGCAGAAAAGGCTAGATGACGATTGTTGCACGCTCCACGAGGCAAGGCTTCTTCTTCCTCACTTCTATTGTGCCTTGTACGGGAGATCAGCTGAATCCTGATTTTAGAGGACTCCTTGCAAAATTGCTAGCCATAATTACTTTGGTTCAGGTTAGCTGATGCTTAACAGTATATATAGTATCAAGCAGAAATGATGTGTTAAGCAGACACAGCCATGCCGCATTGAGTAAATGGAAGCAAGTGTGTCATCTTCTGTGCAAATCAGCGGTTGCCGAAACAAACAATGCGGTATGGCTATTAGCAGCAAATTTCCTTAGGGCAGAGGACACGCTGAGGCTTGATAGACTGTAGGGTTTAACGCGCCGACGCAACGCAGGCGATGAGGCGCGCCGTAGTGGAGGGCCCCGGATTAATTTAGACCACCTGGGGATCTCTAACGTGCGCCGAAATCTCGTACACACGGGTGTTTTTGCTTTTCGCCTCCGTCAGAAAAGCGACCGCCGCGACCGGGAATCGAAACCGCGTCCTGGTGCTTTGAATGCATTGAATGCTTTTTCCTGATTTGTTTGCACAAATTTGCGTCAATGCATGGCTTGCGTACTTTTTTATATTCTGCGGTGCGGCGCAAGGGAAACGCCAGATGGTAGTCTTCACGAATATACTGAAGAAGTTTGCTGCATGCTAGGTACATTGGGGTCTTTCGCGTTATAGATATCTGCATATTCGACTAGTCAATGGCATCAACAAGCATCCTGAACTGATTGAGTGTCTCGCCTAGTGTTTGTCGGTGCAGAACGCTAGTTTTTTTTTGTGTGTCCGGTCAACACTTGAGGTGGCGAAGCAGAAGAAAGCAAGATGGGCTCTAATGTCGGCAGAAAGTATGCCGGAGGTAATATGGTTTTGATTTAGGTTAGATACGCAAACGTCCAGAAATGTTTGAAAGTTTGCTGTGAGCCTGGTCGGCATGCTAAAATATTTGGTGCAACGATAGGCTGAGAATAAATTGAAAATTCTGAGGACTACAACTCAGATAAGCTCCTGTCAGTGTTATGTCATCCGTTAATATAAAAGCACACACACACACACACATATATATATATATATATATATATATATATATATATATATATATATATATATATATATATATACACAAAAATTGTTTCGACCACGGTAAAAAAAGAGAACAGATTTAATAACGTTTCGGCCGAGGGACCGGCCTTCGTCAGATACAGTGATGGCATTTGTCGTACAGCTTATATATGTTTCAAAACTCAGCTACAGCAGTTGAATGAGGAAAGGGAAGAAAAGGAAAGAGGCAAACACGAGATACAGGCGCTTGTCTAAAGCATTGCATAGACGCTATGGTGCCCAGAATTATCAATAAAGGTTTTCTGCACGATATCTGTGCTTATACAAAAGCAAGGCTATCTTTACAAGGTTGTCTCTACAAACACCAAGAACACGAGCAACGACCCTTAACAGCGATAACATGAACAATTGCCTATGAATATTCAATTCAACAGCAGAACACAGTGTTATCACATTACTGCGTGTTCAGGCAGCTTAATTTCCCCGGACTTTCGTTTAAACCAGATACTAAGGTGTTAAATTTGTAAATTAGGAATGACTCGCGAACTTCTCTATCATGGTGGGTACGAAAACCAGACTGAAGGATGGTGGCTTTGATATGATCAAAGGAATGGCCTGTAACGTTCACGTGTTTGGATAGCGGAAGATGCGGAAGGGAGGTTACATGTGCCCTGTGGTTATTGAAACGCAGTCTAAACGATAGCGCCGTTTGACCAATGTATTGCAGGTTGCAAAGGGAACATTCTAACATATAGATTACGTTTTCACTGTCACAGCAAAGATCGCTATTTATTTTTAGGCAGTACTTCGAGGCTGAACTGGTAACCGATCGGGTAGTAGTCATGTGTGCGCAAACCTTGCAACGGGGCTTGTTGCAAGGATGGCACCCAGATGGAGCCACACGTGTGGTTTTTGATGAAGTTAAAATATCACGAAGGTTTCTAGCTCTGCGGTATACTACTCGTGGCGGTTCGGGAAAAATTTCTTGCAGCCGATCACTCTGCTTGAGAATATTGTAGTGTTTACTTAAAATGTTCCTAATGTTAGGCATTGACGCGTTGTACGTAACCACGAGGTTAGTTTTTTCGGGGGGTGAAGGCCGGGCTTGAATATCGAGGAGGTCATTACGGTCAAGAGCATCGGCGCGCCTAAATGCGTCGTCAAGAATTTCGGCAGGGTACTTTTGTTTAGTGAGGGCGTCGCGAAGTTGTAGGCAGTTGGACTCGAAGTCAGATTGCTTAGAGCAAACTCTTTTGAAACGGATGGCTTGACTATACGGGATAATAGTTTTGCAATGCTTAGGGTGGCTACTGTCAAAATGGAGGTACTGTTGCCTGTCGGTTGGCTTGCGGTAAATTTTAGTCCCGATTTCACCGTTATCTACAGTCAAAGTAACGTCAAGAAAATTGATGGTTGATTGGGAAAAAGAATGGGAAAATGAAATAGAAGGGTGAGCCTGATTAAAATCATTAATGAAAGACAAAAGAGCGGCCTCGCCGTGTGTCCAAATTAAGAAGATGTCGTCAATGAAGCGTTTATAGTGCAGAGGTTTAAGAGCACAACTGGCTAGAAATTCGTTCTCAAGCAAGCCCATGAAGATTTTAGCGTAGTTAGGACCAATGGCGGTGCCCATTGATGTACCGCTAACCTGAACGTAATGGATTCCATTGAATTCAAAATTGTTTAGCTCTAATATCAGGCGCAAAAGAGTAGCTAAAGTTTGGCTGTTTAAGGCCCTATTGATATCTGATATCTCGTATGCTAGTAGTACAGATCGGATACCGTCGGTATGTGGTATGTTAGTATACAGAGACGCCACGTCTAAGGTAACCAAGAGGGCACCTTCGGGGACCTCAACAGAAGTGATATCAAATAAGAAATGATTGGTGTCTTTAACGTATGAAGCAAACGTTGCAGGAATGTGGTTGATTTCAGTATCGACAAAACGGGAGATATATTCAGTTACAGTTCCTATTCCCGAGACGATTGGACGGCCAGGATTACCATGTTTATGTATCTTCGGTAGGAGGTAGAAACGGCCTGCGACGGGGCTTAGAGGAATAAGCGACCTAATTAATGAGCTATCCAACTTTTTTTCTGATGTGAGCGCGAGGTTCGTGATATTTTAACTTCATCAAAAACCACACGTGTGGCTCCATCTGGGTGCCATCCTTGCAACAAGCCCCGTTGCAAGGTTTGCGCACACATGACTACTACCCGATCGGTTACCAGTTCAGCCTCGAAGTACTGCCTAAAAATAAATAGCGATCTTTGCTGTGACAGTGAAAACGTAATCTATATGTTAGAGTGTTCCCTTTGCAACCTGCAATACATTGGTCAAACGGCGCTATCGTTTAGACTGCGTTTCAATAACCACAGGGCACATGTAACCTCCCTTCCGCATCTTCCGCTATCCAAACACGTGAACGTTACAGGCCATTCCTTTGATCATATCAAAGCCACCATCCTTCAGTCTGGTTTTCGTACCCACCATGATAGAGAAGTTCGCGAGTCATTCCTAATTTACAAATTTAACACCTTAGTATCTGGTTTAAACGAAAGTCCGGGGAAATTAAGCTGCCTGAACACGCAGTAATGTGATAACACTGTGTTCTGCTGTTGAATTGAATATTCATAGGCAATTGTTCATGTTATCGCTGTTAAGGGTCGTTGCTCGTGTTCTTGGTATTTATAGAGACAACCTTGTAAAGATAGCCTTGCTTTTGTATAAGCACAGATATCGTGCAGAAAACCTTTATTGATAATTCTGGGCACCATAGCGTCTATGTAATGCTTTAGACAAGCGCCTGTATCTCGTGTTTACCTCTTTCCTTTTCTTCCCTTTCCTCATTCAACTGCTGTAGCTGATTTGTAGTTTTGAAACATATATAAGCTGTACGACAAATGCCATCACAGTATCTGACGAAGGCCGGTCCCTCGGCCGAAACGTTATTAAATAAATCTGTTCTCTTTTTTTACCGTGGTCGAAACAATTTTTGTGTATATTCTACCGGTGTCCAGGAAAACTTTGTTCCCATATATATATATATATATATATATATATAGGTATATAGGGAGCAGTTGAACTTTTGAAGATGGTAGAGAACACAAGCAAAGAAAACTTTGAACATGGTAAAAGCACGATTGTTGCCAACGTTTCAGCAAAGAGACTTGCTTTCGTCAGGGTCATATATATATCATATATATGATATATCATATATATATATATATATATATAATATATATATGTATAAATATATTTACATATATATGTATCATATATCTATATATATATATATATGTATATTTATATATATATGACAGAAATAAGGGTTGGCAGTCAAGAAAACCTCGGAAAGCAAAGGGGAGGATATGGTAGGTCATAGAAACAGATAAAGAATTTAGAAAGAAAGTGGAGAAAAAATGCCCGCCAGGTGGGATCCGAACCCACGACCTCCAGAATACCGGTCTGGTGCGATAACCACTACGCTACTTGCGGGGCTATTTCCCCCTCCACTTTCGGGGGTATTTATGTCAATGTAATTTTTACCTGTGCTTTTTGACCACCTTGACATATATATATATATATATATATATATATATATATATATATATATATATATATATATATATATATATATATATATATATATATATATATATATATATATATGTCAAGAAAACCTCGGAAAGCAAAGGGGGGAATGCGGTAGGTCATAGAAACAGATGAAGAGTTTTTTTAGTCAGAAAGAAAGGGGTGAAAAAATGCCCACCGGGTGGGATCCGAACCTACGACCTCCAGAATACCGGTCTGGTGCGATGATCACTACTCTACCGGCGGGGCTGTTTCCCCACCACTTTCTCGGGTATTTATGTTAAGGTATTTTTTGTTTCCTGCACTTGGGGTGGTGGCCAGCGCCACTCGGACTACTCGGGGTGAAGGGGACCTTCTTTTTCTATAAATAAACTGTCTAGCGATTCTCCTGTATCGACTACTACCGACAGTAGCATTTTTTTGTGGTATTTTAGGGGATATTTTCGAGATATTGATATTTCACCTATTTTGGCATGATAATTTGGGATGTTTGTGTGTACTGATATTTTGTAATAGCCACTCATCGGTAGCAGCACACGTATAGTTTTGCGATATTATTTCTCCTGCAGGTCCCATGGGCGTCGAGCCGCTGGGGGAGCGAACCACGCCGGGAAATTTCCTAGTGCCAGAAAAATGCAGGGAAAACATGGAAAAGGCAAGTGGAAAGAGCTGACCAAAGCAGCGACTATATATGAACCGATTAATGGTGCAGCGAGAGAGGAAACACCGGATTAAAGCGCAACTTGGAAAAATTCGAAATAATGATTCGACGCCGATTCTGTTGCGGAGATATAAAAGACATTCGTTCCACGTACCTGGCAGAAAACATATTTTGTCCGCACGTAGCTGTGGCAGCAAAAATCGCCGTTTCATAAACTTGCTTGTCGAGCTCCTGCTGGCATTACAACGGGTTGGAATTCATAGCGGTAACTCTTCGGAGCCATAACGGCTGAAACTAATTGCATCAGCAAAAGTACGTGCGACAGCCGGCTAAAGTGTTGCCCATCGAGGAATGGGCGCACCGAAATTTACCCACTGGATGTTGGCGGATTGTCCTGTATTGCATTTTGCTGGATTTTGGAACAGCGCGTGTGGTGTGCTGCTGGCCGCTTTGAATCCTATTTGTGGTTTGAACCTGATTGCAAGGCGCGCACAAATGAGGCTAGCATACAACGTCGCTCCTTAGAATCGTGCAAACACATGTACATGTTCGTGCGCACGTTTCCCGTACAGGGTGCAGTCAGTCTGTTGTAGTGCGGGGGAAAGGATTGCTTGCACAATTGTTTGCGCGAACGTCTTTGATACTGAGGTCCTGATACTGTGGTGCGATGCTGCTGCCGATGGCCGTGGCGGCGTAAGAGGCGGCGGCGGCCCCCTCCCCCGGTTCCCAGCGGGCAAGTGGGCGCACCTGTCCTCCCGCCGTGCGACGCGCGCACAAAGCTCCTTGGGCTCCCCTTGGGGGAACGTGAGAAGAGGGAACATCTGGCCTAACGGCGCTTGGGCGGCGGAAGCGGGCCTTTGTGGCGCGCGTGGGCAGAGCCGCGGACCCAGTTTCTCACGATCGGCCCTTATGCATAGCGCGCCATTGACGGCGTCATTCAATGGGCGGCCGGATGTGCCCTTGCGTAAGGCGGCGGCTCCCCGCACACGGCGGACTCCCCCGAAGACGGCCGCCGGCTGGGCTAATTGGCGCGCCGAAAACCGAGCGGGCGTCGGAACGATCGGAGCTAGCTCGAGTAATAGTTGACGAGGATAACCAACTTTAATTTTAGGCGCCCTCTGAGGTCTTGGTACTGGTGCAGCATCTAGAAAACATTCTGAAAAACAAGCGAAAATCACGGCGGTTCAACGGAGCATCACATACAAGACAAGAAATTTTAAACAAAAAAGTGCAGGTGACTGCTATGTTTAGGTCATAATATTTATAACGCAATGGCGTTACTTGCGTGGAGGGAGCGTTTTGGATTGGAGTTGGATTTTACGCTTCACAAGAACTGCAGTTACAGGCCGATCCGCGACGGACCAAATCGCTGTTTTGGACCGCTGTCCGGGCGTCATGTGATGGAACGTCGGCACTAGTTGGCGCGGACCGGCGTTGGACCGGGAGGGACCGCTGCCCTCGCTGTCAAAATATTCGCCCCGGCTCAGTTTCGGTCCGCGCAGTGCCGGATTGGGAAACTCCGGGGCCCGGGGCTACTGCGTTGTTGGGGCCCTAATGACGATGATGATTATGATTATAACAATGATGATAATGATTCCGCTTTAATATGGGAAATTTTTCGAAGCCCATGTTATGCTCTCTGATCCGTGATAAATTATACATAATTTTACGCTTTTCGGAAACTAATTTCTCGGCTTGATGCCTAGATGCCTAGTAATTTATGTATTTTATAGTATTCTGGTCTAGTATTATATAATAGTCTAATATTATAATATTATACTATAGTCTAGTGTTTTATAGGATTTTATGATGTCTAACCGATTTTATCAGGCGTAAAAATTTGTATGATTTCATTTCCGGTCCATCACAGATTCACAATTAATCGAATCGCCGTGTCGGCTTGCACACGCCATGGTACAGAGGCGTATTTTCTTACAAGAAGCATATTTTATTAAGCCTGTAAGGTTTTAGTTTCATTGTTAAGTTCTCCACCTGCATATATGGGAGGGCTCAAAGTCCGCGTAGGCAGCTGTCACTCACAGACATCTGCCAAACAGTTAGCCACCACGGCTTACGGGCCAAAATCCTGTAGGTTACCCGCGCAGACGAGAAAGTACGCGGCCGGTTAGAACACGCGCCGCCTTTGAAGAAGGTTGGGGGGGGGGGGGGGTCTCACACGTGTCGCGCAACGCAACCTTCCTATCGCAGCACGATTAGAACAATGACGATAAGCACAAAAATGTCGCTTTTTGGGCTGGGGTGTGGTCCGCTTCGTGCGCGGGTTTGCGCATGGCCGTCGAACTTTCAGCGGCGATGAACTCCTGTTGCGCAGCTGTGATGGTTTTGCTAGTCGGAAAGCCGTTACACATTAACGGGTCAACTTTGGGTTGGAGAGCGACAGGTGAGCACGGGAGATGGCATCAGACAACAGTTCAATAGGGATAGAATGTCTCTGCTCACCCCCGCGCTGCTGCTCCCGTCGGTGCCGCGCAACAGTTCCAGCAGTCAGTAGTTCGTTGTCGATCGGTCGGGTCGTTGTTCGGTCGTAATTGGCAGTGGAAACACGCTAAAGCTTCTTGTCTAGATTAGGGGTCTACGACTGAGGCGAGTATGGGTGGACCTCTCGTTTTCGAGTCCTCAACACGTCTGCCGCGTCCACCGTTTTCCCGCGCTCCTTCGGGGGTTCCTCTCCTCCTGCCGCCGCACCCAAGCGGGACCAGACCTGCGGGCCGCCCTTTGGGCCGCGCCGTCCGCCGGCTCATTCCAAAGCGAAAAGCACCCACGGGGACAAACAGCTTACCGTCCCCGAGTCGCGGTGGAGGTCCGTTTTCAAGACGGCATCAAAGGGGCCACACGCAGGATGCGTTTTTAAGTGGACATAGCTTTCGTCATCCCAAAAGGAAACAGGCGTTGTTGTTGCTTTGTATGGCGTCCACGCCTGAGCACTCCACACCGCCTAGGCCTGCTCATTCCCCAGCTCGGAGGGAGCTGCTAAGGTCGGGATGGCCCGGCGGCCTCTGCGTCCACACGGAGTGGCGCCTGGAGAATAACGCTACGAATGGAGTCGCGCGGACATGTAGTTTCCGCAACGCTTGTTGCTCAGACAGCCTGCAGAGGCTACAGCACAGAGGCGCGGGCTGAAGCCGAACGACCCCGCGAGTGGCCTACACAACCTTTGAACATTTAAACAACCATATATGCGCTGACCGTTCAGCGAGAAATATCGAGTCGATATCAGTCACGCTTATGCGATTCAACTAATCCACTACCTTTATTGAACGGGTCGTCATCGCAATGAACTTCCGTGTCAAGCGCTATGCATTGAAATTTCTGGTAGAAACTGTATATGAGCCCGTAGGGCAGTGCTTAAGTTGTAAATAATTGCATACAACGTCCCTCAGGCTTAAACGATTTCGAATCTTCTTCAGAAATTATTTCATTATTCGCATGTCTGACCCTTTCTTATACTGAAACGTGCGCGCGCCTAAACGTCCGCGTACTTAGATGTCCGTGCACCGAAAAGACTACAGAAACGACTTGTGCCGAAAAATACCGGAGCAGAGCTCAGGCCTTTTTTATGTGGCTTCTTAGGCCCGGTCAAGCTGTGTACCCACGACTTTTGGTCTAAGACGTCTTTTCATAAACCTGGGTAAAACAAGGAAGAGAAGTAGGAATAATAAATTAAATTTAAATGGACTCGAAGGTTGTCAACCACAACGTGAGGGCCCCCCCACTCCTCCCCTCCTGTCACGAGTTAGCTTCGGTGTGAAGGTGAGTTTGAAGCTCCTACCTTCAACTTTCAATGCGGGCAGCGAGCACACTCAAGATATTTTTTTTATATGATCGAGCGGGGCCCCTGACAGCTGGGGTCCCGGGGCTGCAGCCCTCGTAGACGCCCCCTTAATCCAGCCCTGGGTCCGCAGTGTCCTCCGTGATGTCAAGCAGCGTGGTCCTGCGACGCCCGCGTCGTGCGGGCGGAGGCAGCTCCAGTGGCGCCAATAGTACGGCGCGGGCAGCGCGGTTGTTTCGAAGCGCTCGAAGGAGCCTCCCAATCACCCCCGGTGGGCCAGGCAGCAGGCTAGGCGACGCATCGCGACGCATACTCAGGGCCGTCCATAGCTCGTTCAGCGCCCTGTGCGTTCTGTTGCCAAGAGCCTCCCCCCGCCCGTCAAACCCATTTGTACAGCGAATACAGCGGTCAAGATCCAGCAGACCGTCTCCGATTACAGAGCAATGTAGACAAGAATACCATGCGAGTGTGGCGCCACATTGCGGCGTTAACTCAAATCTCTGAACTCGTAAAACTGTGCGCCACACCTTCAGCGTAAGGGAAGACTCAAAAAATAATAAAAACACGTCCTAGGGCCTCCATATTTTGACATAACACGGCTTATATTGCCCCTGAAAAGATGTCTTATCAGCAATAAAGTTGTGCTTTGAGACGACTTTATTGGCCTTTAATTGTGAGCTGGCCTTTCCTCATTGTCCGTTGTACAGTGAAGCACGTCCGCCTACGGAGGGGGGAGTGCGATTGCAGGAAACGGCTGTAACTCCTCATTCACTGAAACTATACCGAAATCAATTATATGAAAATTAGTCGCCAAGACGGCTCTGAGACATAGTTCACAGGGAATGAAGACATAGTGCACAATCGCCAAGACATAGTTCACAGTGAAGTTCTAAGTGCGGTGGAATTCCCGTCTGCTGCCAATACGTGGGCTTCTACGGGAGAGAAACGGACAGCCCATGTTTTTCCGCTGGAATAAAACTCTGACGTCCTGCGTGGGGAAGGTGCTGGAACACGTCCTTATGAACAGGTGGCAGGCGTACCTACAGAAGAACGATCTGTACCCCCACCCCTCGAGGATCGGCTTCAGGAGCAAGCTGAGCACCCAAGCCGCCATGTTACAGATCAAGACGGAGCTCATAGACAACGCCACGCAGGACAACCAGGCGATAGTTGGACTGCACCTGCAGAGTGCTTTCGACAAGGTGAAGCACTCGACCATCCTGTCCCAAATCGGCGCCTTGCGGATGGGGGAGCGCGCGTACAGCTACGTGCGCGACTTCTCGGGACTCACGGTCATGATCCAAGCGGGAGAGCACTCTCTGGATGAGCGGAAGATAGGAAGCGTGGGCACGCCCCAGGGCTCGGTGATATCGTCGCTGCTATTCAACCTTGTTATGATGGGAGTCGCGACGATTGGAAGCCATACTCGAGGTCCGTCACACCATATACGCGGACGACATCACGCTGTGGGTGCCGGGCGGATGCGACGGCCACTTTAGTCTTCCCTGCAACAGGCGGTGGACGCCATAGAAGACCAGTTGAGGGGCACGGGCCTATCTGTTCCCCGAACAAGTCAGAATTACTGATAATACCGCCGAAATCCAGACCCAAGCAGGAGAGCGACATCAGCCTGCGCACGAGCAACGGGCAGACGACGGGCAGGCGAACAGAAGATCCGGGATGAGGGAGGACAGCCTGCTCAGACTAATCCAGTCCTTCGCAATAAGTCACGTCGCCTACGCGGCGTCCTTCCACAACTGGTTGCTTCAAGAGCGCAACCGCCTGGACACGGCCATGAGGAAGGCGTGCAAGGCAGCCAATAGGCGTGCTGGACAGCGCGAGCACAGAGAAGCTCTTCTAGCTGGAGGAGATCACGGAAGCCCAGCAGGTCGACCAGATAGAGCGGCTCAAGGGTTCGAGAACGGGGAGGATCATTCTCGCCCGGCTCGGAATGAAGACGGCGTCCGGCCCTCAGAGCCTCGGCAAGCAGGAAGAGCGCGACGTCCCGGCGGCAGTCCGAAATGCCGTCAGAGTGTACCCGTTACCCAAGAACATGGATCCGACCCACAACGCGCACAGGTGAGCGGCCAGAGCGAAGGTTGTGTTGGAACAGCACCTCAACGTTCCGGGAACCAGATTCGTCGACGCCGCGGGGCATGGCGACCGCCGGTGCTTTACGGCGGTGGTGATAGACAGGAAGACGGGAGTCACGGTGAACGCCGCGAGCATCGTCGCGAGAGGCGCGCAGCGAGCGGAAGAGCTGGCCATCGCCCTGGCCATCGCGGACCCCGAGACGACGACGGTGCTTAGCGACTAAGAGTGCGGTGCACAATTTCGCCAAGGGTTGGCTGTGCTGTGAGGCAGTGCGGGTGCTCCAGCGGGTGAACATCGACGGACGCAAGGTGACAATCAAGTGGTTCCCCGCCCACGCGGGGAACGAGGTATCGGAACTCGCCACCAACCACAACGAGACGGCGAACGCAGTCGCGCGAGGATTGGCTGGCCGCGCGGCAGCAGTGGACCGTCTGCAGAGTGGTGGACCGAGACGAAGGACAGGTAGGATACCTTTAAGAGTATCACCAAATATGATAGAAACAGCAGGAGGGTGCTGGCACCACCGTACCCCGAGCCAACCAGGGAGCAAGCGTCCACGTTCAGACAGCTGCAGCTGCACTGATGACCCCGGTCGTCATGAAACACATACAGCCAGAACTCTGTACGGACGACACGTGCGTGTTGTGTGACAATATTACAGGGCCTCGACCGCCTACTTGCTGTGGGACTGTGAAGTGCGATCGAACAAGGCGCCACCCAGGACAGACCTACCGCTGTGGATCCAAGAAGCAGTGTACAGTGATGACAACGACACCCAACTATCGCCCGTCCAGCAGGTCCTGGCGGCCCTCGAAAAGCAGCACCGGAGCGAAAGCTGCGGGGCAACGCCACCTAGAATCTAGGTGGCGCTGTGCGGAGCGACGCCCTAGAGTGCCTCGATGCGCGCGCCCCCGCTTAGAGTGGTGTCAGCTAGAGTGGAGCGCGCGAGCATCAAGGCACCCTACGACGCCCTCCCTTACGGGGCAGCGGCGTCCAACCCCGCAGCGAGTAGCGAAGGGGTGGTCCGAGTAGGGGTGACGTCGGGATCGACGAGTGGCTACGTCCGCGCGCAGTGTGCACACTGTGTCTGCTGCAGGCATTCAACAGTCTTTCTTTCTTCCTTCCTGCCAGTCTGTTCAGGTTTCATTCATTCAATTAACAAATAAGTATGGTCCATCGCAAATTGCAAACAGACGTGTATTGTTTCGTGCACACCTTAGGCACCACAGCTTCGTTGGGCATCCATCCTTCTGGAAGGGCGGACGGACACTGAATGTATTTTGAAGCGAGAACTTTCCTTTTGGGACCGATCAAGAATATAATGATAATAACAATAATAATCGTCACGCTGCTCAGGTGCACTGTAGAACGAGGGCCTCTCCCGCTGACCTCCAACCGCTCCTGCCGTGTGCTAATCGAGTCCGCTGTCTACCCCCGAAGTGCCGTATTTCATCCCTCCGTCGTGTTCCAGACCCGTCTCTCGGTGTCCACTCGGTTACCCTAATTGTCCACCGGCTGTCGGTTCGTCTCACTACATGGCCAGCCCAAGTCCATTTCTTTTTCTTTATTTCAACTATGATATCGTCAACTCTATAGACCAGAATTTTGCCGAGTCGGCCATTTTGCAGCAACCGGTGCTGATCCAGGTAGCTCGTTTCTTGTCCCTGAGTGTTATTCCTAACATTATTCGTTCCATGGCCTGTTTAGCCGACCTAAGTTTGCATTCTAGTTGTTTAGTAATGCGCCAAGTTTCATCTCCGTATGTGTTTACCGGCAGTATGCACTGGTTGTAGATTTTTCTTTTGAGTGACAGAGGTAGGTTACTGCCGAGTGCTGCCCAGCCCATACCTATTCTGCACTGGATTTCTCCCTCATGGTTGGGGTCAGCACTAAACATGTGTACGATCTGTTACTTTCTTAGCGTTTCGTTTCCTAAGCTGAAAAAGACGCTCTTGGCATGCTTATTCCTCGTTACTTTAGATTTATTCATATTTATTTTCAGCCCCACGGCCGTGCTTTCTGATTGTAGCTCCTCAAGTATTCTTTGCATGTGTTCTGCAGTCTCACTCAGCAAGACTATGTCGCCCGCAAACCTCAAATGGCTCAAGTATTCCCCGTTTATCTTTAATCCTATGTTTTCCCAGTCGAGCTTTCTAAATACCCCCTCCAGACATGCTGTGAACAGTTTTAGAGAGACGGCATCTCCCTGCCTTACTTTCTTTCGGATCAGAAATTTATCACTCTGCTTGTGGAGGGTTATCCTACCCGAGCATTCGTTATATATGTCTTCTAGAATTCTTATGTAGGTTTCCTCTATTCCAGGCTCTTTTAGTGCTTCTAAAACGGCTGCGGTGAGTACGGAATCGAACATTTTCTCGTAATGTATAAATGCCACGTAAAGGGGTTTAGTGTACTGTGCGGATTTTTCAATCTCTTGATTGGCGACATGGATGTGACCAATGGTTGAGTACCGTTTCCTAAACCCGGCCTCCTCTCGGGGTTGATGGGAATCTAGGCTGTCACTCATGCGGCTACCTATAACTGTGGTAAACAGCTTGTAAACAACTGAGAGTGGGCTCATGGGTCTGTAATTCTTGAAGTCCTTGGGATCCCCCTTCTTATGAATCAGAATAATGTTGGCATTTTTCTAGGCTATAGGCACTTTTTGAGTCTTCAAGCATTCCGAAAATAGTACAGCGAGTTTTTCCAGAACAATATCTTCTCCCTCCTTCAAAAATCTGCGGTTATGCCGTCGTCACCTGCAGCTTTTCCTCTTTTCATGACCTTACGAGCCTTTCTTACCTCCCCTTTAGTTACTAGTGGCACAACACAAGGTAAGCTTGCACTCTCAGCAGTATCTGTAAACGAAAGTTTGACATCCACCTAAATGCAGCCATACGGCTACAAAGGAAAGCTATACAGCTTTCTCGGAAACTTCGCAGTTGAAGAAAAATTCGTCCTGGTCCAGGATTCGAACCCGGGGCCACTGCTCAACCGGAGCAGTCGCTCTACCAACTGAGCTAACCAGGAGGCTAGTCGTTAGTAGCGCGAAAGCGAATTGATCAACAACTCGAAGTGAAGGACAGGTGTTCTCAGCAGTATCCCCTGGTAGAACGTCGCTAATATATTTATCTAATCTAAATCTATTGATCTTATCTAATCTAACATAATGATCTAGAAATCTAATGAATTTCCCAATAGACTGATTGGCCACCGAAAAGCTCTCTTAAAAAAAATGAGAGAGGTCTTTGGGTCTCCGTATTTTGATGTGACATCTTAAATTGTTTCTGAAGAAATGTCGTCCAGCAAGGCATTTGTGTTTAGACGGGAAGCCGACTTTCAAGGTATCGGTGTAAGCTTGGTTTTCGCAAGCTGGCTTTCCCACACTGCTTGTTCTGCAGAGAAGCAAGGCCACCTAAGAAAGGGGGATGATTACAGAAAACGGCTCCAACTCTTCTGCTCACAAAAGTGTCCCGAAACGAATTACATGACAGTTACAACTATAGAAGCGTGAAACCGAGCTTCTATTGTGTTAAAACGGTAAGTTGAAAATCGCGGAAAAGCAGTGGTTCATGATGAGACAACACATGCATCGATCATGAAGCAGGAGTACGACAGTATATATCTCACAAATCGCGTATCGGTATGCATTTAGATCATTCGTGATGCGTTTACCCAGTGCGCGAAGAATCGTCGCTTTCGCGCTTCTCTCGGCTTTCTTCGGCAAGGGAGGGTGGATTTTTTACAATCACCTTTTTGCGATTGATTCTTTTGGTTTCTTTAGTGGGATGTCTAATCGTAAAAGAAAACAGTTCGACAGTCCATTAACGCCAGCTATGTATTTCGGTGGCTGAAGCCTGCAACGAGGACTGCGTATCAATGCGGCAGGAAAAAGTAGGTTCTCATGCATGGCGCCGCCTATAGGGACCGGGCAGCTGGACGGGTGGCGCCACCACCGTACGCTCCCCTCGTCAGTGGAATGAGCCGGTGCATTGGACTACACAGCCTCCCGTTGTTTTTGTCGCGTTTGCTTCGGTGCTTTGAATATTTTGGTGGTGTTGCGAGCGTATATTTGCGGTGAAACAAAGTCTAGACAGATGTGTTGGGTTCTTAGATGCAGTAATGACTACGTAAACTTGTCGGACGCTTCTAAAGTTGGGTATCGGCTGCAATGGCATGAGCGCTTTTTGCAGCGATCTGCGCTTGGCTACACCCGTTCTGAGTACGAATTAAACTACTATTAGTAGTATTATTTTCTTCTTAAATGCACTAACGGCTACGCAAACTTATTGGATGCTTGTAAGGTTGGGAATGGGCTACATTGACACGAGCACTTTTTGCAGCGCTCTGCGCCTGGCTCCGCGCGATCTGAGTAGGAATAAAACTATTAGCAATATTATTATTCATTTCTACCACTTTAAATTATCTTCACTGGTTTCAAGGAGTACGGTTTTCACGCCATCCTTAGCGCTGAAATACCTCGACGTGTGCTTTATGTAGAAAGGCACCTGCATACGAGATGGATTACCGTGTAGCCTAGAAATATTGCGGTAGTTTACACTTTCTGTAACCGTGAGCTTTGTGCCTTCGGTTTTGGTGAGCGACACTGTGACAGCATGGGAGCCTGAAAGCCGAAGTGGAAATCCCACATTTGTGGTGGTCATTTTATCAAGAGCCAAAGTTATTCACCAACTCAACAGCCAAAGCTACAAACCATCCACCATCCCTCCTCCCGTTCCCGTTTTACCACCTGCGTAGAATAAAGGCTGGCACCGATAGTTAAAGAATGTGGCAGCGTTAACGTCAGCCGGTGTTTTTTAATGCTTAAGCATTCTTTACAGAGTACCTAAAAAATCGTGTAATGTCTGGTGAAGACACCAAAAACGCGCGATTAGTTGCCTCAAATATGGGTGCATCAGCCCGAGTCCTGCAGCACAGACAGATTTCCGACACGCGGGACAAAGTTTAGATTTGGAGAGGGGGGCATGGAAGTTAAAAATTAAGCAGCAAAATTATCTAGCCCTCCGTGTAATGATTATGATGGTTGAACGCAAAGCTTTCTTCCTACGAAATCGAATGGGAAATGGTCAAAGTCAAAGACGCTGCGATCAAAAGACCAAACTGAGTGCTGGTCAAATTCGACGCTCAACTAGTCAAAGTTTAAATCCAGAAGGCAACCAAGGAAACCCATACGATAGAGCTTTGCGATAAACCCTCATCGTCGTTAGACGAAGGTGTGCATGATTTTTCAAGCGTAGGTGGCAGCTTGTAAACCGACCGCAGCATTCAGTTGTGAAGCTGAGTCCTCCTGTCTTGCGTCCTTCAGCCACGCAGGAATTGGTTTTTGAAAAACCATTTACCAACTAGCCAGCAACCATTGCAATTCTTGTAAAGCAATGCTTCTCCACGACAAGCAATAACGTTCTACTATTATGCGGTATTTATTCTATCAACGATTCCCGATGGCTGTAGTAAGAGCATTTCTGTGAAATTAAACACGATTCAGCCGTAGGTAATGAAGTTAAGGAAGCGTCGTCCATCACAATTTCTGTTTTGAGGTAAATCTTAGTACACACCCCCCAACTTTGTCTTTCGCTTGTGCACGACGTCGACGCCGTTTCGTCATCAACTGCCCAAGGCCAGCGCCGCAGCATTCCTAGATCGGTTGCACACCGGCTTTGTGGGAGCATTTAGCTGCAGTATACTCCTCGATACGCGGAACTGCATGCAGGCATCAAACAATTGCATGATGAAGCAACGAACTTTCACTTCCAGCTTGACTTCCAGCTTGGCGCATTGAGCGTCGTCTGCTATTTGTAAATACTGAGTATGGGCGTAAATAACACATGGCATGCCTCGTAAACATCACAATCACGCTCAAGATTTACCGATCTGAAAAATGCACGTGGGTTTACGCACGCTTTGCACGACAGAAAGAAGAACGACAGAAAGCCATGCACAGTTACGCTGCGCTCACCGCCACCGGCATTCCACTGACGAGCGGTTCGCCACGGCGGCGCTGTTCGCTGAAGCGACGGTGGTGCCATACAACGGCCGCCCGGTCCCTATAAGGTCCGATCAGGTCACAGACCATGTACATTTCAAGCAGATAATGCTGCTTAAAATGCGCAAACGAAAAGAAGCTTGCCAGTAAAAAAAAGGGAAGCTGTATTACTTAAAATGCCAGGAAACTGCAGTTATTCATCAGCAGGCTAGCGGGCACTATAGCGAAGCCCCAATATTTTCCGATTGACTGGGCGATTTTGTCTATCTCGCCTTTACCAGCAACCAACCAGTCCTAGATGCACGAATACGACGGGCATTAAAATGAATCAAGCAGTGCTGTAGCAAGAGCAGGAATAACATCTGCACACTGAAGGGACCAATAAAGCGCTCGTATTTTTTTTCGTAGAATACGCCCAAAAATTACGGATGTTTCTACAGTACCTCGCACGCGCGCCTTTTCATTGGTTCAGCGTAATGCGCCGAGGGCCGGACAGACAAAGAAACATCGTCGAAATGTGGAAGTGCTGGTCTTAGTACTAAATAACCAAAACAATGGGTGCGATAGCTACAGGTCGACACCTCAGGCAACATATTAACAGAAGGACAAAGTTTCAGCGTTAAACTTGACAGTGGAGTGGGGGCATCTCTTGGCTTTTACATAATATTATTTTTATAGTCACCAATTAATTCGGGGCTGTATGAGCGTCTTAATTGGCTGTGGTCTGGGGCTTGCGCGCCACTTTTCCTCACACATATGGGCAAAAGTCGGGGCCAAATGATTGCTGTCAATGTTGTAGACCGTGCGTGGTTTGTCAGGATAGATCTGGTTGGTTAGCCTAATACGAAAATGAGGCTTTCTCTTCAGTTCAGTTTCTTCTTCAGTTTCTTCTGTTTCTCTTTAAAACGCTCAACAAACGCCAGTAATTTAAGCATTTCTTTCTTTCCTTAAACAAACAGCCCTGCTTAGAAATGTACGCAAGGGGAGACAGCTGTAGCCACGGGTTGCCTTAATGAAGATTTTCTTCAGTTTGTTTGCAACACGAGAGAGAGGAGATTTCTATCGAAGCCGAAGAATTCCAGGGATGCCTTCCACGGGGCAAGCCCATGCGCAGTGAATAACACTGAAGATAAAAGCGCCGGTGTTCAGGTCGCCGTCCCGACTCTGTTTTTGTGGTCTTGTGCGATGCGCCGATTGCGATTTTAAACAATTCAAACCCAACGAATTGTTTACAATATTCCTCACGTGATAAATAGGGGGGATTTCAAGTAATTTTGCGTAATATTTACGCCGGCTATCGTCACTGACATCACGGCCAAGAGCACTTTATTTCGTCGTTTAGCAGCGCGCAGCCTAAGTGTCACTTGGGAAGCCCGAGTGCACTCGGCGGAAGTGCACTTAAATAGGCACGTTTGACAGGGGTATTATTCTCTTTGTCGCTCTTAAAATGAAAAACCCAACCCGGGCTTTAAAATAATGTTAGACCCAGGAAATGCAAACTCTCCTTCTGAAGTAGAGAGGCCATTGTACCATATTTTTCTCCATATCCATGCACAAACAATAGTAGGAAAAAAATCGTTCTTTACTCAAAATAAGATCAATTGAATTTTCTGCGTCGCTTTATTCTGCCCTAAAGGAGTACTCACACGAGATTTTCGTGTTACGTTTTTTTTCGTGGCTATAGGTGCCTACGAGCCCGCAAATGATAAAATGGCAATTAGATTGTCCAAGGCAGCATAAATAATTACTTACAGCTCCATTTATAGCACCAGTTTCGTTTTCAGTGAAGCGAACACCGAGGCAGCCGCCATGACAGGAAGACGTCACTGCGCTCGTCGTGCTGTAGCCGACGGATGTCTGGGCACGCGCCGGGCCGGCATGTGTGAAAAAAAGGCTTCGGCTTAGCTCAGCCAACCTCGGACATGCAAAGCAAAAGCTCGGCTTAGTCTTGGTCAACCTCCGATGGCCACGGCTCGAGGAGACCGTTCGGTCCCGTGCGGCCGCGCTCACAGGAGCAGGAGGAGGCCCGGCCTCGCTTTCGTTCTCCTCTTTCGCGGCGAACGAGGCACAGTACGAGTGACATATCCCGAGGCGTGGGAGGTGGCGGGTTTGGTCGGCTGCCGATCAGCCGAGCGGCCGGAGCCGCTACGTGAGTAGAACGACTTAAAACGCGGCCTTGTGCGCAGCGCTGACCGCCGGCCCGGCGAATCACGGGATGCGCTTCGAGGGGTGTGTCGCCGCGGGTGTGCCTCCGGTCAAATCTTCCGCGAAACCGCTGGCCGAACGTAGTGAAGCTTTGCTTGAAAACTGCGACGTGATTCACAAGGTTTCCGGGAAAAGGGCGCGCCAGCAGCACCGCAGCCACCTCGATACGTCACGGGAGCCCTGACGTCGGCCGTTCGGGTCGAAGCGCAGATGACGACATGAGCCTGCTCCATGGCGCGGATGAGCTTTCTCGGGCCCGCAAGGACTGAAATTGATATAAAATATGTTCTACTGAACGGTTACGGTTTAAACTTCCGAGGGGCTATGTCCATACACAAATGGACCTTATTATATGGTTACCTGAGCTTTTAATTTTTGTGTCAGTACTTCTTTAAGTATAGCTTACTTTTCGGGTCACCCGCCGTGGTGGCTCAGTGGCTAAGGCGTTGCGCTGCTGAGCACGAGGTCGCGGGTTCGATTCCCGGCCGCGGCGGCCGCTTTTCTGATGGAGGCGAAAAGCAAAAACGCCCGTGTGTACGAGATTTCGGCGCACGTTAAAGATCCCCAGGTGGTCAAAATTAATCCGGAGCCCTCCACTACGGCGCGCCTCATCGCCTGCGTTGCGTCGGCGCGTTAAACCCTACAATCAATCAATAAATACTTTTCGGGTCGATAACTTCGCGGCAAGCACCCTTTCATCATAAATTTTGTTCTTGTTTCAACATTTTGTTTAAGCATAAGTGTCGGACGGCAAAAGTTACACTTGAGTTGGTTTTGTTAATACGGCCTCCCGAAGCCTCCTCAGGCGGTTTCTCGGAAGGCCAATTCCACCTTCCCACCTTCGTTTTGGGTATGAAATTGTGTGTCCATGTTTCTCTGTACAAGCTTAATAATTTGGGATTATTTGGACCCAGGCGTTTTCTCCCTCACTTCAAAGTGCACGGCCGAAGTCTCTTCCTTTGGTGGATCGAAGACAGAGCCGGGTGGACAGAATAGGGAGGGGCTGCACGGGCGCTTACCCTGAAGACTGGCACTGCGCATACTCAATCCCCGCTTTCACTAGCGACTGGTGTGACTCTGACTAATGCGATGTTAGCCTTCATTATCACATTGTTCCACGCATGTGGAACTTTATTTACGGGAAGGGTTCGGTTTCAGCAGGCGGTGGTGAGCGGTGACGAGCCGTATTTGCAGCCCGGTTCGCATTGTGCCGCCGCTCGCCGTGTCGCCTTCGTGCGAACGACGCCGGCGGCATGCATGCGGGTGTCTGCTTTCGTGCACATGAAACGTTCCGTGCAGGCTTGTGCGCTTCAACATGTTGTCGGGAGTCAAACGGCGCCTGTGTTCAACCTTCTTGTCTGAGAGTTCAGATGGTTGGTCACTCGCGGTCCGCTCAGCCGGCTCGCCGTGTGAATGCGCTCTCAGGATCGGACTAGAGTTCCTCTATATAGCTGCGGGAGCTATTAGAGGAACTCTAGATCGGACCGCGGTGGACCGTGACGTCGCATCACGTGGCCGATCGGACTGCGGACTGGGTTAGTCGTATGGATCGGCCTTAAGCGACGAGAGGTAGAGTAACTCCAACGAGTTTTAATCACTGCGGCACAGGGAAGGCAGAGGACATTTATGATTTTGTGGCTTAAGGGGCTACTGAAGCACTTTTAAAACCGGGTAAAACTCCACTTTTTACAATTTTTACATTGGTCAGTTAATGCCTATAAACTTTTTTCGGCGTTTGTAGCTTGGGGAGAGCGGTATTCGTCCATAAAGTTGATCCTACGCCCCGGCGCCCACTGCTCCCTCCCGCAGAGACGGAACAGCGAGAAAACGAGAGGCAGCGACCGGAAGTAGCGTCATATTCGGAAGACGGCCAGCGACGTGCGCCGCAGCTTCCGTGTGTCCCGGTTTTCTGCGCGAAGTTCCGAATTGGCAGGCGTGTAATCTGCACTTTATTAATCATTATTGTCTAGAGTTGCTTCCGCGTCGATTTTTAACCGTAATGCTACTGTGTGATTCCCTAAAGCGACTCCTAGAATAGATTCCCTGCCCGAGCGCCCGTGGCTACAACATTGCTTTCACGAGTAGTCGGGGCCGGCCGTGTTCTCGCATGCTCTGTGCTTCATACGCGAAGCGACGGGCTTAAACAAATACGGAGCTACCCCAAGTTCCTGATCCACTATTATAAGGGGATTTGAAAATTTGTGGGACCGCAGCTCACTGGGCTTCCCTAACGTTTTGCTCGTTTTCCCGGTCAACGTTGTTGGCTGTGTCGACAGCTTGTCTAAGTAGGTAGATTTTAAGAAGAAATCAAATAAGCTGGAAAGCATGAAGCGTTTTCTGCGCGCGGAAGCTGCGCACACTCGCCGGTCGTGCATGCCCGTACGGCCCACGAGACGGCTCGAACCGCGCATACCGCGGCAGCAACCGCTCTTCGCTGCCGCACAGAATCAAGGCCGTCGCGAAAAGCAAGGTAAACGTGCAAGATAGTGGATGATAGTGTGGTGAAAAATTGTGCTATGGATCGTCATCCGAGGTGATTTTGAAAGAGGTGATCGAATTTGTATTGCGACGCGGAGCGCCGACCCGTTTCGGAGGCTCGTCGACGGCACCAAATGAACCTACCAGAGCACGAGATGCGGCGAGAGGCCGATGGATGGCGTTACCTGCGCGCAATAATGAACACAGCACCAATCGCTAGAATGACTATCAACGTGAAAATAAGGTTCCACATGCGAGAAAGGGGATGATAGTGTGGTGAAAAACTGCGTTAAGGATAGTCATTCGCAATTATAGAGATAGCAGCGACCAAATATATGCCTTGGTGCTAAGACTAAAGTTCCCAACATCCGAGGCGATCCTTGCAACCCAAGCCGGCCGGAGCTGTTGGAGAAGGCGTTCTCCTAAAGCTCGTCGGGGACCAGCGTGCTGCGTTTGGGCTCCTCTACCTTTTGGGGGGCCACCAACGTTCGGTTCCCCTATTCTAAAACTGCGCATGTGCAGCAATGCCACGTTCCGCTGACCGGCCAAGCAGCGACCCGGCACCAGCACCTCCGCGCGACGCGGCGACCGGCGCCGGCCGCATCGCTAGCTGCTGCCTGCGCGCATCGCAGGCCGCTGCACAGAGCTTGTTGCCGCCTGTCCAAATGTAAAAACTAAGTTCCACGTTCGAGGAAGGGGATGATGGTGTGTTGAAAGATTGGGCTAGGAATTGGGACTAGATCTGGTAATGAAAGCGGCGAACCAATATCTGCACAACTTCCCTGCACCCGAGAAACAGAAGTCGGTCATGAATCGTTAAGGGAGAACCCCTTTCTAAAGCTCGCCGCAAGCGAACTTGTCGCGTTTATGCTTCCCTCAGGCTCTCCTATTCTAAAGAAAGATTGTGTGAGCCTTCCATTCACCAGAGGATCTTCTGGACCGCATCCGAACGGGAACAGAATTAGATCTTCAGGCCGAGCCGTCACCGCAGCGCCGGTGCTTCCGAATATGACGTCATCTGCCGCCGGCCAATCGCGCAAGGCAGCCAGGTTTCTGACCGCGCCCCCGGGCAGGGGTCGTTTATTATGACGAAAAAAGATTGTTTGGGTGCATTTACACATAAAATAAGCATGTTTTTCGAATTCAGCGTCAAGAAAACATATAGTAATGCCCCAACAAAATTTTTTTGAAAAGCTCTTCGTATTGGTCAGTTTAATCAAGAAGGGGACAATGGCAGTGTTTGAAAGTTTATTCTGTAGTGTCGAGGCCCGACCTAACGTTTTGTTTATTTTTTGCGTTAACTTTTCGTACCCTTTTTTTACAGCCAAGCTGTGTGCCTCTACCCTCCAACTGTTTCGTCCAGGTGGGCAAGAACGATCTCCGTCTGCAAAAACGCCAAGGCCTAGGACGCCGAGCGTATGCGTCAGACTAATCAGGCACACGGCAGAGAACTCAGAATTCGTTTAGGGAAACCACCAAAGAAGCAGCGAAACCGCATCATGGATGATAATGCGCCTGTGAACCCCCCTCCCCCCACCATGTGTTCCTGATAAAGATTATGCTTGGCGATTATCTTTGAAGGCTAGGCAGCACTAGTGTCACTAAATAGAGTAGTTCTTACCCAAGACGCCCAGTGCATGCCTCAGGCTGGGCAGGGCCCAGCATTTGTCGCATCCTTATTGGACACACTTGAGCTGCTTGAGCATCCTTATTGGACACACAATAGCAAGCGTTATCGTCGATTCGCATTCGGAACGACGTCAGTCACGTGCAGACGCTGAGAAGGGAGGACGAGCTAAGCCTGGCGGAGTTGACCGACTAAAACGCATAAACAACGAAGTGGCGGTTGGACCGTCGCATGAACCGTCGCGGTGTAAACAAATGTCACGTGATGCGAACCGACCAATGATCACGGCGGCGGCACGGAACAGCAGGAGAAAAGAGTGCCGATAGTCTGCACCCTTATCTAGTGACAGAAGCCGAGCGCAAGCGAGAAGCCCTTGGAGACGACAAGATTTCACACCCTCCTAGCTCCGTCACCATTTGTAGGGGCTTACAGCAACTTTCGCAGGGCTGGATGGCGACCAATTGTTTTGTGTAGGTGACGCAATGTGAGCCAGCGCCGGCGACACAAGCGTCGCTGGGAGAGGCCCTGTAGCGGTGGGCACGGCTGGAGACCGTGTCGCATGGCGCGCAGGACGAACCTCGCTGCGCAGGCGCGGCTCACGTCGCGTATCGATTGCTCCCCTTCCCCCAGTCTGCTCTGTACGCCCGATTCGGGCAAGCCATCGTATCTGAATGCCCGAGTTGTAGCTTCGATTAACATCCATGCCGTACTTTCGCGGACGCTTGGTGAGAACCGCTGATGGCGGACGGGTAGGAGGCACGGAAAAACTGAGAAATAAGCGAATAACGCTACCGCGTTACAAATAATTGTTACGAATATTTTCAGAAATAGAAAAAAAGGCCCGGTGTTGCAAGCCACGGCACTCAGCTGGAAAAGTGTTCAAGGCACGCGGAAGAAAGAAGTAAACAAGCAAACAAAACAACATTTGCACACAAGAGGGACGAAATATCACACATAAGACAAAAACTTTGCAGCAAG
This sequence comes from Haemaphysalis longicornis, assembly GCA_013339765.2. Lineage (NCBI taxonomy): Eukaryota > Metazoa > Arthropoda > Arachnida > Ixodida > Ixodidae > Haemaphysalis > Haemaphysalis longicornis. The sequence continues at coordinate 346,771,048 of CM023448.1, read as the reverse complement.
AAATAAAGGAAAAATTAAAATGCAACAGAAGATTTCCACGTGGCGAACACTAGCACTCAAACCGATAAAAGTTCAAGGACCAAACGTGAAATCAAACAAATAAACAACATCGTGTACAAGTAAGGAATACAGCGAAATACGGCACGCAAACTTTCAGTGAGGAAATACAGGCGCTTAAGCAACAACAGTTTTCAAGTCATTAGAGAACAAGGAAAATGACCTTTGCAATATATCAAGACGGTTGGAGCAGGCATTATATGAATATTTCATCCTGCTAATTGGCGGACGTCGGCTGCATAAAGCATCCGTTATGAAAGGCCGACATGTTCGGAGAAGAGTTTTCCGCACATTGACAACAAGTTTAACCATGAATAAGGTGAGCAAGAAAGATGAGATCAGCTCGCATTGGTCGACACCAAAGAGAAGTTATAATTTCAAGAAAAGACATGCTGCCATTTGCGTCAGCTTGCCCTTTCTATGTGGTCACTGTTGGACTTGCAGGTGCAATTCCGAAAAAAATGATCCGTACTCGAGAAGAGGTAAGCGGAGAGCCGAATACGACTTTAGGAAAGTAGGGAACCTGAAACCTCTGTGTGCAAACAGATGTGGAAAATTATCGTAAACAAGGAAAGGAAAGCCACCAGCAGGCGTAGTTTCTCTCACGTAAGGGTGGACACCGGAACGCCTGCTGGTGTGGGGGGGGGGGGGGGGGGGATGGGGATGGGGAACACAGCTGTACATGAAAGGGAGGATAGAGAGGAGAGGATAGATATAAAAATCTATAAAGATCTAACAAACATATATGTGCAATATATACAAGGTAAACTATAAAACACGAGGACAAAAAACTAAAAAAAAACAAAGCACGCACGCACACACGCACGCGCGCACAGTTTAGTGTATGTGGGGAGAAAGCGGAGAGCCGGGTCGTCGATGAGCGCTAGGCGGTGTTTTCGCTCGGCTGTCCACACTCACCCCAGCATCCGTGTGGCCCGGACGGGTGGTGGGGCCTCTCCAGCAGCCAACCTCGGGTCCGGGTGCTGGGCTCGTACATGTCGCTGTATCAGTAGGCGGGCGTCATCCGCAGCTGCGTGGGCTGCCGTGGGCGAAGGGGGCAGCTCGTGGGCGTCGGCTGCCAGTTCGTCTGCCCGCTCGTTGCCCTCCAGCGTCAGCCTCAGGTAATAATATGCGTAACGCGGAACGAGAAAGTCGAGGAGGAGGATGAAAAATATTGGTCGCCATTCCGCCGCCCTGCGAAAGTGGACGTCCAGCGAAGCCACAACAAATGGTGTCGGAGGAGGGTCTCGGCGGGCTTGTCGTTTGCGCTCGACTAGTGTCACTAGACAAGGGTACAGAGTACCGGCACTCTTTCCTCCTACTGTTCCGTGCCGCCGCCATGATCGCTGGTCGGTTCGCATTACGTGACATTTGTTTACACTGCGACGGTTCATGGGCGCCGGCAATTTGTTATTACGCCTTTTAATCGGTCAACTCTGGCAGGCTTACCTTGACCTCCGTACTCTGGAGCTGCACGCGATTGACCTCGTTTCGAATGAATTTCAGCAGCAGAAGTGCGTCCAAAGATGCCGTTTTGCTGCATACTCGGTAGTGTTGTAACAAACGACCCGGCCAAAGTTCTCACAACACTGATAAACGACCAGATGGCCGGCGTTGCTGACTTGCGTGCCTAACGGGCGGCACTAGATAATGCTTATCTAGCGGCACTAGGCTCAGCTTCCCCGGTGGTAAATTCTGGGTCCTGCCTAGCCTAACGCATGCGCTCGCAGTCTTGGGCAAGAACTGTTCTATGTAGTGAGACTATTCCTGCGTACCCTTCAATGATAATCTGCAAACATAATACATAATCTTTACCAGGAACACATGTTGGGAGGGTCCCATTGTTCACAGACGCCTTATCCATAATGAGGTTTCGATGCTTGTTTTGTGGTTTCCTTAAACAAATTTTGAGCTCTCTGCTGTATGCCTGATTAGCCTAACGCATGCACTAGGCGTCTTTGGACTTGGCGTTTTTCCCCACGGAGGTCGTTTTTGCCCACGGCGATGAAACACTTAGAGGTTAGAGGTATGCAGCTTTGCTGTAAAATATTCGACGTTTCGGAACCGCATACGGGTTCCTTGTTTATTGAATTAGACAAGAAGTCGTCGCCACTTATGCAGCCAGACGTGACGCAAAGAGCACGCGCAGACGGCCGGCTTAGTCTCTTTTGTCCGGTTGATCGTGGCTGACTTTGACTGAATGAAAAGAGATTCCAGCAGCCGCTGGGATGACACCTTCTTTTCCCGAGCTAAAATAGCGGCGTTGTCCCAGTCAATCCTGTGAGAATTTTTGTGCGCATGTTCCGCAATGGCGTATGTCATGTGACAATTATTCCTCACATCACGTTGGTACTCCTTCAGTCGTCGTGAAAATTTCCGTTTCGCCAATGTAACGTGATGGCAATCAGCGCATGGTAGCTTGAATAGTATTCCTGCAGGAACGAATCACTAAGCACTGAACAGACGCGTGCGGCGCGCGTTATCAAGGACGACACAACGGACTTCTTGTGGCCGAGGGGGTGCCAAGAGGCAAAATTCAGGTAACGGACCGTGTGTGTGGGCTTCCTGGACAGTGAGAAAGTGAGAGCGCCCTCAGCTCGTGGCATTGCCTTTGTGGCGATGCTGCTATTATTCCGCAGGCTCGTGACAGCTTGCCTCTCTGCTGCCGATTCTCGCACAATGTCTTCGTAAACCGGAGAGCACGCCAGTAGCACGGGTGCGCGATTATTGTCGTACTTCAGAGAGAAGCTGGCCGACCACGCGCTCGACCGCACAGATTGCATTTCATGGCGTCGGTGGTGTTTCCGTGTTGAAACTCGAACCACGGGACAGAACCTCAGCCTCCTTTTCGTTCGGTGTGTACGTAGACAGGGTGATGACGTCTTGTACGCCTGGCGACACATCCGGCCGGAGTGCCTGCAGTTTCCTGTCTTGCCACGGTCTTGCGAGATAGGACTGACTACCACAAGAAGATGCTGGCCCTACAGACGTACGCTCTTCTAGCTCATGACCCAACAAGCGAGCTACAAATTCAAGAACTGCTAATCAGGCTTTTCAAGCTATTTTGAAGCTAGTCCCTCCGCACCACAAGGGCCTCTAGCAAACGTTGATCTGCCCCAACGGTCCATCTCCGTCAATTTACGGCCTGCCGAAAATACGCAAGCCTAGCGTTCCACTTCAGCCTATCGTCGACTTCCCAAGGTCACTGATCTATGGACTATCAGGCTGCCTTCACCAAGTGGTCAGCACTATAGTCGGTGAGACCCCCACGCACGTCGAAAACTCATCTGCGTTTTTTTCGAAGCTGAAGGACATAACTCTTGACAGAGAATAACAGCGCTTAAGCGGGACGAAAGAAAGATTGACAAGACAAGACAAGACAAGTCAGTGGCTTGTCTTCTCAATCTTTCTTTTGTCCCGTTTAAGCGCTGTTATTCTCTGTCAAGTATGTACCAACAACTTAGACATAACTCTAACTGTAGATAACGTCATGATTTCGTTTGACGTCGTCTCTTTTCACTAGTATCCCAGTGGAGTTCGCAGTAGCCATGTGCAGAGCTCGGCGTACTCACTCGTGAGTACACTCATTTGTACTCAAACTCACGTGGCAGTGGTGACGACGACGAGCGGACAGCGACGATAATGGCCTTCTTTGCGTTTCTGCAGAATCGGCGCCTGCTGCAAAGATCACCCGGAATGGCTCGGTCCAGTGACAACTTTGCCCACGGACGACGTTCAAGCAACCCGAACAAGGAGGGGTGACCATCAGCGCGCCTGCGCCCTGCAGCCTCGCTCTGCAGCGACGCACCGCAACGACGCACTAGAAGCTACAAAAAGAGCCCGCACCGATTGCCCGGCCTCACTTGGCAGTGGTGACGACGACGAGCGGACAGCGACGATAACTGCCTGCTTTGCGTTTCTGCAGGTTTGTGCAAATGCTTTTTCTTCTTTTTGGCCTAACTGCCGTAACGTTGGTCGTCACTGCTGCCAAGTTATTGCTGTAAAGTGTATGTCCTGGCTGGGAAGCTATGGCGAAGGAATGGTCTAAAATCAAGGAGGAAATACGCAAGGAGCTAAATGAGGTGAAAGATGACACCCAAAAGGAACTCAAAACATTTCCAGAATCCATTGAACGAAGCCTACGCAATGAAATTAGGGAGTTGCGAGGCGGGGTAACGGAAGCAACTAAAAGCATCGAATATGCCCATCAAGGAGATGAAGGGAAAACTAGAGAATGAAATCGCTAAGAATTTAAAACTCACAAAGGAAAACGGATCACTGCGGGAAAAGTGCACGGGGCTTGAACGAAGCACTACATAATTCGAGAAACGACTATCCCTTGTTGAGCAGTACTAACGCAATACGATCTCTAGATTAAGGGTGTTGTAGAGGTTGAGGAAGAGAATGTTACCGACCTAGTAATAAAGATTGGAAGCGCCATCAAAGAGCAGATTCTAGAATCGGACATTGAAGCTTGCCATCGGGTGCCAACACGCCACCCTGGCAAAAGCAACATCGTTGTGCGCTTCAAGTCCCGGATGAAGCGCGATGAAACGCTCCAAAAAGCAAAAAAGACGCGAATCACAAACGCAAACGTAGGACTGGAAAGCCAAGCATCCATCTACATAAATGAGCGCCTGACCCCGAGCAACAAAACGCTTCTTGGGGCCGCGAAAGCAAAAAAAAAAAAAAAAAATTACCATCTTCCCGTAGGGGAAGCCTGAGTAGTATGCGAAGCAGCCATGGGAACGATTGAAGTTCCCATTAGTTTTCAGTTCGTCGTTTCCGTTGACGTTCAGCTTCGTGTGCCTTCGTTGTATCAGTAGCCTCTTGACGTAGTTTGAATGAGTGAAGGACATAAGGCGCGTTCGTAGCACATGCTCCCGTCTCGGTTTGTAGCGCAGTGGGAAGAGCGCCACGTACCTCCCGTTGCGGCCAGAGAAGTAGTAGGATCGAAACCGGGCGCGCCGCCTAACTATTTCTTTTTATAGTGGACTGCGCTGACGTCAGCCCAAACACTGACAGGGCTGAAGAGACGCGCATGCGCAGTAGAGTGCGGACGGCGGACAACGACAACGACAACGAGGGAGGGTGGGACACAGCCCCAAGCATGAGATGCTTCGCATCTAAAAGAGGCAGGTTTTCTGGAAGCATGTGTGGACGGAAAACGGTGTTGTCCTAGCTCGGAAGACCGACGATTCTGACGTTATTCGAATTTACTCGCATGATGACCTATTGAAAATGGCGTAATAGGCTTCGGGTACTGCGAAAAAACACCAACCGGTAAATGAATGACGTCCCTCTTCTCACACCTACGAAATTTAATGCATCAATTGGGAAAATAAAAAAGAAATGTGTTCATGTAATGCATTTCAACATGCAGTCCGCCATTAACAAAGGGGACAGCTTATCAAGCATTCTTGATAGCTTAGTCTGCTCCTTTGATGTGATATTTCTTACTGAAACTTGGTATCGCTCTGATGGTGACGTCATTCGCATGCCTGGATACAGAGCAGTTTTTCTCAATCCGCCGCGCAAACATGGTGGGGGCGTTGCCATGCTAGTAATTAACGAAAGGCTTACATGTGAGTTGTTTTCTACGCACATTCTGAGCAATGACAATATAGAATTACTCACAGTACGATCCGGTCAAAACATTTTTTCTGTCGTTTATCGCCCACCCCAAGGAAAAAGTATCTACAATAAAGTTCTACAAAATTAGTTCATACACACTCCTTACACCGAGTCTATAGTTATTGTCCTTCCTACCACTCCCTAGTTGTGTCCTACGACTGTGTCCCCAATGGACTGGCCTACCCCGCTGTCGTCGGCGCTGACGCGTCGCACCCGCTGCGTGGCCGCGACTCGATGGTAGCCGTCCTCGCCTCGCTTCGATGCCGGCGTTCGTTCCTTGGACGGCGTGGGCCCCGCGCGTCCTGAAGTGTCTTCTGTGGCCACCCCTGGTAGCCGCTGCCGCTGGCGGTCCCAGGTAGTCTCGGCCCCAACGTATCCTTTCGGGGCTGTCGAGACGAAGGTCGACGGAGCGTGGACGTTGGCCGCAGGTGCCCGACCGCTGCCGCTGGGGCCGCGAGGACGCAGGTTCGTGCACGTGCGCCTACGGGATGCCGCATCCGATGTGAAGTCGGCCCGCTCCCGCCCAGGCTCGGATGGCATGGTCGATGGCCTGGCCGCGTCCCCCGCTCACGTGCTCCTTTCGCCTCCTGGTTTCTTGCCTCCCACTTCTACTTGTGCGCTCCGCTTTTAACCCCTCTGGGCTTGATCGCGGCGCACTCTCATTGGCTCCTTGCCTTTTCGTGCCCATATTTGGTCGTCATGCCTCTGGCCTCCTGCGTGGCGTTCTCTGATTGACTGACCAGTGCGCTGCCATATTTGACCATGATGCCTCGGTGTTTCGGCGCGGAGTTCGTTCATTGGTTCGGACCTGGCGCGCCGTTCAAATGGCCGTCTCTTTGTTCTTTTTTCTCTTTGGGGTGGCTTTCATGCATTCCCTCTCCGGGGGTGCCCTTGACACAGGAGAGCTGTTTGAAATGTACCGACATATCCCTGCAGGTCTGAACAAACATAGTGTTACTGTATCTTTACTGTAGACGTGACTCGTTTTGCTCAATAAAGCTCCATACTTGTTAGAGGCCTGGTATAAAACCAGCACGCGCCTGTACACAGATTAGGTTATTTGGAACTCAACTAACATTTTTTGCGCGCCATAGTGCATGTCGGCATACTTTCATGCCGGCATACTTTCAAAGTAATGTGAAACAATACTTTGACTGATCGGCAAGGTTGCAAAAACTGATTTACCTTACATATGATTACTGGAATCGTAATGCCTTCTGCCAAAGCCGGCAGCCCCGAAGGCCTGGAATTTGTTTTGGTCTTGTATTTTCCCTGTTGTCGGTTACTTACAGCCAGCTGTTCCCTTTGTTCGAAATATTGCTTTATACAGAAGCTGACGCCTAGCTCCGACTTTTCGCGCTCCGCACAGGACCGGATTCGCAAGGAATGGGGCGACGCCGGCAATGTTTCTTCTGTATACGGGCATCCAAAACTATACTTTAACTCGTGTCTTGAGCTAGTATATGCGATTTTAAGTCCATTATTTATGATAAAGAGTTACACACACGCAAAATCTGGCGCGGAAAAGCATCAGACGTCAACCGACGGAAAGAAACAGCAGGAAGCGCGAGCCCGGGTGAAGCAGACGACAAATGAGAGCCGACGTCACGGAGGCGCTCTAGGCAGCGCCGCCCGTGGTTGCACTCACCGCCAATAGGCGTGCCTTGAACAGAAAGACGGATAGGAAGGGTTGCCATGCGCCGACGGCCACATGCGCTGGCCACGGTGAGAAGTGCTGTTTTGTTAGGAGAGAGCGTGAGGCCGAGATACTTGCTCCAAGAATTGGTCTCATCTAGAGCTTGCTGCATGAAAACACGCTACACTGCAACAGCCTGTTTCAGTGTAGCAGTTAACATTTTAACGAAACTGGTTGAGTTTATTTCAAAGGCGCTGCCTGAAGTGTGACAGATATCCAGCACCCCGAGCCAAGAGGTAATTTTCCGCTAGGGATGTGCTCAATTTTTTCCGTGTTAGTGTGACCGGTTTTTGTTTTGTGCAGTGTGCGGGGCTGCAATACCATATGAATAGCATTTTCTAGTATGGTGTGTGCAGTGTGCGGGGCTGCAGAATGATTTAGGCACATTGTGGTAGCTACCGTGTCCTAATTCGGTGTGCGGGACTGGAGGTCTCTCGTACAAGAGTAACATGCACTGACGGTCGTCTGTCTTTGCCTTGTACAGTGTGAAGGACGTAGTGGCATGCCGTTTCTCTCCGCTTTTGAATCGTTGCGAGATATGCTTCGACAAGCTAGTCGCAGGTGCCACATTTTTGTTGACTGGTGTCAGCTATATAGCGTTCGTAGACCGTTTTTCTGGACTGTGCGAAGCCACATAGTATGTGCGCTGTTTACCTTTTCTCTTGGCAGTGTGCGGGGCTGCCTTAGCGTGTCTGTTTTATTTGTACTGATTCAGATTTACTTTTGTCATTGGTGCTACACCAGTTCGCCATTAGCTTGCTGCCTGCGATTTGGATAAGCGTGGATAGTTTGGTTTTGTGCTAAATGTCACTGTTTTTTTTCTGATCAACAAATTGGTTTTTTATAAAAAATACCTTTAGGCTTTCGCTCCTATTTATTTATTTTTATTGGCGGTTAACCTGCCATAGCTTGGCTGGAGCGGGTTTCGTTCCCCCATTTTTTTTTACGGGGAACATGGAATGAATAAAGGAATGAAGGCGGACACTTTGGACGTGAAGGTCCTGGTGAACAGACCATACCGTGATGTCGTCTGCATAGATGATACTATAGATGTTTGGAACAGCACCAAGTCGCCAGGCAAAAGGTATCATGGCCATGTTAAAAATCAAGGGGGCCAGGACAGATCCTTGAGGCACACCACGACGGGACTGGAAGGAACCGGTGGGAGATCCATTGAGACGGATAGAGAAGGTGCGGTTTCGTGGATATAAGGAAATGAAATCACATAGGCGGGATGGACGGTGAAGGAGATGAAGTACCAAAATGACGGCGGCGTGTCCAAGGTGATCTTACGCTTTGTGAACGTCCATACCGAGCACAGAGCGAACACGGTGGGATCGGCCACCAATAAGGATCATCTCGGAGAGATGGCCCAGACCATCCTCTGCACCAAGGTAGAGACGAAATCCAATCTGGCAGGGGTGGTATAGATGGAGCACGTCGAGCCAACACTGAAGGCCTGTGGCAATCATTCGTTCCAACAGCTTCCAAATGGTCGCCGTGAGCGCTATTGGTCGGAGGTTTCGGATATCTGTTCTCGGTTCACCGGGTTTCGGAATTGTGATAACATCCGCTTGAAGCCAGGCCGGAGGGATCGTACACGTGAGCCAAACGCGGTTGTACGCCTCTAGCAGTCCCTCCAGAGAAGAATCGTCGAGGTTCTTGAAAGATTCAAATTTTACTCCGTCAGGGCCGGGAGCTTTGTGGAGTGCAGCCATGTCAGTGGCCGGGGTTAGTTCCGCCATTGTAAATGGTGAGAGTATACACTCGGTTGCTGCTTCCGATGGCGGCGTACCAGCACCAGGCGGAAGAGGGAATGGAGGGGGCATGATGGCTGGGTTCAAGTCAAAATCGGGGTGTAAAGTATGAGTCAGCGTACCTGCATATTGCAACCATCTCTTGTTGGAGGTGAGGAACGCTGACGCAGCAGGATCTCAGGACCGTGGTGATCGCTCCAAAGAATGAAAAATGCGCCATATGGAGCGTAGTCCAGACTGGGGCGCTAACGAAGCGCACACGTCAAGCCAGCGCTGGCGGGACAGCCGGTGTTCATGGCGACGAGCCGCGGGAGTGAGCTGTTTAAAGGAGCCATGAAGAGAAAACACAAGTTTGGTTCATTCGAAAGATTGCCTCGTTAGAACCATAACGACACCACTTATAACGCAAACTTCGCTCAAATAAGCTACATAATTAGGAAAAAAGGAAATGACCATGCGACCCACCAGCTCATTTTCCGCAACAGAACCTATGATGTCACTCGAGAATGCTCTGCGATTGGCGGAGGCCGGCAAAAGCAAACGCATGTTAGGCAGGGCTTACACTTTGCATAGCGAGCTAAATGCCCGTGAAACATACTGCACATTCTTTTTATGACAAGAACTGTGGAGTAAACGGTTGAAGTTCCGAACGAACACGGAAGCGTGTGCGCCAATGCGTACGAAACTACCGCCGGCCGAGCTCGACATCTCGCCGTCGCGCAGACGAATGTTCGGGTTCGAGGCTCTTAGGGGCCAACGAACCGTTCCAGCACGTACAGCCGCGACCTTGCTTGGTATCTTAATCCCTTGACAGGAGGTTGGCCGTCATATCGCCAACCAGCAAAGGTAAAAATAGAAACGAGGGGAGTAAGGAACAGCAAGAAGCGACGAGATAGTGCCAGTCGTCGCAGAAGTTTCGAATGGTGTTGGCTTGCTGCTGTCGTTACGAGCTCGTTTCCAGTTTACAACCACTGAAAACTTCAGGTTGTTCGAGTACTTTACAATGAAATTTCGTTGCTGCGTTTTGAAATGTCCATGTAGTACGGGCAAATCGTCGAGGGAGTGCGGCATCCTCGCCGGTGAGGAGATCTCCTTTCATGTGCTGCCCAACGACGAACCTCGGCGAAGCAAGTGGCTACGTTTTGTGAACTTTGCAAACGGAGGAGAAAGAGAGCTAAAGGAAGTACGAGTGTGCTCGCTTCATTTCCGAGGAAGTGATTACGGCAGGGACCCTTACGTTAGCTCACTTCTGGGACATGCTGGCGCTCGTCGCCGACTTCGTCAAATCGCCGTCAAAGCGCTCTGACCTTGGGGGAAAAAATTCCGTACACACCGCGCATTGACGCTCGTATCTTTCTGGTCTAAACAAAGAGTTCGCGCAAACGGCTTTCCATACACGACACCGGCCAACTGGCATAAGCGATACTGCTACTGAAATTGAACTATTATTAACCGTAATAAAAATACGGCACATATGTACCAGTCTGTATTCGTCCGTCGCGACGGGGCTGACGAGGCAGCGGTGCCGACGGCAGGGCGTTCGTCTGTTGTGGCTATCGCGGAATGGTCGCTTTTCCGTCCACCGCGTATCCCACAACTCCTGCCGCTCGTGCACTTAGAAGCATTGAGCGTTCAAGTGGTGTGAGGTTGTTAAATGCAAGCCCGAGCTCCTCGGCGAGAGTTTTGTTCTCCGGATCAGGCGATTCCATGACTAGGGCTGCGGGTGCACTAGGTTTTACTAGTATTTTAAAAAATGGCCGCCGTCTCGGTCGACTCCTGCACGTGGGTGCTATATGGAGTCGACATACTAAGTATCTGTTTCATCTCGTATGACGCCATTGTTCACGTCACGAAATGTGCAATTTTAGCGGGAGATTTAAAATTTTGACTTATTGCCTTATTTCTCAGTGAATAAAGCATCATTTGCTTCCGGGAAAGCGCTTGGGGTACTATGAAACACGTAATCTTTCGAATAAAACAAACTTTTGTTTTCTCTTCATGGCTCCTTTAAGGCGGAGTTTGCAAGTCGGAAAGTTGGGATGGCGACCAGCGAACACTTCTGCCTGGCGGCGCTGCGCCCACATCTGAAGGAGGCGCAAATCAGGGTTAGGGCGGCTCTTGTCAACCCAGTTTAGAGTTGTAGAAGCTTCAAGAGCCCTTTGTACGGATGTTAAACGGTCCTCTTGGAATGTTGATATTCTACTAATCGACTTCCGAAACTCGTCCCACTTGATAATATGACATTTACGACGTAGGCGACGAGAGGGCGAAGATGAAAGATCTAGGTGAATGGGATGATGGTCGCTACCCCTGCAGTCTGGCTCCCGCCGCCAAGTAACGGCCGATGGACCAAGCTACCAAGCTAGGTCTGCAGAACGTGGTGGCATACGGGTAGACGTGGAGCGGTGAGTCGACTGGTTCGTGTCATCAAGTAGAGTGAAGCGAGCATGCTCCATGATCTGGAGGAGATCTGAACCTCGCACACTCTCCATGTCATAGCCCCAGGCTGGGTGCGGAGCATTAAAGTCACCGACGATGAAGATGGGACAACTGGGATGTTGTGCTCGTACATGCGAAATCCACCCAAACCGAACACGCGAGGCCTGACCACTGTGAGGACGCGCATAGCAGGATGCAAGGATCACTGCACAGTAACTTAGTTGAACTTTCACCGCAACAGTTTCTTGCCACGGGGAGCACCAGCTTTGAAGGTCAACGGCTTTCTGGGGAAGGCGCGTGAGGACATATACCACCGGTTTACCCCGTGACGTTGGTGGGGCGTTACGGTGGTCAGTGATTGTTGGAGACGCATAGCCGGTAAAAAAGGGGACACCGGGTAGGCAATTCGCTTCCTGATGCAGTAGCGCCCATGCACGAAGTGAGCCTAGGCGAAGGCGCTCCTTAAGTTCACCGACTTTTGGGTGGAGGCCCCGACAGTTCCATTGTAGTTAGTGTCCTTGCGTGTAGTTGCAGGTACGGCTGTGCATAATTTAGCGGAGGCAGGCTGCGAGAGTCGTGGTTAATATTTGTAGCTTCTGCACCACGTAGTTAAGAATGGAGCGAGCGTCAGACGCTGACGAGATCGAGGCTGCTGCTGGGGATGATGCAGGAGGAGGTGGAGGCAAGGGAGAAGTTAACAGAGGAGGTACAGCTTCACTTGAGTTCTATTTTTCAGCAGCACGCTTAAAGCGTCTCTGTGCCAGCAGCTGGGCGCGACGAGCGGACAAATTGGCAAGCTCCGTTTGTAATGCCTGGAGGCGAAGATCTGTCTCTTCTAGGGCAGGGGAATTCTGGTCGGCCTATTTAAGACAGGACCGCTGACGAGGTCGACGCAATCGCACCACCTGGCTGTATGAAAGCGAATTCATAGGTGGTGTGGCCGATACCGGTTCTGGTACGTGATTGCAATATCGTCATCGTCGTTGAAAGCTAGGAGTTTGTATCGGTTTGAAAGCGGGAGCCGTTGACCAACCTTGGAGGCCTAGCAGCTCTTCACACGCGTATGTGGCTTGGCGTTAAGCTTCGTCGGACACTTCCTGCCTGTGATATCGTGATAATCAGACTTGCACCGCCCCCAAAGAAATTTAGGGACATTTTCGTCTTCAGCAGCCGCGTTCGGATTCGCCAGGGTTTGAGCAGGCGGTGGATTTGGGCATGAGGTGCGCATGTGACCCTGTTGCAAGCATTGGTAGCAAAATGCTGGCCTCGTCTTGTAAGGCCGGGGGCGAAGGATGCATCCGTCGTATATGCATCCGTCGTTCCACCGGTGGTTCCGGTGGAACAAGAACAGTCACGAGGCATGTAGGACGACTGCCAAGATTCCGGGCTAGGAGCACTTGATGCGTCTCGCATCGGATGGTGTCCCGGAGCACGTCGGAGGGCACACCGGCATCGACGCCCGAGTCAACATAACGGCGGACATGAGTACCACCTAGGAGGTAAGCTTGTACAGGCAGGTGAACTCTGGGGGAGACTGGTATGTAAGTGAGGCTGTAGAGCTTGTGAACTGCCTCTAATGATGCTACCCACACAGAAATTGAGTTGGTATCTCGATGGAAAGCGTAGCCATTGTGACTCTGAGGAGGAAGACATGCTGATAGCGTCTTCAGAAGACATTTCGTCGTGATTTGGCGGATGTTGAAATTCTGCTTTGGTTTGAAGGAAGCTTTGCAGGAAGCTGGTTGTGCATCTTTAGTGCTTGATGGGAGGCCAACGGGATTCAGGCGGCAGGACACCTTATCTGTCAGAGTGGACGCGGTTGCCTGCTGGAAGGTCCATCGGGACATTAGCCTCCCGACTGACGCAGCACTAAAGTTGAAGACTCGGTGCAGAGGCGTTTGTCGGGGGGTTCAGCAGACTCACCAGTGACATTGTTGGGCTCTTGCGGCCATGGAGGGTAGCTTCTGGCATCCATGGGGCAGCTGTCGTCGCCCTGGGGCGTCAGAGACGTCGGACACCGCATGAGACGCCGGATCCATTTGCTTTTCTTGCAAAACAAACTATGCAAGACTGTTGCCTAATCCGCTAAACTGGTAAGAAAAATGCAGATAACATTGGCTTCAATAGAAGTTGGAAATATGCAAAACGCGGGCCCAAATGTTCGCGTTCCAGCTATTTTTTTCGTTCAGATTAAAGCTTTTGCTGCAAATTCAAGGTAGTAAAAGCGATACACTTAATTTATAATCGAGTTCTCACGCCAGAGCCGTTACTGTAGAGCAAAAAATATCCCCAAATGTGAATATTCTAAAATAATTCTAATATGCTCATTGGGTCTCCTGCTCCCCCCTCCTCCTCCACCCCTTTCCGTCCTCATCATCCTAATGAAAGTTCTTTGGTAGCCTTCTCACGAAGGGTTTCTTTTTTTCGCGGCGTGTTTTTATACTTCTGGCATGCTGGGTCGCACCAGAAACCCGTAAAGTTTATTGGTGGAGGGGCCAACATAGACACAAGGGCATGTATTTTTCTCTACCCGTAAGGCTGGAGAGGGTAATATCGGCCGTGTGATGCTCCGCAGAAGCGAACCAAGAGACATGAAAAGAAGATGACACTGTGTGCCTGGTACGCATCCTTGTAACATTTCTATTGTTGTAATCGATGTCATGAATTCAAAATCAGCATAGGATTTTCAGCTCTCGAGACGTCGTATTCTATGGTGCGTTCCAACTTCTGATACACAGAAACAAGTGTGAATTTTATACTGTTGCATATGCCAAGCACACTCAAATCAGACCACTATGTAACGCCCATGTTGTTCAGTCAGTAGTTCTGCAGTCAAAAACGTATTTCGACAAGTGCACACCCAAATGTATCGGCTAACGCCCGGAAACATCGCAGAACGTCTGATATCGCACTTGGAAACGAAACATACTCATTTGGGAACTAAAAAAATATAAAGTACTCTTTCTTTTGAACTAAAACATTCAGATCTTGAGAAAGGTGTGCGGGCCAGTGAGAAGACGCATGAATTATCCCGCGCATGCGTTTCCATTCTAGGCATCACGGCAGTTTGTTTCTCACCTTCCACCCATACGCGAGTTCAACCGAGAAAATCCGTCTTCGTACTCCTGCACCGTGTGAAAGGGGCTACAAATAATATTCACAGGGTGCGGCGAGAAAGGAGGGCTCCCCAGTCACGAACGTGCTGGCGCTCGGTGACCGACATATAGTGTTGCACGTATCTGCCGAAGGCGGCGCTGGATACCGCTGGCTCTGTGACGCCCTGTGGGCAGTTACCAGTGCTTATACAGTCGGATTAAACTCAAGAAAAATGCGCATTTTCCTCGTCAAAAGGCCCCCTTCCAGCCAATGGGGTGGACGTGCTAACGTGACGTCACGGCTGACCACCTCCACGCCGCGCTCACGAAAGAAATCAAAGAGCGTGTTCCTCCGCGCATACGGACTTCTACCAAAATGGCCGCCTCCAAGTCTACACATCGGCGTCGTCGTGCTCACTGAGGGTGACTTTAGTGCCGTTCATTCGAATTCGTATCCCAAAGTGTTCCTTGAAAATCCTTATTCGCGTGTTGTGTGCACTGTTCTTAACATGCTCGGTAACGACGATCGCTGCGGTGTTTCGTCTGCTGCGTGAGCACTCGGCTTTGCCGGGGGACAGCTGCCGCTGCAGGCAGCGGAATCTGGAATATTTGCGCAGGTAATCGGCGCTTCAAAACGTTGTATGATTCAAAGCGGTCGTCATCATGCTGTGCGGGCGTTCGGTCTTGAGCGTGAAGTGCTTCACGTTCTACCGTTCAGTCCCTTTTGCGTCTGTGCTACCCACGATATCGCACCAGTGACTGTAACAGGTGGCGATCACTCCTTGTTTATTTTTTTGTTGATTACGCCAGTAAGTTGTAAATAATACTGTTATGCTTAGCGCACGACGTTAATGCCATGGAGAGTTATGTACGGGGCGAAACGCTAACAGCGCGACACTCGCGCGCTTCATTCCGTTAGGGCATATGTGGAGCCATGTGTCCCAGTCCATGCCGGGCGCAAGCGTGTTCGCCCAGATTGTGATCAAGTAGACAAATAGACGCTGAATTTACGCACTTTTTGACCATGTATGCATACGAGCTGTAGCTTAGCGGCGTAATGTGATTAAAATGCCACCTTCTCTATTTTGATTCTCGGTTGCGCTGAGATTCAATTGTTAAATGTGTTAATTGCAACTAGCTTGTTTTCATCGCTTGTATTTCGTCAGAGGAGTGCTTCAAGTTGTTGTTTCAAACAAAAATTCTTTGTGAATTAAATACGAATAAGGATGTGCTTAGCAAAGTAAAGTTTGACATCTACCTGAACGCAGCCGTACGGCTACAAAGGAAAGCTATACAGCTTTCTCGGAAACTTCGCAGTTGAAGAAAAATTCGTCCTGGTCTAGGATTCGAACCCGGGACCACCACTTAACCGGAGCAGTCACTCTACCAAGTGAGCTAACCAGGAGGCTAGCCGTTTGTATCGCGAGAGCGAATTCATCAACAACTCGAAGCAAAGGACAGCTGTTGAGAACAGATTTTAGGGGAAATACCCAATGTGGAGTAGCCGTACGTCTGCGTTCAGGTGGATAGCAAACTCTTTTGCAGAAACTTACTTCACCTTGGGGATTTCCCCTAAAATCTTTTCTCAACACCTGCCCTTCGCTTCGAGTTGTTGATCATTTTGCTCTCGCGATACAAACGGCTAGCCTCCTGGTCAGCTCAGTGGGTAGAGCGACTGCTCTGGTTAAACGGTTGTCCCGGGATCGAATCCTGGTCCTGAGACCAGGACGAATTTTTTTCTTCAACTGCGAAGTTTCCGAGATAGCTGTATAGCTTTCCTTTGTAGCCGTACGTCTGCGTTCAGGTGGATGTCAAACTTTCCTTCGCAGAAACTTAGTCCACCTTGGGGATTTCCCCTAAAATCTGTTCTCAAGGATGCTCTTTGAGTTCGCATTAAGTCTCTGATTATGAAGATTCCACATGATTATTACCAGTGTAAGTTCAATTTCATTGTCTCACTTATGTTTCGTAAATAAGCTGCGCTTCGCGATAGGGACTTTCAGCAGCCAGATTTCACCGGTATGGCCAGCTGCAACATTGCATGCCAAGACATGAAGCGCATCAGTGAAATCAAATAAGCCCCCTTTCAGCTTGTCCTGCACATGATCATGCATATTATGCTCCACCAAATCAGAACAGAACGGGTTGTAAACAGTTAAAGTAGTTTATTTCATCGAAAAGCATCACAAAAACACGTTGATGAGGCGCCTGGACCCATAGCCTGTACGGCTAGTATTGGATCAATTACAGAAATACTTTCAAAAATACAATCCTGGGCAAAATTGGTTAACTGTTGCACACGAGTAAAAATAATTGGCTGCAAGTTCTATGCACTGTTTAGTGTGTTTTCACGATAGTGATTCTGACATTCATATTATCGGTTCTGGTTTATGGTACTTGAATTCTTAATTAACGTTTTAGGGACGGCAACATATTTGGTATTGTTTTGATAGAGTTTGGGATGTTATTCCATATTTTTGCTCCCATGAAGGAAAAGAGGCGCTGGCATTACGGCATTCTTAGTGACCTCAAGTCATTAGGTGTCTCGGGTAACATGTTAAACACCCTTGTTAGTTTCTTGTCGGAGAGAACATTTCGCGCAAGAGTCGGTAGTGTACTCTCCAAGGTTCACGTGCAAGAAAACGGCGTGCCTCAAGGTGTAGTGTGGAGCTGCACTCCCTTCATAGTCAAGATGAACTCTCTTGGGAAGGCATTGCCATCTACAATTTCTTATTTCATGTATGTATACGACGTGCAGATATCTTTTAAATCATGTAACATGTCAATCTTCGAACGTCAAGTCCAGCTTGGGGCCAAAAAGCTTGTCGGCTGGACGGACAGGAATGGTTTTAAACTGAGTCCTACAAAAAACTCTTGTGTTGTGTTCTCCAGGAGGCGTGGAGTCCATCCAGACCCAGACTTTACTCTTAATGGCGTGTCGCTCCCTGTGAAGAAGGAGCACAAGTTTTTAGGTGTTGTGTTTGACCACAAACTCACATTCATTCCTCAAATAAAGCAACTGAAGCATAAATGTCTCAAAACAATGAATATCCTTAAGGTCCTCTCACACCAATCGTCTGGTGATGACAAAGAACTCCCGCTGCGCCTGAAACTGCCTTGGTTGGGTGTCGGCTGGACTATGGCAGTGTCATGTATGGGTCGGCGACAAAAACATCATTAAAAATGCTCGATCTAGGGCTGCACTTAGGTCTTCGCCTTGCTTTGGGTGTTTTGTTGAGTGTATGTTGAGTGTAAGAAGTGGTGCCTTGAGGACGAACGAACGTACATGGACTTGCTCTACGCTTTTAAAATTTCATCGCTGGATAACCATCCGTTTAAGCCTGTTTTTAATGATACATCCACATCTCCTCTGTTTGTAAATCGCCCGTCTGTTTCTTTGCCGTTCTCACTTAGAGTGAGACAGGAAGCTTCGGGTTTCAACATCTCCTTTTTAGACATGTACACATCTTCTTTTACTGACGTTTTACCTCCCTGGCAGCTTCAACCTGTATCTTGTGACTTGTCTTTCATGAAAAACGATAAAACCAGGGTACAACAAACTGCAATTTTGCAGCACTTCTTGTCCCTGCAGTATAAGTATCAATGTGCATAGTTTTATAGTGACGCATCAAAAACTGCAACCATGGTGTCTTGCGCTCCTCCTGGGCCAAACTTTGATGCATGCAGAACCATGAGCCCATACACCACAATTCATTCAGCTGAAGCATATAACATCTTGCTCATTGCACAACACATTCTTGAACACAAAATTCCAACGTCCATCATATGTACGTATTCCTTGAGCGTTGTGCGCGCATTGGCATCACACAAGCAATGCAAAAAAAGATTTGTCAATATGGTTCTCAACACTAACATGTCTATACATGCCCAAAAACTCTTTCTTGTCTTGTGCTGGGTTCCAGGACACGCTGGGATCGCTGGCAATGAGGTTGCTGATGAGAGGGCCGCTGCTGCCATACTCAGGAACACATTATACATAACAATACTACCACACAGTGACGTTAAGGCACAAATTCGACAACACCTTGGTAAAAATTGGCAAGCACAGTGGAATGAACAGGGAGATAGCAAACTACACGTAATAAACCCACACTTGGGACAATACACTACTGACTCACACAACAGATTCACTGAGCTTATGCGGGTTGTGGATAGGACATACGCATGCAACACACTCGCACCTGCTCACTGGATGTCCAAGCCACCTGTGAAGCAGGTGTGGGGAACACTTATCCGTGATTCACATACTAATACGATGCAAGCCACTCAACACAATACGGCATAAACACTTCCCACAGTTATACAGAAAACCTTCCTCTGCACCCCTCGTACTTTTTAGGTCACGTTCCCCTGATTTCCAACAAGCGCACCGTCCAGTTTCTCAACGGCGTTCAATTTTTACACTTTGTTATCATGCACACTGACTACATGGCCCTTTACACCAGCCATCTCCAATGCCTTTTAATTCGATTGACACGTATTTTAACTGCAATGCTTCAGTATTTACCTTCACACCAATCTCATGAAGTACCTTGGTTTTGGTGATCTTTGCCCCTAGTCGGCCTTGCGCCATAAAAAGCAATCATCATCATCATCATCTGATTAGCATACGACTCTGCTTCTTGATAGGACTGACTAGAGATCATAATGGCTGTATCGTCCGCGTACAAAACAGCATTGGCGTGTTTTAATGAACGTCCAAGGTCATTAATGTAGAGAAAAAAGAATGGGGCCTAATACAGAACCTTGAGGCACGCCCATTTTGACATCTTTGAGTGAAGATTTCCTATATGCTATTTGGACAAATTCTTTCCGGTCGGAGAGATGACTGCGGAAGAAGTTAATAGCTGAACTTCGAAAGCCGTAGTGTTATAGTTTTTGTAGTAGTATGTTATCGTTCACAGAGTCAAATGCTTTACGTTAGTTTTATCCTTTTCTTTCGTTAGCATTCTGTGTAACACATCAATGTCTGAAGCAGCCACTGATACCCCGACTTTCCCTCCTATCTTTTGAAGAACTTCCACGAGCGATTTCTTTTCTTCTTTGGGGATTCCTTTTATCTCAAGGTTGTCCTGTCTAGTGTTCTGCTTTATATGAGTTAACTCTTTCGTTGCACTAAGGAGAGACTGGGCCAGTTCGTCTTTTTCTTTTTTGAGGGTGGCATTATCTTTTTTCAGGTTTTCCAGCTCTTGCTTCGTGCCACGAAGTTCCTTGAATGTTTTGTTCATGAATTCCATGCTTTTTTAACTTCGTCTAACTCTTGTTTGAGGCTTGATGTGATGTACGTGAAGTGCTTCAGCAGTTACTTTATACTGTTTGGGGGTCTGTCACCCATGGTCGTGCAGCGAGCGATCCAAGCGTACTGAGCAAAATATCAATGAAAACTACACACGTGCGAGATAGAGCAGATTCGTGAGAGCGGCGTATAATGCGTTCGTGCCTGGATCGCTCGCTGCAATGTGGGGCTTCTAGCCTAGGATGGGTTTACATGGTCCCGAGGGCGCGTCAGCGATGCTCTGCGCAGGCGCTCGGCAGTCCGACACCCTGCGACGTGGCACCGACGGTTCAGCAGGCTTCGTCGACACGTGTCATGTCGTATGCGGTAGGTCCAGCCGATTTGCCCTACGCTGCAGTTCCAGGGGCCAGTGCTGCGAGATAGAGCAGAATCGTGAGCGGGGCGCATAATGCGTTCGTGCCTGGTTCGCTCGCTGTAATGTCAAATTCTTGCTTGAGAGATGTGCTCTATTGAAGCTATATAGGCTGCTCGCCTTCTGCTTATGCCACTTAAGTGAGAAGCTGATGCTGGAATGGTCATCTCCATGCACATGTGCTGTAAATTCGAAATAGCGCATCAGGGTGGAAAAAATGTCCGCATTTCACCCATTCTCACACCCATTATCAGCAGTGCTCGGCATCGTGGATGCCAAGTCGAACGGTAAGCTGCTGTTTGCCACAGCGCTGTTCACAACTGAACACGTGCAATGTATACACACGTTAGGAGCGTAAATCACAATGACAGCACATCAACTAATGCGCAATTCATGAAACAGGCAATGGAGTTTGTTTGAAGGCCTACGTAGGGATCTGTACCATAAAAAAAATTATCTTTACTTGTTGATGTATGGCATGTCGCTTGAGTGGATGCATGGAAACACACATATTTAGGACTGTTCGTTTTTAGGACACGTTGCGCATGCAGAGGGTAATGTACGTAAACAAGGATGTGTCAAAAACCGACGACCATCTTTTCATGAATAAAATGCTTAATTTATTGGAGGTTATCAACGCTATGCACTGTCGTCATTGCTGATCGATTTCCGAACAAACGCCAAATTTTTGAGGTAATTTGCCCGAAAATCCTGATATCCCCCGATCACCAGCTTGGAACAAACACTAATTATAACGTGTTCGCGTTAAGAATCTCGTGATACCTACAGATAAAATAAGCTGAGTGTATTAGCACGTCTGTAGATTTCCCCCGAAAAATCCCAAATTTCCGAATGGTTTTACAAGAAACCGGATTTCGCCTGGATTATCAGTTTGAAAAATAGCCCCGGATTTTTACCTATTGGTTGAAAAAAATATATAAAACCCGAAAACGAACAACCCTACATATCATCTGCCACTGGAGCGACTGGTTTATGTTACACAACGCTGGGCTGAAACTGGTCAATGTATATCATACTTTTCTTGTTGCGCCACAGCCAGAATCGGATATTTCAGGAAGAAAAAAGATGCATTACATGAAATTAATCCCAGACATGGCATGATAGATTGTCATCAACATTAAGCTTCCCTTTCCTAACGCTTTCGGCATTGTTTTATTAACGTCACGCTTCTGCATTTTATCCAGTGGATTAGGCAACAGATAAAACCTATTTATCCTAATTCTTGCATAAGATAGCAGATAGCCAGATAGAAGCTCAACGGAATCAAATTAGAAATAAAACACTGAAGCAACTTTTCTTGTCCTCACTGCTGTATTAGAAGTCATATTTAGCTCAGACAGCTAAACAGACGCACTGCTGACTTATGCATACAGGGCAAATGAAATCAGCAATAAGACACTTTATTTGTTTTTGACGCTCTATCAGATGACAACCCGGCTGAGCCAGCCGCACGGGGGCACACAATGTTCGGTTGCATGCTTTCACGTAGGAATTCAATTTCCAACTTTTTTGGGATACTTCTTTTTCTTTTTCACTTTCAAGATGCGATACAAAACTTCGAAAAAACAATTTTGGTCCCATAGCCTGCCTGGCTAGTGTCGGGACCAATGGTTAGACATACCGCATCACTCAGCAAATGGTACCAACAGTGGCAAACGGAACACGTACAAATATATATACTGGATCACACAATGCATTTTTGGGGATAAAGAAAAACACTTAGAATATTTATCAAACTATATCCTCTAACATAAAACGCTTCATGGCCGCATAAAAGTGTGCTGCTTTCACATCTGCCAGTATAGCATTCCAAATAAGAGCACAAAGAAATTCTATTAGCCACCCACCGTTTACATTTTTAACAAGCGGTAAATAAAAGCAATTGTTCGCCGCAGCTCTTGTACAAAGCGCCGGTAACCTAAAAGCGCTTAGTGGTAGAGGGTCGTTATGTTTTACTATTCTGATTATTACATCCGCAACGCTTATTACGTGAATAGAGTGCAGCGGAGCTAGGTGTACGTGTTGCAACAACGGTTTACTGGCATCACGCCTATTTGAAAATGTAATATTTATTATTGCCCTCTTTTGTAAGCGGCTGAGAGGTTTCAAATATATTTTATGGGCTGCCTCACGATCCTATACAGTAGCTTAGATGGCTATGCACAAATGCGAAATATAGGGTACGCAAGGTGGCTATGCTGAAACAGCCACGGGCTTTTAGTAACGTGTGGCAGTTATACGCCACCTTCGAGCATATGTTATCTATATAAGATTTCCAATTCATATCTGAGTCAAACGTGACACCTAAATATTTAAACGTGGTTACTCTCGGCAACAGCGTAGACTCTAACTCTAAATTAAAGCTACTAAACTCGGGCTCTATCTTCCTGGAGTGTAAAACCATATACTTAGTTCTGTCTGCATTAATATTTGGGTGGTTTCGTTTAAATTATAAATTAACTCTCTGAAGCTCCTTGTTTATTTCAGATTCGATCTGATTTAGGCTGTCTACAACAAAAATTAGTGTCGTGTCGTCTGCATACATTATGGCTTCCGAGTACAGCAACATAGAAGAAAAGTCATTGATATAACGTGAAAAAAAAGCCCTGTGGTACTTCTGAGACCGCTGACTCAGTAGAAGACACAATAACATCTATCACTACTCGTTGCTGTCGGTCGGCAAGGTTGCATTTAAGAAGCTGATGAATTCTGCCTCTAAAGCCATAATTGTGAAGCTCAGGATAACTATATATTGTGGTTGACTGAATCGAAGGCCTTCCTTACGTCTAAGAAAACTACGACGCATAGCTTGTTATTGTTTAGGGCCTTATTAACTTGTTGGGTTAGTACCAGAACCGCAGAAGCTGTGGATCTGTGCGACCGGAAACCATGCTGTTTTCGGCAAATTATACTATGTTTGGAAGCGAATGTTGTAATTTGCGCTAAGAGTATATTTTCAAATATTGTATAAATCACACTTAACACAGATACTGGCCTGTAGCTCGACGGACCGGAACGGTCGCCATCTTTGTATACAGGGACAACTTTGCCCAACTTAAGTTCATTTGGGTGCATACCAGAGTCTCTCCAGTTGCGAAAATTATGCAACAGGTGGACTGCCAAAATATCAATATCATTTTTTATCAATTTAACTGTAATAGTGTCAAGCCCGGTTGCTTTACTACAATCTAAATTCTTCACCACTGATAAGGGGTGTGGCAATCCTATTTCAAACATGCCAAAGCTAACTGCATACCATACCACAGTGTGTAATCATAAGTGCACAAGTGTCCAAACAATGTAAAAAACGTGGGGTGAAATAAGCTTGAGCTAGCGTCTTTTCATGTAGGTGAAACTTGCATTTATCGTCATTTACACAGTGTTGCACGAGGATCCCTAGCGCCACACGCCGCGGCAGTGATTCAGATTAAAGTGAATTTGAGAATTCGCTTGATTCGGCTTGCACACACCTCATGCTATACATGCAAATAGTCAGCCTCCCCGTGCAGCGAAAATTCTCGGACAGTGCAAGCGTAGCCTTGCTTTCAGAAAATAGTTTGGAACAGGGCGGGTTTTTCTAGCTCGAGATGTAGGGTTTTTTCATGGATACATCTGCCACGCAGTACCAAACTGCACTTATTCGGCTCAATTAATGCGCCACACTTGCAACAAACGAGACCGGAAACCAAGCACTGCAACAACCTTTTCTAATGCTCATAGCTGCATATCAAGGCAATCAACCCTGAGCCAGCATCACACAACACACCGGTTAGTTCACTGCAGCAACTGAGATCATAAATCGATTGCTGAAATAGGTTCTGCTGCCCTCACTGTTATACTGGAAGATCACTGTTGAGTCTGCAACACAGCATACAACAGAGTCATGGCAAATGAGATCAGAAACCAAGCATTGCAACGGCCTTTCGTGATCCTCATAGCTACATATCAAAACAATCAACCCTGAGCAATCTACGCACAGCACTGAGGCTGCTCAGTTAACTCCAGAAATTACAGTTTTAAAGGAGTACTAACACAAAATTTTGAAGGCGAGGTAACTTCGGAGATAGATTGGTGTGAACACACATACATCATTTGCAAAATATCAGCGGCAAATACAGCCTGTAACATATTTAAAATCATTTTTAAAATGTGCGAAACGCAACCCAGCAGCCAGCGGAGGACCCCGCGCAATCGACATTCCCTGGATGTGGAGTAAATAAACAACATCCAAACACGTCACGAGTTTGCGTTGGCCGCTTCCGCTTTGCCGGCGTTTCTCGCCGGCTCGCCGCTCCGATCGGAGGTTGGTACTTTTGCTATCGAGCGACGAACGCTCCGATCGTTGGTGACGGAGGTGCCGGGATTTCATTGGCTCATCGAGTAGCTGGCTGCAACCTAAGTTCTACTGCGATTTCAGGCATTTTATTGCTTTTAGGTGCGGAGTACCTTTGGACCGCACAATGTCCGTCCGCGTCCGTGCGCATAGCCTTTACAATCGCAAAAAATCACACAGGAACCGGCAGGATTCGAGCCTCTGTCTGGTAGACCAGACAGAGTTAGTGTCAATCATCTTACCCATTGGGGTATGACCGTTTTTTTTATGGGGGTATGACCGTGAGTTAGTACCCGAGAGTCAAACGGCTCACTCCCTCGCCTGTAACGGTGCGGAGTACCTTAGAACCTCCCAATATCCGTCCGCGTCCGGCCGTGTGCACACCGCCATGAAGCGGAAATCAAGCGAAATTCGATTTGAGCTGTGAGTTGCAGTCTCATTTAGAAAATAATCAACGTGCAACTCACGGCTCAAATCGAATGACGGTCGTGGCGCAAATCGGATGTCACTCGGGGCGCAAGTTAGATGTCATTTCGAGTCCCCGTACTCCGCACCCTCGCCATCATCCACGGAATGGAGATGCTGTCATTTTTTTATTACACTGGACTCGAAAACGCACCGGAGACACGTAAAACACACTCAGCGAGCCGCAGGGTCGCTGCGCAGGCGGCGGCCACGGCCGCGAAGTGGCGCTGCCCGGCGTAGGTAGCTCGAGCGACAGCTTGATAGCGCTGCACGAAATTTGACTCAAGTCCCAAACAAAGCAACACATACCAGAAAGGAGTTGATGATGCGATCGCGAATTGCATTAAGAATCGTCATCTGCACCGCTTACGAGAGCGGCAATCGAATATCCGTCGAAGTGTCAAGCCTAACTCATCTGTTGGCGGACCTGTAGGCAGATCGGCCGGCTGCTCCCAGCGCGCGTCTCCACACCTGGCACACCCCCTGTTTTCGAGCGTCGCGCGTCGTTCTCTAGCTGCAGAAGCAATTTGCATTCGCGGCGCCTGCATCACGTTCACGGTCGCTTTTTAATTGAGCGGCTGACAAGATCAGTACGTAGTACGTGGGAGCATTAGCAGAAACTGCCGCCGACGCGGAATCGACTGTGCTACGGCAGGTCTGCCCTGTGATATCCATACGACAGTCACGTGGGTAGCTTTGTTTATACCAAATCCAGCCTTTCACGGCACCCCCTGAAGCCGAAACTGCGACTGGCTGCATTAAAAACGTCTTTAATTAAACAAACGTCGCGCGCTGAAGCAAATGAGTTTTCTACACTTGATAAGTAGGCCATTAGCTACAAATCGCAATAAAAAAAACACAGGATTTTTGTGTCTGTGCCCCTTTAATGAAGCACACAAACAGCATGTCTGGTCTTCTCTGTCGTGTGAAGGAGTTGCTTGCTCCCGAAGCCATGGAAACACGGGTACTTAAAGGAACCATGCAGACAAAAAAGAAGTTTGTTTTATTCAAACGATTTCGTGTTTTACAGTGCCCCCAGCGCTTGCCTGGCAGCAAATGAGGCCGCGTTCACTGAGAAAATAATCAATTTAGGGTAAAATTTTGATTCTCTCCCCAAACCGTGTGTTTCCGTGACATCAGCAATGACGTAATATGTGTGCGTATTCAAACAAACTTCTACTGCGTCATTCGGCTCTGCAGCCTTGCTTGCCGTCAGTCCTCCCAGATGGCTATACCATACTCATCCACGGACTGTCGCGCGCCGTTGCTTTGTTTTTGACCGTATTTGCACCTGGCTTGTTTTTGCCACGGTAGAAAGTAATCGTTTGAAATATGGGGTATGCTCGGCAAACAGGGTCACGTAAGACAACGTCGCTTACGCCAATCGGCCAGTGTCGTGTAAAACAGCTCCAAACCGGCGGACTGCTGTGCAGCTAAAACAAGCATAGTGCGCCCAGTACCAACAGAAGTGCGTATCGGTACTTCTATGCTTACGTGTATTTACGTAACTTCTGTTGTTTACCGCACCATTCTTACTGCTGTAAAATAAATATGAATAACATTTAAGCGCAAATAGCTCGTTCGCCAAGCTTATAAGCCGTGCCTAATTTGCGTTTGCTTTTGCCAGCCTCAGCCAATCGCACAGCTGCGCCCATATGGCAGTATGGGCCGTATTCTGCTGATCCGATGCGCTTCGGATGATCGTGACCTCAAAATTACGTAAGAAGTCGCCACCGCCCCGCCCTCGGAGATCGCGGGTAGTACGTCATGTCCCTGAAGTGCGTGTCAAGCGCCTTCGGGGACAATCTCATAACATTGAAATGCTGCTAGAGCGAAATGAATAAAATTGTTTAGATATATCAAAGCCTTTTCTGTTTGTGTGTTTTCACTAGCACTGCTGTTGCTGCTAATGCTAGTTGAACATGTTTACACGCAATTATTTTTTTGACTATGTTCAGTTATAAGGCGTCAGGGAGAGCTGCGCGCGGTACAGCTGTTTTTAAAGGAGGGATATTTTAACGCTGAGTGCAGGCACTGTACAAAGATTTCGTCCCACCAGGGTGTTCTCTTGGGACGAAGAGCGATGTAAACGGCAGTGCACTTTCTCGTGCAGCTTGCAGAGGACCATTCCATCGTTTTTCGAGGCTTGAGCGCCCGCTCTAGAGTGCGAGAAAAACCTGTTGCCAAAGCGGCAGTATATATGAGGACTGTGACGTGAGTATATTTTCATCAATTTTCTAACGCCATGTCATTGTTCGGCCACTCTCGCTTGTGCAGCGAATTAAAACCGTTTTTCAAAACGTATGTGTGCGTCTTTTGCGCACGATCAGATTGCGTAATCGCACACCAAAAACTGGCTGCCGTCATTCTTCAGCGCGTACTCGTTGGGGATTGTAATTTCGTCAACTGAGGACGGCAGCGGGTGGGGCCTTTGCTCGCTGGCCCGCGAACGCCTGCACCGCAACAAAAATACACGTTTCATAAAAAACCTGGAACATTTGACTCTCGCCCTACTCCAAAGCTAACGCAACAATAAAATTATCCGCTAAATGCTAAAAACTACACAAAAAAGAGCCATAGCAAAAGAAAGCGATGTTTCTGGCCGGCATTTCACTCACGGCGACATAAATGAATACAGAAAGAGTGGTTCACTTCCTTTTTGCAGCAACATAAGCTGATCCCGGTCCCCCCCCCCCCCCCCTTTTTTTTTTCCGATACAGTGTACCCACAGCGTGGCCTCCGCGATTTGCTGCCGGCGGCGCGCAGCCGGTAGCCGATCGCGGAGGCCACGCCCACAGCATCAACCGTATCATGTCTTGCGGGTAAACAGGAATGCGTAATTGGCAGAGTTAGCAACTTTAGTGGAATAATGAAGGTCAAGGTCTTTTTAAAAATATAAACATAAAGAATAAAATCAAACAGAATAAAATAAAAACTAAAATCAGAACTTAAAAAATGAAAAATAGAACTGTGATACACCGCCCTCACACGACAAAGACAAAACTGCGAAAAGAAGCCTTCAAAGAACAAACTAAAACACGAATAGCTACCGTGTAACTTTGTAGCCCCCTCCATCTGCACAAAAATGCTTATCCGACGAATTTAACCCGATCGTTATAATAAAACGAACGAAATAAGATACCAATTACTCACGCAACTCTCCCGCGAAGATCGATTGATGCCCCACCCCCTCCCCCCAAAAAGCAAACCGAAAAAGAAATAAACAGATTGTGAAAAAGCATTACCACGTGACACACTACACAAAAATGCGTTATTGGCGAACTTAACACATTTAATCATTATAACGGAGTCCCTCGGGAAAGTATTTATTTTTCCTTTTCCTTAGCAAGAGAACTGACCCCGCCGCTTAGAAATGCCAACTTCGAAGCATTCAGAGCCGCGCTAATCCCCCGCCGAGCAGTTAAAAGCCATCTCGAAAAGCAGAACAAGCCATTCGCGTCCTCAAACCTTCCTTGGCCCATCTTCGCCTCCGTCGCGGGGAAGAAATACGCTGCGCGTGCAGAGAACAATGCTGTGGCATGTCCCTCGGATTCGCGTTCGCACAGAGGCCCAGGACCCAGCTCATGTAGTCTCCGCCGCGTGCAGATAATACGCTGCGTGTTCAGAGAACAAGGTTACGGTATGGGCCCCCGGGCTACTTTTTAGTTTTCTCCCTCTTAGTAGGCCACTTGCCCCTCAGCGAAGGAATTCTAATCCCGAAACTTCTCGCGCGCGCTAATCCCCTGACGTGTGTTTAAAAGCCAACTCAGCAGGCACGTGCGCATTCGCGTTCGCATAGACTCCCGGGACCCAGCTCAATCTCCGACGGGGGAAAATAAGCTGCGTGTTTTGTTGCGATATGTCCCCCGGGCAACTTTTGATTGTCCGCCTCGCGTGTAGAAAGACCGTCGTTCGAATCTCGGTGACGGACAACCCCCCCCCCCCCCCCCTACTTGGAAAAAAAAAAAAAACTTGCAATTCTGGAATTGCAGTTGGGGCTTGGGGTGCGGCCTGACCCCGGCGACCATTGCGGGTAACGCACTCCCTCACCAGAGCAGGATTGGCCACCCTGGTGCAGTAATGGCCACAACCTCCCATGAATACGCCAATTAACCCACGGCCCCCAGTATCCAGTGGCTGCGAAGCAACTGACCACGGCGGCGGTCAGACCTGTGACGCAGCAGAGGGTACTAAGAATCCCTGGTCCCGGACAGGCCGCCATTGGAATATGAACCTGGCAACGTTCAACACGAGAACCTTATCTAGTGAAGCGAGTCTAGAGGTGCTGTTCGAGGAATTAAAGGGCATCAAATGGGATGTCATAGGGCTTAGTGAAGTTAGGAGAACAGGTGAAGCCTTTACGGTACTGAAAAATGGACACGTTCTATGTTACCGTGGTCTAGAGGACAGAAGAGAACTGGGCGTAGGATTTATAGTCAATAAAAGCCTAGCTGGCAACATAGAAGAATACTATAGCATTAACGAAAGGGCAGCAGGTCTTGTAATTAGGCTCAATAAGAGGTACAAGCTCAAGGTGGTACAGGGCTATGCCCCCACATCCAGCCATGACGACCAGGTAGTGGAACGCTTCTATGAAGATGTGGAATCGGAAATGGCTAAAGTAAAAAGTGTAAAGTAAAAGTGTAAAAGTGTAGAAGAGTAAAGTAACCGTAGTTATGGGGGAATCAATGATAAAGTAAGCAAGAATCAGGCTGGAGACAGGGCAGTTGGGAACTATGGTCTGGGCTGTAGAAATAGCAGGGGGGACCTACTAGTCGAGCTCGCAGAACGTAATAACCTACGCATAATGCGTATTTTCTTCTGCAAACGGGAGAGTCGGAAGTGGACGTGGAGGAGCCCGAACGAGGAGCATTAAAATGAAATAGACTTCATATTATGCGATAACCCTGGCATCGTGCAGGATGTGGAAGTGCTCGGAAAGGTAAGGTGTAGTGACCAGCGCATGGTAAGATCTCGAATTAGGCTAGATTTGAGGAGGGACCGTAACAAGCTAGTACGAAAGAAGCCGATTAATGAGCTAACAGTAAGGCATAAAGTCGAAGAATTCAGGATCGTGCTACAGAACCGATACCCAGCTCTTACCGAGGAAGCCGAGGTTACGACACAGGAAGCCAGCGACTACCTTACACGCATTATCACGGAGTGTGCAGTAGAAGTCGGGGGCACGATGGCTAGACAGGATACTGGTAAACTTTCCCAGGAGACGAAAGATTTAATTAGGAAACGGCAAACCATGACAATCTCCACCCCAGCTGACAGAATAGAACTAACGCAGCTTTCGAAGTTAATGAATAAGTGTAAGACAGCTGACATACGGAAGTATAATATGGAGAGGATCGAATACGCTGTAAAGAACGGAGGTAGCCTGAAAGCAGTAAAGAGGCGTCTTGGCGTGGGGAAAAATCAGATGTATGCACTTAAATACAAGCAAGGCAATGTCATCACAAATAGGGATAACAGTCACAGTGGCCGAGGAGTTCTATAGGGATCTGTACAGTAGCCAGGACATCCAGGATAATGCCGAACGAGAAAGTAGTTCAGAGGAGATAGACATCCCACCAGTAACGACCGAAGAAGTAAGGAAGGCTTTGAAAGAAATGAAAGGGGGCAAAGCACCTGGTGAGGATTAGATAACAGCAGACCCCCTGAAGGATGGAAGAGAAATTGTACTTGAAAAACTGGCAAACCTGCATACGCAATGCCTAATTACCGCAAGCGTACCGGAATCTTGGAAGAACGCGAACATCATCCTAATCCATAAGGAAGGTGACATGAAGGACATGAAAAATTACAGGCCGATCAGCTTACTGTCAGTCGTCTACAAGGTACTTCCGAAAATAATCGCTAACAGAATTTCTGCAACCTTAGATTTCAGTCAACCTAAAGAACAAGCAGGGTTACGTAAAGGTTATTCAACAATGGACCATATTCACACGATCAGTGAGGTGATAGAGAAGTGCGCTTAGTATTCTGAACCCCTATATATAGCCTTCATAGATTATGAGAAAGCATTCGACTCGGTCGAAACCCTAGCAGTTATTCAGGCATTACGGAACCAGGGAGTAGATGAGCATTATGTAAAAATACTAGAGAATATCTACAATGGGTCCACAGCTACCATCAACCTCCATAAGGAGAGCAGTAAAATACCTATCAGGAAGGGTGTCAGACAAGGAGACGCAATCTCTCCAATGTTATTCACAGCATGTTTACAAGAAGTATTCAGAACGTTGGATTGGGAAGAGATGGGAGTAAGGGTTAATGGAGAATACCTCAGTAACCTCAGATTTGCTGATGACGTTGCCTTGCTAAGTAACTCGGGGGACGAATTGCAAAGCATGCTTTCCGCACTAGACGAACGGAGTAGAACCGTTGGCCTGAAAATTAATATGCAGAAAACTAAAGTAATGATCAATAACCTCGGGACAGCACAACAGTTTGGGATAGGGGGTGAAGTAGTGGAAGTGGTAAGCGAATATATCTACTTAGGCCAAGTTGTGACCCCAGATCCCAACCATGAGGCAGAGATAATTAGAAGGATCAGAATTGGGTGGAGTGCATACGGCAGACATTCTCAGATAATGAATAGCAGCCTACCATTGTCCCTGAAGAAGAAAGCGTATAACAGCTGCGTCTTACCGGTACTCACCTACGGGGCAGAAACGTGGAGGCTCACTAAGAGGGTTCAACTTAAATTGAGAACGACTCACAGGGCAATGGAGCGGAAAATGAGAGGTGTAACATTAAGGGACCGGAAGAAAGTAGAGTGGGTCAGGGAACAAACGCGTGTTAAGGACATAGTGGTGGAAATTAAAAAGAAGAAATGGACGTGGGCAGGGCATGTAATGCGCAGGCAGGATAACCGTTGGTCATTAAGGGTAACAGAGTGGATAGAGAAGGCAAGCGTCGCAGGGGGCGGCAGAAAGTTAGATGGGCGGATGAGATCAAGAAGTTTGCAGGGACAAATTGGTCACAGTTGGCACAGGACCGGGGTAATTGGAGAATAATGGTAGAGGCCTTTGCCCTGCAGTGGGCGTAGATGGGCTGATGATGATGATGATGATGATGATTATGATGATTGTCACGAAGCCAAGCATGACGCAGTTGTCTTGAAGGAGAAACACGTTTATTGGAGCGAGCTTGTGCTCCCCTAACAACTTAAAAGAATACAGAGGCGGCGAAGCAGCGGTCAACAAAATCACTTGCGCAGACGACTGTCGTCGAATCGAATGCCGCGGCGTCTGCTCTGCACGCTTTTATCTTTCGGCGCAAGTGTTTCTCAAACCGTCCATTGAAATCCAGAACATTGTAGATCAGAAAAGATTATTCTGGGCTAGTGCCGTTAGGGCGAAATAGTCTGCTTATTTGAATGAGATAGCCCGTGCGACATAAAGATAAAGAATGGAAGACGCGCTTCGCGGACACAGGTAACAGAGCCAGGCGTGGCCGGGCGGTAAAAACAAACAATAAATAAACAAACCCATACATGGTTCGCGGCAATATCATGGCAAGCTCGTTTTAATTTTTTTAATGAAAGTAGGGCTGCAAGTGCAACGTCAATGAAAAATAGTACTGACCTCCAATCTTTAGCGTCCCGAGGATACGTTTCCCGCTGTAGCTTTGTTTCATGAGCTATATTAACATGCTATTCTGCGTAACGAACTGCTCTAACAGCCTCAGCATGTATCACGTCACATTGATCACGCTCACAAATTTGGTGTTTAATCATGCAACATGAAGTACTTTGCTCAGTTTTTTTTCTTAAAACATCCAGAGAATCAAACCGCCTTCCCGCAGATATTGTTTCTATCCTCGATAATCACTTGTTTCTACAAGCATAGGTACAACTGTGCAATGAGGTGTGATTTCTGAATTGAGCACCTGCATTGTATCCTTGCGTTAGCATATTTTGTAATTCCACTTCCCTATTTAATGCCTCTATCCTTGAGGGTTAAATAGGTTAAGTATATAGCAATACGCTTCGTTAACTAAGATATAGACCGAATTTTTAACCCTTTGTTGTTTTTTGGCCGTTAAGCTTATAATGAACACATTTCCAGACACACTGGATCTGTAGAGCTGCTGGACGTGGAAGGCCCTGAACGAACAAGCAGTACTGTGGGCCTCAACAAGAATACGTGCCAGGTATGAGCACTTTCAAAAGCTGGAGTAGAGAAAGCAATTTTGGCATTGCATCACAAACATCAATGTGCCCTTCAGTTTTGCGATGAAGATAACCATCACTACAGAAATGCTATTGTTGATTTTGTCCCGATTATTTTTTCCCAGTGTTGGTTACTCTTGGACGGTGCTGCTGCATGCAGGGGAAAAAGGAAACAGTTCAACATAACTTGTCACACTAGGGAAAATTCAATACAACTTTGTGTCTTCGGTCATTACTGGTTGGATGTCTATCTCCTCTGAACTACTTTCTCGTTCGGCATTATCCTGGATGTCCCTGCTACTGTACGGATCCCTACAAAACTCCTCGGCTACTGTGACTATTTTGTCCCTATTTGTGATGACATTGCCTTGCTTGTCTTTAAGTGCATACATCTTATTTTTCCCCACGCAAAGACGCATCTCCACTGCTTTCAGGCTACCTCCGTTCTTTACAGCGTATTCGACGCTTATTGATTAACTTCGAAAGCTCCGCTAGTTCTATTCTGTCAGCTGGGGTGGAGATTGTCATGGTTTGCCGTTTCCTAATTAGATCTTTCGTCTCCTGGGAAAGTTTGCCAGTATCCTGTCTAGCCATCGTGCCCCCGACTTCTACTGCACACTCCGTGATAATGCGTGTAATGTTGTCGCTGGCTTCCTGTGTCGTAAGCTGTTTCCTCGGTAAGAGCTGAATATCGGTTGTGCAGCGCGATCCTGAATTCTTCTACTTTACGTCTTACTGTTAGCTCATTAATCGGCTTCTTTCGTACTAGCTTGTTACGGTCCCTCCTCAAATCTAGCCTAATTCGAGATCTTACCATGCGCTGGTCACTACACCTTACCCTTCCGAGCACTTCCACATCCTGCACGATGCCAGGGTTATCGCATAATATGAAGTCTTTTAATGCTCCTCGTTCGGGCTCCTCCACGTCCACTTCCGACTCTCCCGTTTGCAGAAGAAAATACGCATTATGCGTAGGTTATTACGTTCTGCGAGCTCGACTAGTAGGTCCCCCCTGCTATTTCTACAGCCCAGACCATAGTTCCCAACTGCCCTGTCTCCAGCCTGATTCTTGCCTACTTTATCATTGATTCCCCCATAACTACGGTTACTTTACTCTTCTACACTTTTACACTTTTACTTTACACTTTTTACTTTAGCCATTTCCGATTCCACATCTTCATAGAAGCGTTCCACTACCTGGTAGCCGTAGGTGGATGTGGGCGCATAGCCCTGTACCACCTTGAGTTTGTATCTCTTATTGAGCCTAATTACAAGACCTGCTGCCCTTTCGTTAATGCTATAGTATTCTTCTATGTTGCCAACTATGCTTTTATTGACTAGAAATCCCACTCCCAGTTCTCTTCTGTCTACTAGACCACGGTAACATAGGACGTGTCCATTTTTCAGCACCATAAAGGCTTCACCTGTCCTCCTAACCTTACTTAGCCCATTGACATCCTATTTAATGCCCTTTAATTCCTCGAACAACACCTCTAGGCTCGCTTCACTAGACAAGGTTCTCGTGTTAAACATTGTCAGGTTCAGGTTACAATGGCGGCCTGTCCGGGTCCAGGTATTCTTAGCACCCTCTGCTGCGTCACAGATCTGACCGCCGCCGTGGTGAGTTGCTTCGCAGTCACTGGAGACTGAGGGCCGTGGGTTAATTGGCGTATTCATGGGAGGTTGTGGCCATTACTACACCAGGGTGGCCAATCCTGCCCTGGTGAGGGAGTGCGTTACTGGCAATGGTCGCCGAGGTCAGGCCGCACCCGAAGCCCCATTCTGCAATTCCATGAATACGAGGATTTCATTTTTAAATCCGGTTCCGACCGTCAGTTCCGATCTTACGCCTCATCAAACGATGCTATTACTCGACCGTCTCGCTAAGCACTACACCTCGTTTGACGTGCATGCACCCGGACTCACACTGACCACTGCAGCACAGCATAGAATCGAAACGGATGGTTCCGCCGTCATTCGCCGCCGACCATACCGTACGTGTCTCCCCGTCCGAACGGAAAATAATAGAAGACAATGTGGCTGATATGAGCAAGAAAAAAGTTATTCGACTGTCGACGAGTTAGTGGTCTTCGCCCATTTTTTTTATTCGAAAAAAGGATGGTTCCGTGAGGTTCTGTGTTGATTATCGGGCTCTAAATAGGATCACTCGCAAAGATGTGTATTCTGTGCCACGAATAGACGACGCTTTAGATTGTTTGCAGGGGGCACAATATTGTCATGAAGGACAAGACGACAGATGGATAGAGTAGGGCGAAACAACTGTTTTAACTAGGCGAACTTATGCCCACCGAAGTGAAGAGACACGAACAGGGAGGCCGCCGTCGAGAAAGAGAGAGCTCTCCTGCACTGCGAACGCTGTGCGCTGCACGCCACTCGGCACACGTTCGCGTGCTACCTGGCGCAAGATCTTCTGGAAGGCGGTCGCATGACACGGTGCTGTTTCGGTGGTCGCTGGCACTCCCCGCTCTCACTAAAATGGAACGCTTTGTCGGAGTGGCGTGTGGCAATATTTCTGGAGCCAAGAACTTCGTTTCGGGTATTGGCAGATCCCGATGGCCGAAGCGGACAAAGAAAAAATGGCGTTTAGCACTCCAGATGGCCTTTATGAATTCAATGTAATGCCATTCGGCCTTTGAAACGCCCCACCTACTTTCGAACGAATGATGGACAGTCTGCTCCGCGGCTTGAAATGGAAAACGTGTATGTGTTATATCGATGACGTTGTGATTTTTTCGACCATGTTTTCCCAACATCTGGAGCGCCTAGATAAAATATTGACCTGCCTTCCTGATGCAGGACTTCAATTAAATACCAAGAAATGTCGCTTCGCCAGTAAGAGCATGACAGTGCTGGGATACGTCGTACCAAAAGATGGAATTCGTCCGGACCCCGACAAAACAGCCGCTGTCGTCAACTTTCCTCGGCCACTTACTCAGAAAGATCTGAGAAGATTCTTTGGTCTGGCATCCTAATTCCGCCGCTTTATCCGCAACTTTGCCACCATAGCTTTTCCTGTGCACCAGCTTTTACGCGCCAACGTCCCTTTCACCTGGATGGATGAGTGCCAACAAGCTTTTCAAGCCCTCAAGGCCGCCCCTACATCTGACCCATGTCCTGCGTCATTTCGACGAAACGGCACCTGCTGTACTGCATACCGATGCAAGCGGTTGCGGCATTGGTTCTGTTCTACAGTCTGATGCTCAGTTTTGTGAAAGAGTAATCGCGTACGCTAGTCGTTCGCTTACACCGGCTGAGCAAAATTACACTATCACGTAACAAGAATGTCTGGCTGTTGTCTGGTCTATTCATCTGTACGGCCGACATTTCACCATTGTCGCCGATCACCACGCCTTCTGTGGCTATCAACGCTAAGAAATTTGTGTGGGCGCTTAGGCCGTTGGGTCCTGCGCTTGCAGCAGTATATACATACAGGTCCGGTAGAAAGCATTTGTATGCTGACCCCCTTTCGCGGTGTTCCTTATCCTCCTCGATGCCCCTACCTCCTCGGAGTCCCGGCAGACAAGTTTGCCATTAGCACCCCTCAACTATTCTCCAGCGCTCGAATCCTCCGAACCGCCAACGTTGCAGCTTGAAGATACTTACCACCGGACTTTGACTGACCGACTCAATGGATCTGCTCAGCCGCCCAACAGCCGGTTGCGACGCCAACTTCACCTCTTTAGACTTATTGACGGCGTGCTATACCGTGCAAATCACCATCCTGCCGGTTGTAACTGGGTGCCCGTCGTTCCCCGTTGGCTCCGTCTTCGCATATTTGAAGCACTTCATGATGACGCCACCGCTGGCCATCTTGGCTTTGACAAAACTTGTTTCTGTTCGCAGTCGCTTTTTCTGGCCAGGCCTGTCCACTAGCGTCGCCAAGTACGTGGCATCCTGCCTTTCTTGTCAGCACCGAAAACGATCTACGTCACCCCCGACCGGTATGCTTCAATCACCTCCGTGTCCTTCTGCTCCTTTTCAAGCGGTCGAGATTGATTTGTACGGGATTTTACCGTCAGCATTAGATGGCTGCCGTTGGATTATAACTGCCATTTGTCTAGATATGCGGAGACCGCTGCGCTCCGGTCGGGTTGTGCTGAAGAAGTTGCTGACTCTGTGTTGCGCAACATCATTCTGCGGCATGGAGCGCCTCGGATTCTGTTGAGCGACCGAGGCAGAGCCTTTCTTTCGCACATCGCGAGAACATCTTATCGTTCGGCCTCTGCTTACACTAAAAACCATATGCCTGGTGCCATATGCCTGGTGGGAAGTTTTCGTGGGAAGTTTTCGTGGGAAGTTTTACCGCGAAAGTTTTACCTTCGTGGGAAGTTTTACCGCGAAGCGAGCAGTGGTTCGCTTGGTGGTGGTGGAAAAACGTTTTTATTTGAGCCGACAAAAAGAAAAGAAAAAATGTGGATGGCCTCTTCTCAGTTCAGAAACCAGGCCACCCACCATATGCCTGGTGAGTTGTAAACCAGGCATATGCATCTGGTTTACAACTCACCACGATGAATCTCAAGGGCTCGAGCCCTCGCCCGAAAGCTACCCATCCGGCCCGATATGGTCTACGCAGATGCCGCAGAATACAGGCATCAAAATACCTACGCGGTGGCAGTTAACCACTCACACTCCACCCCAGTTAATGCAATCACCATCCGCACTGATTCCCCAGCTAAGGCGTAAGACATGGCAATCGCTCTGGCTCTTACTTGTCGGCCACAACCTAGAATCATAATCTCAGATTCGAAACTGGCCATTCAAAATTTTGCACAAGGCAACATCTCCGTGGATGCGCTCCAAATTCTCCAGCAAAATCCACCCACTATCTCTGTGGAACTCGCCTCTGCCCCTCACCATGTAGGGCTAGAGGGGAATGAGGCGGCACACATGGCGGTCCGAGAGCTTGCACACGGGGCCGGTATGAACCCCTTCCCCCACCACGGCACCAGGTCCACCAAAGACAAGCTGATCACCTTTAACGATATCACAGAGCACTATGCCGTCTCTCCCGTCGTCTGTATCCACCATCCCATGCATTTCTTCCACAACATAGAGTACGAACATGGAGACTCCTTCAAACGGGAGTCTTCCCAACAAGATCCCTTCTCCATCACATTCACCCATCAGAATTCCCCTCTCCTGAATGTGGTGCTCTCCTTTGTGGTGCTTATGCATCACTCACCCATTGCACGTGGGGATGCCCTCAAGACCCTTTCCCCCCAATCACCAGCAGCGAGCAGTGGGAGGACGCGCTGGGCAGCTCCGACCTGGCCACCCAAGAGCTCTTGGTTGAACGAGCTGCTTTGGTCGCCACCAGCCTGGTGGCCACCCCATCTCCTTAACCCATCTGCTCCTAATGAACTTTTCTCTCTCTGTCTCCTCGCTGAAGTTCTTCGAGCCCCCAATACTGTCCACAAAACCTGTTCCAGTTACCATCCGCAAACAAATGGTATTACCGAACGTTTCCATCGCACCCTGTCGGATTCGATCTCCATGTACATGAACCGCGACCACAGCAGTTAGAATGTCACTCTAGCGTTCGTCGCTTTCGCACATAGCTCTGCAGTTCAGCGCACCACTTGTTACTCCTCCTTCTTTCTCGTTTTCTGCCGCGAGCCCTCTTTTGTTTTTTCTCGGCTTCGGTTCTTGTTACTTCAAGAAGAACTGCGAGTTGGGCGTGTTGGTATCGGTTCATGATGGGTACAGCGCAAACAAAACTCGGACAAGAAAGGACACAAGACGGAGCGCTACTAGCAACTGAAAAGTTTAATCGTGAACACACACACTACTAGCAACTGAAAAGTTTAATCGTGAACACACACACACACACACACACACACACACACACACACACACACACACACACACACACACACACACACACACACACACACACACACACACACACACACACACACGCACACGCACACACACAACACACAGGCACACACACACGCACACACACACACGCACGCACACACACACACGCACGCACGCACACATACATTGTTCATCGTTGCCAATAAATGTTGGATTTTTTCCCTCACGTGCTTTCACATTTTTTGATCGTCTGCTACCCCATTTGGCTCCTTCGTGCAGTGGAAGGAGCGTAAATCCCATCGTCCGTTTCGCTCCGCATAGCCCAGTTGGCGCAGTCGTTCAAAGATCAGCTTGCACTGGCTCGCACGTGCAAATCGGCCGCCATTTGCCTAGAGGTGAAAATGGTTTTTATTTGTATTCAGAATAAACAGGGAACTACCGTCATTGTTCCCGGTGTAAAACAAAATAGACCACAAAAGGCGACCTTCGTGGGAAGTTTTACCGCGAAGCAAGCAGCGGTTCGCTCGGTGGTGGTGGAAAAACGTTTTTATTTGAGCCGACAAAAAAGAAAAGAAAAAAGGTGGGTGGCCTCTTCTCAGTTTAGAAAGCCGCGAGCGACTGCTTCTGCTCTAGCCCGGGAGATCAGGTGTTCCCGAGTCCCGAGCTGAGAACTGGTCAGCCCGCACTCCTGCTGCACGATGGGTCGCTCGGGAAAAAGTTTTAAAGTGTTCCAATTGTTGACGTAACACTGCATAGCTGCACGTCAGGCTGCGAAATCTCAAGCAAAGTCAAACTTCTAGAAAACACGGTGTACGTGGCCTTTACTTTCGCTTGTGATTACTGTGTTTAGAATCCGTTAAACCTTAACAATTCTTTAAAGCATTTCCGGCTGGAATAACTTCTCATGCAGCAAGTTTTGGCGGCTGCTGAAGCAAACAATGCATCCGTTCCTTTAGTTTTACACTGTCCACGCTTGTATTAGTTGTTTACCCGTTCATTTCAATTCCCTGTGGCACGTGGGCGACATGTACGCCTGCAAAGGTTTCATTTCTGTACGTGCCCGTTTAGACTTCCACAGGCTGCACCTTCTGCCTGCACGACAACCATTCACCTCACCTGAAGAGTACTGGGGCAGTTTGAAACTTCAGAGAGAAAACTTCCTGCTTTTAATCCGTGGGTGGAGAAGCTCCGACATGTTCGGGCGTTTCGAACACGTAATGTGCACAGTGCATGACATGCAAAGTAGAGGAAACCGGATGGAATGAAAGGCAAATCTCAACTCCGGTGGCCGCTTGTTCCAGAGTATGTTTACTTTTATGCCGTGGAACAAATTGGCCATTAGAACTTTGCAATGTAAAATTGAGATTACACACATGTTTGTGATGCATGCGGCTAGTCTGTTTGCTGCCACTCTCGTGCAGGTGTCATCGAAGGTAATTGGCAGACTAGCAAATCATCTCTGTGCAGATATTCAATGCACAACAATTGGCAAAATATTTTGGGTGTATTGAAACAGTGCTGCTTCTTAAAATTACAGGCTAGACAACTGTGTCTCGTCAAGCATTTTGCGCTCTGCCTTGAGCTGTGTCAAATGTCCATGTTAATGAACAAGTGGGAAAAGTGCAATTCGTGGTTGAGAGCATGGTTTTGAGCTTGCTACCTGAACTCATCGACTCTCGTCAATTGGACGCTGACAGTGCGCTCAAGTTCTGGTGCATTAAACAGAACAACTTGCGCCCGAGTCCATGAGAGTAGACAGTGCGGGCTGTGCACTTGGAGGGAGCACGGGAACGCAGCAGCATACCCTAACGGCGCCACGCATAAAAAGCGCACATCACGACATGGAGGCGGCCGCGCGTCTACTTTCAACAGCACTATTGCTGTATTAAGCATTTATGTGACAATACTAATTGTTTTGTACTGGGGCAGCGCAAAATTTGCTCAGCGTGGGATGCGCAAGCGAAGTTTTGTCGGATGGGGAAAGGTATTCGTTTGGAGGAGCCGGAGGCAGTGCTCCTGCCCCTTGGTTAGAGATTCATGAACGGGGGGATAGATCGTTCTTTGGCACTTATAGTACCCCGTTATGTCTCGATATGTAGCCAAAGGACACGCAGTCTCTAACCTACACCCTCGTGTCGCCTGGCGGGATAGATCACGGGCGATGTCGTGGGCGGTCGTGTTGCCCTGGAGGGTTGGGTGGGCTGGGGACCAAACAATTTTCACTTTTCTTTCGGGTGGCTTTTGCAGCAGGATGTCCAGAGCCGTCTTGGAAATTCTACCACGAAGGAAGTTTCGGCAAGCCTGTTGCGAGTCCGTAATAACGGTATCCGCATTTGTGTGGGAGATGGCCAGAGCAATGGCCGCCAGAGCAATAGTGGTTGTGAAGGGCAAGGTGGTGCTGGTGAGGTGGTTAACCGTTGAAGTAACCACGGCGGTCATGGCTCCCCTTCTGGCGTAGTCGGCGGCGTCGGTGTAAACCGTGCGGTCTCGGTCCCTGTGTCGTTTGTCGAGAGTGCGCGCTCTTGATTCTCTTCTCCCTGCGTGGTGAGTAGGGTCCATTTTACGGGGTATAGGTGAAACGTCAATTTTTATTCTTGTTTTTGGCGGTACATCGCGTAATTGCTGCAATTTTTCTTCGGGGGATACCATTCCCAATCTGGTGAGGAGACTCCTCCCGCAGGGTGTCGTGCTTAGTCGCAGTCGCTGGCTGGCGAGGTGGGCCTCGACTAGTTCGGCGGCCGTGTTATGTAGGCCCAATTTCAGAAGCCTGTCGGTTGAGGTGCTAATAGGGAGCCTCAGAGCATGCTTATAGTGTTTCTGGATCATGGTGTCAATCTTGGCCAAGTCGCCCTTGCTTAATATAGCATAGGGAATGGCGTAGGTAATGCGTGAGATGACGAAGGCCTCTACCAGACGAAGGGTGTCCGCCTCCTTCATTCCCCTCGCTTTGGTGGTTATTCTTCGGAGCATGTGGGTAATTTGTCCCGTTGTGTGACTCAGCCAGTTAAGAAGAATGGTGTTTGAACAGTCCTCTTGAAAAGTCATACCGAGGACTTTAATGTGAGGTGACGGCAGGATGGTATGTCCGTCCAGGGTGATCTGGATGCCCGGATCTTGGACTTTTTTTCTTCTTCTCTTTCCGACCATAAGAAGTTCGGACTTGAGTGGTGAGCAGGAAAGCCCGCACCTCCTTGCGTAGTCACTCACAACATCAGCGGCCAGCTGGAGACGGTCCTGCATCTCGCCTACCGAACCCTTGCCTGTCCACACTGTAATATCATCGGCATATAAGCCGTGGTGCAGATCCGGGATGGCCCCCAGGATGGTAGGTAGGCCTATAAGGGCTATGTTAAAAAGCAGGGGAGATAAACCGCTCCTTGTGGTGTGCCTCTGCCACACACGTCAATGGGACGCTAGCGCCCCTCGCATCGCCCGGATTAGCCTCCCTTCTGTGTCCCCCTCCCTTCGC
Source organism: Haemaphysalis longicornis (assembly GCA_013339765.2). Lineage (NCBI taxonomy): Eukaryota > Metazoa > Arthropoda > Arachnida > Ixodida > Ixodidae > Haemaphysalis > Haemaphysalis longicornis. The sequence continues at coordinate 346,728,387 of CM023448.1, read as the reverse complement.
CCTTGTCTACCTCAGCGCTATTCTTTTGTTGCAATGCCGCTCTTCAAGCAGCTAAACTGATTAAGACGGACTTTGCGAAATTTGGTATTCATGGTAGACGAGCAAAGCGCAAAAATTACGCAAAGGACGAAGGAGGGCTAATGTACACGTCTACCAGTTATGCGCTTTGCTCGAGCTACCAGTTAAACTGCTCTCCTTGTCGAGCAGCGCCGCCACCCATGTGTGAATACTCAGGTGCGCCCGAATCAAGGAGAACAGGAGGAACCCCCAGTTGATGATGTCCAGCGCGCGCGTGCGTGCTGCATGCATGCACGTGCTTTCATCTGTTCTCGTTTGTATTCCAGCAGTGCGAGGGGGGAGTGCCTAAAATTTGCATCATTATACTCCTATTAACCCTTTGCAGGTATTCTTAAAAGGCGAGGTGAGGCACGTGCAGGGGATTGCAGGAAGAATGCTCGTTTGTTTACTCGCGAAAGCTTTATGGTCATGTTTCATCAAAAAATACCCGCCGCAAATTCCCGGTGGAATGCGTTCCGCTACTGAGCTCGCGGTTGAGTTTCTATACTTCTGGCGAGTTTTACGGTTCCGACGTTGACGCGCACGACCTCTACGAAGAGATTTTAGATTGGCGATTGCTGCTTCCACGTCGGGCTGACCAGCCAGTGTCGAGACCTTAAGAACTTCCAAATTTGTCGTACAGTATGGAACTGTTAGCGTATTTCCCAAACTTCGCGTCACCATTCAGATAATGTTAACCATATCAATTTCTGTCGGTGTCTGTGAGAGGTCCTTCACCAAGCTAAAATTGACACTTTCATATTGGTGGGCCACAATGATCAACAACAGGCTTTCCTTTTTATTTGCGATAACATGCCCGCTCGGTGGCATAAAAATAATTTAGGCAGCCGTCTCTCGGAGAAAGGCAAGACTGATCTTTCTCTGCTGAGCGTGGAAAAAGAAGAAACTGAAAAAACAAAGTTTTATGAAATTAGGAAACACGTTGCTTCTTCGAAAAGAAGAAAATACGTCTAGCCTTGACGGAGTGCCCTTCACTTAAATCATTTGGTTAACAATGACCAAATGATTTTAATGACGCGTTTCAAACAAAAATAAACGTGTTTTTCTTAACAAGAGGCGATACTATCGGACCAGTAGAAAACAGGAATTGCCGGAACGAGTTTTCGAACGCATCATTAGCACTGATAAAAAATGGGGGCGTAGTATGCAGATTTAAAGTACGCAATATAATAAATTCTTTTGAGCAGTACATTTCATGGTAATGAAGGAAAAACGATAAGAGCTGTTTACATGCCTACATGGTCGTTCTCTTCTGTATGGTTGTACGTAATTTATAAGCTTCACCTATTTCGTGCCCAGGGAGACAACAACAGGTGACCGGCAAGATAAATTTCTTTCACTTTTTTTCTAACCTTGTGGACTTTGGGTGTACCGTATTTTCGCGCGTATAACCCGCCCCTGCATATAATCCGCGCACCCCCACCTGCAGCCCGCCGAAAATAAAAAAAAATCCTCGCGTATCGCCCGCACATTTGATACAGGAAAGGCTGCACCAAAGCTGCTGCTCAAGCAACACATCACATGCCATGCAGACAGAAAAAGCGTACATTTAGCAAGTATAATACACTGACTGCGAGGCAAAAATCCCAATTCCCTAATAAAATTCAGTTGATAGAGTGCGATCGTCCTTGGTTTTTCTTCCTTGTCCTTGTACGCTTTGCGTGATCGCTACCACGGAAAGCTTAGTCAGTGTTACTGCGTGGGAGCTTCACGGCACGACTCGCGTTGCCGTGAAGCTGCAATAAACAAAAGGAGGGAAGGATGGTTGTAGAAGGAAGGCAGGAAAGTTAACCTGGCTAGAGCTGAGTTTGCTATCGGGCACGTGGGAAAGAGAAAATAGGCAAAAAAGAGAAAGGAAAGAGTGAAGAAAAGTTGGAGCAGAGCGGCATGCCCAGCTCTGAAGCACTAAACATTCAAGTTCAGTGATTGCCACTGGAGTCTTTCAGTCTATAGTATGGAGTTTAAATTCGTCGCCCGTAGAAAGCGTAAGAGTTCCTTAGTCGCCTTCTGAGCGGATGCAAAGAATGCCATTGACGCAGGATCTTCTCACCCGAAAAACCCGCGTATTATCCGCACTCCTACTTTGCCACTGAAATTTTCGCATTCCTGGTGCGGGTTATACGCGCAAAAATACGGTGTTCGTTGCAGTGAAGCCGACTCTAAACGAGCTTGGTATGGTATAGTACATCGACGTGCTAAGACGGCTATACAACAGCGATGCATGGATGCGCTCAGACGGCTATAACATAACCAGTTTTCATTAAAGATCGTTCGCTCTCTCTCGCTAAGATGGCTATAGTCCACTGCAGTGAACAATCAATCACGAAATCGCTGAGAATTCACTTTCCGAAAACTGCCCGGGTGGTATTTTTTTGCACTTACATTAATATTAAAAATTCAGGCAAGCTTGCTCTCAGGCACAAGACATGAATGGCGAAGCTGTTGTGGGTGACCATTGCCACTCGTAGTAAAGTTTCAGTATAATTGTTGGATTGGGAACAGGTGGGAGTAAGGGTTAATGGAGAATACCTCAGTAACCTCAGATCTGCTGATGACGTTGCCTTGCTAAGTAACTCGGGGGACGAATTGCACAGCATGCTTTCCGCACTGGGCGAACGGAGTAGAACCGTAGGCCTGAAAATTAATATGCAGAAAACTAAAGTAATGATCAATAACCTCGGGACAGCACAGCGGTTTGAGATAGGTGGCGAGGCAGTGGAAGTGGTAAGCGAACATATCTACTTAGGCCAAGTTGTGACCCCAGATCCCAACCATGAGGCAGAGATAATTAGAAGGATCAGAATTGGGTGGAGTGCATACGGCAGACATTCTCAGATAATGAATAGCAGCCTACCATTGTCCCTGAAGAAGAAAGTGTATAGTAGCTGCGTCTTACCGGTACTCACCTACGGGGCAGAAACCTGGAGGCTCACTAAGAGGGTTCAACTTAAATTGAGAACGACTCGGCGAGCAATGGAACGGAAGATGATAGGTGTAACATTAAGGGACAAGAAGAGAGCGGAGTGGGTCAGGGAACAAATGCGTGTTAAGGACATATTAGTAGAAATTAAGAAGAAGAAATGGATGTGGGCAGGGCATGTAATGCGAATGCAAGACAACCGTTGGTCATTAAGGGTAACAGAGTGGATCCCTAGAGAAGGCAAGCGTTGCAGGGGGTGGCAGAAAGTTAGATGGGCAGATGAGATCAAGAAGTTTGCGGGGATAAATTCGTCACAGTTGGCACAGGACCGAGGTAATTGGAGAACAATGGGAGAGGCCTTTGCCCTGCAGTGGGCGTAAATAGGCTGGTGATGATGATGATGACAGGCAGGGTGCCAGAGTATTTGGCCTTTTAACTTACAAATGACATTCGACGGTAACCTCAGTATCAAGGCAGCGCTGAAATTTGTTTTGCTTACACTTTGAATTCATGAACGTGCAGTCGGTACATAACATGAAGGTTAAATCAAGTAGCAAGTAAAGCAGTTGTGCGAGGTGCGTCTTCGTTTATCATCCTATCTTATTTTGTTCGGACTTGACCGTGATGACTCAATGTACATTTCGCAGCATTTCAATATTTGCCCGCCAACATACTTAGCAATGAATAAAGACGCCAAGTGATTTTTTTTTTCTAAAGCTGAATTCTTGATAATTGCAGTTCAAGAAGCCTCAATAACTGCTCATAAACGACTTGAACAGGATGGCATACGTGTCCAGCAACGCCCGCGGACGCAGCGACTGGCGCGCGACTTCACCGGTCTCATGCGGTTCTCTCCTGCGGGCCCGCGCGTTGACGCCGAACGACGCCGACGCTCGCGCGACGCGTGATTTCGCGTCCATCTGGTTAGGGCTTAAGAATTCTACATTTTGCGGATAGGAGAGTGATTAGAGTTGCGCGCAGCGGTCAAGAACGGGCGATGCCACCTGGTGGGCTTTTGTGGACCACCAAGATCTAAACAGCTAAACAGGTCTGGGCAAGAGAGGCTACCGTGAAGTGAACAATTTGCTGGAGGAACGTAAAATCTGCCCGCATACGTCTGCAGTTCAAGGAAGGGAGGGAAGGGACTACGGTTAAGTCAGAATTAAGGCCCGGACTGGGACCGTGATGACGGTGCTTAAATACGGTTAAAAAATAAATTGGTGCCCTCCCACTGTGTGAAAACGGATGACCTTCAAAGCTGCGCGCCCTCCACGCAGTGCACGCATACCCAGCTTTCTCGCTCAAAATTCCGACCTCCCAGGAACCTAGCCAAACCACTTCTGGAAAGTGATATTTGGCATAAAGCAAGAAGTCAACGTGAAGATGAAAACACTAAAAGAAGTTTCTAGGATCCTGAATATTTTTTGTGTAATTCGCTATCAAATCTTACTCCCAATGCATTTCTATGGGATAGTTTCCATGGCTCAGGAAGTTAGTCGCGCAACGTGCGAGACTTGAAACTGCGCACAAAACATGTTTTCACCCCCAAAATTACCCGGGCAAAAATGTTTACATTTTGCAAGAAAACTACACAGTAATCACTGTTGAGCGGGAAAGCTGCACATGAAACCAAGCACGCCTGTTTGTAACTTACGACTGAGCATACGTCCTGGCCAATTACCTGAATGAAATTTAGGAAACACGCGATCTTTATCCCAGCTGACAAACGTAGAGGTGTCTCTCCCGCGTCGTAGCATGTTATTGTTTGTGTAACACGCCAACCCAATCCACTCTACCACTGAGGACACCGGACCGATCGCATTGGGCTGTTTGACGGCCACGTTTAGACCTCACGCCAACACAACGAACATGTCATCAGTAAGGGCATGGAACCTTTCACTGCGCGTGGCCGCCCCCTCCCTCCACTCCAAACCTGTGCACGCTTAAAGGAGCCATGAGGACAAAACAAAAGTTTCTTTTATTCGAAAGATTAGGTGTTTCATAGTACCCCAAGCGCTTTCCCGGAAGCAAACGATGCTTTATTCACTGAGAAATAAGGGAATTTATGCCAAATTTGTATATCTCCCGCTAAATTGTACATTTCGTTACGTGAACAATGGCGTCATATGAGCCGGTACATAAAACAGATACCTAGTATGTCGACTCCATATAGCACCCACACGCGGGAATCGAACAGGAACCGGAACTCTTGCCGAAACCGAGACAGCGGCCATTTTAAAAATACTAGTAAAACCTAGTACACCCGCAGCCCTAAGCATGAATCGCCTGATCCGGTCAACAAAGCTCGCGCTGAGGAGCTCGGGCTTGCATTTAACAACCTCACACCACTTGAACGCTCAATGCTTCTAAGTGCACGAGCGGCAGGAGTTGTGAGATACACGGATGGACCGGAAAGCGACCATTCCGCGATACTCACAACACACGAACGCCCAGCCGTCGGCACCGCTGCCTCGTCAGCCCTGTCGCGCCGGACGAATACAAACTGGTACGTATGTGCCGTATTTTTATTACGGTTAGTAATAGCTCAATTTCAGTAGCAGTATTGCTTATGCCAGTTGGCCGGTGTCGTGTATGGAAATCCGTTCGCGCGAGCTCTCTGCTCCGACCAGAAAGATACGAGCGTCAATGCGCGGTGTGTACGGTATTTTTTTTTTCAAGCTCAGAGCGCTTTGACGGCGATTTGACGAAATCGGTGACGAGCGGCGGCATGTCCCAGGAGTGAGCTAACGTAAGGGTCCCTGCTGTAATCACTTCGTCGGAAATGAAGCGAGCACACTCGTACGTCCTTTAGCTCCCTTTCTCCTCCGTTTGCGAAGTTCACAAAACGTAGCCACTTGCTTCGCCGAGGTTCGTCGTTGGGCAGCGCATGAAAGATCTTTTCACCAGCGGGGATGTCGCACTCCGTCGACGATTTGCTCTTACTACATGCGCATTTCAGGAAGCAGCAACGAAATTTAATTGTAAAGTACTCGAACAAACTGAAGTTTTCAGTGGTTGTAAACTGAAAACGAGCTCATAACGACAGCAGCAAGCCAACACGACCACCATTCCGAAACTTCTGCGGCGACGAGTGGCACTATCTCGTCGCTTGCTGTTCCTTACTCCCCTCGTTTCTATGTTTGCCTTTGCTGGTTGGTGATATGACGCCAACTTCCTGTCAATGGATTAAGATACTAAGCAAGGTCGCGGCTGTGCGTGCTAGAACGGTTCGTTGGCCCCAAAGAGCCTCTAACCGGAAAATTCGTCTGCGCGGCGGCGAGATGTCCAGCTCGGCCAGCGGTAGTTTCGTACGCATTGGCGTACATGTTTGCGTGTTCGTTCGGAACTTCAACAGATTACTCTACCGTTCTTAGTGTCACCAAATTAATGTGCAGTATGTTTCACGGGCATATAGCTCACTATGCAAACTGGTAAGTTCTGCCTAACTTGCGTTTGCTTTCGCCGGCCTAAGCCAATCGCAGAGCATTCTAGTATAACATCATAGGTTCTGTTGCGGGAAATGAGCTAGTTAGTCGCATGGTCATTCCCTTTTTTCCTAATTATGTAGCTTATTTGAGCGAAGTTTGCGTTAACAGATGTGTCAGTATGGTTCTAGTGAGGCGATCTTTCGAATGAACCAAACTTGTGTTTTCTCTTCATGGCTCCTTTAAACCGGCAACCGGTCATGAGCGTGCACTTGGAAGTGAAAGACACTGTCGAACACGTCGCTGTCAAAGCCCTTTAAGCTGAACAAGTGATATTGGCCCTCGTCGGCCTTCCAAGCGGGCCAGTTGCTGTTCACTCGGTAGGGATTTGCAGCTACTCGACCTGCTGGAACTTGAGGCGGCAGCGGCAGCGGCAGCGGCTTTACTTTGTTTTTGCGCCCTTTCACCCTTCTGTTCGGGGTGACGCTTCTTCAGTTTCCGCTCTTCTTCCTCCAAGCGAACGACATGCGTCCGTCCCATAGCGAAGGCCTTTACCTTTATTATAGCGGACGCACACGTGGGCGTCCCTTCCGCTGCCCTGTCGGAGGCGTCTTATTGTCTGTGCAACACACAAACCCAGACCCAAACTATTCAATTGCGGAGGGCAACTGACAGGGCACATTGACCCATGTGAACCCTCCCTCGTTTATATCGCCCACCACCACAGCGGGGAGGTCATCGGTAGCGGCATTAAGCCCTGCTGTGCGTGCATCCCCCTCCCTCCAAGTCCAACCCGTGCACACCTAAACCAGCAACCGGGAATGAGCACATAATTAGGCGTGAACTACATAGGCGCTGGTAGAGAGAACGACTTTATATGCGACCAGAATAAGATGTATTATTATTCTTCCGCCAGAAGAACTATTACCAGCTGGTCAATGAGGGCCGCCGACGCGTTAGTGTCGCTCGGAATGGCTTTCATGCTAAAGAAGAATTATGTGCTCACGCCGGTGTTCCTACGGGGCAAGTTGCTTTCAACCGGCAGGGTCCCGCAGCTAGTGGGCGAGGGGAATTAGCGGCGGCAACCATAGGATTTGTAGTAAGTATGCTGGGGAGGAAACTGCACCTGGTAATCCATGTCGTCGTGGGGTGTTATGGGAAGACCACACCTTCTGGTTTGGGCTGGCATGAGAGTTGGATTCTTAAGAGGTTTTTAAAGCAAAGCTTTTTACCTCTACCCCCCAAGGGTTCTTTCGCGACCGTTGGTGTCAACAGGAAACTCCCGCGAACAAATAAAAAGAATTTCCTGGCGCCGCCAGGAATCGAACCTGGAACTGATGGAGTACCAAAGCGAGAGCCCGTTGTCTTACCGATTTAGCTACGAGCCCAAGCGCAGACGGGGAAGGCGGGTGGTGTACTCACCCAGCGCATATACGGGTTTACCCCCTGCATTCTCGCTGAATGCCACGTGATAGCGTTACGCGACCTATCGCACCGCTGTGCGCTCCGCCCACGGCACGTCTAGCGGCCCTGAGCGCGCCTTGCGGGTGTGCTAGAAATTACAAAAATTAAAGCACGCTCGCACCAACGCATGTCATCCCACTTCTACTACGCCAATGTCCTAAAGCCTGTGGTCTCCAGTGTTCACGCAAGAAATCACAGCTCCTTGTCGTCCGCCCTCACACCAAACGACACATCAAGGAACACATTCAAATACTCCTTGATGGCCAGCACAAAATGTAACTCCGCTTGATGTACTACCGGACTCTTGGCGACAAGAACATAAGATGCTCCCTTTGCTTAATGCTTAAAAATATGAACCCCTCACACGACGGGGGTCGCCGACAAGGACGGGCTCAAGCGCTCGACCCCATCCTCGGTGGCGATTACGAATTCGTCTACGCAGACGCCTCCCAACATCGAGAGCAGCAGTACGCCTTCATCGTGGCTACCTCCAGAACTAACCTCCTTGCGTGTGCCTCACTCAAGACCCAAGACATGACGGCAGCAGAAGAAGCAGCCATCGCCTTGGCTCTCACTCTACCAGGGGTTCGGAATGCCGCCACCGCTTCCCGAAGCCTACCAGAATTAGCAGTCGGGTTGGGTGTCCCGACCTGCACTGCGTGGGCTAGAAAAACACTCTCCAAACGGTTCCATTCAGCTCATCTGGACACGCGCTCACGCTTCAATAGAGGGCCCAGAACACGCCCGCTGACAAGCCTGCGCTTTAACCCGCCCCCTCCCCGGCTATGGAGCTGCACGAGGAAAGTCACCCGCTCGTCACGTTCAGGGACATAACCCAGCATTATCGCCTTCAGAGACATACCCTACCTTCGCCTTACCCTGACTTTTCCAGAGAACAACCAACTACCCTACGGCTCATACAATCCGGCTCCTTCCCACACCCGACGGGTCTTCCCTTAATGCAGCCGAATCGCTACGACGCTGAATGTAAACTTTGCTCAGAAGTAGGAACACTCCGCCACATACGTGGGGTGTGCGACTTTAGCCCTGAGCACCCTCCTCTCTTTCCGTCAACTACCCAATAAAAGCAATGGAGATGCTTCTGCCCAGCCCCTCTCCGCCTATCCAGCTTCAGCTGGTGGACAGGCGGCGCGCACTGTGGAGAAGGAACCACTCCCCTGGGCCGCACTCTGGGCCGTTCAGAAATCTGACTAGACGTATTTCTTCCTCCTCATCCTGCTCCTCCTTCCTTCTATGCCGCCGATCTCGTCGCCTCCGTCCGCGGCGGCAGAAATGAGATCGTCTAACACCTGGTTGGAGCTTCCTTTAATTTTGTAAAAAAAGTTTCCACTCATGTGCTACACCAATACAACTCAACCGACCACCGTTCATACATCATGCATTGATTTAATACTTACCAAGAATACCTCTTTGAAGTAACAACGGGTGTGGTTAAGTGCATTTCACTTCTCTCTGGTTCCACTCTTCGTAGAGCGACGTGAGGGAATTTAAGTGACGCCTCATGAGTAATCGTTGTGGGTGCCATTTACAGCTTTGCTTTCCAACCACATTCACATGGTGAATTGGCCTGAATTTTTTGGATTTGCTTTCTTACATTAACACGTCTACGAGCTACGAGGTCACCGAAATGCTCCCTGTTCTCTGGTAGCCGTGAGTCGAGGCAACTGCGTGCTTTGTAAAAGAGCAGGCAGTGCGTAATCGTAGCTAACGTTGCTCATGCAAGAGTCGAATGAATGTATTACTGAGCAGGTAATATGCCACCGCGAAAGTTGTAGCTGACGAAAAAAAGAAACCAAACGAACTTTGACGAAGACCAGATGCACAAGATACGGGCGCCTGCGGCCGTCCATATCACGCCTTCGCCCACGACGCCACGTTTTCCTTTTTCTTCAAGCATGAACCGACTCGCTCAGCAACAAGTATTGTTAAAATGTAGCTGACGGTCGGTGCACCGGTTCGCCACGAAGGCGACGTTTTCATAGGCACGCTCAAAAACATTTCCAAGCTCTTGAAGCAACTTATTTGAAATAGTGGTAAAATTAATAAAATGGGAGTCTCTAATAAGTTTCGCACAAAATATTAACATTTTTGTTAGCTACCAGCGTGGTCTGCAGAATAGTGGGCACAACCGTTTCGGCAAAAATATGCTTTACTTCCTTTTTCCTCAGCTTTAAAACAGCCTTTTTTATTTTCTACTTATATAATACCATAGCACTCTTTGCGTTTTTGTGGGGCTGTGTTCCAATATACGGCCACTAAAACGTTTTAATCAAAACCTATGATGAAACTAAGGCGACCACGTGGTACAATGGCGGCCAATGACGACACAGACGACCTTGATGTGAGCTGCATAGACACTAGCGCCAGATTCCTCTCTAATGTATATAGTAATTAACTCTATGGCGCCAACGGCCCCGGCTACATTCTGGGCGGCAGCGGGGGCGGCGGCTTTGGGCGTCTTTACACGCGTTAGCGCTGCTGCTGGTTCTCCTCAACCATCCGATAACGGCGCTACGGCCGCTGTCCAACGGCCGCGCAACTTTGAAAGAGGCATCGGTGGTTGCGAGGGGAAAAATCCGTGTGATAACCGTTGTGAAAAGGGGATCGGCGGTGGTGAGGAGGAGCCCCGTAGCGGCGCCAAGTAAATCGCCTTCACCGGAATGAGAACTAAAGGGGGGGGCATATACTGCTTTGCAGTAAAAATGTCTGCACACGTTATATTAACTCACTACTAGATTTCGAGATGCCGTTCCAGGCAACAGAAGCATATTGTCAGGTAGCCAAGGACGACACAGGCTCTTAGAGAAAGAAAGTTTATTGGAGCAAACTTGCGCTCCTCAGGACTTAAACAAAACACAAATGTCGACGTCGAGGGAACAGTTACCAGCGTGACGTGCATAGATGATCGTCTGCGAGTAGAATGCCGCAGTGTGTTCCTTGCGAGCATTTATTTTTCAGTGTTAATCCTTCGAGAACCATCGAATCAGATCTCGAACATTGGCTATCGAAGGCGAACATTCTATCTTGTGACGACGGGGTGATACACTCTTCCTATAAAATGAGATAGCCTGCGCGGAATACAGAGGAAAAACTGAAACGCGCGCTTCACTTCTAACTTTGATAAGATAGCTGGGCGCTGCCACACGGTAGGAAGAGAACACATAAGTAAACAAAGCAGAATGTATTAACATTTAATGTTAATATAGCTCGCGGCCATATTGTAACTGAGGGATACATATTGTCTATATAGCTTTAAAAATGCAACCGTAGGAGTGTATTCCTTTGAAATCCGACACACGTTTCCAAGACCGCGGAGTGCTCGTCGCGGGGTGCGCCTAATGTGAGGTGAAAACAGGAAACTGTCGAAGTGCACCCCGAGGTCCCTAATCTCCTCAATGCTTTTCAGAGGGGCGCCCTAAATACTGTAGGAAAACAGTAGTCGATGGGTTTTCGGCTGTATGTGATAACCTTTGTTTTAGCAGGGTTAAAAATTATACAGTTTTTGCTGCAGCAGACCGATAATTCAGACACATCACTCTGCAGGGTACTGCTGCCCTGAAAACCGCTATGTGCTTGAATAGTTTTACACCATCAGGATAGAGAAGAAATGAAGATTTTTTAAGACAGTTGACGCATCTTTGACAAAAATAGAAAACGAGAGTGAACCCAACACAAAACCTTGAGGTAAGCCACTGGTTGTAATGTAGGCACCAGACTTTTTGTTGCTTACAGCGAGTAAAAGTACCGGTCAACATATATTTGGACAAGGCAACAAGGTCTGCATCTGCACTGGACGCAGTAAACTTGTCTAATAACAATTGACTGTTATCTACATCAAAAGCGTTAGTGAGGTCGAAGAAAATGACGACCAACTAGCCGTTTTCGCGAACTGCAGCCGAAGCCTGGGTCATAAAGCTGGCAAGTTTAGTTACCGTTGATTGATCCGAGCAAAAGCCCTGCTAATTTGGTATCCAAACGTTCTTCACACAGTTACTTTGTGCAGCGCTGACTCAAAGAGTTTTTAGGCGACACAAAGGAGGGAGGGAGGTCGGGAGATAGTTATTAACATCTAACTTATTGCCAGACTTCAACATAAGAAAAACTCGAGAGATCTTCTATGCACAAGGAAATGTGCCGAACAGTGAACAGTTGTTATAAATAGAAGTTAAAACAGGCACAGAAATATTGCCGTAAGCCTTCATGATGGCTGCTGTTCCATCTGCACCACAGGAAAACGATGGTTTTATCCGCTTAATGCAATCACTGACAAGTTTTTCAGCGAGCATAATTGTATTAAAATTAAATATATTATTGAGTGACTGGCATTCGCTGTTAGCATCAAGCAGTTTGAAGATAGAAGGAAAGAACTGAGCAAAGCTGGCTGCAACATCTTCAACCTGTTCTTCATTGCAATTAAGTAGGCTAATATGATCTTTGGAGTCAAAGGAAGGAACAGCGCACATTTTGATGAAGGACGGATAGAAACACACACCACAAGCGCTTATCCGTCCTTCGTCAAAATGTGCGCTGTTCGTTCCTGTGTATCTAAGCACCAACTAGCCCGACATGGATCCCTTTTGGATCTTTGGACGCCTTAGAAGGACACCGTGCACACCTCCAGAAGTCAGCCGGTTGGTTGCTGAGACGCAGAAGCCTCTGGGGACGCTACATAGAACTGGTGGTCACGCCGGTAGAGGCTTTTACAAAGTGAGCGATACCGACTGAACCCCGCTTTCATCTTGTCCAGTCCAGAAGTCTTTGCCTTTTTGTGGGCGCTGTCCTTAAGTTAAGTTCTTCATAGAACCAGCGGGGAAATAAGGAATTAACAGGCTTATAAAAAGGGATGCACTTTTCCGTACCACACCTGGCAATTTCGCTGAAATGTCGAATCTATCCGTCGACCTCACTGACATTAAAGACACGAACATTCAGCGGATCAATGAAAGTGATACATGTCAGCATGATCTCCACATTTGAAAGCATATATCGCGGGAGTTCACAATCGTGCACACACCGCCATAACCATGCTGGGCAGCGCGCCAGACAGAGACAACAAGAGGGGGTGAAACTGGGCGGGGTGTACAAGAGAAATATCACGGGAACGCACTTTTACGTTCTTCAAGTTCGAAAAGCACACATCTAGTGCATTACCACAAAGTTTTTCTATGCGGCAGAACTGCTGCATGGACGTGCAAGGTTCAGATCTAATAACATGCTGCACTTTTGCGCTGCATAATGGTTTTTGTGCTCGAAGGAAAGACTGTGGCAGTGAATATCTGGGGTGTCGATGTCCCCAAGTGTAATTAGCCTATGGTTTGAGTGTGCATTTGAAATATTTTCGATAGATGTGACTGTTGGATTAAATTTAGTGGGTAAAATGTCGGGATATAGAATGCGCCGATGGGCAGCTTCTCGCCCTTCGTGAGGCCCACCTCAAGCCAGACTGATTCCTTTTGGGTCTCGAGGTCAGCACATTGTATACTGAGCGATGACCACCAATGAGCACACCTCCACCCTTTTTCTTGGGCCCAAGTTCACTTTCTGGCGCTCCGAAAGATGTTATAGTTAGGAGAAAAATAGTTTCAAAATAGTTTCAAAGCCAAGTTTCACCGATAACAATAGCAGAAAATTTAAAGCACACGTCTTTCCTGGAAAATTCGGAGGATTTTTTACGTGGACGTCGAGTGTTTTCATAGTATGGATGTCAAGACTAGCGTTATTTCTTGCCATGATCACTTATTTCAGAGCTGTGCACCATGCCAGGGTATAAATTTTCCTTGGAACGGCTTGAAGAGGCAGCCCTTTGGCCACATATATGGAGCGCCCATGCGCGTGAAAGACTCTCGTCAACATCATCATCATATTTTATTTCCTTAAAGACCCCACAGGGGGTATTAGATATATAAGGGGTGGATATACAGGGTATAAACAGGGTTCTGCGTTTTCGGATAAATCCGATAAAATCCGAAAAACACTCGCCGGTAAAAATTTTGCGAATTCGGATTTATCCGAAAAACTCCGAATTCAGGGACCGCGGCCTGTGAAAAACAGACTCTTAACCTGGCGTCCTCGAACAACTTTTCCTATTCTATTTTCATGTTTCCACTTCTGTTCGTTCCACCTACATTCCCAAGCTTCACAAAGGGAGTCGCTTTGGACCCTTATCATGAAAAACAAGATCTCTCCCCACAACAATAGTTGAACCAAGGTCAAGCACTTCTCACCTTCCCTGCCACTCCACTTCGGGCCTTCTTCCCGGATATGTGCTTTTCTTAAAATTTCATTCGCGCTTCTCTGACGTCATTTCACTAAAGATTGAATGTTCGAGTAGGCGCAAAGGAGCAAGGACGAACGAAGTTGACGGGACGTGGCGCCACTGTCGACTCGTTTATTCTCCCCGCGACGCCCGATTTTGTACGGGGCGGTACACTGCGAACGAAAGAAAAGAGGGAAAGGGGAGGAGCACCAGCAAATGCAATAAAAACTAAAAACGAAAGAGTGGAGGACGACAGTTCAAACACCCGCGAAAAAAGGCACTTTAGGAAGGCAAAAACTAGTGATTGGATAAGAATTTCAGTTCCTTCTTTGTCAGTGTTATGGAAACTGTGCTACCGCATTTGTCTTTCAATGAAACAATTTGGTAGACCTCGATGATTTCTCTTGTTAGCTGATCCTCGTGTCGGCCTACTATGCTGGTCTTATCAAAATGTGCTGTGGTGACAGACACTAACATTGGAAAATATGCCTGCATATACTACAACAAGTTGCAAATGGATGTCACCACGAATGCTGCAAATATTGACTCTGCAATAAAAATGTATCTGCTGTTTGATTTCTTTTATTGTTGTACATGGTATTTCTTAAAGATCAATACTCTACGACCCTAATAATCCGAAAAACTCCGAATTTTCAAAAATAAATAAACTCCGAAAAACACCCTCCGAATTTGCTTAAAAATAAACTCCGAAAACGTAGAACCCCAGGTATAAAGAACACTTGCCACATAAGGGGTGCATATACAGGGCATAAAGAACATTGCCACAATTTATCACTGGAAAAGATGACCGGTTGCACTTTTAACGAAGGTTGAGGGGCAGGTGACTGCGACGATCATGGTTTGGAAGGTCCTTCCAGACCTTCGCTACACGGTGAAAGAAGGACGCGGAGAAGGTAGTGCGGTAACGGGAAACCTGGAGGGTGACTCGTGCGGCGCGAAAGCTTCGTGGGGGGGGGGGTTGATGTGCATGGTGGATGGTTGAAGGGCGAATGAAACAGCTTGTGAAACAGAGACAGGGTGGCTATGTGGCGTCGGAGAAAAAGCGGCGGTAATCCGCATTGGGCTTTTGAGGATGAGACGCTAATATCATAAGAATATAGCGAATGATACGAATCTGGTAGAACGATTTTGAATTTACTCGAGGTCATTGATTAAATAGGTTTGCGGCGGGCTCCATATAGCTGAGGCGTATTCCAGTTTGGCCTGAGGAGGGATGCGAGCAGTTTTGCGTGTTATGGTGCGCAACGCAGATGCCGCTTGAGGAATCCCAATATATTGTTTGCCGATGACATGACGTTTGTAACGTGCGCATTCCAATTTAGATCGGCGGAGAGCGTGACACCTAGATATTTGAAACACGCTCCCGTTTCTACAGCTAGGGCGTTAACGATTTGGTATGGAAGTAAAGAAAGTTTGTGCGGCTGGTGAATGACACTTTACATTTGTCGGGGCTAAGTGCCAGAAGCGAGTGGTCACACCATTTTTGAATGCTATTCAGATCGTGTTTGTGTTGCAGGGTTACTGGATCGGAAGCACTTGTGACTGTACGGTAAATTATGCAGGCGTCGGCGAACATGCGGATTTTTCAAGACACAGTTAGAGGTAGGTTATTTATGTGGATGAGAAATAGCAGGGGGCCAAGGACGCACCATTGCGGTACTCCTGACGTTACTTCGAGAGGTTCTGAGGATTCGTTATTTACGTGCATAAATTGACAACGATTGGCCAAGAATGCTTTAAACGATTTCAACACATTACGGCTGATATTTAGCCCGGATAAATTCTGTATTAGTTTGTTGTGTAGAATTGTAGCAAAGGCTTTTGCGTAGTCAAGTAAAAATGGCGTCAGTATGCAAGTTTGTGTCAATATTCGTATGTATGTCGTGAAGAAAGACTGCTAATTGTGTTTCACAGAAAAAAGCCCCTGAGGAAGCCATGGTGACAGGGACGAAAAAGACTGTTGAAATAGAAGAAGTTGATGACATGAGAATATAGACGTGTTCTATGGCGAGGTACTGTCACTTACTTTGTAGACTGGAACGACCTTGCCAATTTTCCAGTCATCAGGAAAGTCGCCGGTGGCGGGTGACTGAGAATATGAGGTGCAAATATGGCACAATTGTGTTGTTAATGTTTTTTAACCGTTTTGAATTAATTTCGTCAATGCCACATGCCGATAAAAGCTTACTGTTTTGTATTTGAGAAGAAACGCCGTCTGTGGAAACTGCTAGCGCAGCCATCCTGGACGCTACCAGAGTAGCTGTGGGGACGGAAGGCATACTATAGGCTCTTTGGTGAACACCGACGGAAATGCGGCGTTAAAAACGTTAGCACACTCGGCATCTGTGGTCACTTCGCCAGATCCGTTAAAGGAGATATGAAGACAAAATACAAAGTTTGTTTTATTCAAAATATTTCGTGTTTTATAGTGTCCCCAGCGCTTTCGCGGCAGGAAATGATGCCGTATTCACTGAGAAAAAAATAATCAATTTAGGTTAAATTTTTGATTATCCCGCCAAATCGCGTGTTTTGGCGACGTCTATGATGAAGTCATAACGGCGCG
This sequence comes from Haemaphysalis longicornis, assembly GCA_013339765.2. Lineage (NCBI taxonomy): Eukaryota > Metazoa > Arthropoda > Arachnida > Ixodida > Ixodidae > Haemaphysalis > Haemaphysalis longicornis. The sequence goes on along the minus strand of CM023448.1, from coordinate 346,711,639 downwards.
TATACAAAAGCATTTCCACTGCGCCATTCGGCTCTGCAGCCTTGCTTTCCGTCAAACGTCCCAGATGGCGCTAGCATGCTGAGCACTCCGCCGTTGCTTTGTTTTTTACCGCATTTACACCTGGCTTGTCTTTGTTACGGTAGAAAGTAATCGCTTCGTGAAACAGGGGGTATGCTTGACAAACAGGGTCACGTAAGGCAACGTCGCTTATGCCAATCGGGCAGCGTCGTATAAGGCAACTCCAAAGCGTCGGACTGCTGTGCCGCTAAAACAAGCATAGTGCGCCCAGTACCAACAGCACCGCGCATCGGTACTTCTATGCTTACTTGTATTTTCGTAACTTTTGCTGTTTACCGCACCATTCTCACTGCTGCAAAATGAATATGCATTGCATTTGGGCGCAAATAGCTCGTTCGGCAAGCTTATAAGCTCTGCCTAATTCCCGTTTGCTTTTGCCGGCCTCCGCCTATCGCAGAACAGTCTGGTATGACATCATAGGTTCTGTTGCGGGAAATGAGCTAGTGGGTCGCATGACCATTCCTTTTTTTCCATTTATATAGCTCATTTGAGCGAAGTTTGCGTTAAAATTGGTGTCAGTATGATTCTAACGAGGCAATCTTTTGAGTGAACCAAACTTGTGTTTTGTCTTCATGGCTCTTTTAATGAGGCTGATAGTGCGGGATAGCTTTGGATTGACTGCTGCCAAAAATTTTTGATGTTATCACTTAGCATGGGTGGTAGGTCCGTGTTGAAAAATGCGCGCTTGGCGTTGTGAATTGCGGTAAGATAGTCATTTTCGGCGGCGTAGTATTTATCCCACGCCGATGGCGTTCCTTAGTTTTTGCCTGACGGAAAAGGCGTTTTTTTTTATTGCGTAGTCGCTTTAATGCTTTAGCGCACCAGGCCTTTTGCTGCGTGCTAAAAAATGTAGCCTTCAGAATAAACCCATTTTTCAACTCACAAAGCTTTTCGGATCGGCTATGGAGGTTGGCTTTGAAATCTGGACAGAAGCTAATGAGTTCGTCGTTAATTTTTTCATAATTGCCTTCATCATAAATACAAACTGTTTTGTTTCGCATTTCCCGTCGTTCTGGGGAAAAGGAGAAATCCGCATGGATAACTTTATATTCGCTAATTTCTTCAAGATAGGTAATCTACGATAAGCTGCAGGGATGTGTGATTGGAATTAGATCTAGGATGTTTGAGGAATTACCGGCAATACGTGTTGGCGCCGATACAAGTTCTACAGAGTTGAAGTTGAAACAGGCATCTATAAATCCTCTTGAGTGTTTGTGGTTTCCTGGTGAGCTTGTTCCGGTTTGCCAGTTGAAGATTGAAGTATCCAAACATCAAAATACGGGTATTCGGGTGGGCTGTCGTGAGCGCATTAGCATGTCGTTAGGTTTTTTGCAAAATCTGGATTTGCGTTCGGTGGTCTGTAGCAGACGTCGAGCAGTATTGCTTGGGGTGACGCCCGACAAAGCAGTCATATGATTTCTGTCACATGCTATGCTGATGAGGGGAAGACGATAATTCTGGTCCGACGGCGATTAGTACGCCACCTCCGCGAGTGTATTTGCGATCTTTTTGGTACAAGTGCAAGTCAGTTGGATCTGCAAGAATTTCAGTGTACGTCATGTCATTGGTATAAGCCACGTTTATGTTAGTACAACGAGACTGGATTTGGATAACGTCACCAGGCTACACATTTTTTCGTGTGTCGGTGGAATGTTGCGTACGTTCGTATGTTTCAGTGTGGATTTAGGTGGGGCTTCGTTACGTTCTTCGTTCGAGAGGTTTGCTATGCGATTTTTTTTAACAGTTTGTGAAGCATTGCCGAACGCATAAAGTTTTGAGCCCACATGAAGGGTTTTAAAACGTATTTGAAACTTCGCTGATTTTCATTTTGCAAAAGTAACTAAGTGTCTGCGGGCGGTTCGGACAGACTTCGTCGATGATGAAGTCTGTTCCTTTCAACTTGGGGGCATTCGTAAGTATGGCTTTTTGGATTTTATGAAAGGTGAATTTTGCTATTATTCGACGGTGGCGACTATTTGCATGGCGTCCGAGGCGATGTGTGCGTTCTATTTCTTTTGGGTCGATGGTTGTATTGAGGTGATCAAGGCAGTGTCTAATAATTAGCCCCTCTGCTTCTACATTTGTCACTGCTGGAAATTAGGATAGGGAAGGTTGCAGAATATTAAATTGTTACGCGCGTGAGCGGTTTTCAGCGTCGCCTAATCTAGCCTCCAGCACGGAGACCAAACAGTTCGTTACGGTTATGTCTGCTTGCAGAGGCGAAGGGTTCTGGCAATGACTTTTTAGTTCATGCGTGCGTTTACTTAACCAAGTTATCGTTTGGTCGGTTGTTGATAAGCTGTTTTTTAGTTCTTGCACTTCAGTGAGAACTGTAGCTTGACGAGCGGATTTTTTTTGTAGTTCGACGAGGATTTCTTTCATTAGAGTGCTAGGATTAGTCTCCACATTACCCGACAATAACAGCAGTAGAGAGCAAGTGGTGTGGGGACACTCAAGAGTGATTTTAGAAAGGCAGTGTGACATTGGCAGCAGCACTAAGTAGTATAGTTACTTGTGTTCTTTGTAAATAGGCTACTGTACTTACTAACGTGCATGACCAGGGTGAAGCGGTAAGTGCTGTGCGACGTGGCATAGCAGCCAAGCCCGCGAAGTGCTGCCGACGGCCGTTGCTCTTTTATAGCAGGGGGGGGGGGGGAGCGATGGTGTTGGCTGTGACGGTGCTATCCAGGTTGAAGCGAGGGTCGGGGAACCGGTGGCGTTGTTGGAGCAGTAATGTGGCCAGGGCGATAGCGGGTTGACCAGCACCTGCCTCGCTTTCACAAGGAGCTCCCTTTCCAAGCGAAGTCCAAGCAAGGATTCGCCGTGGCGGGAAGCAGTGGGTGCAGGACTATTTCCGGTTCCAGACAAGGGCGAAGGGGTAAGTGCTCTGCGACGTGGCGCAGCTACCAAGCCCACCAATTGACACAAAAAGAATACGAGTCGCATTTGGTCGTGAGGCGTTTGCACGACAATGGGGTGACTTGCACAGTTGACAAGTGGGTCCGCAGTCGAGCAGATGCGGTGTTAGGCGACAATTTCGAGACAAAGATGGCCCTCGGTGGGTGGCGGGCCACTACCAAGTGAGAAACTTCTGGCGCACCCACGCTTCTTCTCTTTCGTCAGTTCATTAGCGGGTCATTACAGGCAGTGTCGGACCGTGGACGCGGGGTAACAAGCAGTCCGAAGAGGAACCCAAAGCGCTCAAGGCCGTAGCTGTTTGACCATTGCAAACGTTCGTAGATGACAGGAGGGGGCCGCCTGCACCAGCTGAACCGGTGGCGGCTAAAAGGGAAGCCAGAGTTTGGTGAAATCACCGGTAGCGACGCAGGGTTCGCGGAGGCCGGCGGGGAAAGTGGGGGACGCGCGAGCTCCCGCAGCCGGCAGCGCACCTCCTCACGGAGGGGAAAGACGATTGTGACCTGATGGGCAAGCCATCTAGGCGCACGGGCCAACAAGACAGCTGTCCTAGGTGAAAGCGTGCCTCTAGGAGGTGCTTTCAATGGTTGCAGACTTGCCGAAGAGCCATGGCCTGCAGCTATCGGAGGCCAAGACACAGGCCATGATGTGCCACCCACATGGCTACCGGGCGCCCAGGCTTCTCACCCTGCACGGTCAGCCGCTCCCGTGGTGCCTCAGGGCCAAGTACTTGGTGCTCCTCATCGTGCGCCTGCTGACCTGAATTCCAGCGGTGAGGGCAGCGCACGGCGGGGCTCCTGCGGGGCGTGTGGAGGCTGCTGGCACGCGGCCAAGAGTGCTCGCACTCGGTAGCCCTCCGAGTGTTCCATGGCATGGCGTCCTCCGCCGGCCTGTATGCCCTGCCGCTGGTCTACCTGCAGCCCCTGGAGTGGAAGGAGGAGGAGATGGGCCTGCGCCAGGCCATCCGCCTCTGCCTGGCCCTCCCGAGCTCGTCCCCGTCCGTGGCCACTTACACGGAGGCCGGCAAGATGCGGGCCCTGCAGACGGGGCTGCACCACATCCACTGGCTCCATAGCGCATAAGATGGGGCGGGCCTCTTGCAGCGCTATAGCAGCCCCCCCCCCCCTCGAGCCACCAACACCTGGAACCGGCCGAGCTCTCCGCATTAGCACCACGCTCCGGGGAGTTCGTAGCAAGCGGTCAACACCGACCCAGGCCATTCATCAGGAGGTAGCTGCCCTGTTTCAAGACGAGGCGGCCGGCCTCCTGCCGCTCTGCACAGACGGCTTCGTGCAACCGTCGACGGGCCCAGCTGAAGCCGCCTGCACGGCCATGGAGCTTGGCACCAGTCAAGTGTGCGGCCTGTCCTTCCCCGCCGCCTCCACCCATGCCGAGCTGGCCTGGCTTCACCTTGCCGGAGACCTGCTCCTATAGCAGGGCACCCAGATTCAGGGGGCCGTCATCCTTACCGACTCCCGGCCCGCTTTCTTACGACTGCGAGCGGCAGACCAGCCGCCGAGCTCCAGTGGTTACTTGGAGCGGTCGCTGGCGGCGAAGCTTCACGTGGCGGAGTCCCGCGGCTGTGACCTGCGCCTCCTCTGGCTGCCATCATGTCGGCATCCCGGGCAATAAAGTAGCTGACGCCCTGGCCAGAGGTGCTGTTCCGGCCTCCCGCGACGTGAGACCCTTCGACGCCGCACGACCCCTCCTGGCGCGGAAGGATGAGACGATGCGTACGGGCCCAAGAGTGGTCAGCCGCCAGGCTCCGCGGGTCCAGCCTGGCCGCATCAACAGGGTCGCCTGCTCCATCCTCCTCCGCGATGCGGTTCAGTTGGTGCGGTATGGCAGCCCGCCTGCACCGACATGGCTGCCGGTCGTCGCCCACACGCGGCGACTGACCAGAGGCCAAGAAGCTGAAGGTCACTGCATCACCAGAGAATATACATGTACTTGCTGTGTGCCTCAAAAATTATTGCTGTGACTAACCATCCTTTTATTTCCACCCTTAGTGATACATCCACACAACAGCTCTTCTTAAATCGTCCCTCCATATCTCTGCCTTTCTCAGGGTGAAAGAGGAAACTTCTGAGCTCCAGATACTCTTTCTTGACACACAAGACACACATCATTGAGTTTGTAACACCATGTCATCACCGCTCCGCGTCGTGCGACCTGTCTTTTACACAATTCGTTAAAAATAGGGCACGATGAATTGGGATTCTGCGGCATTTCTTGTTTCTACTTTCTATAGGACAAGTACCGATGTGCAAAATTTTACAGTGACGCATGAAATTCTGCTACCGGTGTATCTTGGGCAGCGCGTGGACAGAATTTTCACGTCTGTAAAAAGAAGAACGTGCATTACAGCATTTTCATGGCAGGAGAAAACGGCATCCTTATTGCTTTACAGCACATCGTCTATCATCAAATTCCAAAGTCCCGAACTCGTGCGTGCCTCGTCATCTACAAAGTGATCTAAAAACTATGCAGTCAATCCTGTTTGAAAAGCTGTTATATCCGCATATACCTCAAACCTGGAGATAGCTATATGCTGGGTTCCAGGCCACCCGGGTATTGTGGGGAATGAGGTCGCGGTTGAAATGGCTGCTGGTGCTGCACTTAAAGACACCGTTGACATAACAGTACCCTACGCTAACATCAAACAGCATCAGACAACTTCGTAAAATATGGCAAGCAGACTGGAATCAACAGACAGACAATTATCGACCGGAAACGATACACCTGAGCATATGTCTTGACTCAATTGAAAAAAATAGAAGCCATTTTATTTTAACCTTTTTTGTTTCTCATTGCTGCCACGTGTAGTATGAACTGTTGGTATCTTTGATGTTACCACCTTCCTTCTTGGGCCCTGACTTGCAGTATGTACTTCAATAAAAATTAAAAAAAAAATGACTGAGAACGGCAGCTCGAGTTGCTCAAGAATAATTGATTTCACATTAATTGCAGAAGTCTCACGGCAAGAATACAACGTGTATGCCCCACACGAAATAAAACTCACTGCTTAAATTTTCTTTCAAAACAAGACAGCTATGTACAAAAACAGATATGCCTCAGAGATTTATAGGTAAATGAATTAAGCCTTAGTAGCAAACAAAGATGGCTACGCTTAGTTAAGAGAAGTGATGCCTTAATGAATAAGTTACCAAGATCTAGTTCATTTTCATAATTTCCACTTTTAAACTCGGACTTGTGTTTTGAAAAGAGGCCTCTTTCTGCCAAAGTAAGTCATGTAGAAGCGCAACAAAAAGAGCTTGTTTGTTAAATGTTACCAAATGTGCCAGGTATTACAGACTTTGCAAACGCACACGGTTAAGTGAACGAGACTGCATGCAACATGACGCTTATGCGGTCCTTGAAAAAAAAAATGATCTGCACACGATAACGATAAACGGCGGCATGGTTTATGTGAGATTTCAATGATGGGCCCGCAACTCGTGACGCATCAAATAGTCCCATAGCTCATCTTCACTGGACGTTATTGCCATTTTACGTGCCACGTGTGTACGTTTAACACTTTCATTTCGCGCCATTCACATTTTTGCTCTTTTGGGTTCCTAAAAACTAATTGATATTTCAACATCATCACATACACTCTGTTCATTCACTCGCCGCCGTGGCTCAGTGGCTAAGGCGTTGTGCTGCTGAGCCAGAGGGCGCGGGTTCGATTTCCGTCTGCGGCGGCCGCCTTTCAGGTGGAGGAAAAAGAGAAACGCCCGTGGATTGGAGATTTCGGTGCACGTTGAAGATCCCCAGGTGGTCAGAATTAATCCGGGGCCCTCCACTGCTGTGTGACTCACCGCCTGAGTAGCGTCGGCACGTTAACCTCATAATAAATCAAGTTTATCAATCAATCATAATGAATGGGCACGGTGGCACCGCAGAAATGAAGTCTAATCCGTTCGTCTTGCGCAGTTACTCACCACACTGCTGTTGATACCGGCTGCGCGAGATGGAAGAAGCGAACCACAACGAGGCAACACAACGAGGAAGCTCGTCGCCGAATCCAGTTTCGCTGTGTCGTTCTCAGCAGCACATGTGCCAGCACAGCGGATATCAGCACGGCAGCCCTACAGCGGCGACCGTCAGCGTCGACGGAGTATGCCCAGTATATACGCCGCCCAAGGATCACTGCTGGTCAGTGGGCACGGTGGCACCGCAGAATGAAGTCTAATCCGTTCCTCTTTCTCTCACGGTAAGAAAACGTTATGGGAAATGCTATCGGTCGACAATCTATGCCTACTTGTGCTGCCGTGTCCAAGGCTGGTGTGCCTTTTTTGTATGACTTGTCATCTGATGCTGTGAACCTGTTTGTTGCTTGCTGGCGATGTGGAGACAAATCCCGGGTCAGACTTAGCCCATCTCGCGAAACAACTGCAGGCAATTGCAGGCGACCAAAAAGAAATAAAAGAAGAAAGGCTAACCGCCATAGATAAGAAACTAGAAAAACTGGACTCGCTTTATATATAGCAAAATAACAATTTGCACAGATCAAGTAACGCACCTGCAAAAAGTAGTCTCCGACCTTGAATAAAGCTTGACGGCCTGGAAAATCGTTCTAGAAGAGGGAACCTGATTGTGTACGGCATACCCGAAAAGCACGGTGAGGATGATGTCTCGCTCGAACAAACTGTTAACGACACGATTATTAAGGAAACACTGGAACTAGAGCCTGTAACAATCGAAAGAATTCACAGGCTCGGAAAGCCAGACGCGAATAAAACCAGCCCAGTTATTTTAAAACTTCTCGACACGCGGGACAAAACCACAATCCAAAAAAATTGCCATAAACTCAAAGGAACTAAATTAGCGATTAGTGGTCACTTCTCAGCTTGTGTTCGAAGCATAAGAAAAAGCTCTGGGATAGCGCCAAATATAACAAAGAATCTGGTGACAAAGTATGGTTAGTACATGTTGAAAACCGAGGAGCGGGCGACGTAGAAGGAGGACCACTTTATTGTGCCAGCGGCCGGAATCATTCCAAAAACCTAATGATGATGGCACGCGCCACCTCGTTCCCCACATACCCGCAGTTCATGCCAGGTTCGTCGTCCTCTTCTTGTCCCCGTCGCTTTAAATATGTAACAGGCTCCGGGCCGGCCAGATATGAAGCAACAGGCTGCAGCTGGGTGACGAAACTTGACATTAGACCAGGACGTCTTGAGTCTTGAAACTGAAATAAAACAACGCACTGCCACAGAAAGCGCCCACTGTGCCGCTGGTGTTTTGGTCAGTGGACACAAGCTGGTCATGGAATGTGTCATACACAAGCACTGCTCAGCAGCGCGAGGAGAAGAGCTTCGCGATGTCACAGCAGGAGTCCAGAGTCCGGAGGGGAAAAGCAAGGGAAGGTTGTGACAAATTAGAAGAAGGGTGCGATGTCATCGAGCCACTCCGGTGGCGGGCCTTGGGCGAGCAGTCCCTTCAGAAGGCTCTCGCCAGGCCACTCGGCGGCGTCATCCAGGCTTTACGCGGGGCCACAGGGAACTGGGAAAACTGAAACGTTCGGGCAAGTTCTCTGAGCGGGGATCCTCCCCGGGCACGTGCAGGTTGTGCATCACGTACTGGAACAATTTCCGGATGTCCGAGGACCTTCCGAGAGAAACACGCTTCTCCTCAGGCTGCTGGTTGTTGGGTCCCTGGACGGGCAGGTCTTCATCCTTCACTGGCGTCGGCAGGCCGGCCGGCCTGGTCAGAAGCGAAGTTGCCTCATGAGCCCACTTTGGTCTGTACAGGGCCAGCTCGTCTTCGAGATCACTAACGCGTGCCTTGAGCTCGTTCCTCTCGAACAGGATGTGCTTCAGCTCGTCCAACGTGAAGCGTGGCCGGTTGGGGTCATCCAGATCGATCACCAACTTCCCCTTCATCTCCGCACAGGAGGCGTCCTGAGCGTGCAGCAGCAGGTCGTCGTGGTCCCGGACTGTTGTGCGCAGCCGCTCCTGCAGTGCCTGTAGCTGACCCTGCTGGTCGTGCAGAAGAGCCTGCAGGTCTCCCCACTCGTCGCACAGCTGCCACATCTGCTGCGGCAGCCGCCGGTTCCGCCGCGCCTGCTCCTGGCTTGCCTTCTGGCTCGCTTCTAGCTGCTGCTGCAGCGACTTTATGTCAGCAGCACTGGTGGCCATCTCCCTCTTGCACTGGCTCAGCTTGGCCGACTGCTTGTAAAAGGCATCCCGGAGTCGCTCAAGCACAATGATGTCATCGTCCGGCATCACGCTGTATGGTTGGCCATGCTGGGAACGGTGACTCTCTTTCGCGTTGAGCGAGCTGCTCAGCTTGGAGTTTTCCTCCTGCAGCCGAGCGACAACGCTGCCCAGTTTCTTCCTCTCCTGCCGCCAGACGTCCTCGTACTGCTCCATCTCGTTTTCAAGCCAGTTCCTCGACGCGTCCTTCTCCAAAACGTCGTGTTCTTCGTCTGTAAATTGTGGTTCATCTTTCAATCCGAAGTGTTCAATTTCCCAAAATGTCTTAAGCTGATGTGAGATTTCTTCAGTAGACACTTGGAAGGTCTTAACCTCTTCCACTCTGCCGCTGTTGGTAACGCTCACGCTGTTCCCGTGTAAAGTCCATCCGACAGCAGTGTTCACAGCAGTCAGCGATTCGTTCAGACGCTTGATATCTCCAGGGACGAATGTCCAGTAAAAGTCGGCGCCAATTAGTATGTTAATGCCTGGGTGAGGCTTGATGTCGAATACGGCAACGTCAGCAAAGGAAAGTTGATCACCTTTCGTGTGTTGGAAAGCCTGCTGCTCCGTTAGAGGGGAGAGGTCGTTACATATTTCTGGTACTTCCAGTGCCTCGATCTCCAAGGGTCGGTTGTCGTACTGACTGTACAGCGTGACTCTCACCTTTCAATATTGTTTTCTTTGAAACGAAGAATTTCCGAACCCCGAAATGGTCAACAGTTCATGTCCGATCGATTCAGCTTGCAGACTTCGTACTAGAGATTGTGTAATAAAGCTGCGCTGGCTGCCTCCATCAAAGAGGATTCTTACAAAACGTTTAGTTCTTGTACCCTTGGCCCAAACAAGCGCTGTCTGCAGAAGAACTGTTCGTTGTCTGGTCAGTCGCCGAGCTGGAAACGATGGTTACCTTATCTGGTAGTGCACGTTTCCGAAATTTTAGAAGAAATGACAATACTAGTTAACGCTAATATTCAACAATACTAACCCCTCAAATATTTTGTCACAATTTCAATCACACGCAGAAACAAAGTCAGCGGCAAATAACGCGATAATAGCCTTTAGATCTTTTGTATTTACCATTGTTCTTTAGCAAGTCATTTTCTGCGTAATTATCTTGTTTAATTACCTTTTTAGGTTTTTTAAATTTTAAATCCATACATCCATTTTCAATGTATTTAATTTACCCGTTATACCTCGGTGGAACGGGAAGGGTTTCAGTTCTTGAGCCCGTTTTAATAAAGTTGGGGTCGCACATCGATGATATGTGGCGTCCCCCGCAGTTTACACACTGCAATCTTCGCGCCGTCCTGCAGTCTTTGGTGCGATGAAACGGTTGCGCGCAGCGGAAGCAGCGACCCAGTTTTTCTAATTTGGCCCTTTTGTCACCAATCGTCATACGAGCTGTGCAGGTCTCCGTCGTATGATCTGGGGTGTCGCAAAGAAGGCAGGTACCTGCGTTCTGATGAACCACTAGCATAGACGCCGAACCTTGAAAGGTGTCGCTGTTCAGTCTTCGCTGTGTTGACTTATACGGAGGGTGCTTGTCACTTGAAATAATCATCTCTGCAGATTCACGGCTTCGTACTTCGATATTCAAGATGTTGAGCAGCGAAGACAAATCATCTTGCTGGTCTCCTTGCCCTTGCGTGGATGCTTCCTTGAGCAAGTGCTGGTGGTACTTTAGTACAAGCTCTTTTGGCAGGGCGCGGAGTAATGCTGACTTCAGTAGTACACCGTGGGCATCAGTGTCAACTCCGAGGTTCTTTAAAGAGCGCAAATGAGCTTGCAAATCCTCATTCAATCTTTGGAGGCATTCTAAATCATCGCAGGACTCAACTTTTTTTTATATTTAGGAGCTTGCTCATGAGGTCGTTTATTATTTGCGCCGTCTGGCCGAATCGTTGCTTTAAGAGGTCGACTGCGGTTCCGTAGCTTTCGTTTGTTGTTGGTAATCCAGCTGATGACATTTTCGGCTTTTCCTTTCAGGTAGCTGCGCAAGTATTTCAATTTATCTACGTCTGCATGCGAATCATTGCTGTGAAGGGTAGACTCAAATTGGTCCCAAAACGCCAGGCCACTCCGCAATGGTCTCCTTGAAATTTGATCAGCTCTAGTTTAGGAAGTCTGACCTGAGCTCGACCGTGTGCCAATCGCACCAATCGCGTGAGGAGCACTTGGCGGTTGCGCCTGCGCTGCTTGCGCTGTGGATGAAAGAAGGCGTTCTGCACGAAGCTTGTGAGGGCAATTGACTCTTGAAAGCGGATTACTGAGGTCAAATCTTCTTCTAAATCACCCTCCGTCCTCAAACAAACCGCTCAATTTCTTTCATCTAACGCGGCGAGTGGTCCTTCTTTAATCTTTAAAAGTCCAAGTTTATCATTCAGCTCACGGCAGAGATGGGTGTCGCGTCCATCAAGGTGTTGAGTTCGTTGATCACCCTCGTTGTGGCTGCTCGAAGATGCGACCGTTTCTGTTTCAACCGATCCTATGGCGTTGCTGTGAACGGGTTCGCTGGTCTGGATCTCGACCGCTGGTCTGAGATGGCCCTGGTTCTCTTCAGTAGGCTCGCTGTTCGATGGGGTCTTCAACGGTGGGATTTCACATCCTGGTCACGGCACCAATTCTGTTGAAAACCGAGGAGCGGGGCGACGTAGAAGGGAGGACCACTTTATTGTGCCAGCGGCCAGAATCCTTCCAAAACCTAATGATGATGGCACGCGCCACCTCGTTCCCCCCATACCCGCAGTTCATGCCAGGTTTGTCGTCCTCTTCTTGTCCCCGTCGCTTTAAATATGTAACAGTACACGGCAAGATTAGTATCAATCGAGTACTGTACCGCTGGTGTAATACCGCGGGCGATAGGGTTGAGATCAAAACAGAACGCAATGCTCCCTCCAAGCAAAAAACCTAAAAAACCAAGAAGTAACACCACCCATGCGCACTCGCCGCCAAAAATCTCGTCCAAAATAGTTTTTGTGAATGTGAATGCACGCAGCGTACTGAACAAACTCGACGCGCTAGAATAATTGCTTCTCGCTGTCGACCCTGACTTTTTGGCTGTGACGGAAACGTGGCTTTCAAACGAGATTGGGGACATCGAAATAGCGCCTCCAAACTACGGCATTGTGAGAAAGGTCCTAGCAGCACGTGGCGGTGGAGTAGCCGTTCTTATTAAAAAACGTATTCGATTCACACAGATGCCTGTTGTTGAAGGTGCTGGAGCGGTGTTCTGTAATCTATTGTGCGGCTCATTTGCAATCGTGCTCGGTTGTGTCTATCGCAGTCCAGGGTCAGGCCATATCGCTATGAAATCACTGCACGCATACATGTAGCACAATGTGAAAGGCAAGAGGCTAATTCTTTTGGGAGACTTTAATCTGCCCGACAGAAACTGGCGGACCATGCAGCACGAGTGCTTAAGCTCAGAAACCCTTTTTGATGCGATGCTATCTTTTAACGTCAATCAGATAATAATGGAGCCAACACGGGTGCAGGCTGAGACCACCAATATACTTGACCTGGTATCCTTAAGCGACCATTTTACAAGTGATAAACACAGTGTAGAAATTGCTGATGGAATATCGGACCACAAGCTAATCTTGTGCAGCGCATCAATTTATGCGAAAAAAAGTCACTGTCACTCGCAAAAAAAAATGTTCCAGATTTTGAGAACGCGGATGATACCAGCATAATTGATCACCTATCAATGGAATTGGCACCATTTCAAGAAGCTTCACAACGCGCATCTGTAAGTGTCGATGAACTGTGGTTAAAAGTTAAACACACCGTAACATATTGTATGAAATTATATGTACCAAATAAAACAAAAAGAACAAAAAATATAATCCCTGGATCAATCGCGATATCATTCACGCGAAACGCGAAGTTAAAAGACTTAGGGAGTCTTTAAAAACAAGTAACAGCAAATCTAAGACTGCTCTCACAATTGCCTTCACCGACATGAAATTAAAAATAAGAACAACAAAAAAGAACTTTTTCACCAACACCCTTCCTAGTGCCATCAAATATTCGCCGCAAAAATTTTGGGGCTTTCTTAAAAATTGAGCGATTAGCGAAAACGCTAGTCATTCTCAAGATGGCCTTATTACCTTTTCTTCGCTCAATGAGCACTTTCAATCAGTTTTCACGGACGATATCGGCAATCAACTGCCAATAGACTTTTTGAGCAAAGAACCATTAGAACTGCCCCTGATAGCCGAACAAAGTATCTTTCATCCGCTCCTCCAACTTGACATAAAAAAAGGCTCAGACCAGACAACACTCCACCAAACTTGTTTCTCAACCGATATGCGGAGTGGAAGGCAAAATATCTGTGCAATCCCCAGCAACGTGTACCACACCGGATGAGTGGAAAAAAAGCGAAAGTTAAACAGCTACACAAATCAGGCCCAAAAGATGACGTAAATAACTTCAGGCCTACATCTCTTACTTGCACTGCCAGCAGACTTCTTGAACACATTATCTCAAAGCTTATCAATGTATAACTTGAACACGAACGCATCAGGTCGCTTTCGCGACATGGTTTCCGTAGGGGGCTTTCTAGAGTCACGCAACTAACAGAACTAACCCATGATTTATCCTTAAGTGCGGACAACCAAAAACAGGTCGGCCTTATCCTATAAGACTTTTCTGAAGCCTTTGATAAGGTTTCGCATAAAAAACTTGCACAAAGGTTAGAATGTACCTTAGGCAGTGGCTCCGTTACAAAATGAATCAAAAACTACACTCTAATCCTAGTAACCTATAATGTTCCTTATAAACGGAAGTAACCTGTAGCATAAAGATTACAATGGAGCCGTTTTGATTTTTATTTATCCCAGTCTATTTTAAGGGTTACAAGCGTGAAGTTGAAAGTGGTTTATAAGTTGCTTCAGCGATTTATATGTTACTTCAACAAAATCTGACATGTAACCTATACAACCTATCGCACCATCTCTCCCTGCGGCCTGCGATTTCTCCGTTGCATGACGGGATATAGAAAATGGAGACGCCCGCAGGCCCGGTGGCCGCGTTTTCGCGCCACTCGAGCCTTTTCACCGCTGTGATTTACCTATGATGAAGCGAAGATTGCTGTTGCAAGACATGTTTGTCGGCGTGAGTCGCGGAGGCTGCCGGGAGACCGTTTGTGACTTGCAGCCCTACACGGACCTTTCTTCTACAACCATCAAGTCCGCATATTCGACCAATGGTACAGCGTCAGTGGATGCGAGCTCGGTGAGTGTGTTGAAGTAACAGTTTACGCATTTCATGGGATGTATATTTTCGCTAGGGACTTTTCAAATGTAATATTTGAACTTGCAGCATACAAGAGTGATCTTCGTTATCTGACTGGCTGCATGTTTTCTGTTTGCCGTGATGGCTATTGAATGAAATCAGGGGCTTGCTTTCGTTGCGTCAGATTGGAGCGGACGATCGGGCAAGCCGCTACATTGAAACAGATAAGGGCGCTCATGTCCTGCTTTTAGCGGCGTTATTAGTAGAGCGCCAGCTTGTGCGCCTTCGCTATCTGTTGAACATCTCGCTTACGCTGTCGGCTGGGCCATCGGGCGCACTCAACAAGTTATTGGCCCGTGTAATTGTCGGATTGCTCTGTTTGAATAATTGAATTCTCTTCCCGTTAAGCACTCATATTACCGCTCTATTCTCTGCGCATTATCGTTTTTTTTTTCAGCCGTCCCTGAATGCTAATTTTTCTCGCTGCATATCTTCGGAACTGTCAAGTTTATTCACGTCGTAGGAATCTATCTGGTTCAAATCAAAATCAAATCACATCAAATATTCGTATTTTCCAGAATAAATTCTGGATGGTTCCCTGTCTAAAAGCTGTGAATAAGCTTGGCCAAGGCCAGGGAACCGTTCCTTTACATAGCAGCCAGCCTATACACACCAGTGTTTAGTTGTTGATAGCAGGTCGGCAGACAAACACCGAGGAACGAACAAAAAAAGCAAAAAATGTAATAGTTTGTAATAAAAACAGAAATAACAAAAAAGAAAATCAGTGAGTAAACGTAAGTTAAACATAAGTAGACACTCGAGTCACGGCCCGGAGGTTACAAAGAAGGTCCCCTTCACCCCGAGAAGTCGCAGTGGTGCTGGCTACCACCCCCAAGCACAGGAAAAATTACATTGACATAAATACCCAGAAAGTGGAGGGGAAATATACCCCCGCCGGTAGCGTAGTGGTTATCGCATCAGACCGGTATTCTGGAGGTCGTGGGTTCGGATCCCACCTGGCGGGCATTTTTTCTCCACTTTCTTTCTTTCTTTCCAAATTCTTTATCTGTTTCAATTACCTACCACAACTTCCCCTTTGCTTTCCGAGGTTTTCTTGACTGCCAACCCTTATTTCTGTCTTACTTTCAACGAGACCTCATTTCCTATTCTGATTCGCTACATGCATAGCGAGGGCCTCTGTTCTGGCAGTCTTGGTGCCATAGGGAGCTTAAGAGGGTTCAACGCTGGTCGACCACTCTCTCGACATGTCGTAGACACTCCGAGGATTTCTTGACTGCCAACCCTTATTTCTATATATTATATATATATAATATATATATATATATATATATATATATATATTATATATCAACGTTGTCAGTCCTATTGCCAGTGCTGTTTGGCGTTTTAACAGTGTTTTTATAGTGCCGAATGAGGTATGATGCCTTTTTTTTTATTGCAGGAGAAAGAATTTGAAAATTCAAGTCGAGAAAAAATGCGCCGTTTTTTCCGGAAGCGGGAATCGAACCCACAACCGTCCGCATAACGCGTGCGGTGCTCTACCATTGAGCTAGTTCCGCGGCGACTCCCCTCTCGACTATACCGCGGGGTTTTGCATTTACGACGGCTCAGAGCCCGGTCAACTAGCGCCGCCCCCTCGACCACCGCCTGGGGATCTTTAAGTGCGCCGAATCTCTACACACGTGGCTTTTGTCTTTCGCTCCACAGTAAAGCCCGCCGCGAAATCAACCCGCGACCTCGTGATCTATAGAACGTCTTTTCCCAGCGCCACGTAAGACGTGGTCGAAGTCGGATAGCCAAAGGCATTTCAGACTGCTGAAGCCAGAAGCCCTCGTAATGCAATCTTGTAGAACAGAGACTACGGGACAGGATTCCGTAAGGACACATATCAAAGTTGCAGTCCTTATTGCCAGTGCTGTTTGGCGTTTTAACAGTGTTTTAAAAGTGCCGAATGAGGTATGATTGCCTTTTTTTTGATTGCAGGAAGAAATTTTTGAAAATTCAAGTCGAGAAAAAATGCGCCGTTTTTTTCGGAAGCGGAATCGAACCCACAACCTCCGCATAACGCGTGCGGTGCTCTACCATTGAGCTAGTTCCGCGGCGACCTCCCTCTCGACTATACCGCGGGGTTTTGTATTTACGACTGCTCAGAGCCCGGTCAACTAGCGCCGCCCCTCGACCACCGAGGGAAGACGTAGAACGTCTTTCCCATCGGCCGCACGTAAGACGTGGTCGGAAGTCGGGGATAGCCAAAGGCATTTCAGACTGCTGAAGCCAGAGCCCTCGTAATGCTTTTGTAGAACAGAGACGTACGGGAGTGGATTCCGTAAGGACACATATCAAAGTTGCAGTCCTTATTGCCAGTGCTGTTTGGCGTTTTAACAGTGTTTTATAGTGCCAAATGGGTATGATTGCCTTTTTTTTTCATGCAGGAAGAATATTTGAAAATTCAAGTCGAGTAAAAATGCGCGTTTTTTTTCCGGAAGCGGGAATCGAACCCACAACCTCCGCATAACAAAAAGAAAAAAAGCAATCATACCTCATTCGGCACTATATATATATATATATAATATATATATATATATATATATATATATATTATATTGAGAGACAGAGCTCCGAGATGCTGAAGGACCACTTTTAATTAGGCTCCCGAGGACAGGCCACCGAAAGACGGAACTGTCCGGGGATGATGATGGTTATACACAGATGACAGTGGCGATGGGTTTGGATGGGTAAAAGGAACAGAGGGATTGACCCGCCGTGTTCCACACTGGATATAACAATGGTCATGTCGCTTCCACGCATAAATATCACAAATGTACACCCCCAATCCCGCAATATATATATATATATATATATATAATATAATATTATAATATATATAACATGTAGCAGAACAGAAAGATACGGGACGAGGGACTCTGTAAGGACAATATCAAGGTTGCAGTCGTCATTGCCAGTGCTATTCGGCTGTTTCAAATACTTAATAGTGCCGAATAACGTGTGTTTGTCATGTTTCTTTGATACAGTAATAAATAGGCGAAAATATAAGTCGAGAAAAAATCCGCCGTTTTTTAATATATATATATATATATATATTTATATAATATATATATATATAACACACATCCTTAACACCCGCCGCAGTGGCTCAGTGGCTAAGGCGTTGCGCTGCTGTGCACGAGGTCGCGGGTTCGATTCCCGGCCGGGGCGGTCGCTTTTCTGATGGAGGCGAAAAGTCAGAAACGCCTGTGTGTACGAGATTTCGGATCACGTTAAAGATCCCCAGGTGGTCAAAATTAATCCGGAGCCTCCACTACGGCGTGCCTGATCGCCTGCGTTGCGTCGTCGCGTTAAACCCTACACATCAATCCTCATCAACAATCAAACAATCAATCAATCAAACAATCCTTGTTATTAACCGCAGAGAATCATACCACTGAGCAAAACAGTTTACTGAAATGAATGAATTTTTGGCCTGTAGAGGGGAGCCTTGTTTAAAATAAAATTGTTAGTATGTTAGTACCGGGGGGGGGGGCATGTTTAAGTACAGCCAAAAATGTGGCGCGGATAGTGTCAGCATAGTGGAGGCAGGTTTCCCTTGGTTAAGTACGACGTTCGCTCTGTTTCCTGCTGCACTATCACGGATCCCACATGAAGGCGGGGAAGTTGTTGTTTTCTTTCTTTTTGCAAATGTATGTGCGGCACCCCAGTTTTATCTCGTGGCCCAAAGTTTGTGCCTGCTCTGGGTGAGTGAAACATTGGGCGAGATAAACTGGAACATGGCACACATAAATTTGGGAGGTTTGGCTGGTGTGACTACAGTAGGTTCACTTGTTCTAAACTATGCTGCAAAATTATTCTGTGTAATGAGTAAAGTGCTGTGAAATCACTCGAAATTGCGTAAATTACTCCATCTCTGGTGTGGCCTGGCCTTTCAATTTATTCTTTGTTCTGCATTTTCATTTCCATGCAATGTAATTACAGTGCTTCACATGTCTGTGGTTTGGTCGTGGGGATTATAGTGGCACTGGATTTTGTTCTTTTTGTGATATTTTCTGTAGATGGCTTTGCAAGGTGGGGAAATCCAAGTGACGGACCCTCCCATATATACTTCAATTTACGGCAGCAGGGAACAAGTTCTTCCGATGACCTCTGGAAATCTTCAGTTTGCCCTGATTTAGTGCCTGCTTGTGTACTACATAAAATGCCAAGCGTATGTGTTTGCATTTCCCCAAGTGCTTATTTTCATGCAGCAAGGTATATACCCGGAGGACGTATATCGAAAAGGCAGATTGCAATTTGCCTAAAAACTGTGTTAATGCTGCAGAAAAAAAGATAACTTTGGTGTGGGAGTGTACAACTCAGATGGAATTGTAAATGCAAATAAAAGAACGAAGTGCAAGATGGATTCGTAAAGACTAATGAATTCCTAGTGTAATATTACAGGCTCTGGGTGACACGGAGAATGCAACGAGTATAGCCCTAAGTACTGCTTTGTATGAAACAGTGATTTTATAATAAATGCTGTTCTTACATCCCCGCATTATGCTTTTTTTCTGTGTGGAACAATGACAATAACGCTGGACTGGGGAAATGCACGTCTTAGAAGCATATCATAAATTTAGCACAAATTGTATCGCGTCCAAAATTGTTCAATGGCAGTATCCAAACAATCCGAAATTTGGAATACTTAGCATAGACCCGTGTCACCGTGTTTGTAATGTGCATCACGCAGCGTTTATTAAACAGGTTTAATAAGGATACATGAGAAGGTGAGTTCTACCTTGAAATATATAGCAGTATAGGGAAAGCCGAATACTCATTAAGGGACAGTAATAAGATTAGAGTGGTTCGCAGCTTTCGTGCTTTTTTTTCAGCTTGTCATAGAAAGTGTCTTCACGATTCATTTGTACCGAGCACATCTGTTAAATGGAATCAACTTCCACATGCAGTTGCCGAAATTTTGGACGTCGTGGCTTTTAGGCGTGCAGTTTCCAGACTGTTTGAGTGAAAATGTGTTTGCCGTTATGTTTTTACTTTCCCTGACTTGGGCAGTGTTTTTTCTTGTTTATTTAGCCTTCTCAGGTGAAGGTCCTGTTGTATTTGTATTGTCGCCAGCCAGATTTGTGCAGGTGTCGACTCTGTTGGAGTAAAGCTGGGTTATATGAGTGTTTACGCCAACTTGTGCAACGCATGCTTCCTTAAATAAGGAGCTGTTGATATAACTATCGCAGTGTCTGTACTGTTTGTGTAAAGAGCTGTTGTTATCATATTATTACTTGCTATATATTCGTCCAATAAATCTGTTATCCCCCACTCCCCTCTGTAATGCCCCTTGGCCCTGAGGGTATGTGAATAAACAAATAAAAATAAATAAAGAAATAAACAAACAAATAAATAAATAAATGAACAAACCAATAAATAAATAAATAAATAAATAAATAAATAAATAAATAAATAAATAAATAAATAAATAAATACAAGGAATAACCCTCAGGTGTTTTATAATTGAAAATGTGGGTACTATTTATGTTCTGAAATACTGATGCCAAACTTCTGAAAATGTGCTCCTGTTATATGTGTAAACGTATGTGCACGTATTTCCCGACCTTTTTGATCATCATGACCCAAGTTGTCACACAAGAACATTTGGCTTAAGGCTATGTTATCACAGCTTTGGCGCCCTTTTGAAGTAAGCTATCAAGTGCGTCTCATCTGGCGTATTTAATGGAAGGCGGTTTCACTAAAGATTAAATTCATGCCCGCAACTTACTATAGGAGGTCTCATGCGTGTGTGATGCTCGTTTATTAAACGGCACAAAGCTGATGCCAACGTCAAATTTAGTCATGCCTGTGCATATGGCTAAGCATTGCCAATACTTTCGAAGATTTTTGAGCGAGAACTTGGGTAATGACTGTCGAGCAGGTCATGCAATGCATACACAAATGGATGCATATACATTAAGAGAATATTTTGAAGCTTCATGGCACCGCAGTTTTAGTAAATTTTAAAGTAGCCTTTATTTATAACAGTGACCGTCAGTTTATTGAAGGTACGCAAAAAGGACACTCCAGGCTTTCCGAGTTCAGACTGCGCGACGGAGAGCGCGGTTGCGCATATCATCTTCCAATGACGCACTGTTCGCACAACGTTACTAGATAGTGTAGTAACGTTGCTGTTCGCACTGTGACGCCATCGGAGGCTCGCTTCAGCGACTTCGGCGGAAACGCGCGGGCATGCAACTCAACACCTCCCAGGTGTGTGGCCTTAGAAGGCGATAGATGTCACTTATATTAAGGTATACATGCTGAAAGCTGCAATGTAACCCTTACGTGTATACGTATATAAAGGTTGCTTAAGCTATAGGTTACTTTTGTGTCTTCTAAATTAAAGGTTACAAAAATTCGAAAATGTGCACCTCTATTAAAAGGGCCCTGCAGCATTTACCATCGACTACTCGGAATGTGTTTTCAGGTAAAGTCCATTGTCCCAGAAATCTCCTCCCGCAAGAATGATGAAAATCCGTTCACTATCACCGAAACTACACTCTTAATCTGGTTCCACATAAGTTCCAGTTAAAAAGGGTGGTTCATATATTTTATGTGGATCCGAACGAAAGAATAACTGGAACGAAGCATATAGGTGGATCTTATCTCGAACCGTCAGCTTGTTTTCTTTATGTTCGTGGTTTGTATCTGGAACCGAAGAAATGGGGTCATGCGATGTCGGCGGTTTCCGGTTACTGTTCCACTTATGTCCCAGTAAACGGTTGGGGACAGTGCGTTTGTACGTTTTTTGCTCGTGTCTTGTTCCACATAACTCGTGCATGGCAGTGAAGTATGCCCGAACGGCATATGGAGAAAGGGAAGACGTTTAGTCCTTCTCAAATTGAAGTCACTGGGGATTTTGTACTTGACGCCTCAAATTAGAAAAATACGATGTTCACGAAAGCGGTTTGGGTGCCGCAGAACACCTGGAAATGGCTTCCTGCAATTTCTTCTTTTGCCTAAGATATCCTCCTCTCGACATTTTTAATGCTTTGTACGGCGTTGACAAAAAAGTGGGATTTCGTTTTCTGTCAAAGGACATCACTAAAACTACAGCTTAGCCGTATTATGAAAGTTAACTGCTGCAAGGCAGTTTCATAGATGTCGGCGAAGTTCATTATATTTTATGTGCGGTGTGCGCGTGTATATTAAACGCGCACGTGCATCTATAATATATATGCGGTTAATTGTTCCAGTTGATGCATGAAAGAGTGTATACTTCACTGCCGTGCACGAGTTATGTGGAACAAGACACGAGCAAAAAATGTACAAACGCACTCTCCCCAACCGTTTACTGGGACGTAAGTGGAACAGTAACCGGAACCGCCGACATCGCATGACCCCATTTCTTCGGTTCCAGATACAAACCACGAACATAAAGAAAACAAGCTGACGGTTCCAGATAAGATCCACCTATATGCCTCGTTCCAGTTATTCTTTCGTTCGGATCCACATAAAATATATGGATCACCCTTTTTAACTGGAACTTATATGGAACCAGATTAAGAGTGTGGCTTTTGTGAGATTTCCTGGGATGAATTATTTTAAACAACTACAAATTGTTTGGTTAAGTAACGTGCCTTAAGTCAAAGGCCTTTTCAGGACGCTCATAAAGTCTATTTTGCCTACAAATAGATTGATGTTACACTTACGTCTGGTGTCAGGAAACTACTATCTTTAATAATCATGTTTTAATTGTGGCATACTGCCGCATGTGACCTCTCATGTCAGAATGTTTTATCGTTAATCTTGGCTCGAGCCTCGAGCGTTGTTTTCCTAAACTCTTGCACTGCACTGTTGTGGGTTTGTGATAATACAACCGTGTATGGCTTGTTTTTAGGCCTTTCCCTACAATTTAATAGCAAACTGCATTTTCCCAAACAGTTATACGTAAACATAGTATGGCAAGCGCAATGAGTAATTCCGCCTTTGAATTACCTTGGTTTATCTGATAAGACAGCATATTTGATGCTCACTGTTGTATAATGTCTGTGTCATTGCCGCGGTAGACGCACACGTCTATTTATTTGTGAAGCAGTTGACCCTAATACCGTCTTTATTAACCATGTTTTTGAGTAAAAGTGAATATGTGAAAATGCCACTTGGAGCCTAGTGTTATTGTTATGGTACTTATTCCTTGTACGTTAGTCATTTTCTGTGCAATTTAAAATAGACAGCTATTCAAATCTGAAATGTATGAATACTAACACCCAATAAAGTTGTATAGTATGTTGAAAAGCAGTGTATGAGTCATAATAGTTTGTTTCGTGCGTATTTGAATGCAAGTATATTGTTTATTTTACATGCAGCTGAAACCCAGAACAGGATTCTGCGGATGAAGCCAAAGACTGTGTGCCGCTCTAGGTGCTTCAGACCAACTTTTATATAGAACTGTGCTCCGATAGGCAACTGTTGGGAACTGTCGGGGACCACACTGCTGCGGTGGTTTCTGCTTTCCAATTGTTGGTATCACTGCGGGTCATATATCAAGGCTGAGTTAAAATGGTGCTTGCGGTTTCCTGCTGATACAAATGCATCCGCCAGCCTGGCATATGACCTCGGTGTATACCGACAGGAAAGCAGAAATATTGGAAAAGTGGAGTCCCATAGACAGCTTCCCAATGTCTTAGGAACACCGTTTTATATAAACAGCTGGTCTGAAGGTACCTGGAACGGCGCACCGGATAAATTCTATAATCATTTTACATGGATTACTGTTCCAGTAACTTAAACTACCCTTTTACTTGGAACAGCGATCCGCATACTTTTATTTGGAACACCGATCCACATAATTTAGTTGCAAAAATATGTGGTGCACTGTTCCACTTAATTTTCAGGATATGTGGAACACGGTTCCAATTATATAACTGGAACTTTTTTGCAAAAAAGTTCCAGTTACTAAGTGGATCTTACGTGGAACCAGATTAAGATATACTCGGTGACAACTTAAGAACAGCACCGGAAGTTGCCGCTGTGCCTTATCACCGTAGCCGGATGTTTCTCCGCGCAGCGAAAGTAGGGGTTACTGGGAATATTTTGAACATGGCGTGAGCCGTTCCCGTGATTTTTTGGACTTAATATGGTTATAAACGACTCCAGTGACGACAAACAAACTGCGTGAGACAAGGCAGACGATATCACGCATTGATAGCAATCCCCTTTCAAAACGCGCGCGCACTGACGTCACGGGACCGGCGCTTTGGCGGAGTGATACACTACATGAGGTGGTGCCGTTCTTGAGTTGTAACCGAGTGCTCTACGCCCGATGAAAAATCGCGCATAATCGTTCCCTCAACCCGACCGCGACAACGCGACGAAGCTGCTCGCCCTCTCCCGGAGAGGGGGGTGGTTAACCGCGTTTTTTTTTCTGCGGTCTTCGATATGTCACGGGCCGGGAGTTTTTTCCTTTTCTCCGCAATGTGGAAGGGTCTATTTCCAGTCTGGTTCCTCAAAAAAGCAGGCATGGCTACCGGCTCGCAAGCGCGCGCTCGGGCTGGTAGGGCGTTTTTGAAGGAATAAACGTTTGTTGTAGAGTGATCTGATTGAAAGGGGAGTATTCAGCTCGTCACTCAAACTCCGCGCGCACTGAAAACACAAAAGAAACGGCAAGACTGTGCGTACCGGTTCAGGCATAGAATAGGTTAGTCCACAGCACCGACGCCAGCGGATCGTCACAGGAAATGCGAGAAATAAGCTGCGAAGTTGACCAGTGACTGCCACTCGGACAGCCATGGCCTCAATGACGTCGATTAGGCCAAGCCAGGGGTGTATAATGAGGAGGAGGAATCACTTTATTGAGCCTTAGGCTGGTTTACGGAAGCGGTGCGGCCGCCGGTTTAGTCCGGCAGCGACGTTGGCAGCACGGGTGACCAGAAGTATCTGGACCTCTGGGTCCGAGCTGCCCAGCGCTCCCTCCCACTGCTCTTCATTAACTACGGGTGGAAAGGGGGTCTTGAGGACAGGCCCACATGGAATAATGAGGAGAACTGAAGAGAGCGTGGTTGATTTTTCTGCGTCTTTCAGAGAGATTTGCGGGCTCACCGCTTCACGTGCACGTGTAATATTTGGCTCAGGTATTCCTGTCAGTACAAGCTCAACGTCGCGCAGGTTTACTTGCACTGCTCAAAAAGTGTTGCAGGGTCCCTTTAATGGTTACCCAGCTTGGAGTGTATACGTATACCGTACCGGTCGCACACAATTTGTTAATTTCAATGGCAAAGTATCCACAACAGTTCTCGTCACATACGGTGTTCCCCAGGGTTTGTGTTGTTGCTCCGACCTTATTCCTAAATTTTATCAATGACCTGCCCTGTCAAATTCCCGTCCACGTCAGACTTTGCGCGGATGATTGTATAATTTATCATGAAATAAACTCTACAGAAGATCATCTTGCTCTGAACAAAGCCCTAGAAATAGTATCAAACTGATGTTCAGACTGGCAAATGGTACTGAATGTAAAAAAAAGCAGCTACAATGACAGTAACAAGAAAAAGGGAGTGGTCAGAGTTCTCAATACCATCAATAGCATCCCACTTCCTAGAACAAGTCATCATAAATACCTTGGCCTCACCTTTACCAGCGATCTCAGATGGGATGCCCACGTTTATAACGTTACAGCAACCGCGTTGAGACGACTATTTTTTTCTGAGACGATGCCTTCGGCTATCACCTTCTCAAATTAATCTGTTAGCCTACAACACACGTGAGATCTGTTCTTGAATATGCGAACATTGTTTGGTTCCCGTAGACAAAAAAAAAAAAACACCGCGACGCTAGAAGGCGTTCAAAGAAAAGCCGTTCGATTAATTTATAACAAGTTTAGGCAGACGGACTCAGCAACCGAAATTCTTGAAGAAGCAGGCACGCTAACGCTGCAAAAGCGAGCAGCACTAGCACGCCTACGATTCATGTACCAGCTACGCCATAAGCAAACCAACATCGACACCTCCAAATACATTAGAGTTAAACAGTCGAGACCAACGCGTAAACAGCACCCCGAAATACTGCAAGAATACACATTCCGCACGGAATGTTTCAAACACTCATTCTTCCCAGCAACAATAAGGGAATGGAACAGCTTAGCAGCCATTATTACAAGCAGCAATTCGTTAAATACATTTTTATCTCTTGTTAAAGAACGATTGCGTTCGGAACCCTAACATGGCGCTAGTAGTCATCTTCGCAAAAATCGATTGTTTTAGACTGTTATTTTGACTCTTTCACGCTGTAATCATTTGGATGTAGTACAATTATTGTGTTAGAACTGGTTGTTAAAACTTGGTTCGAACTTGTTTGAATTTGGTTGTTAGAAATTGTGAGAACTTGGTAGCATCAATGTAACGCGTATCCTGAACGATGTATAACTTAAGGATTTTTTTGATTGCGTGCTTTTATTGTGTGTTTTTTCCGATGTCCTTCCTGCGAAAATCCCGACAAGGGATTGGGAGTATTTTTAAATAAATAAGTAAATAAATATGTTAAGAAAACGTGCAACAATGTCAACACTTCACATCAGTGCTCTGCTGAGTGTGAGTACTAATGACGCTACGAGCACATGAAAATAGCAGTAAGTCAATTGCTGAAGGACGAAGATGCACGTGTGCTTGCTTCACTGCCACGTTATACGAATGTGCCACGAGTGCGATTTGAAGCCTGCAGGAACGCCACTCGTTCAAATGAAGAAAACAGAACGCCAGCTTTAGCCGATCTTCCCTGCCGGTTTCGTTATCGTCGGCGCAGACAAAAGGCAACCAAGTGTGTGGCCGATCACAGCGAATGTAAAGCTTAAAAGGTGGCAAAATGGGCGGGGGGGCCATTGTTGTAACATGAAACAGCCAACAAGGGAGAGCAGAGTACGTATCTTGATTATCATGGCCCCGATACGAACCGATGGGCCCCTGACACGCTTGGCCGGTCGATGCTTGCGTCAGAACCTTGCGTCACACATCGCACCTTGAAGGCAGTAATTTTAAGCTTCGTTAGAAGAACAACGCGCAAGAAGCATTGCCTTCCCCCTCCCATCTTTCGGTCGGGTGCCCCCCCCGAAAGGAATTCCTGGCTACGCCTCTGTGTCGCCCATAAGGTGGTCTACAGCACTAATAAAAGAAAAAAAAACACTAAAAGAGTGCATTAAAAGTTTCCGCCAATTCAGTTTGCATAGTGACACCATCCACTGATAACGAATGTATCGAAATGTCATCGTTCCTAGTTTTCTTTACTATTTCCCAAATTATTTCGGGTTTCGCTTTACGGGATAAGTTGAACCGGCCAAAAAATTGTCTTTCCGCATTTTTCATTGCAATTTTAGCCTTATTTATAACATCTTTCAAGGCATTTTCATTACATGCACTACAATCTTGGCAGAAGCATCTATAGGCTCGCTAGCTTTCCTTATTATTTTAAGAATTTCAT
This sequence comes from Haemaphysalis longicornis, assembly GCA_013339765.2. Classification (NCBI taxonomy): domain Eukaryota; kingdom Metazoa; phylum Arthropoda; class Arachnida; order Ixodida; family Ixodidae; genus Haemaphysalis; species Haemaphysalis longicornis. Next base: position 346,684,721 of record CM023448.1, on the reverse strand, counting down.
GTAAACGAAGGTTTTTGTTGCTTTTTAGCTTCGTTTTTTTTTTTTACGTTTTAGAGCTGTTCTCTCTCCCCCAGAAATGGAATCCTGCGTACGCCACTGCAGCAGAGCAGCACTTATTCTGTTGGTTCGACACCCTGCGTTTAGACGCGCAACGTTATGTCAAGCGGATGTGTAAAAATGCTTTCGAGGAGGGGCGGGGGCGCTTTGCAGAGCACTAATCGGCCTAGCTGTGACCATGGCCTACGAATCCTGCATACTTCGATCCGGCAATGTAATGAGACAGCGCGAACTTCCCAGCCACTTGAGCCCCGAAATCACCGACGACGTGTTATTCTCTAAAGACCGACATCTTATATCTGGTTAACTGCAGACCTGCCCGGAAGTTGTCCGTTCCATATGCCAAGATGCACTGCAGATTCGCCCGGCAAACGTTCGCATTGCGCAGTCTCTGTTTGGCCCGTAGACGACAGCCCCCAACGGTGCGTCGTCTCGCAGCACGTGAGGATCTTTGCACCGGGGCGTCTTCGTTAAATGCGCAGTGACGGCTGTGCGAAAGCAGCGTGAAATCGCTGGTGGGAAGATGAGGCTCGGAGACCGCCTTAGCCGAAGGGGGCCGGCTCCCACGCTCGGCTTGACCTCGGCCGCCCGAGGGTGCGCTTCGGTCGGCGCGGCGGCCGCCATTGGCCGGGGCGGAGCGCGGGCGGAGAGCCCGCCCTCGCCGCCGCCGCCGCCGCAGACGCGCGGCGCGCCTCGATGCGCTCGGGCCACGACGGCGGCTGTCAGGTGAGCTTTTCCCGCGGGGCGCCGTGCCGGCTCCTTGTGACCCACGGTGTCGAAGGAGACGGCGCTGGTGCTCGCGCAGTTCGTCGTTTCGGAATCTTGTGCGCGAGTGTGCCGGCCGAAAGGCCACCTTTCCTGGAACTGGCTGCGTTCCGCTTTTTTTCGCTTCCGCAACAGCCTAGCTCCTGTTGCGCAGCCGCCCATTGCAGGCGTGCCGTGATCGTAAACACCCGTGTTCAAAATATCTGGCGCTGAATCATACGGCCCTGCACACTCGTGGGGGCACCTAGGCGGCCGCTTCGAAACTGGGAACCGCTCACAGCCAACAGTGTCCCCTCAGGAGCGGGCCAGCACAACAAGCATTGCTCCATGTGAGCGCCACCAGAGACCTGTCATGCGGTCCCCGGCAGGCTTTCCAAACGCGGGCAATTGTCACTCCTTTCAGCTGTGCACTCGCAAAGCGCGACTAAACTCTCCTTCCCTGCCGCTGTCAATGCATGGGGCGAACGAGCGCTGTGCTTCACAGCCTGACTGTTCGCACGCAGCCTGCGTCACTGACGTTGCAGAAAACGCCCGAGCTCGCTGCATGCATGCCTGCTTTGGAAGCGCAAGTGGGCCAAGGAACGCTGGTCCCTCCTGGCACTGAAGCGGCGGCGGCGCGACCGCAGGCATGTCTCCGGCGGAGAGCGGCGCGAGGAGCATGGCCGAGCCGGACAGCAGCGTTGCGGCGCGCAGGAGCGAGGCCTCACGCAAGCGGCGCCGGCTCAGCGCCGTGCTCGACCGGCTGGCGGCCGAGCGGCGGTGGGACGACGAGGCGCTGCCCTTCTCGCCGCCGCCCAGCTCGTCCGACTCGTCGGGCTGGGACGACGAGCCGCTGGACCTGTCGTCGTCGCGCCACGCGGGCTGCGCGGGCCATGTGTGCGGCTCCTGCGGCCAGGGCTTCGCGCAGCGCGACCGGCTGGCCAAGCACGTGGCGTCGCGGCACCGGGCGGCTCCGAGCGACGGCCGCGCGTACGCGTGCCACGTGTGCGGCCGCTCGTTCGCGCGCAGCGACATGCTCACGCGCCACACGCGCCTCCACACGGGCCTCAAGCCGTACACGTGCCGCGTGTGCGGCCAGGTGTTCAGCCGCAGCGACCACCTCAGCACGCACCAGCGCACGCACACGGGCGAGAAGCCGTACCGCTGCCCGCTCTGCCCGTACGCCGCCTGCCGCCGGGACATGATCACGCGCCACATGCGCACGCACGCCCGCTACGAGCCGCCGGACTCCAGCAGCTCGAGCCTCGAGGACGACGCGGCAGCGGCCGGTGAGTAGCAAAGTGCGGGACACAGGCGCCGCCGCCACCGCCGCCTGTGTCCCGCAACTGCGCCTGCTTTGTCTGCGCTAGCGTGCGCGTTGCCGGGCCAGTTGGGGCACTCTGACGGTTTGGAAAAACGCCGAGACGCGGGGCAGAGAGAGGAAAACACGCCCACTATACGAGCTTTGAGGAATGATGCATCCTACGGTCAACCAGTCATCGCGCATGCGCAAAGCTTTTAGCTAAAAAACGCGCCAGACTGGGCGCACCGCACTAACCAACAACCGTCATGCTCCTCGAGCGCTGCCTGTAGGGGCGTCACTGAAATCCCCCTGGCGGACTGCTTCGAAAGCAGCCGCGGGAGCCTCCGGCACGCTCCCCGCTGTTTTGGGGAAACGTTCAAGACTAAGCTTTACGGTGTGTACGCGTTTGATATATATATATATATATTCATGTGCAGCAGTCGCTCTGTTCCCGAGTGTGGTGTATTTGCGAGAGTGTAAACGTTTAGAACGCGATCTTAGTGTGGTGCATTCGGTCTGTATGAGCGCCAGGTGGGTATCAAAGACCAGAGTGGCGAAGCCCGCATTTACTTGCAGCTGATTGCAATTTAACTGCACTGAAATTTTGTAACACTGTCTCCGTAAGCAGCGTTTCCTCAGATGATCATGCTATGGATGTACACAATGATGTAAATTGTGTACATCCATAGGTTGTCTTTTCCTGAGATGAGCGCTCGCAAACATTCATCATCTGCTCTATGTATCCTCCGCTCCCATCGCGCAGAGTCCCCGGCTCAACGCTTCTTCGAAACATCACCACATGACACGGAGCCTGCAGAAACTAGCACAAACTAAAATCAGACGGTCTCATCAGATATCACACTCTTCCAACGACATCTTTTATTGCTTATGAACTTGTTAACCCTGTACTTCAAAAAATGCGTCCGCAAAGTGGTGAGCTCTTCGTTGAAGTCAAGAAACAAAAGGAAAGTGAACGCGCAGCTTGTGTGTGTGATTACCAAAACGTTCATTCTTTGATTTCGCTCCACATTCGGACACAACGATAGTTAAGCGTCCTCCTCTCCCGCCCCATGCCATGAAAATAGGAGTGCAATTTGCATCTAGTTGGGTCCGGTTAGTTCTACCTGTTTTTAAGTTTACACGAACGTCTTAAGCATTTTTCGAAGCTACACTGGGCTTATTGCATTACCGTACGAGATATCCTGTTTATTCTGCAGACCGTTTATTATTTCCTAGTTACATTAACTTTCTTTGGTTCTTGCTATAAGGCGAGAGTGCGCACATATCAAAGGGAGCATTGCACTATGCTTAAAGGGACAGAGCAGATTTTTGTCGCGTATATGTTCTCTAGCTCCACATTGAAAGCCAGCGTTTTATATAGCCCGGTTAACCACAAGCAATTTCTAAACAATCGGCGGAAATAATTTTAATTTGGCAGCAAACTTCCTGAAATCGGAAGGGTGGCGGTTCGTAGTGTCGAGACTTGGCACTACAATGTGTCCCTGTCACGTGACCTGCAAAACCTAGCAGCTACTGTAACTGCTGGAAACGTTTATTTACGTATTCAAAACCTTTCCACACAAGTATTTGTACAAGGTAAATGTATATGTATTTCTAAACATTCTTTTGAAAATTCTAAAGACACGCCGCCCGCCGCCGCTGGGTTGCTCTCAGTGTGGCTAACTGAGCCACCATGTCCAGAATCAACGGCAGCGTTCAGTCAACAGACCCAGTGAAGGAGCTTTGACGATTCTCCCTGAGTCAGAGGCGTTTGTTCTGCCAAAATATTTGATTTCAGTTTACAAATACGCCAACGGCAGCTTTAAAAAAAAAAAAAAAAAAAAAAAAAAAACCGTCGCGGCCGGGGAGAATACCCTCCGCAACGTGAAGCCATCTCTACCTATCCGTCTATCCCAACAGATGGCGCATTCGTGCACAGTAGACCGTTGCATTGAAAAAACACATAAAGGAACAGAAAAGCCTGCGATTTCAAACTTTTTTAGCTGGGAACAAGTTTTAAATATCGTTTTTCATTCGCATAGCAGACAAAAGTATGTTGCCGAGCTACTCTATGTCATCGGTTGCCAGCATTAGTTTTGGGAGGGACACATACGGCTCGTAGATCAAACAATTCGATTTAAAAAGTTCTAGGGCGTTATCAGCGAAACCGTTTCTCGTCAAGGTGTTTAAGTGATGTCCCTTTCATTTGGGATAGAGAATATATGCTCGACAAAAATCGGTTGTCTGTCCCTTTAACATTTTCGCGTGGCTTATATTCCCTTAAAAGATACCAGTTATTGTCAGGTATTGGGTAATCAACGTTCGAATCGAAGCCGCATTCGTTGTACACACTGCAAGACGAAACCAGCCTCCCACTCTGCCAGTATCACGTCTAAACGAGGTGACAATAAAATTCACTTGTGCCTGATGTGTTGGGAGGTGACAGTGGCGATATGCTGCTGCCGTCGCTGACGCCTGTAAGAGCAGTAAGGACGCGCGCAGAACCGCGTTTTCGGTTAGCTTTTGCTGGCGTTCGAGCCCTCTGCCCAGCCGCAGCTGTTTTTTGAAGTGTCCTAAACGTACTATCGCTTACAGATGTGACAACAAGGGCGGGGAGAGGCAAAAAGGGGTGAAAGAGGACCAAAACATTGCACGAGCCCCTATCAGCCACCCAGCGCTCATCCCGTAGTCGCCGCGGTTAAGAGGCGGCAGGGGGCGCAGCCATCGGGAAACTCGAGGCGTGTAGGAATGCAATCTCTCTACACTCGAGACAATAGAGGTTATACGCGCCCATTTTATTATCACGGGAGCGTTGACCGTTCGGCGAGAGTGCCGCATGCGCACTAAGCACAGGCTGCGCGGCCGTCGTCTCAGGCTGGCCTGAGAGCAGAGCGCCGCGCCCAATTTTTTTCGTTCCTTATCACACTGCCTGACTCTCACCGTTAACGGAACTAAGAGGTCGAGTGAGTGACCGATAGCAGCGGCCTAAGCGCTCTACGAGACAATTTTCAAATGTGCGTTTTTGGCGATTTCTGAACTGTTGCCGCCACGTACCTTCAAAAACCGGCGAGCACGAAAAGTAGAGTGTGCAGCAAAGCATGTTGTTGGGATAGTTGGTTCATATTCATACTTAAAACTGCGCATTCGGACGGGACAAGAAAAAGAAGACACAGGACGGGCCCGTCCTGTGTCTTTTTTTTCTTGTCCCGTGCGAATGCGCAGTTTTAAGTATGAAAGTATAGTGTGATAAGCGAATGGAAAAAAAGGTGGGTGTTCTTGGTTCCTGGAAGAGCCTAGCAGACGACGCCGCAGCGTGCGCTTTGTGCGCGCGCGGCAACTCTGGCCGTGTTTTGTCCGTGTCGCTCCGTCATACGGCGCTAATTGTTCAACCGAATGGTCGACGCTCCCGTGATATTGATAAAAAATGGGCGGGTGTACCCTAACAGTTTCCTTCTTGTTGCTATCTGATATACAACGCTTTCAAGTATCTCTCTCTCCCTGTTCTACCTTTGTCCAGAACAGTTACACTTCCAGAACATGGCCTACACTTGCACTCGCGACAGTGAAAGGCAAGGCTCTTGAGAGTTCGTGAACGCGCATGGCTCGCGTAACTGGTCATTTGGACGTAAGCCCGTTTGGCCGATATATACCGCACGTTTCAGGAACAACGACGGCACGCTGGACAGCTAACCGAGTGGCATGCAGTCAGGCTTCCCGCAAAAAGCCTCAGGCAGCATCCCTTCCCCTAGACATTGAACGCAGCTTGCGAAACCCCGCGAGTACAGTGTTAGGCAAACCACGAGTTGCTGGCTAACGTGTGTCTATTCAGGAGAAAGAACCTTGTGTCTCGGAAGCAGTTGGCTAACTTACTGGAAGAAGGAAGCAGTGTCTTTTACTTCCTGGATCACAAGCTGCAGCTTTACTCATTTAGGATTTCAGAATGGGACCTTCAACGAAAAAGCAGCGAATTCTATGTACAAACATCTTCGGGCATTTCGCCAAAGAAAGCAGAACGTCGGCATTAAAGGAGCTCGATGAGCTAAACGTGGAAATCCTGCCGAAAGCAGTGATCAAAAGTGATGGATCAGAACTTCTTCAGCGCAGAGGCGCAAAAATGAACTCCGCTCAGAGCGATCGTGACTGCAGTTCATGGCGCGATTCCAACGCCCGCTCAACTCACTGGAGCCGAACGACTGGTAGCTCGATGGACCTGGTCGCAGCTTAACAAGAGGGTTTGCCGGGGGCAACGAGTGCCCCGTCAATGGACATTGAAGATTTGTATTATTCGGTCCCCCACACTGAATTGTTTCTTGTCGGTTGTGAGCTGATGGATGGAGTAGTCAGATTTCAGAACGAATGTGGTGTCAGCGCCTAAGCATTCCTTAAGTTGATGCGCGCGCGCGATTTGTATTATATATATATATATATATATATTATATATATATAAACGTCAGTAGAAACAGAGACACAGGAGAAAAACATTACAAAAAAAAAACTTTACTGACGTTTCAGAAAGAAGAACAAAGTCCTCTTCCTGAATGTTCCAGACTCTCTCTCTCTCTCCTCTCTCTCTCTCTCTCTCTCTCTCTCTACGTATATATATATATATATATATATATATATATATATATTATATATATATAATATATATATATAGGGAGAAGTTGAACTTTTGAAGATGGTAGAGGACACAAGAAAATAAAACTTTGAACAAGGTAAAAGCACGATTGTTGCCAACGTTTCAGCAAAGAGACTTGCGAATCCGAATAGGAAATGAGGGGCTCGTTGAAATAAGACAGAAAATAAGGGTTGGCAGTCAAGAAAACCCCGGAAAGCAAAGGGGAGGATATGGTAGGTTATTGAGACAGATAAAGAATTTGGAAAGAAAGAAAGTGGAGAAAAAATGCCCGCCAGGTGGGATCCGAACCCACGACCTCCAGAATACCGGTCTGGTGCGATAACCACTACGCTACCGGCGGGGCTATTTCCCCTCCACTTTCTGGGTTATTTATGTCAATGTAATTTTTTTCCTGTGCTTGGGGGTAGTAGCCAGCGCCACACGACTTCTCGGGGTGAAGGGGACCTTCTTTTTAGCCCCCGGGCCGTGACTCGAGTGTCTACGGCATGACGAGAGTGGTCGACCAGCGTTTTTTTTCTCCACTTTCTTTCTTTCCAAATTCTTTATCTGTCTCAATGACCTACCATGTCCTCCCCTTTGCTTTCCGAGGTTTTCTTGACTGCCAACCCTTATTTTCTGTCTTATTTCAACGAGCCCCTCATTTCCTATTCCGATTCGCTACATGCATAGCGAGGGCCTCTGTTCTGGCAGTCTTGGTGCCATAGGGAGCTTAAGAGGGTTCAACGCTGGTCGATTGCTCTTGACATGTCGTAGGCACTCGAGTCACGGCCCGGGGGTTAAAAAGGTCCCCTTCACCCCGATTAGTCAGAGTGGCGCTGGCTACCACCCCCAAGCACAGGAAAAAATTACATCGACATAAATAACCCAGAAACTGGAGGGGAAAAATAGCCCCGCCGGTAGCGGAAGTGGTTATCGCACCAGACCGGTATTCTGGAGGTCGTGGGTTCGGATCCCACCTGGCGGGACCTGCCCTTTGCTTTCCGAGGTTTTCTTGACTGCCAACCCTTATTTCTATATATATATATATATATATATTTTTTTTTTCTTCGACAGTAATTCTTGCGAGCCCGCCACTTCATCCAAAAGGACACAGCATCGGTTCCTCTCGTGCCCTGGGCTGTGGAGATATTTTTAGATGCAGAGCATCTGATTCACTCGCCTTGTCCCTCCGGCGTCGTCGTCGTGTTGTCGGCGTTGTCCACCCCTCTGCCATTCTCCTCGCCGCGCGAGCTGCGCTCTCCGCCGCTCCTCCCGCCGCGCACCCTCTCCTCTCCGATAACGAACACTCTCTCGCGAGGGGCATTGGATTGGATTTTCATTTGGATTGGCTTGGCTTGGCTTGGATTCAGTTGGATTGGATTTGGATTGGATTGGATTAAAGTGGATTGTGTTGGATTGCGTTGCGTCATAGCCGCGGCAGACGCGCTGGGGCCGGCGATGTGCAGTACCTCTCTCTTTCCGCGGTTTCCTCTCCTTCGGGCGCCGCTGCGCATATAACCGGTGTGCCGTTCTCCGGCGAAGCAACATCCACGCTTGGCTCAAACACCTAGAGTCCACGCCGCTTTACAAGTACGCCAACGTCGTCATCGACTGGGACCCGCTTACGCAGTCCCCTCAACGTTATCTAAGTTTGACCAGAAACTTCAAGAAAGTGAGGGCTATTAACGACAAAGTGCTTCGAGTATATTTTTACATCGATAATTTTTTGCTTGTGTTAAATGTTTTGCCGTCTGACAGCCTGGAACATGTGGCCGAGGACATTTTAACGTATTTTAAATGGGGGTTCTGACTCCTTGAAATTTACCTTGAACTTCCTGAGAAACACAGCATTAGGTTTTTAGATTTAAAGGGACCCTGCAACACTCTTGAGCAGTGCAAGTAAACCTGCGCGACGTTGAGATTACACTGCCAGGAATACCTGAGCCAAATATTACACGTGCACGTGAAGCGGTGAGCGAGTAATCGATGTGAAAGACGCGGAAAAAACCAACCGCTCTCTCTTCAGTTTGTCCTCATTATGCAACCCCTGGCATGGCCTAAGGGACGTCACATAGGCCATGGCTGCCCGATCGGCTGTCACTGGTCAACTTCGCGGCTAGATTCTCCCATTTCCGTCGTCGTCATCGCTGTGTACGAACCTCTTCTATGCCTGAACCTGTAGGCACAGTTTTGCCGTTTCTTTTGTGTTTTGAGTGCGCGCGGAGCTTGAGTGATGAGCTCAATACTTCCCTTTCAACGGGAACACTCGACTACAAACGTTTATTGCTTCAAAAACGCCCTACCAGCCCGAGCGCGCACTTGCGAGCAGGCACCAATGCATGCTTTTTTGTGGCACCAGACCGGAAATAGGCCTCCTGCGCTGCCCAGGGGGCGCTGCGCAAGCGGCTTCCGGCAGTACTTCCGGGTAGTACAAAGCTGCGCTGGACCCATAGGATCCCGTGTTGACAGAAGCAAAATGAGCTCGACGCTCCCGATTATTTTGCGACGTGGTCACCAGCTCATCCCCGACGCGTCCGATCTATTTCAGCGATCAACTTGGCATTAGGGAAAAAGCTTTGCAGCGCTAAAACACGTTTACAGCGCCGACGAAAGTGCCGGGACCGTGACGGCGTCGCTACTCGCAGGTTCACCGATCGATGGTCGTACGAAGTGAAATTTTCAGTGAAATCTCTAGTTTAAACTAATACTCTATGTGACAAAGACTTCTAAAAAACAGCCGATCAAAAAGAAGAGTGACGCAATCGGCGATGATCGCGGTTTAAAAAGCGCGATCATCGTCTGCACACTATGCGTGCTCTTTCATTAAACAGGGCTCGTTTGCGTAGCCGTTACGAATACATGGTGCAGCGTTAGCTTGCCGTTTTTGTTGCGTGTCTCAGTGACAAAATGCCGCGACCGTCAGAAGCGTGAAATCTGTTTTGCGATTCCGAAATTAGTGGCCGTAAAGCAAAGTGGTCGGGCGAACTAAGAGGCCGCTCGCTTTCCTTGTTTGCCTCTCACTTTACTTAATTACGCTCTTGCAGCATACATTCCCAGTTCGCACTTCATAGCCTAGAATGAGGGTCAGCAACGGCCGAGTTCCACGCAGCCGACACGGCGGAGGGCTGGACGGCAAATCGGGTGGGAGGAGGAGGGGGGCTTTGAATGCAAAGAGAAAAAAATCAGCGAATTTATAATAATATTTGGCAATAATCTGGCGAAGTGTGAAGATGGGGAGGGGGGGGGGGGGGGCAATTCAACTGGAGGACGCCAATTTCCTGCTCTTGTCTCGCTGTTTAACTTCATTTGAAGTCAAAATTTACTGGCGTGTCGGCGTTCAGATTCGACGACCCCTGCACTAGAAAACCAACACAGTCAGTGATGATCGTACGTGAATATTCGGGGCCCCGCGCCGTGTATGAGGCTGTGTTATGTTATGCTGTGTTATGTGATGTTATAGAAGTACATATCTCTGCAGGCAGCGGGCGTGTGATTTGGTGCATGTTTTGCGTCCTTTAATAGCGCTTAATTTGTTTATTTGGCGCTATTGCCCCACCTACTCGCTAGTATACATTACCCTGCCGTTCGTAAATCGTGCGGCGTAAAACGTTACGCAAGAATCATTTAGTTTGCGAAAATACGAAACAAAATTTCCACTCGTTTCAAAGGCGGTGCCAGGCCAGCAGTGTCAGCTGAGTCGGCTGCGCAATTCTTGCGTTCGCTTGCATGCTCCCGATGAAGCAACATTTGCAGTTACCTCAGGATGTAAGATGAGCAGCGTTCCGTGTTTATGCTACTCGTGAACTTTCCTTTGTCGACCACACGCAAGAAGAAAACAACTAACTGTCGTCAAACAGTTAAACCTCCCGACCTGGCGATACTGTCCCACGACGCTACCGCCGCGACAGCTCGCTCAAAGAAAGCCGATAAATCGGCTGTTTTAGCGGATATTATTTCGTTAGCCTCTGCAACTACTTTAAGAGCTATTTCATACAGTATGCAGTCATTTTAAACACGCCACAAAGCGCCACAACCAACTTTCGCTTTGGCTTGTAATTGAAAACACATTGAGGCCGGCGAGGGTCGTCTGCTTTTGTACTACCCAGAGGCATCGGCCGCTAGGGGCGCTGCATGTCACCAAAACTCCAGCGCAGGAGGCCTATAGGCCCCTCCGCGTTGCGTAGAAAAGGAGAAAACTACCCGGCATGCGATATATCGAAGGCCGCCGAAGAGAACGCCGCGAGCCGCCCCCCTCTCCGGGAGAGAGCGGCGCAGCTTTCGTCGCGTTGTCCGCGGTCGAGTTGAGAGGGAACGATTATGCGCGATTTCTCATCGCGTAGTTTCGGTAATTGTGAACGGATTTTCATAATTCTTGCGGGAAGAGATTTCTGGGACAATAGACTTTATCCCAAAACACATTACTAGTATTCGATGGCAAGTGTTGCAGGGTCCCTTTAACTAAGTTATAAGCACGCCAGCAATGTGCACTGAATTTACTCCCCTGGGACGAAGAAGTTTTTACTGCCGTTTGATTCAAGCCACTCCAAGTTTAACAAGAAGCATAGCCGCAGTATGTTGCAACAGTCCGCTCCGGAAAAGCTGCACCACGTTATTCAGGAAAGCTTCAATTTCAGATTCAGAGGCTGACTGCTGCAGGCTTTCCGGCATCATTGCCGACAATGCGAATTTCAAAAGGAAAAATCCAAGAGTGGTAGGATGCGACAACAACAAAAAATAAAATAATGAAGGAAGCTTACACTAAGGCGCAAAACTTTTAGGCAGCGAAGCTACGCATCTTTCGCGACAATCACAATTGCAGCCGGTTTGCTTCTTCGCTGCCGCGACGGCCTTTACCCCCCCATCTTTGTTGCGATAAGTGTAAGTGTGAGCGGCCTTCATTTTTTGGTAGTGATAATCATTGGACGTCCCCTTGGAGGGGCGTACGCTATGGCGTGGCTGTCTTGTTCCGAGCAAGTGTTGCCACGATTAGGGCGAACGCTAGTTTTTATTTCTTGACCAATCTTGACCAAGTGGGTGTGCTTAGGTTGGCAAACGTGCGCCGGGGACGCCGCGCGTTCGTCGCGAGACACGTACACACGAGCGCAGGCACTTGTTTTTGTTAACTGCCTGGCGGTCGCCGCGAGGCGCGCGCTCGGCAGTTTCTTCGTATTTCAACCAAGTTTCAACTGTGGACACGAAAACTTATGATTTCCTAGACAGTTTCGCTGTTTAAGTAATGCCATAAATCAACTAGTGCCATAGGCACGGTGGCTATAGGTAGTGCCATAAATGGCACAATATCAAGAAGCTGGTATGGAATACACGTCGTGTGGTATGTTTGGAGTATGCTCGCGCATAGAAAATGCGGGAAAAGCGGAAATGGCTTGTAAAACCAAACATGTTAACAAGTACGCAAACAGTGTGACGCGTGTGATTGCCGTTGACGTGTGTCAAGCTATATATCGGCCAAACGGGCCCACGTGTCAACGACCGGTTGCGGCAGCACTGCGCGTTCACGAGCTCACGAGGACCGGACCTTGCCTTTCACTGTCACAAGTGCAAGTTTACGCCGTTTTGTAATGTGTAGCTATTCTGGACAAAGGTAGAGCGAAAAGGGGGCGAGGGATACTTGAAGCGTCAGACAGCAACATGAAAGAAACCGTGTTAGTGTACCTTCCATTGCCTAGAAGGACAAAGAGATTGCATTCCTGCAAGGCTTATGGTTGTTGATTAGGGCGGAGCACTGAGTGTGGCGTGTGTGTTACCGCCGTTGCGTTATTAGGCTTATCTTCGTCGATTTCCCGTGGCTTTCAGCCGGGCTCACCAAGCGTCCACGGAAATACGTCATCGCTGCCGCCAGGAAGCTACGACTGAGGCAGCCAGATGCGAGGCCCGCCCGTATATGCGAACAATGATGCTACGGCGGCGGTGGCAAAAGAAAGAATGCGCATTCTCGAGAAGGTGCCGCGCCTGCGCAGTGAAGTTAGTTGTACGCCCTGTCGGTGGTAGTGTGCTCGGCAAACACCAGCCGGGCCCACGAGTGACACATCAAACCGCGAAGTTCCTCTCTAGCGGAAGGCAGAAAAAATTAAACTTGGGGTAATTTATCTGCCGGAGCCAAACCTTGCTATGGGGCGCGCGGTAGTCGAGGGCTCCGCAGTTATTTCAACCCTCTGGGGATCTTTAACGTGCGCCGAAATCTAGACACCGGGGTGTTTTTTTTCTTCTGCTTTCATCTGGAACACTGCCGACGCGCCAGGGAATCGAACCGGCGTCTTCGTGCTCAGCTGCACAACGCCTTACCCACTGAGCCACCGCGGCATGTCTATCCCCGGAACTTACGCCGGCACCAATATTGGGTCAAATAACTAAAGCAGGGGTAACAAATTAACGGCAGTTTCTCGAAAATCGAGAAAAGCATACATTCTGAGGCAAAGCGAACTAAAATAAAACCCAGTATATAGCGTCCAATTACACGAATTGATTCGATATTCCCGTGGTTCTGTCTCCGCCGCAAGCTCTGTTTGGCCAACGACGGATGGCGCCACGCGCCGAAGTTAAAAACCACCCTGAAAATAGGTACCCTCCCAGAGAAGAGCCACGTAAATATGCTCGGCGTGGCTCCAGAGTTCAGGGGCAAAGCCGATCTCTCAATCGCCGAAATAAGGACAACCATTTGCGGACGCGCCTAAGAAGCGTGGACCGGAAATGAGAGAAGCGACAAGACTCATGCAGCCACTGATCGTGAGCTGGACATCGCCGAGCTACAAACTTTCCTGCACAGGTGAAAACCAAGTAAGCACCATCGTCAGTACAGCGTATGAGGCAGCCCTCAACCATGAGACAGACTGACACCCGGTGGACAACTAGGGTAGCAAAACAGATGCCCAGAGACGGGTCGAGAAAGAAGGGAAGGCCACGGACTCGACGGAGGGGCGAAATGAGAAGATTGGGAGGAGGCAAGAACGGACTCGGGCAGCGCAGGCGGCATGGCCGGGTGAAAGGTCGGTGGGACAGGCCTCCACCGTGCAGTGCACCTAAGAGGGCTATTGAGGATGACGATGAAGAGGTCTTCAGATTGGGTTTTGTGACGGCGTCAGAGAAACCACTCTCCTATCGTCGAGGGAACGGCTGAAGAAGCAAAAGCGGGACTGGCCAACGTGTGGAAGGCAGGCACCTGGTGGGACAAACTTTATTTGCAGTATGGAATTTAGGGGTGAGTGGTGACCACTCGGCGCAGTCCAGCAGGGATTTCGGCACCACGTTCCACCAGGGCTTTTTTGCACCCGAAGGTCAGAGACAACCCAACGCCACCTCCCATTGATCAATAGAGAGGGTTAAGGGTAAGGGCTCTTAGGGGAACGCCGACATAGTTTGACAGATGGTGTCATCTCCGCGGCGCCGTAGGGGTGATGGGTATGGATGAGGGTATCTGCGATGAAGGTGTTTGCGACACAGAAGGGTGTTTGAAAGACAGGGACAAAGCTAAAGAGAAGACGAACCACACGCTGGGCATCTAGCGTGTGGTTCGTCTTCTCTTTAGCTTTGTCCCTGTCTTAATGTTCGCTAGTACGATGAATTCCTTACTCAGTAACCAACTCGCCGAACTTAGCGCTTTAGTAGTCCACTACACCCATCGTACTTTTTAGAGGACGACCCCATAATTACCCACAAGCGCACTTTTAAGTTTTTTAGCGATGTCCAGTTTTTACACCTCATTACTTACTATGCAGGTTGACACTGGCCCTTTACACCAGTCATCTACATTGTCGTTTAGGTCATTTCACGTATATTTTTAGTTAGATGTTTGCCATTCACTATCACTTCGTCCCCATAAAACAATTTTTCCTTGGCGCTCTTTGCCCTTAGTCGGCCTTGCGCTATAAAAACCCAATCATCATCATCAAATGGTACGGTAATGGAGGCTTGTTCGCCCGCACGTGGTATGCCCAACACACATGATGCTCAGAAAGGGTCAGTGTGAGGTCAAGGAATTCCAGCACATTGCTGTCCGGAACTTCATGTGTTAATTCCAGCGGTTTTAAACACTGTCGAAGCAGGGCTAAAAGCTTATCGACAGCTAGCGGGCAATAAGAAACACTGTTGTCTATACAAACTAGGAAATCGTCAACATACCTAAAAATTTTTAAAACGTTAAAACCTTCTCGGTGTTCTGCGAGGCATCTGTCAAGGTGAGCCAAAACAAATTACTGAAGACCGGTGCCAAACACGACCCGATACACACTCCCTGTTTTTGAACATAGTAGTTTCCGTCCCATTCTGCGAAGGTTGACCGCATATAAAACTTTAATAGCTCCAGAAAACCGTCCACCCTGACGTTTGCGAAATTTCGAAATCGCACGCGTCTCCAAACCAATCCATGCTTTCCTCGGCACACTTAAGGAGCTCTTCGTGGGGCAAGGAATAATAAAGGTCTTTTATCTCTAATGACCCTAAACGCTTAGCTCAAGTTCCACACCCTAAACATAGTTTGTATGCTGATGACATCACTCTCATTGTGCGCCGGAGGTAGCGATGCACAAATTGAGGAGGCGCTTCAGGCAGGCACAGACGTCGTAGTCGCGGAAGCGGCACTCGCCGGTCTTGAGTGCTCCTCTACTAAGTCGGAGCTCATGACCCTCCCTGCTCCCCGCCGGTCACGCTGCACTCCGGACATAGCGATCAAAATTCAGAATAATTCCGTGCCAAGTGTCTCTATACTTAAAGTGCTGGGCTCGATCATACAACGCAACAGAGCCAACACCCGATACATCTCCCAGCTCACCTCTCATGCCAATCAAACTATGGGCCTCATCCGTCGCATAACAGCCCGCAACAAGGGAATGACCGAATTTGAGCGTCTCCGACTAATTCATGCCTTCGTGACTCTCCCATACCTAAATCCAGCTAAAGCAGAACTGTATAAAGTAAATTGCCTCATCCGAAAAATCTACAAAATGGCGCTTCTAATCTCTCAAAGCACTTCCACTGCCAAACTGGAATGCCTAGGCATGTATAACACAGCTGAAGAGCTCATGGAAGCCCACTCTGTGATTCAACTTTCCCGCCTTTCTACCACCCCTGCAGGCAGGTCCATCTTAGATTCGCTCGGGCTTCATGCACCGACCTTTACTGACGAGAGAGTACGCATTCCTCCCGACTCACACAATCTCCTACTCGTTCGGCCAATTCCCCGTAATATGCACCCGGAGCACAATGTTAAACGCCGGGAACATCGTGCATGCGTGCTCTCCCGTAAATACCCCATGGGCCCGACCACCGCATATGTGGACGCCGCTAGTTATCGCCACCACAATGCTTATGCAGTCACCGCACTGTTCGACCCTAAAGCACCCCCTTACCAATCACTAACTATCGTAACGCGCTCCCCTGCCACTGCGGAAGAGGCGGCCACTGCACTTGCGCTCACTCACCGGCCTACCCCAAGAATTGTTATCTCTGATTCGAAAACGGCCATGCGAAATTTTTCCCGGGGTAACATTTCCCCGCAGGCTCTCAAAATTCTTCAAAATCCTCCCACCTCCCACGCGGACCTGATTTGTACTCCAGCCCATGCGGGACTGGAAGGTAATGAAGCGGCTAACCTTGCAGCTCGAGAGCTAACCGTCCGATCTGGGTCAAGTCGCACCCTTTCCCATGGAGCCCAATCAGCCCGTGGCAGCCTGTTAACTTTCCAGGAAATTACCTGCGACTACCGCCTCTCTCACCGGCGCTATACCCCCACCCCACTGTCACTGTCTTCCGCGGAGGAACGATACTGGCGCCTTCTCTACAAACCATACCCTGGCCTTGTCGCGCCAGACTACATGCACTTTATCCCTCAATATTTCCTTCTCCCAATGCCCCGACTTGGGAGCCCCCGAAACAGTCTCTCATATCATTTGGCAATGCCGCCACAACATCCCTCTCATCTCTTCCGAGGAGTCACTGGGAGGCGGCGTTACGACCTGCTCGGACCCTCAAGTCCAGCAAGGACTTGCTGAACGAGCAGGTTCAGGTCACCGGCGCCTCCAGCGCTGGTAACCACTCGTCGTTAGTCCAACTAGTGCTCAAATAAAGTTTTCCTCTCTCTCTTCTCTTCTCTCTCTTCTCTCTCTCTCTTCTCTCTCTCTCTCTCTCTCCCCTCTCTCTCTCTCTACTGAGCATGCTTGAAAGCCTTTGTCAGAATTTTGCTACAGGAGATCTATGATTTCTTCACATCTCGTTCCCAAGAATGGGTCGTCAAGAGTTAACAGGTTCAATTTTTCTTGCAGAAAAAGTGCAATCGTTTTCTGCCATGCGTTATTTTCTGGAATAATCACTCCGAACGGGCAGTCAAGCGTACGGCTTTGAGCGCTAAGCCTTCGCAAACGATCGGAACGCTCGCTCGCGGGTGGGCACCCTCCTCGTTTCTGTGGCCGAGGGCACACTGAAGAACACAAAGGCTGACACGTGCCACTCAGAGAAAGCTGATAACAAGAAAGTGGCAGTGATTCCATATTTGCATAACACGTCCCACCGTCTGAAAAAGATTGCCAGTCGCATAAATGTACTTCTGTAGTTCTGTCTGCACCTAACAAAATGAATCAGCTCCTGCAAAATGACTAACCCCTACCGCAAAATGCTTGCAGTATGCGAAAAACAGCATCGGACACCCTTTGTCGAATGCGCGGTAGGGGTGGTATATGAAGTTCCGCTGTCGTGCGGAAAGCAAAATGGGCACACCGGCCGGTTTCTTAACGAACGATTGAGAGAGCACAGACGAAACGTTGGCAACTGCCGGGATGGTCATTTGTCTGTCCACTGCCACGACTGCGGCCGCGTGCCACTGTTTGAGTGGTGCGTTGTCCGAGCGAAGCACAGAGAGCAGTCGGCACGAAAGATTATGGAGGCAGAATTGACTGTGAGAGCGGGTTCGACGTATGTGAGCGGGCCGTCGTTAAGTTTAACGGATAAGCAGTCGGCATTTCTTCGCACGGCTGGAACACGTGGGGAATGACGGTGCGAGGGCGAAAAGTGTGGATATATATATTGATGTCTTTCCCATAAAAAAACGAGTTGAAAGTAGCGCTCCGTCATGTGTCTGTTCTCTTTTCTTGTCCTCGTCCGCATGCGCTATGAAGTTGTCGGCAATGCAACACCAACTCGCCCAGGAATCCGTACTCGCAGTTCGATGTGCTGAATTATCAGCGAAGTGAGAAAAAAAAAAATTTGGTTAAAGTGACCGTAAACACAAATATCAACAAAAATATAAAGTACTGCCATTTCACAATTACAGTGGTACGTTTACAGAGACAAGCTTTAAACGAATCGTCCAGACGTAAGATAAAACAAATGAAATAATGGCGATTCACCAGCAGTTTTCTCGAGAAAACCAGCAGTTATGTCGTCCTAGGGACTATAGTTTGAAGTATCAGTGGCGAAGCCCCTTAGCGCTGTGGCTGTTGGCATCTCCTGTCGTCGTCGTAATCGTCGTCCTATGTGGTCACGGTACTAAAGCACCAGGAAACTCGTTTACGCCTCGTGCTAGAACGTACGCGTACTAAAGAAACACCGGGACACTCGTTTACAGCCTCACGCTTCGAAAACAACATACTTTCACAGTAAAGCTGTAAACCTATACCCCCAGCGGGTTCATCTCCGTTGGCAAAAACGCCAAGGCGTCATGAATGCACTTATACACTGCATGCTTCGCCCCTCCCTAGGTTTTACGTTGGTGGAGATGACCCGTAATTTTTTTCTAGACAGATGGGGAAAGCGTGCCTCCTCGATATTTATATTTCGACGGAAAATTTATATGTAGCTCCTTGACACAACGTGTAAAACTTTCCTTTCTAAAAAAAATCGCAAAGCGGCTTTGTGTCACATGCGCTGGACGGATCCCTCAAAATTTGAAGCGTTTCCTCTTTAAAACAGAAACTATTGCCGCTATCGCCTGAGGCCTTTTTTTCTCAGGATTATGCATACTTTTCAAGGATTTAAGGTATTTATTTTTGAAAAAAAAACAAACATTTTAGACTAAAAAAACCAAGCACAGCCTATCTTCAGAAATTGCCAAAATGTCAGGTCCCATTTATCAGCATCTTGGTAACGAGGTAGTTCAACTTCTTAGTATTATTCCCCTTAATTTTTCATTTTGCGTTCTAATCCTAGTTTATGTAGAGTAAATGATTTATTTGAAAAATGCTGTGCATGGCAAGTAAGTCAGAAATTTTGCTCTAATTTTGAAACCCATATAAAAACGCCATCTTGGATTTTTTAACTTTCACAAAATCGCCAACGTTGTTCTACCATATGCCCCAGAAAACATGTTGCATTATATGTGCAGTATTGTACCTAGAACGCACAAGATATAATCTTGTGTACTCCATGGTGGTGACATACTAGAGTAGAGGGGTTTGTAACGAAGTTCTGATGTCAATGCAAGATGGCAAATGGTCGGTCGAAACTTGTCCGCCATACGCGTCGTGATCAACTAACGATTGTACGAGGTACCGCAGCTCTCGCTGCCATCGCAGTGATAGCAAGTTTAGTTACGTGAATGGTCGGGACAAAGGAGGGACGTCTCGGAGGCAATGCACCACTTGATGTTGTGCTTGTGCGATGGCTGAATGTAACGAAAAAAGGGCAGAAACTATTCCTGTATGCGGAATAACTTGGGCCTAAATGATAGGGTGTTTCTTTTTGTTTTCCCGCGCGAACACATTTGTAAAAAATGCTGCGCGTTTGACACCTCGAAGCTGTTGCATGCCTGTGCTAGGAGGTGCACCGCATATTGCAGGGTGGCAGAAAAACTTTGAGCATCTGGGAATCTTTAACCAGGGTCGAAATATCGACTTACATACGTTTCTATAGTTTTCGCCTGCATCAAAAAGCAGCGGTAGGGACGGCAATCGAACATACATCCTCGCCAGTGGCTCAGCTGCTGATCACTCCTGCGAGTAACACTTACAAGGATTTGTACTCTTTTCATGTGCGGGACCTCCCTAAGTAATCATGAAATGGGGCAGGGATGACGTTTACCGGTGTGGGCCTTCACCTTTGCGTAGTGCAACACTCTTGCAGCCTGATTTCTCCTATACCGTCGCAGCGATGAAGGGCAAATTCGATCTTCCATATCACCTGCAGGGTACCAGAAAAGTGTGTCTATAGGGCTCCTGCGCTGTAGTTTTGTAGACATGCAGCGCCCCCTCGTGTCCGACGCCTCTGGGTAGTACAAAAGCAGACGACCATCGCCGCCTTCCATGTGTTTTCAATTTCAAGCAGCCAGAGCGAAAGTTGGTTGTACCGAATTTAATTGCGTTTGTCGTCCGTTAAATAATGCATAGTGAATAAAATAGCCTTTAAAGTAGTCGCAGAGGCTAGACAAATTATTATACGCTACAGCAAGCCGATTTACCGGATTTACCTGGGACAGTATCGCCTGTTCAGAATGGTCTAACTTCTTGACGGTTATTATCGTTTCTTTCTCCTTGCGTACGGTCGCAAAGGAACAGTAGCAAGTAGCGTATACAGAGAACGCTGCTCATCATATAGCCTGAGATAACTGTAAAAGAAGTGCTTCAGCGGGAGCATGCAAGCGGACGCGAGAAGCGCAGCCGACCCAGCTAACACTGCTGGCCTGGCAACCGCCTTGAAAAACGAGTAGAAATTTGTGCTTTGTATTTTCGCGAACTACGGATTCTTGCTTAACATTTTACGCCGCACGATTTACGAACGGCAGGGTACTTGTATTCTAGCGAGTAGTGAGGTAATAGCGTCAAATAAACAAAGCAGCGCAATTAAAGGACCCAAGAGAAGCCCCAAACCAGACGTCCGCTGCCTGCAGAGATGTGTACTTGGATAGGGTGTATTCACTGGGCTTTCGACCGCGCAGCGGCAGTAACGCCATACGTGCGGTTTGCCTCTGCCGCGAGGGCTGCGCGTTTCCCGACGCGAAAACGTCGTTTGCGGCGTGGTGTTGGCAGTACCGTTCGTGTGGACGGTATTTTTTCTGCTTGATTCGTAGGTTTGCGAATGCCTTGTCGTAAGTAGTAGTCAGCATTATTTTCGCTTCGTAATTCCGGACTGCGCTGTTCACGCCTCCTTCAACCGCAGACCATGGAAGCAGGTCGCACGACGAAAGGATGAGCTCCGGGTTTTTCTTTTTTTTGCTGTTCGACGCGAAGGCTAGAGCAGTGCTTGAAGACGGTCGGACTTCATTCGACGAATTCGCAACGAGGTTACCGGTGATAACGGCTAATCAGTACCGAATCTGTTGCCCCCGTTTCATTTCAGGTGCGCCCCGGGACACTGCGCGTTGAAGCTTTCACCCTCGCACCTCGTCAAATGCTTGGAAACATTACGCGGTGCTTAACACATTAAGGTAGCCGGCGTACTTTATAGATGAGACGAACCAGCTAGGCTGGGACCCAGCCTCAACATGGGCTACTTGGAGTGATTTGAGGTGAAACGCCCGTACATGCAAGCCGCTTCTGAGGTAACTGTGGGCATCGATCTCTTTCTCGCCTTCGACTGTTCTCCAATGGCCAACCGGGTTTCGAGATAACACAACTTCAGTTTGACTAGCCACAGACGAAGACGTGACAAACTAGAGCGCACTTGTTTGTCACTGAATTGTCTCTGCTCTGTTTAAGTAGTCATAGCGCGTTCCGCAATCTTGTCCTGCTTTAAATTTTCGCTTCGCCTACACCGAAAGAAAAATACTTGAGAGTCATCGGTGGAGTGGAGTGGAAGAAACGTTTATTTAGCTTGCAAAAGCAACGAGGCGCGAGCCTTGGCCCGCGTCACGCCCGTCGACCGGGCCTATAGGTCTCCCTATCCTGTCGAGTCGCTGCCTCTCGGGCTTGCTGCACGGCCCAGAGCTGTTCGTCTTGGTCGTACGACGACAATGCCGCTTCAAGTCGCGGCGGTAGCGTTCCTGTTTTTGCTTCTTCGGGATGCTTCTTACAGTCCCACAGCACGTGCGTGAGAGTCCCCGTCTCCCTGCGGCAGACCTTGCACTTGCTATCAGCGTAGGCTGCAGGATACATCTTGTGCAGGAATAGTGGTGTCGGGAAGGTTCCCGTCTGTAGTTGTCGAACTGTTATCGCCTAGGCTCTGTTCAGCTTGTCGCTGGGTGGAGTGAGCTTCCTTCAAGCCAGTCGGTACGCCTTCGTGATCTCGTTGTAGGTGACCATTCTGTATTTCGTGCTGTGCCAGTCTTTCTGCGTATGCCTCGTTACCCGCGGCGCGGCGTAAGCAGACTCGTTGCAATTTTCTTTTGTTTCGACAACCTTGCCCTCGTGCGCTGGAAACCAGACGAGGCGCTTTTTGAATCTTAGGTGGGACCGCTCCAAGATATCTTTGTCGTCGCCGGCGCACCTAATTTTATCACCTGCTTACCTCGCGATCGTTTCTATCCAGACCCTGTGCGTAATCGCTCAGCTTTATCGGGCGCTGAGGTGGAGGATGGCCGTGCGTTCAATGCATCAGAACACTGTCGCCAGAGCACCTCGGTGTTTCTCATACTCCTCAAGAAGCGCGCAGCATGCCTGGGTCACGGTAAAACCAGCGCCTCGTCTCACACTCCGCCACCACATAAAATATCGCCGCAGCCTTGGGTGGAGAAGTTTTACTAACTTGAGCCGTGGTCGTTTGAAGCAATGCAAGAAATAAGGAAATCAGCGCGCGGGGATGACACCGAGACAAAGAGAAACGAACCGCGTTAAGCGTGCCGCTGTCCGCGCCTGTCCAACCATTGGACGTTTGCATTCGTCGCGTGAAGCCAGACCGTCTTCAAGCTCTGCTCTAGCCTTCGCTTAGGAACAGAAAAAAACAAATACTAAAAAAAATGACACCATCTTCCCGTAGGGGAACCCTGAGTAGTATGCAAAGCAGCCATGGGGTCGATTCAAGTGCCCATTAGTTTTCAGTTCGTCGTTTCTGTTAGGTTGAGGTACGTAGCTACCGCTATATTTACAGTTTGGTTTCCATGGTAACTAACACACTTTTCATTTACCGGAACTACGAAATGGGAAATTGCGTTGAGCCCATGGCTGTTTCGCATACTACTCAGGGTTCCCCTACGGGAAGATGGTGTCATTTTATTAGATGCGACGGGGCTATGTCCCTCCCTTGTCGTTGTTGCGCCGTCCACGCCCCCACTGCGCATGCTCGACTTGCTGAACGCCCGGTGGTGTCTTACCCTTTAATGGCTCCTGGAGCGACAGTGTTACCGGTGTCTTCCTGGGCCGGCCAGAGATGAGCCGAGCATGCGCAGTGGAAGTGTGGACGGCGCCACAACAAGGGAGGGGCATAGCCCCGACCATGAGATGCTGGAGCGACAGTGTTGCCGGCGTCTTCCTGGTCCGGCACGAGACGAGCACGCTTCCCCTTAAAGGGCTCCTGGAGCGGCAGTGTTGCCGGTGTCTTCCTGGGCCGGCGGATGCATAGACGACGGACGACGGAGGCGAGAGCAAGAGATGCTTTGCATCTAAAATAAACAGCGCGCTTGCTTTTATCGTGCAGCCTGCTTCGGGTCTGCGGTTGTAGGAGGCGTGAACAGTGCAGTCCGGAATTTTGGAGTGAAAACAATGCTGGCTACTCCTTACGACAAGGCATTTGCAAACCCACGAATCACGCAGAAAAACACCGTCCACACGAACGTTCTTGTCAGCACCACGCCGAAAATCACCTTTCGCGTCGGGGAACGGGCATCGTCCCACTACGGCGGACAGTCGCGTTACGGCGAAGAGTGCGTTACGGCTGAACGTCTCAACACGGCGGAGAGTCTCACTACGGCGAAAAGTGCGTTACGGCTGAACGTCTCAACACGGCGGAGAGTCTCACTACGGCGAAAAGTGCGTTACGGCTGAACGTCTCAACACGGCGGAGAGTCTCACTACGGCGAAAAGTGCGTTACGGCTGAACGTTTCAACACGGCGGAGAGTCTCACTACGGCGAAAAGTGCGTTACGGCTGAACGTTTCAACACGTCATGAAAATGGACGTTGAGTTTTAATAGACGCCCTGTTGTGTTTCTATAGAGTCAATAAAAAGTCAATTAAAACTCATCGCTTATAGACTGTGCTCGTTAAAAAGTCAACAAACTTTGCGTTTCTATAGCCCACCCACGGAAGGTCTGGTAGCTTATCGGTGCATATATGTGGGGTGCTTTGCACCGCCTGCCCCGCCCCGTCAACCAAGATCGTGCGATGGACGTTCCATCACTTCGTCTTGGGAGCACTTGGGAGCGGTGGCGCCTGGTATGGCGGACATCACCGCCGAACAGTTCGAGCCCCTACAAAGCTTCTCTGTTAAAACTTGCAAGAAAACCTGACTCAGGCAACAGGATATTACGACTATACTCAATAAGAATTTTATTTAAAGCTAATAGAGATAAAGTTAATAAAAACTCATCAGACATTCTGTTCAGACTTAGCTCATATGCAACAGGTTGTGATGACTGGGCACAATAAGAATTTTATAGAAATCTAATTGAGATAAATTTAAAGAAACCTATCAGAAACTATATTCAAAGCTGACAAACATGCAACAGGTTGTTACGACCATACTCAATAACAATTTTAAGAAAGCGAATGCAGGCAAATTTAATAAAAAGTCATCAAAAATTCTATTCAAACTTTATTCACCCGCAACAGGATGTTGCGGCAATACTCAATAGGAATTTTATAAAGAATTATTTGCCATAAATTTAATAAAAATACGCCAGAAACTGTATTCAAACCTGACTCCCACGCAACAGGCTGTTGCGACTGTACTCACTAAGAATTGCATAGAAAACTTATTGAATTTCTTTTATAAAAACCCCATAAGAAACTCATAAGGAACAACATTCAGAACCGATAGGGTCTATTGACTTGGCTCTATAGACTTTCAATTTAAACGCGGTGGCCAATTTGTAATGGAAACTCAATAGAAATATTCTATAGAATGTTGACAAAATGTTTATAGGATTCTTTTGAGCAATCTCTATAACAAGTATATTACATCTCGGTAAACATTTTTATGAGGCGAAAAGTGCGTTACGGCTGAACGTCGCAACACGGCGGAAGGGGGACAGTTTCAGCCGTTCAAATGATATGTAGATAGTTTCATTCAGCATTGTCGCAGTTGTGTGTTACGTGCAACAGCCTGCATATATATGTTGACGTGTCTTTCCCGCATTTTTTATTGTTTTCGGGCACTTGTTTTATTTTTTTGTTCGTTAATTGATGGCTCTCAAGCATATATATTCCACGTTTCTGCATTACAATAGCCACAATGCCATCAAACCCAACCCCGCGCGCAATATCGCTTAGTTGTGTTCTTCAGTGTATTTAGATTGGTATTGTCAAATTGTCAAATATATACCTTGTGGCAGAAGCCGCCAATGCCAGAAGCCGCCAACGCAAAAAAAAAAAAAAAAAACAGTCGTTGCACAAGAAAGCATAATGCGCATTTTCCTGAATCGCTGACAAATGCCGGTCAAGGATTTCGTAAGAGCGGAAAGATTGCCTGTAAGACTGTCTGTTTGAAAGATTGACTGAAAGATTGAATGCTTGAGTGTTTTATCTGTCCATTTTCGCCCATCCTGCGCCATTTGTTAACCACTCATTTTGTTTTATTAAACCCAATTTATCTAATGCTTCGTTGTCATCTTCGTTTCTTTGCTGTGCGAAATCCTAATGATTGATAGATAGATAGATTGATTGATTGATTGATTGATTGATTGATTGATTGATTGATTGAGTGTACGATTCAACGCGCCAATGCAAAAATTTTATGTTTATTTTTACAGTTTTCGGTGCACAAACATATTAGTACAAAAATATCAGCACAAACCTATCAGTCACCCGCGCGTTCGAGTGGAAAGAGATTTCGGTACAGAGATTCAGGTGTACCGGTGATAGGCTATAAAAACACAACATTGTGAACAGTTGAAATCAATTACAAGTTTTTTCATGTTCCTAATATTTTCTTTATCACGCATTATCATATATGCACTCAATTTCCTTGAAACGATTTCTCCAGCCATTGCGTATTAAAGATGGTTCCCCGATCCCGTTGTATCAATTTCTGTTAAATCAGGATAGCC
The DNA here is from genome assembly GCA_013339765.2 of Haemaphysalis longicornis. Lineage (NCBI taxonomy): Eukaryota > Metazoa > Arthropoda > Arachnida > Ixodida > Ixodidae > Haemaphysalis > Haemaphysalis longicornis. Next base: position 346,658,922 of record CM023448.1, on the reverse strand, counting down.
ATGATCTATTTTTAAAAGACGGCGTATGTGCTGATATTGTGAATATTTAACGCATACTTTTAAATCCGCATATATTTTTAAACATTTCTCCTGTAATTATTTATTGCAGATTGTTCCTCGATCTTCCTTAAAACAATTGCCTTTATTATAAATTTTCATTGAATTGATCATTCGTTCAATTAAAGGCGTTCTTTTAAATATTTTGTTGAGAAGTGAAGTTATTTCCACAAAGGCAAAGAATGTGAGCTTCAGAGATACCAGTGAGAGTCGATGCAACGTCGCTCATATTCTGGGACGCTGCTTTGATGTGCATGATTGCTGCGGAAAATATTAAGCAGTAAGAACTCTTACGTGCTCTTAAACAACGCAAATACTTCTTAAATGAGAATGAAATAATTTACGACTGCAGTCAGAAACAGTTTATCAGTCGGAATAGCTGCGAGCAGGCAGGGGTTGCTGCTCTACTGCAGGGTCGGCAATTAACCAACAGCCCGCGGACCGAGCGTATTATGCGGCCCCCACCCCTCCTACTGTCACTGACAGTCTGAACGCCGACACGGCAGTTTTGACCTCAATTGGGGTTAGACGGTGAAACAAGGAGAGAGAATTGATCGCTTCCAGTTGCATCGTCCCCATCTTCACACTCAGCCAGATTATTGTCAAATATTATTGGAAATTCGCTGAATGTTTTTTTTTGCCTTCAAAGCCCCCCTCCCGCTCCCACCCGATTTGTCGTCCAGCCTTCCGCCGTGTCGACTTAATGCCACTCGGCGCACTGCACCTCAAAACGTTGCCTATTCTATTAAGTTCGAATTGGGATATATGATGCAACAGCGTAATTAAAGTGAGGGCAAGCGAGGAAACAGAACGGCCTCTCAGTTCGCCCGACCGCTTTGTTTTACGGCCACCACTTTCAGAATCCCGAAACAGAGATCACACTTTTGACGCTCGCTGCATTTTGTCACTGAGCCGCGCAATAAAATGGCAAGCTAGCGCTGCACCATGTATTCGTAACGCGACACGTACCAGCAGTGTTTAATGAAAGTGCACACACAGAGTTCAGGTAGGCAACAGCGTGGGGCACCGCAGCAGACGGCCCTGCGATCCGCCGTACTCGATTACTTTTACGCATAATCATAGCCGACTGCATTACTACCATTTTTGATCGGCTGTTGTTGAGAGCGCTCCTTCTTCGCTGTCCTCGTTTAAAGCGCTGTTTCCCAGTTTAAATATGAACAACTGGCCCAAACCCCAAACTTTAGTTATGTATTAGTTAAACAAGCTCTCACTTAACATTTCACTTCGTACGACCGTCGATCGGGGAACCTACGAGTTGCAGAGCGCCGTCACGGTGCCAGCACTTTGTCGACGCTGTAACGTATTTAGTGCTGCAAAGCTTCTTCCCTAATTCCAAGTTGATCGCCCGGAGATATCGGACGAGTCGAGACTGGGCTTGGGCTGTAGACTATGTCGCAAAGCAATCGGGGATATCATGCTCATTTTGCTTCTGTCAACACGGGATCCTCAGGGACTGCCCGGAAGTAGCGCCCCCTGGGCAACGAAGGAGAGCCCTGCACTGCGCACGCGCGACCAGCAGCAGCAGCGTGCCATTGAAGCACTGCCGGGCATAACCTTTCCTCGCGTTGCGACCACGCATAAGGCGGTGGTAGTGTTTTGCGACTGCTCTGAAGGGGGAAAAGTGCGCGAAAGGACGATGACCGCGCATTACCAGGAACAAGGAAGGGGGGTTGAAACCGTTTCGGCGGGAACCGTTATTTTTTCGGTTCACTTCCGGCTCAGCGAGCTCAAGAAATAACGGTTCGACACCCTGATATATATACACATATATATATAGTCTAGAAGAAAGAAACTCACAAGGAGCGTGAGAAAATATGCTAAGTACAGACAGACACACGAGACAAACTTTAAAAAGTTTACTGACGTTTCAGGAACAGGACTTCCTTTTTATGAGTGTATACTCTCAAAAAAAGGAAGTCCTCTTCCTGAAAGTTCAGTGAACTTTTATTTTTTCGTATTTTTTGTGTCTCTGTATTTACTTACCTTCATATATCATCATCACCAGCCTCATCTACGCCCACTGCAGGGCAGAGGCCTCTCCCATTAATCTCCAAGTATCCCGGTCTCGTGCCAACTGCGACCAATTTATCCCCGCAAACTTCATCTCATCTGCCTATCTAACTTTCTGCCGCTCCCTGCCACGTTTGCCTTCTCTAGGGATCCACTCTGTTGCCCTTAACGACCAACCGTTATCTTGTCTTCCCCTTACATGCCCTGCACACACCCATTTTGTCTCTTAATTTCTACTAATATGTAATTAACACGAGTTTGTTCCCTGACCCACTTCGCTCTCTTCTTGTCCCTTAATGATACACCTATCATCTTCCGTTCCATTGCTCGCTGAGTCGTCCTCAAGTTAAGTTGAACCCTCTTGGTGAGCCTCCAAATTTCTGTCTCGTAGGTGAGTACCGGTAAGATGCAGCTGTCATACACTTTCTTTTTCAGGGAAAATGGTTGGCTGCCATTCATTATCTGAGAACACGCCTGCCGAATGCACTCCACCCCATTCTTATCCTTCTACTTATCTCTGCCTTATGGTTGGGATCCAGGGTCACAACTTGGCCTAAGTAGATATATTCGCTTACCACTCCTACTGCCTCGCCACCTATCTCAAATCGCTGTGCTGTCCCGAGGTTATTGATCATTACTTTAGTTTTCTGCATACTAATTTTCAGGCCCACGGTTCTACTCGGTTTGTTCAGTGTGGTAAGTATGCTTTGCAATTCGTCCCCAGAGTTACTTAGCAAGGCAACGTCATCAGCAAATCTGAGGTTACTGAGGTATTCACTATTAACCTCCACTCCCACCTTTTCCCAATCCAATGTTCTCAATACTTCTTGTAGACATGCTGTGCATAACACTGCAGAGATTGTGTCTCCTTTTCTGACGCCCTTCGTTATACCGTATTTACTCGCATAATGATCGCACCATTGAAGTTCGTCGTCAAAATACGATTTTTATTATTTCCCCCGCAATGATCGCACCCTGAACTTGCCGCAGCCATATGCCATGTGTGTGCCAAGTCCAGTTGACGATGGTCGTGCTTGCGTATGTTTCCTCCTCTTTCAAAGCGGACATGGCGACGTCATTGCCGCAGACTTGCCGATATTAGTCAAATCGGCACGCATGAGTTCATTGGTGCGGACGAAACTCTCACTAAATGCCCACAATGCACCCGCAAGACAAAGAAGAAAACGCGCTCAGCTTGCTGCGTCGGCAGCCGTGTCCCGCACTGTGACAGCAGCAGCCACTTATTGGTCGACCTGTTCTCACCTCGCAGCAAACTCGTTAGAACGCGTTCCGTAATTCATGAAAACACTACATTTTGAGTCACTTTGCAACGCGGCTGGCGGTGGTCCGTAGAGTTTTTATTATGTTTTTATTGATTATGTTTGTTATGTTCATGAGACCTACCGTAAAAATTCTGACCTCCAACTTGCTTGCGTTTGCTGCGCTGAAACGTTTTCGCAAAAAATTTACCTCGCGTAATGATCGCACCCCTAAATTTGCGTCATATTTTTGGAAAAAAAGTGCGATCATTACGCGAGTAAATAAGGTCGGTATTTTACTGCTCTCCTTATGGAGGAAGAGAGAGAGAGAAACACGTTTTATTCCTGGCCAGGCTTAGTACGGACGGTTGAGCCGCGGAAGCGCAGCTTTATAGGGCCGAGCCTTTCGACCCGGGCGCGCTGGAACTGGGCGTCCGAGCTGTAGCATATGGCGATGTAGTGCGCGTTGTATGGCCTCTGTTCGTGTCATTTCGGTACGGGTGATGGCGAGATACGGTAGGGTATACGTGATGCGTGGGGTGAAAAGGGCGCCCCATGTCCTCGCGCGGTGACGCGCCGTAAGAGTCCCGATATTTGGTCTGCGTGGGTCTTGAGTAGGTGGATGGTGTGTGCGTTCAGTCTATTTTATTGGATAGTGAGCCCTAGTACTTTGATTTGGTTTGCTAGAGGTATGGCAGAGCCCGACAAAATGACTTGGATGTTGGGTATCCATTGTTTGGGTCGGTGGATGGGTGGGAGTCGGAAAGAGCTGTGATTTTTTGGGGGGAGCAGGGTAGTCCTGCTGCCGCCGCTGTCGCTGTGATAGTTGTAACCGAGTATAGTTGGAGTGTGTTGGATATGCGCGTCGCTGCCTCCTGACATCCATACGGTGATGTCGTCGGTGTACAAAGCGCTGTGTAGTGTGGGTATTTGTAGGACAGCCCGAGCAAAGGGTATTAAAGCCACGTTAGCTGTGGACCCATTGCAAATATCCTCTAGTATTCTGACATAATGCTCGTGTACACCCTGGTTCCTGAATGACTGCTGAGGCTTCGACCGAGTCAAATGCTTTCTCGTAATATATGCAGGCTGTATATAGGTGTTCAGTATACTCCGCGCACTTCTATTAGCCCTTACGAAACCCTGCTTGTTCTTTAGGTTTAGACATGTGTGTGTGTGTGCGTGTGTGTGTGCGTGTGCGTGTGCGTGCGCGTGCGCGTGCGCGTGCGCGTGCGCGTGTGCGCGTGTGCGTGCGTGCGTGCGTGCGTGCGTGCGTGCGTGCGTGCGTGTGTGTGTGTGTGTGTGTGTGTGTGTGTGTGTGCGCGCGCGTGCGTGCGTGCGTGCGTGTGCGTGTGCGTGTGCGTGTCGCATAACATAAAGGAGTGCAATGACAAAAGAGGTCCCGAAGTTGAGAACTGTCGTTGAGAAAATAACGCTTCATGGAGAATTGGCACACAAACACACAAATATTCTGGAAAACCAATTATACAAAGCAAAAACACATACAGTTTACTGGACATGTAGTTCTCTAAGAAGGTATAATTTAAATAATTTACGAAAATTATGTAATGTACAACTTGGCTTAATTTCTTCAGGTATATTGTTCCATGTCGACACACCAGCAAATTTTGCGGTCTGTTTGCCGTAGTTCATACGCACTTTTGGCGTAAAAATATTGTTTCGGGCAGAGAATCGGGGGTTATTTGTGTTAATGAGATGCTCCCGGGGCAATCCATCAATGGATATGTGATTATGGACGAGGCGATACATAAAAGTAGCCAGATTTAAAATAAGTCGTTTACCGGAATCACGCCAAGGTTAATGTAGAGGGGCATGGAATGAGACCGAAAAGGAACAAATTTAATGATCCGTAGAGCCTGATTTTGGAGGATTTGAAGAGGTTTGACATGGGTAGCTTATGTATTGCCCCACGATGAAATGCAGTATGAAAGATGACTATGAATATATGCATAGTATAACGAAAGAACAATGCGTGGGTGAAAATAAGGGCGCGCTTTGATAAGAACATGAATTCCGAAAGCTACCTTTTTAAGCAATGATTGCACGTGGTAATTAAACTTCAAATGTTTGCCTAAGAAAACGCCGAGAAACTTCGTGGTATCAGATAAAGAGATAACATGGTTGTCGAGAGTTAGAAACGTACGCGAGGTAGGGGTTTGGGGGGAAGAAAATGTCATAAATGTTTTTGATGGGTTTATTTGAATATTGTTTATTGCACACCAACGATGAACGTTTATTAAGTCTGAATTCAATCTTTGCTGAATCTCATAGGCTGATTTATGAGATGTAAAGATGGTAGTAACCCGCCGCGGTGGCTCAGTGGCTAAGGCGTTGCGCTGCTGAGCATGAGGTCGCGGGTTCGTTTCCCGGCCGCAGCGGCCGCTTTTCTGATGGAGGCGAAAAGCAAAAACGCCCGTGTGTACGAGATTTCGGCGCACGTTAAAGATCCCCAGGTGGTCAAAATTAATTCGGAGCCCTCCACTACGGCGCGCCTCATCGCCTGCGTTGCGTCGGCGCGTTAAACCCCCCCAATCAATCAAAGATGGTAGTATCATCGGCATATATGAGGCTGTTTGAATGGGTAAGAATAGCAGGAAGGTCATTAATAAATAACAGAAATAGTAGAGGACCTAGTATGGAGCCTTGTGGAACTCCAGTGTTGATTGATTTACAAGTGGAAGGTGTACCGTTAATCAAAACAATGTGAGAACGGCTCGTCAAATAACTACGAAGGAATTCCAAGAGAGGCCCTGATATGCCATATGCTTCAAGTTTATGTAACAAAATATGGCAGTTAATCTTATCAAACGCCTTAGTTATGCCAACGAAAACTGCTCCAACGAGTAAACCTTCGTCATAGCCTTTTTAATTTGGTCAGTAAAACTAAGTACTGCTAGTTCCGTAGAGTAGCCAGGTCTGAAACCAAATTGGTGCGAAGAGAGTAGGTTAAATTACAGGAGGTGATACAGTAATCGGGTGTAAAAAATTTTTGCAATTACTTTACTAAAAAACGGAAGTATGCAGACCGGGCGGTAGTTATTAATACATAACCGGTCTCCTTTTTTGAAAACAGGAGTTATTTTACCAACTTTAAGACAATCGGGAAATTTTCCTGCTTTAAACAACTTGTTAATGCTTTCGGCTACAATGGGCGATAATTCTAGACACACGAGTTTTATCTTAGATGGGGGAATATAGTCTAGGCGGGGTCCGGTCGTTTTAAGAGATGAAATAACATTATAAACTTCTGCTGCCGAAGTAGGACGTAAATAAAAAGAATGAGGACAACGGGACAGAACGGGTAAAGAAGGATTAATCTGGGAGCTATCACACTTGGCAAAGTGTTCACTAAAAGCTTCTGCAATGTCACTGGGATCGGTAATAGAACAGTCATGAACTAATATTTTTGATAAATGTGGCGGAACACAGTTGTTTAAAAATCTGTTGATTAATTGCCAGTTCTTCCTGGTATCGTTGCCGTTCTTTTGAATTTCGTTTAGATGCAAAGCATCGCTTAGTGATTCTCCGTCGTCCGGCGTCCGCACCTCTCCTCCCGCTCCACAACAGCTGTGATAACGCCGCTCTCTCTCCCCTCTTCCTCTCCACACGACCTGTGCACTACCGCGCGCTGCTCCTCCTCTCCACACCACCTGTGCGCTACGCGCGCTGCTCCTCCTCTCCCCTCTCCACACCAGCTGTCCAATCACGCGCATGCGCGCCGCTCCTCCTCTCCACTCCCTCTGCTCTGCAAATAAACCCGTTCGCGCTCCGCTCAGTTGCTTCTTCGGTACTGCGCCGTCTGATGACTGGAAATGGACGCCAATGATTCCGTCAGCGAACTGGCTGGCACACGTTCAACTAGCGCCAGCCAGCACACTGTCAGAACCGCGAGCACCTCCGACGACAAGGCTGCACAGAGGAGAGCTCGCGATGCGGTACGTAAACGGCAGCGTCGAGGATGGATAGATGTGAACATTTATTAACTGATATATTACAGAGAGGTAGCTTGGAGAGAGCCGTCCCTATTGGATAGCACACTCTTCACAAAACTAGGTGGAGTCCCTATTCGGGGACCCCATTGGTCGTGACCGCTGTCCGAGCACGCTGAACCAAGGCCTGTTGAGCCGGTAGATCCAGGCAGCCGAGCAGGGCCGCCTCCCAGTCCTCTCTTTTGGGGTGGGGATTAGGGGGAAGGGAAGGGTTTCTCTGACATGCCCATACCATGTGGTAGGTGTCGGCCACCTCCCCACAGTATATACTGACAGAGGCCAGTGAAAGAAGGGTCGAAGTGTTTCATGACAGCCGGGCACAGCAGCGTATTTGTATGGAGGCGGATAAGTGTTTGCTCGTTGGCCTTGTCTAACCCCCTGAGGGGGGACGGGTATAGACGATGTTTGTCCCTGTATTGGGCGGAGATGTCTTTAAATGATAATAGTGGATAACTATCTGGCTCTGGGTCTTCTGGGATTACGCCGGGTGCCTGGTAGTTGAGTGCGCGGGCGGCCGAGTTGGCAGCCTCGTTCCCTAGTAAGCCCTGGTGACCTGGAGTCCAAACGAGATATCGGAAGGTGGGGTCCTTGTCCCGACAAGCTCTTCGAAGTATTGCCTGAGCTGTGGTGGTGATTCAACCCAGCTCGAAATTCCGGCACGCTCCTCGCGAATCGGATAGGATGAATTTAGACGAACCGTGTGAAGCTGCGAGGGCGATGGCTACTTCTTCGGCATGCGTTGCGCTAGGGGCCTTAAACGAGAGGCCGTCCACTTGCATTCCCGCGTGAATCACCGCGGTCGTGTACCATCCTCCTCGTGGAGGACCCGCGACGTCCACGTAATGTTTGTTGCCATAGTGGTGATGCAGAGCCTTCGCCCGGGCTTCGCGTCTGCCGATGTGGTCTTCTCTGTCCATTTTCGTGGGGATGGGTCGAACTCGGATGGCGCCTTTCCACAGTTCGGGCACTCTTACCCTTCCCTCCGTGTAGTGGTTGTGTTGCACGTGAATCCGGTTCAAGAGGCGACGGCGGGACTCTGTCTGTGCTAGACGAGTGTATTGGCTTTTGAGGTGCGCTTCGCGGAGCTCCCGGTACGTGTTCACCGCGCCCAGCGCGAGAAGCTTCGCGTTCGAGGTAGTGATAGGGAGGTCCAGCGCCCTCTTCATGATTTTCCGGAGGAAGACCTCCACACAGTTTTTGTCGTGTTTCCGCAAGTGCAGGTACGGCGTCGAATAAAGTATCCGGCCCACGGGAGGTACTACAAACGTATGGGGCCCGTAAAGGCAGTCCGTAAAGGGGAGGGCAGTCCTGGTTTCAAACCCCTGCGCGCTCGCGCCGTGGGCTCGGGCTCGAGCCTGTTTTTTTTTTTTCGCTTCGTCCCCATGGTTGCCAGACCAGGACTGCCCTCCCCTTTACGGACTGCCTTTACGGGCCCCATACGTTTGTAGTACCTCCCGTGGGGACGAAGTGAAAGAAAACCCGGGCTCGAGCCCCGAGCCCGCGCGGCGAGGCGCGCAGGGCTTTGTTACCAGAGCGGGCTGACAGATCAGCGGCCTTTACGGATGATGCGAGCTAATCAAAAGAGGGCACTCCTGGTCTGGCAACCATGGTAGCCCCGCGAAAAAATGGCGGGAAAATTTGCGGGTACGCCAGCCGAAATGCTACCCGCTCTAGCAGACTAAGAGCGTTCACTGTCATAACCTGCCCACGCAGATTCATCAGCTGAAATGTTGCCGACGATTTTGCAGTGACTTAGCAGCCACGGGAATACAATTTCGTGAAAATTCATGAAAGCATGCTGAAATTTTTGCCGAACCTGTCATCAGTCCACTTAGTTGAGAGACCATTGTGAATACGCCGAGAGGAGCATTGTGTGTCAATGACCAGTTAACACACAAGCAGTTGGGGGAAGCAACTATCAACATCACTAATACATCTTTTTCAGGATAATAAAGCAACGAAACTAGTTTCACTGCTTTACATTAACTCCATGTCCCATACTAGAAAGCAACCTTCCATTCGCGGAAAAATCTTCATCGTCGACTTTGCCCACCGGTCCTTTGCCCTCAACACAGCGTGAATAAGAAAAGTTCCTGAGACATAGATTATCCCGAAGCTGATCAATGGGTACACAGCTCCACCGCATGCCACCGTCGTAAACTGCTCGCTCTGAAAGGCTCTACCCGACGGTACATTACACAGCATCTCAGAATGGTAAATACAACTGAGAAAATCGCCCGCTACTGTGGCACGGTAGCTATGGCGTTGTACTGCGAGTTTTTTTTTTCACAGCACCATAAACTGCCAAAACACGAGTGGAATTGAATGGCTGGAAAGTGGTAAATTTCCAGACTCCAAAGGGTTTAGAGACGTACAGAGGCACAAAACTGAACGCACCTCAAAAAAGCCTTATACATTTCATACCAGAAGACTGAAATGACCTGCTGACATATAAATTTTCTTACACAAATATCGCCGTATATACTCGATTGTCAGACGGCACTGTTTTTAAAAGGTTGTTCAGGAAATTCGGGGGCCATCTTAGATTCCAGGATGCGAGTTTCCTGCATGTCTTTGACATTCAACGCCATCTGGCAGCCACAGGCTTGCAGGTTTAAAGGCTTCATTTTGCTTATTCAAACGTTGTGGAAACAGCTGTCAATGTTCCACGCTTGCTTGAGCACATTGCCGAGTGATTTCAAGAAACACCTCTATTCGCAGCACAGTGGCACCCATCAAGCGGGGACACTACACTGGGGTTTTTAAGCGGCAGGTAGTTTTGGGGCCAAAGGGAACTTCAAACTTCCAAGCGCAGCATGACTTCAGCATGGATGAGAAGAATGTGCACCGATGGGGGACGCAGTGGAACCAACTGTGCAACTGCACTGCCAAGCGAATGGCCTTCACAAGACCTCAGAAAGGTCGACACCACGGGGTGGAGAAGGATGTAACCGAATTTATCTGGCAGCAAGAGAAGGTGGAATGCATGTAACGATGAAGAGAATACTGGTGAAGGGAAGGTGGATTAAAAATTGACCACATCTTTCCGCGGGGAGAAACCATTTGGTGATGCGACGCATCTGGGCGGTGCTTGTTACGGTTGCGCCGACCATCGCGGTAGCAGACCTGTTAGTCTCCATTCAAATCATCGGTGGTCATCGGAGCGGCGGCGGTGGAGCGACTGAGCGGAGCGGCGCAGTTATCGCGTTTATATGTACCGCGCGTTAACGGTGAGGGGAATGAGAGAGAGTAGCGCATGCGCATGTGTTAACCGAGCGCTAACGCGCGCTGACGCACAGCTGGCATGGCGAGGGGAGCGAGCGCTAACGCAAGATGGCCCTGCGGTGAGAGCGGCGTTACCGCGCAGCTGGCGTGGCGAGGAGAATGGGGGAGAGGCGTGTGGACTACGGATGGATGGAGGGACAAGGCGAGTCAAAGAGATGCGTCGCATCTAAAACAAAAACATTCGAAGGGTCGCATGGACTCAGCTCAAGGCCAGCAAGGGCTGGGTCACTCATTTTATGAAGCAGGTTGAGTTCAGCCTATTGCGGCGGGCGTCTGTGGAACAAAACACAACCCCTGCCATTAATGAGGCTAGTCGCATTCCAACTATTTGTTGTCAAGAAGCAGCTGGAAAAAGAGTGGGACAGTTAAGGCGAAGCCTTCCAGCTGGGAAAGTTTATCTTAAAGGCACCGTTGAGCGAGATCATAAGAATAGGTGGATGAGTGGTGCCCTCATCAAAGACTGGGTGAAAACTGGCAATGCCGTGGGCTCCGCTGTCCCTCCTAGCAGTCACTCCCGCCGTGGTTACTGGACAGATGTGCGGTACATGCTTTTGGAAGGTGGTACAGATATTGCGGTAATACCCGGCAGTAAGGTGAGCCAGCTACAACCGCTCGACGCGGCCGTCAACAAGCCACTTAGGACAGGCTGCGGGAGCGTTACAATGAATGGTTGACGCTGCAAGACCAGCAACTCACACCTCACTTCCGTCCAGCGCATTCGAGGCGCTGCAGTTATGGAAGGCACGCACAGTTAGCTCGGCCAAAATTTTGCCCCACTCTGCGGTGACCCTAGTTTGCTACTTGGTTGATTGAAGCGCGCTTGATGCGCCTGGTAGGTGTGAGTTGTTGGTCGTGCAGCGTCAACCAGTCATTGTAACGCTTCCGCAGCATGTCCCAAAATAGCTTGTTGATGGCTACGTCCAGCTGTTGTAGCCGGCTGACCATACTGCCGGGTATTACCGCAATGTCTGTAACACCTTCTGAAAGCACGGACTTAATGACACCTGTCAAGTAACTACGGTAGGAGTGACCAGGAGTGACACCTTAAACTGCAGAGCACACGGTGTTGCTAACATTCTTCACTTCACCCAATCTTTGGTGAGGGCACCACTCATTCATGCATTCTCATGGGCTTGTAAGACGTTTTAAGGGAAAACTGTCCCGGCTGGAAGTGTCTACCGCTTAAAAATGATTTAGGGTGGCTACTTTCGCCCCATCGGCCCTGCAACACGTCACGGTCGTGCACTGCTTCTCGTAGCCTGCAGTTTTGACTGGCTTGTTTTTTCGCCCTTCCCATTCACTGCGTACACCGCAGGCATACACCGGGATCTGATCGGCGTTACCGATCTGGCCCAGTCTGTACTTCCTTTTCCAGTTGCTTCTTGATAACAAAGCGCTAGAATGTGACCAGCTTTTCCTCGAAGTCAGGGGGTTGGTTTCGGGAATCAAATGTCCATCGCCTCAGGCTAAACCTAGATCGCTTCATAAAATGAGTCACCCAGCCACTCCTGGCTTTGAACCAAGTCTGCGCGGTTCCTCAAATTTTTCGATCTCTCTCGCCTTTGCTTGAATTATCTCTGTCGTCACAGATATTCAATGCTTTCCTTGCTTCCGCATAAAGTCAGCGACATCCTTCTTAACCTCGTGGTGTCGACCATTCTTGGGTCCTGTGAAGGCCATTTGCTTGGCAGCGCAGTTGAAAAGTTCGTTCCACTGCTTCCGCCAGCGATGCACGTTCTCCATATCGACGCTGAACTCGCACTCGCAAAAATGCCAATCACCGCATTCGGCGGTATAAAGCATCTTCAAGTAGCCGAATAGCACTGGCAATAAAAAACTGCATCTTTGATGCGTGTGTGCGTGTGCGCGTGTGCGTGTTCGTGTGTGTGTGTGTGTGTGTGTATATGTGTATATGTATATATGTATATAAGGGTTGGCAGTCAAGAAAACCTCGGAAAGCAAAGGAGAGAATGTGGTAGGTCATTGAAACAGATAAAGAATTTGGAAAGACAGAACGAAAGTGGAGAAAAAATGAAACAAAATCAACGAGCCCCTTATTTCCCATTCTAATTTGCTACGTGCATAGCGAGGGCCCCTGTTCTGGCAGTCTTGGTGCCATAGGGTGCTTAAGGTGGTTCAACGCTGGTCGACCACTCTCAACATGTCGTAGACGGTCGAGTCACGGCCCGGGGGTTAAAAAGAAGGTCCCATTCACACCGAGTAGTCTGAGGGGCGCGGACTACCACCACCAAGCGCAGGAAACAAAAATACCTTCACCAAGATACCCCAGAAAGTGGAGGGGAAAATAGCCCCGCCGGTAGCGTAGTGATCATCGCACCAGACGCGTATTCTTGAGGTCGTGGGTTCGGATCCCATCCGGTGGGCATTTTTTCTCGACTTTGTTTCTGTCTTTCCAACCAATCACCTACCACACTCTCCCCTTTGCTTTCCAAGGTTTTCTTGACTCCCAACCCTTATTTCTGGCCAAGGTATGTCTCGAATTCGTCCCAAAATGAAAATTTCCGGGAAAAATGACAGCAATAGGAATTGCAGGCTTGCAGAGGCGGCTAGCTCAGATCTTTTCGTGTTGTCTAGACCCCCAACAGTGAGGTTTCTGACTACGACTTCCAGCGAAGAAGAAATAGGCCAGCTCGCGCGAGTGGAGATGCGCGGAAAAGCCCCTTGCAGCCGGGTCCTGCGGACGCGCATGAACACGCGGTGTTAGCCTTGCCACAGGGTCCATAAAAACTCCAAGAACAAGCAGTAATTACAACTAGTCGATGTTTCATGCGATCCGCAAATTGTCCGTGCTTGATCCAACGAGTGACCTGTGCCTTCCCCCTCCCTCGCTGGGCCTCCATTCGTTTTTATTTTCTCCCCGTGGGCCGTGCATATCGTTTTCGTTGCTGGAATTCGGCGAGAGGATGTCCAGCACAGACGTTCGTGGCTTCTTCGCCCCGCCAGCCGCACCGGCTGCAGTGTTGGCGGCGTTTGACAGAATCGCTCGAGAGAGAGAGCCCCGAGTGCGAGGGTGGCCCGATCCGAGATTAGCCCTCCTGTCGATGGACAGAAATAGGAGGCGCTCTCCGAAATAGCCGCGCTCGAGGCCGCCGCCTTTGTCCCAGAGAAACCCCCTTAAGGGTCGCACACATGTCACCCTTTTTGCTCAGTCGTGCGCGCGAACGCTCTTCGAGTGTCTCGTTCAGGTGCGGTGCAGGCTAGTGTCCCTCCGCACATGCTTCCGCTTTCAAAACTCACCTCGACCGCGAGGTTCGGGAGTCTTATCTCATTTATAACTTAGTGAGCTTCGCTTGGTATCACTGGAAGCAACGGGAAACTAACGTGCTTATCTCTGGATTAAAATTGGCTACCTTATTATTATTACGTGGTTTTGAGGTAATTTTTCCCGTTATTTATTGATCCTACTCCGAAATGGCCGATCAGTATTCGCACTAACTCTATTCCACCGAAAATTGTTTATTTGTCCTTGCGCAGTATCTGATTCGGGTGCTGCCACCACGTTAAGTGGGTTTATCAGCCTAAACCGGCTGGTCAGTGCAATTTTTTCCCCTTGGGCAGAAGGCTCCGTTCGCACTGTTAGTTTCAAACATTTAGGTTCGAGCTTATGCGTTTGTGTTTGTGTGCTTTCTATTGTTTCTGTCGTTCTTTTTTCTTCTCGGTGTGGAAATATGTACTGTCAGGTGTTCTTTCACTGACTTCCTTTTGATGGACTGTGTTGCACCCACCTTCCCGGACTGCCTTCCTACCTCTCCATTTTGTGCATTTTATCCATCTTTTGTTATTTTCCTCCACATTGCTCACAGAGACGCCCACAGGAACTGCGACTCTCTTTATTGCCTGTATTCACCCGCCGTCTCCCGTATATTACCCATTTGATGAGTGCATGGCTATTCTTGCTCTGTATTCCCCAACATTGTTCAGAGATGTGTCAGTCGATATGCATCAATCGCCTACCTGTCGCTTACTTGCCGTCTTGTCGTGCAAACAGGACACGTACACTTCTGAGTCTCCGTTTCGTGCTTTCTTTTCCTCCTTTCCCGCTTCTCGATAACTGCTGGCCCGCGCGCACGGGAGCGTTTTTTCGCACTCGATCTCACCCCCACTGCTTACTGCGCATGCGCCCCCCGCTGTTAGCAACACAGGCTCGTCGTCTGCTTCCAGGACGCCGTTGGCGTGCGACGCGACCACGAAGTCAAACTGGGGACGCAGCACGGCGCTCGTCGGAACGCGCCGTCGGAAGCGACATGCGTTTCAAACGACAAGCGACAATTAAGACAAAGAGAAGTTGTCCATTTAAATGCAAGGGTGTCTACAAAGTGTTTCAAGGGGATACGAAGAAGACCAAGGTCTGTGATAGGAAAAACGACTGCCGGCTGGCGGATGAAGTTTAGACCCAGAAGCAGAAAAGGAACAGATCGATACGCGGACTCCTGTCTACAGAACCAGTTCAACGGCGATTTACCAAGTCAGAAGGTCCACGCATCGGCAGACTACGACGAGGTACATCGCTGGAGGTGGAAGCCGCGAGGTGCCTAAAGCTAGTGGCTCCTAAACCGACGTGGCACTTCGTTGACCCCTGACTAAAGCGTTTACTCGCCTTTAAAATGTTACGCAGTTTCGCTTGACGGCAGATGTCGTCAAAGCCACCAGTTGTAGAACGCTGTTTACTCGGACGTGCTTTTCGTGGAGTTCACCACTTCGTTGCCGTGAACTGTAATACTACGTAAACTTGTTCGGTCACTCTCGCGCTGGGGAGGATGTTTGAAAAGGATGTTTCGCCTCCCTCGTGCTCATCCCCATCATCATAAGCATGTTCCATTAAAAGCGCACTCACCAGGACGGGTCTTCGTGGATCGCCCCTTTTTCCGCAGCCGCCGCATAACCCGATCGCTATTTTAAAAATGTGAACGTGAAGCGCCAGGCATTTGGCGCATTTTGCTCCGCGTCGCGACGAACAGCTGATCTGACGATTATTGTTGCATTTCGATATGCACAGGCTCTGGCCAGGCTAAACGGCGCTAGCATCAGCTTTCATCGCGATGGTCGCTTGATAACATTGACCGATGATAACATTGACGTCCTTGGCTGTGAACCACATCCTTGTAACGCCGTTGCTTCAGAAACCGACTCCATCCACTATGCACGCGCGATATTGCTTGTGGAAACGATGTACTCTGATGTATTTGATGTGCTTCCTGCTTTGTCGGAAACGATGCTAGCTCGTGTTTCTTCTTCTTTGTGTTGTTTTGTTGCCCCCCCCCCCCCTGCCTTGGCATCAGTAGTGGCTTGCTGTGCAAATAAATAAATAAATATAAATAAATAAATAAATAAATAAAACACGAAACCGGAACGACAAATTCGCAAAGCTTGCACAAGGTCGCGTAAGGCTTGAACCACGGCGAAGCTCGAGGATTTATTTCTAATTAAGCACTCACGGTGAAGGACACACCACCACGCACAGCATTAGGTTTGAAATTGTTTATTGACATGTTCCGTCGTCGCTTTTCACTGTGGTAGTAGTACTAGTCCTCGCCATATCTATCTCTACCTCATTCATCACTGGTGGGCCCGGATCGTGTTGTCCGCAGCCTTTCACATTTCTCCCAAAGTGGAACGGGCCAGCACGCGCTAGAACCGGCGGCAACCGCCATCGCGAACTGGGCGTCTGTAGTGCGAGCTGTCTTGTGCCCCCCCCCCCCCTTGTGGCGTGGACGCGCGTGCACTGTTTTCTTGGTATTTTTTTTTGCGAGACCAGCGCAAGCCTTTGCGACGCCGGGCGCTCCTCGTGTGCTCAAGTGCGCGGTGAACGGCGGGATTAGCGGTGACCGAGTTTTCTGATGACGCCACACAGCGCAAACATCACCTGGACCGTGATATCCTCTATCCGAGTTGGCTGCCTAATCCAGGTTGCTCGTTTTCTGTCCTTAGGCGCTACTCCTAACATTATTCGCTACATGGCAAGTTGGGCGGACCTAAGTTTACTTTCTTAGGTTTAGTAAGTCGCAAAGTTTCCGCTCCGTATGTCATCACCGGCAGGACGCATTGGCTGATACCGTTCTTTTTACGGATAGAGGTATCTTATTTTTCATTATTTGCGAGTGCTTGCCGAATGCACCCCAGCCCTATCCTATCCTGCGCCGGGTTTCTTTCTCGTGGTTGGGGTCAGAACTAACCACTTTTCCAAGGTAGTAATATTCTTCTGCTTGTTCCAGTGTTTCGTCACATATGCTAAAAAAACGCGTTTCAGCATGTTTATTTAGATTGCTTTACACCCCTGTCACACGGGCACTTTCAATCGCGATTGAGTCGATCCGGATCGAGCTCAATCCGGATCAATCAGGGTCGGGCGCTGCTGCACGGCAGTTTCAAATGCGATCGAGCCCGATCCCGCCCGAACGTAATCCTGGTTTCCCAAGAGCGATTGAGGTTTCCAAACGTGACCAGATGAAAGCGGTGATACTGTCGTCCCCGCTGACTAATGGAACAGAAGTGATCAGCTAACGCCAGGAATTGCATGAAATAACTTGACCCAACAAAGCGTGCGGTAACATTCTTATAGTTACGTATGCCTACAACCGAGCAAAGTTACCAGACGCCGGCCGCGAAGTACATTTTTGGTGCCGTCCTGCGTACGCGAGTGCCATTGGTGCAACTTCTCGATCGGGATTGAAACATGCCATAAAGCAGCGGTGGTGCGTCGAGCGCTCTCGAAAGTCAGTCGCTCTGCGCTTCTTTCCGGACTGAATGAAAGTGCCCGTGGGACAGGGGTATTAGTTTTATTCATGTTTATCTTTAGCCCCCACACCGAAGCTCTCATTGTAGTTCTTTGATCATTTTTTGAAGTTGTTCTGCATATTCACTGAGCAAGGCTTTGACGTCTTCAAACCTCAAATGACTCAAGTATTCCCCGTTTATCCGTAAGCCGAAGTTTTCCTAGTCAAGCCTCCTGAATACACTCTCCAGACATGTTGTGAACAATTTTGGTGAGATGGTATCTCCTTGTCGCACTCCCTTTCCGATCGGGAATATATCACTTTGTCAAGGATAATCCTGCCCGGGCATTCCTCATATACTATGTCGTCTAAGAATCTTAGGTAGGTCTCCTGTATTCCTTGGTCCTTTAAGGCGTCCATCATTACGGTCGCGTTAACTGAATCAAACGCATTTTCATAGCCTATAAATATCATGTAAAGCGGCTTATTGTATTCTGCGCATTTTTCTAATATTTGGCTGATGACATGAATGTGATCCATTGTAGGGCACCCTTTTTTAAACCCAGCCTGTTCCCCGGGTTGTTGGAAGTCTAGGCTGGCGGTTATGCGGTTAACTATTATTTTGGTGAACTGTTTATATACAACCGACAGAAGGCTGATGCGTTAGTCGTTCTTAAGATCGTTGTTATCTCCCTTCTTGGCAGTTAAAACTATGTTGGCATTTTTCCAGGCTTTGGGTGCTTTTAAAATACTCAAATATTCTGAGAATTGTTCAGCGAGATTTCGCAGTGTCGTATCTCCACCCTCTTTTCGATTGTCGATGGTTATGTCGCCTGCGCCTGCAGATTTCCCTTTTTTCATGCCCTTAAGCGCCTTTTCGACTTCCTCTTAAGTTAACGGGGAACATCGCAAGCAGAGCTTGCAGGCTCGGTAGTTTCCCCCGGTACGACGTCGCTGGTGCATAGCCTGGTGTAGAATCGTTCCGCGATTTTTATTACCTCGTCCATGTTGTGCGAATTTGCAACCTATACATCATTAATTACGTACATTCAGTCTCTGCTAATAGCCAGCTTCCTCCTTCAACTTCCTCCTTTTTCCAGTGTTTCTTCAATGACCGCCCTTGCTGTACGCACGAATTTCATTTGGTTTACTTCTGTTATCAGTTTGACAGCGCCGCTAATTCAGTTTTATCCATTCGTACTCGACAGTTTCATCTTCTGACGCTTCGCGATAAGCTCCCTTGTTTGATGAGTTAGTTTTCCAGTTTGTTCCTACATGCTGCTTCTCCATTAACCGCTGCTGACTCTGTGCTTGCTGTTGTAAGGTTATCATTTAGGGTTTCAACACTGTCTTCGTTTTGATCGTGGGAAAGTGCGAATTTGTTCCGAAGGGTCACGCTAAACTTCTGCGTCCTGTTTCTGGCTGACTTGATGCTGGGATTCTTACTTTTTACTAGCTCCTTTCTTTCCGTTTTTTTTTTTTTTGAGATTTAGCCTTACTTTGCACCTAACCATCCTATGATCACTGCACCGAATCTCGCTGAGTACCTCCACGTCCTACACAATACCTGGTTTGTCACTCAAAATGAAGTCAATTTTGTTTTTTTTATCATCCCGTCAGGACTTTTCCGTGTTCATTTCCTACTCTTCTGTTTGCGGAAGAAGTGTTCATTAGTTTGAGGTTATTTATCTCTGCAAATCCAACTGTTGCGAGTGCCTATTCCAAAATTTCCCCCAGATTTTTCTCCTACTCTCTTTGCACCTACTTTTGCGTTAAAGGCTCCCATTACAATTGTGAAACTGTGCGGTTCCCTTACTCATTGGTGACTCAACGTCTTCGTAGAAACTACCTACATCCTTAGCTGTTGGTGCATAGACTTGTATTATCTTGAACCTGTACCGCTTGTTAAGCTTGATCACAACTGACTCCGACACTTTCGTTAACACTGAAGAATTCTTCCACGTTGCCTGTATCCCCCTGTGGATCGAAAATCCTACCCCGTGCTTTTTTCTTTTCATGAGGTCCCCAATAGAACAAAATACGCCCGCTAATCAGTTCTATGCAGCCTTCTCCTGTTCTTCGGACCTCACTTAGCCCAATAATTTCCCACTTAACGTCCGAGAGTTCCTCCAATAGTACAGCTAAGCTACTTTCACTAGAGAGGGTTCGTTCGTTGAACGTTGCCAAGTTCAAGTCCCAGAGGCGGCCTGTGCGGGCCCAAGATTCTTAACACCCTCTGCTCTATCACTGGCGTGACCGCCGCCGCGGTCAAGTGTTCTACAACCGCTGGGGACTGAGGGCCGAGATTTGGGTTGGTCACTCATGGGCCAACTACTACACCAGGGTAACCAGATCCTTCTCTGGTGAGGGAGTGCTGTTTTTGTCCCAAGAAACCTTCCTAGCATGGTTGCACCTATGATATCTAGTTTAGCCTCCAAGGTATCCGGGATGGTGTTTGTTCCGGACGAGGCAGCACTCCATGCCTGGGATATTGTGGCAAAAAAGGAAGAAAAACACGGGGAAAAAGCAAGAACAAAAAATAAAAAGAAAAAGAGGGAACCGTCGCCCGCATGTTTTTTAAGTCTTCTGATGGGCCAGTGAGAATCTCAGACCGTGCTACGGAAACATTTTGCGTCAATGTAAAAAGTTTTGGTTTCGGGGTGAAGAAAAGCTGAGCGAGCGAGCAAATAAAGAGCGGACAATGCTATGGCCAGAGAACGAAGCAGCCAACAGGCGTGTAGCGCTTTGTTAAGATAATCACTAACTGGCACCTCTGTTTAATATAAATTGTATATCGTTGTCGCCGAGGCCGAAAGAAAAAGGATGAATTGCTGGTAATGTTTAACCTGATAGACAAAGTTTTTAGTTGTACTTGAACAAGCTCTAAAGACGACTAGGACGCAGCATTGGGTGGCAGCCGTGGTCTCTACCAATTTCAAAGTATGCTGTGATTTCCCTCAACATTAGGTGCTTGGACTCAACTTCTCAGACGCCAGCGAATGCAACAGTTACACTCTAAACGCGACGACGTTCACTAACAGCAGCGTAAACGCGGGAAAATTAAGAGGGGGACCCCATCATAGAGGCTGCCAAGGGGCTGGTAATCTCGAGTAGACACGAACAGAAGCTCATCACAGTACGCATTGGAACGGCTTTCATTTTTTCGGAATTGTCTTCTCTTTCTGTCTTCGTCTCCTTGAGAGGAAAGAGGGAGGAGGTATTGTCTGCTTTGTAATCGGGCACATTGCCGGGCTACAAACGACCTCTGAAACGCGCCGCCTTTTGGTTTTTCGCGTGTTTCATCACCCCGACGACTTTTGTTTCTGGGGATTCATGGGCCAGAAATGACCTCGCCATATAAGACCGTATAAGAAACCACACCCCTGTGACTACGCAAACTTTGTTACATCACTTGTAAAATAAATACGTAAAAATGTGAATATACAAATGTCGTGAATGAGTTTCCGTGAGCGCAGACGTAACGAGAAATGTACAACGCCGAGAATTATATAAAAATACACCAATTGCCGTTCCCATTCTAAAATTCATCATCCTCATCATAATTTATTTCCTCAAAGGGGTCGTTAAGATATTCTTAAAATATTGAGTTGTGTGGGTACTTTTACTGTGACAAACAAACAATGCGTACCCCTTTCGTTGCCCGATATTGACAAATAAGAAAAAATGCAGTTGCGGTTTCAATCAAGGCTTTTCTCCCCAACTTGTGCAGTGACGTCTTGGTTAAAAGCCAATCGCAGTGCCCCCTCGTCTGCACAACATGTCGGCATAGAGCGGGCTCGCAAAGAGTCGGGCAAAGCTACAACATCGACGCCATGATGGAACTCCTCCTGCAACTGAACGGGAAATGTCTGATCTCTGATACGACTGATCAATATGGTCGAACTTTCAGTCAACAACGCGGGCGAGTGGCACAGGAAGAAGTAACCGCATTTAAATAACCTGGTTATTTGTAAACTGTTTGCGCTGTTTCGCACGAGTCTAAACTGTCATCCTGCTAACCGTTATTCTTGCCACATGCTTGCCGACGTCACTCTCACGTAGCCTGTTATGTGAGTTACGCGAACGTGAAACTTTTGAACTGACGAAATAAAAACCGAAAGCTTAAAATAAGACTTTACTGCATAAAAACGTTTATCGAAGGAACTTCGTGTAGTCGGAACTTAAAACCAACCCGTCATTTACTCATCAAGCGCAAAAATAACTAACGAGAAGCAGTGGTACAGCGCCGAGTCGCCAAATCCCACCATAATGCAGTTCGATTTACTTTCCTGTTTCCTCCAATAAAAAATGCTGTAATAGTGTTTCGTTGAGTGGATATTCTCCCCTTTGGCTTACTGCAGAAGCGTTTCAACAGTAAGCGGGCGGTTCAAGCTCTCGGTTGATTTGAATTTTTGAAAACACACCTGAGTGCTGAGTTAGAAATGCGAAGCGGCTTTTATGCCGACGTTTTCTGTTGCGTGCACTTCTCAGTCGATAGTATATTGGGGTTAAAGCGTCTGACTTCACTGCAGGACGGCCCTCGTAACGTTGGATGGCCTGGCGGCCGCAAGTTCGCATCGCATACGCGGAACTTTTCTTTGTGCTTGAGCGGTTTCGTGGCATTTGATACAAAAGGATTCCAGGGAGGAATTCGACCAAAACATGAACTTCGGCAGGCAAACTGGCTTACAAACAGCCAGTAGGTCTGAATTCTGCCAGAATGGTTGCCAGACAACTGAAGCGGTTCGCGACACCGCCCACGTCGACAGGAAAACTGTTGATGGCACGAATAAAGGAGGCATTTTTAAAATATCGGGTTCGCAGCCGTACAGGACAATATGCACAAAGAGCGCTCAACTCTCGAATGTTCCTAATGTGACGTCACTGCTGGTTGCGCTGCCGGCCGACGATGCGCGCCGCTTGGTCGCTCGTGATGCGCCTCCAGACGAGAATTTCCAAGCCGTCACCTGAATTCCAGAAGCAATGAATTGTGACAACATTTGGGATTTAGGTTCTTAAAAAGTTGTTCAAGCAGACAAAATTAAGCAAAGACCAATGCATTTTATCTTCACTTCCCCTAAAAAACGGGAGGAGAGGGGGTGGAAGAGGCATACACGAAGGCATTCGCAGACCAAGAACACAAAGCAGAATAGAACTCCTCGATTGTGCACAATAATAATGAGAAACGGTTACACAACTAATAGCACAAATTTAAGTGTCACGACAGTAAAAATAAAAAGAAAACAACTGGTTACACAACTAATACACAGACATTACGACGGTATGGTTTTGAAATATGGTTCGAGTAATGTTTTAAGCTTAAGAGTATTTAGCTCAACAACTACTGCATTTAAAAGCCAGTTTTGTTGAACGCGTTTGTCGAACTTTTATAGTTTGAACACTCAAGGAATTGAAAAGACGGCACGAATTTCGAGTGGGTGGAAGAAGATCAAAGATCTCGAATTCTACAACCAACTTTTTTCCATCAGAAACCATAGGCACCCGAGAGGGTAACGTTTGTTTCATAGTGTTCAATAATCCCAAGGCTTTAAGCGACCTGAAAAAGCGCACTTTGAGACCGCACTGCAGCTCAGTGATGCGTAAAATGAAAACATCGAAGAAGCTGAGTCTGGAGGGAGCTGGAAAGGCATAATTATTCACCCGTGCAAACTGTTCTTTTCACATTGCGTCGATATGTATCCCCCGCTTTTCGTACGGCGTTCAGTCCAAGCGGGTGTCAGAAATTAGTTCCGAATGTCATGCGCTACTTTATCCACCTCATGCGGGTTAATAAGATGATATGTCTCGAACCTCGGCGCTTATGGCATGGAATCACGGATGCACCACGGCCCAGCCATTGAGGCTATCGAAGCGCGGGAATTTTCCCTAGAAGCGAACAGCGCCGTCTTCATAGCTTCGGTGACCCGTGTGGTGAAATCGTATTGCAAGGTTGTGAGAGCTGCAGTTTGGGCAAGGCTATGAGGAGCCCGAGTTAAAGGTCCGGAACTAATTTACATTGTGTCGGAACCCAACTGCCTTTAAAGTCTCCCACGCGTGGGGACATTCTGAGAAGTTTCTCAGAATCAAATCCAGACATCAGTCGGCAGTTTGGAGCGTGCGTTCTGCCTGATACCGAGTCGATTGATCGATTGTAGGATTTAACGCGCCGAAGCAACGCAGTCGATGAGCGCGCCGTAGTGGAGGGCTCCGGATTAATTTTGACCGCCTGGGATCTTTAACGTGCGCCGAGAGATCTCGTACACACGGCGTTTTTTGCTTTTCGCTCCATCAGAAAGCGGCCGCCGCGGCGGGGAATCGAACCCGCGACATCGTGCTCAGAAGCGCAACGCCTTAGCCACTGAGCCACCGCGGCAGGGCTCTATATATATATATATATATATATATATTATATATATATATATATATATATATATATTATGTGTGTGGTGTGGTGTGTGTGGCGTGTGCGTGCGCGTGCGGTGGCGCGCGCGTGTGTGGTGTGTGTGTGTGTGCGGTGTGTGTGTGTCGTGTGTGTGCGTGTGTGTGCGTGCGTGTGTGTGTGCTGCGTGGTGTGTGTGTGTCTGCGTGTGCGCGTGGTGTCTGCGTGTGGTGTCGTGTGGTGTGCGTGTGCGTGTGGTGTGCGTGGTGTGTGTGTGATGTGTGTGTGTGTGTGTTGTGTGAGAGAGAGAGAGTAGAGAGAGAGATTAGGAAATGAGGGGCTCGTTAGGAAATACAGAAAGAAATGCCGGCAGTCTACAACGCCAAAGGAGGCATAGGGGAATGGTAGACTATTTTTTTACCGTTTGTGAAGTTATATTTTTTTTATTAATTAACGTAGAAAGAAAGAAAGAAATAAAAACACGCGCCCAGAGTGGGGACCGAACCCACGCCTTTCGATAAGATCTCGAATGCCTTACCAATTCGGCTATCTGGGCGACTGTGTTCTCCTTCACTTTCTAGGGTATTTATATTTACTGCAAC
Organism: Haemaphysalis longicornis; assembly: GCA_013339765.2. Classification (NCBI taxonomy): domain Eukaryota; kingdom Metazoa; phylum Arthropoda; class Arachnida; order Ixodida; family Ixodidae; genus Haemaphysalis; species Haemaphysalis longicornis. Next base: position 346,634,565 of record CM023448.1, on the reverse strand, counting down.
TGTATCTGACGCTTGAGGGTGGTAGCCACCGCCACTCAGACTATACGGGGAGAAGGGGACCTTCTTTTCGAACCCGCGGGCCTGACTAGCTTAAGAGGATTCAACGCTGGTCGACCACTCTCGACATGTCGTAAACACTCGAGTCACGGCGCGGGGGTTAAAAAGAAGGTCCCCTTCACCCCGAGTAGTCCGAGTGGCGCTGGCTACCACCCCCAAGTTCGGGAAACAAAAAATACCTTAACATAAATACCCGAGAAAGTGGTGGGGAAACAGCCCCGCCGGTAGCGTAGTGGTTATCGCACCAGACCGGTATTCTCGAGGTCGTGGGTTCGGATCCCATCCGGCGGGCATTTTTTCACCACTTTCTTTGACTCAAAAAATTCTTCATATCTTGTTATGACCTAACCCATTCCCCCTTTGCTTTCCGAGGTTGTCTTGACTGCCAACCCTTATTCTATATATATATATATGTGTGTGTGTGTGTGTGTGTGTGTGTGTGTGTCGTGTGTGTGTATGTATGTATGAGTGTTGTACGGAACGGCGTTCCTGGAACTAGTCCAGTCTTTCTTGGGCTACTAAAACCCAGAAAGTTTGGTCTGTCTGTATGTCTGTCTGTCTGTCTGTGACTCGATTCAGCCACTGGCCAAAGTAAAACAATGCCTGCGCAATCGTCTTATATAGTCACAGCTAAATCTACCCGTCTAAGTCCGGTGTAAATGTTCATACTTGTCAACATGTTGAAGAAGAACAAGACATTACGCAAATATAAGACAACAAATTAATACAGAAGTGATATTTGCAGTGTTCCTTTATAAAAAATCATACAAGCTTGACTTTTGCGAAATTAAATACTTCATCAACTGCAGAAAAAAAATCACCTCCGCCGTTGCTGCTGTCGCCAGCGTCACAATAGCTTCTGGCGCCATTTTAAGAAATGAACCCGCAACAGTTACGAAAGGTTCCAGGTTCCACGTTCTGCTTGCAACGCGCGTGGAGTAGGGAAACGCAGTTTTATAAACGTTGAAGTAGGGCGCCTCGATTCACGCGCGTCTTCGCCGTACGGCAGCGTTGGCATCGAGACACCCCGGTTTGGAGCAGTGGAACGCGGGAAATTTAAAATGATTTAAGCAAACCTTTGGCGTCTTTACCTTGGGAGGAACGCGACGCAAGAGGAACATGAGAGGTATCGGGAATGGAAGGGAGGCATTTACTTAGCAAAAGTCGATAAAGACTCATCGTCTTTTGACGACAATTGCCAACGAAAGGAGCAGATACGCGGCCAATTTTTGGAGGAACGGAGTAACGCCACCGTTCCTTTAACGGGCGGGTGGAACTGTAACGGTTACTCGTCAGGAACGGCGTTTCCTTCTGCAAACGTTACATCGCTAGGGTTTGGCTGTTTTGCCAAGGCTCGGGTACAAAAATCGACAAGTCGCTACTGTGTTTCTGTTCCTATAAGCTGGCCAGTTTGCCCACCCTTCAGCGGAACGTGCTTCCTCGAAGGTCAAATGCAGAATAACCACCGCAGCGGGCCGCAGCTCGTGCTTGCTTTCATGCTGGTTGAGCTTACGCGGCGTTCGACGGGTGCATAGCGCAGCCGCGAGAATGCTTTCACATTTAATCGTTCGTATGGGGAGGCCAGGATGCGGGGGAAAGGTTGCCAAAGTCCGAGCGGCGCTGCAGGTAACTTGGGAAACCACCCTACCTGTATATTGTCGGGGGTAATTACAGCATTAGTGCGTGCGAGGCGTTGGTGCGTTGGTCTCGGGAGAGTTTCGCTTGCTGTAAGGTCATTCGAAGGGTCACCGGCTATCAAATGAGCTGGGCACGCCGCAGTGCCTCGGGATGTTGTGCTGCTAAAAGTTAGAGTATGCGCGCAGTACGTCACGGCGTGGTATGTCGCAGATCTGGCGGGAATCGGTCGACGGGAGTGCCAGGTCCTTTTTGTATTGCTCGCGACATGTTTGCAAAGGACAGGAATTTCGTCATAGTTCGGCCTAATTTCGTCGCACACCATATGAAAAATACATGAGAGAGGCCGCCCGAAGGTTTGACGGCCAGCGTTCAGAGGGTCCTTATCGAAGTCCGTTGTGAAAATCCTCACCACGTGGTTTTCTACATTTCTTTTGTTTTTTTTTTTTCATTTTCGCGCGTGCACAATGATATGCCTGTCAGTATTTATGCATGTTTCTGCGTGGAATAATAGTTAGTTGAAAGTCTGCACCGGTCCTTGTGTACTTCTTACACGTTTTGTTTCTTGTAAAAACACTGCGATAAATTGAAATTAATGAAGACGAAGGACGGTGGAACACAAGATGCACGCTTACGAATGTTTGTCTTGTATGTTTGTCTTCACCCGCCGCGGTGGCTTAGTGGCTAAGGCGTTGTGCTGCTGAGCACGAGGTCGCGGGTTCGATTCCCGGCCGCGGTGGCCGCTTTTCTGATGGAGGCGAAAAGCAAAAATGCCCGTGTGTACGAGATTTCGGCGCACGTTAAGAACGCCAGGTGGTCAAAATTAATCCGGAGCCCTCCACTACGGCGCGCCGCATCGCCGGCGCGTTAAACCCTACAATCAATCAATCAATCGAATGTTGTCTTCATGAATGTTTTGAATGTTTGTCTCTTTCTGTGTTTATGTTTCCAGTGTTTTCCGATATGGTCGGGAAATTAAGGTAAGTTGATAGTTGCGCTTTCGTGAGTGTGCATCTTGAGTTCCGCCGTCCTCCTTCTTCCTAAATTTCAATTTAGCGCCGTGTTTTTACAAGAAGTACTGTACCAAGAAGAGCACAGAAGCAAGCTCTCATATACCTTTTGATAATGTGCACCAACTCGCCCAACAACAAGTCCGTCTGAAGTACATACTTGCCTCGGCTTCTGATTTAAATTTTACCTAAAATAGAAATACACTTTTTCTTAACAAGGTAATTGGTTTTGTATTAAAACAGCAAAATGTTAATATTATTCTGGACGCATTTACGTTGTTTTCTTGCAATTCTGCCAGATTTTTTATACGCCACTGCTATCATCATCGAACGGCATTTTTTCGTCATATCGACCAGCGTGGCAAAAGCGAATGTCATTTATAGCTAAAGTCGTTCGCGTTGAATCACATTAAAGACCTATGCATTGTTCCTTTCCACGCGGTTTCTTATCCAAGAAATTTGATTGTGTTCCTGCATGTGAGTAACTTTCTATTTGCACATCTGAAGCGCAGTAACCTTACTGCGCATTTGTAAGACCTAAGTGGAAAGTGCCATATTTGGTGCGCCTGTAATAGACGAGCACCAAAGTCGCAGTTAGAGATGTCTGGAGTTGTCCGGTGCTCCCGAAAAAATATTCGTCTAGGAGCGTTTCTTTGGATTGTTTGTCTCCAGATAATCCGCTGCTGGCGGTGTTCATATTCGCATAATATACGTAGTTCGATGCGAGTTTTAATTTTCTCTCTTCATTTCGCTCCAGAAGAAAAGAAATGTAACGTTAATGTAACGATACGTTCCATTTCTCGAAGTGGAACTGGAACGCGTTCTTTTCGCAATAAAGAAACTTGTAACGGGAACTCGTTTCAAATTGGGAAGGAACGGGGAACTAGCTTTCGTTCCTGTTTTAGAGGAACGTGTACAACACTGGTATGTATATATGTATAGATATGAATAGATATAGCGAATCACAATGTGATAATGGGGGCTCGTTGAATTAAAAATGGGGTTGGCAGTCAAGAAAACCTCGGAAAGCAAATGGGAGGTTGTGGGAAGTCATTGAAACAGATAAATAATTTGGAAAGAAAGAATGAAAGTGGAGAAAAAAATGACCGCCGGGTGGGATCCGAACTCACGACCTCTTAAGAGGGTTCGACGCTGGGCGACCACTCTCGAACATGTCGTAGACACTCGAGTCATGGCCCGGGGGTAAAAAAGAAGGTTCCCTTCACCACGAGTAGTCCGAGTGGCGCTGGCTACCACCCCCAAGTGCAGGAAACAAAAAATACCTTCACATAATACCCGAGAAAGTGGTGGGGAAACAGCCCCGCCGGTAGTGTAGTGGTCATCGCACCAGACCGGTATTCTGGAGGTCGTGGGTTCGGATCCCACCCGGCGGGCATTTTTTCTAGACTTTCTTTCTTTCTTTCCAAATTCTTTATCTGTTTCAAGGACTTACCACATCCTCCCCCTTTGCTTTCCGAGGTTCTCTTGACTGCTAACCCTTATTCTGTCGTATTTCAACGGAACGAGTCCCGCATTTCCTATTCTGATTCGCTATATATATATATATATATATATATATATATATATATATATATATATATAATATATATATATACAAACACACACACAGAACAGTACCTCCTAGCCAAGACACTCAGTCGTCAACGCCTACAAGCCCCCCCCCCCTTCCCCCCTCCTTTTACGGGTTTGGTTTCCTCGCAGCCCTAAAACACCTGTCTAAAAAAGGGAAGTTATTGGAAGCAAGTCATATGCGAAGTATACACTGTTTCAAGAACCAGCTTGGCTGTAGGTCCCACCTGAAGATCGACACAGCTTGTCTAAATACCCAGTCCATTGCATTCCGGGTGAGACACGCCTAATTCCATTCCCGTTTTATTCCTTCAGGCGTTGCTACCATTCCGGGGTCTGGAAAAGGTGGAATGAATCCGGAGTCATTCCAATTCGGTGTGGTAACTCCGCAACACTGCTCGCAGCTAATAGGCACCACTTGGCCGCAAAACTTGCAAATGTGCTTTTCGATGACTACGGTGCAATTCGGCTGTCAAGTGCAGCGTGATTTGTTTTGGGACCTGCCGCGGTGGCTCAGTGACTAAGGCGTTGCGCTGCTGAGCACGAGGACGCGGGTACGATTCCCGGCCGCGGCGGCCGCTTTTCTGATGGAGGGGGAAATCGAAAACGCCCGTGTGTACGAGATTTCGGCGCACGTTAAATATCCCCAGCTAGTCAAAATCCATCCGGAGCCCTCCACTACGGCGCGCCTCGTCGCCTGCGTTTCGTCGGCGCGTTAAACCCCACAATAAATCAATCAATGATTTGTTTTGGGGTGCAAGAAGGACAAAAGGGCTCACAGCCTTTTTTTTTTTTGCCGGCACTCATTCGAGTCGTCCGAGACGGAGAGCGAACGTGAGAATGAAAACGTTTTTACAATCTGCCTGGTGAACTAATAAATCCTAACAACGACAAATAAACAGAGCCGTTACAGCTTTCACAGCGGACGCGGGTTCGATTCTCAGTCGCGGCGGCCGCTTTTCTGATGGAGGCGAAAAGCAAAAATGCCCGTGTGTACGAGATTTCGGCGCACCTTAAGGATCCCCAGGTGCTCAAAATTAATCCGGAGCCCTCCACTACGGGCGCGCCTCATCGCCTGCGTAGCGTCGGCGCGTTAAACCCTACAATCAATCAATCAGTTTTCACAGCAGATGAATTGGGTGGTGGATTTTTTAGCATACATTTATTACAACGGGATTAATTTACGATAATTTCCCTGGAACCATACCCGTTCGGTTGCGAATATGCTTTAACACACGGTGACGGCGATCACAACCTCATTTCCGTCACTCACCTAGCACATAAGTATCGCACTGCCGTAACGCTGAGAACGGAGCCCTCAAGGCAAAAAAAAAAAAAAAAAAAGAAGGGGTCTCGTGCAAACCTGCATGCCTACTCTCGAGCACTTGGCTAGCAGCCACTACGATCGCGTGGGCCTGTGTAGAGTCGATACAAGACCGGCGGCCTTTTTGGTCCCAGCGCCAACTTTTCCTCAACCCGGCGGGTCCAACAGCCGCATGACGATGGAGGGTATTCTACTTGCGTGAATTTCGGGCGCCAATTTTCGCGCATACTTATACAGCCACGTTTCCCCGTGAAGACACGCGTTTGGGCCAAACGATTGCGTGGATGCAGGCCGTTATCCTCAGCCTAGAATTTCACGAGGGCCAATTCGCGTTCCCCCTGATAATGATTAGTTAACTGGGTTCACAGTAGATGCTAGATAAGCGAATTGGAACTCTTGTCACATGACGCATTTCATGAATTTCACTTTCGGTCGCGAAATGCCCAACCACTACTGCGGAAGAGTGCTCTTCGAGTGGGCGTATTGACGTTCCAGGCAATAGGAATGGCTTACCGGCCATGAGCATCTTTGCTCGAGCAGGGGCGTAGCCGGGGCGCCGCGTTCCCCCCTAATGTGCCCCCCCCCCCCCCCCCCGCATTTCGACTTTTATCCGCCCACTACGTTAAACAAAATACAGAAATTAGACTAGAAAATGAAACGGCTACCCTTCCTCTCAGGTTGAAGTGGAGAGCGGTTAAACTTTGACTAGTGGAACGAGGACCAAGGACAAGAAAGACTACAAAACAGGATGAAGCGCCAAGACACTTGGCACAGCATTGTGCAAGATCTGAATGCACGGCGGAGTATCATGAAACGTCAGTGCTCCTGAGGTCATGGATCAAGATGCAGCGCGAGAAATGGCAAACCTACTGTATGGTATCTGGAAAAAAAGGGAGGATACGTCAGTGTACCATCGATCACCTATCAAAAAGGGAAATGGACTTGTCGCAGTAAGAACTGAGCTTGCACTTCGTGTAAACCGTGTGCAGTAGTTGTCACATATTGTTCAACCTTCTTTTCTGTACCTTTTTTCATACAAGTACTTATATATATTATATATATATATATATATATATATATATATATTATATATATATATCTATATATATAATATATATATAAGCAGTAAAAGACATCTTCTCGAGGAGCCAGAAAAATTACTTGAGAAAATGGTAGACGCAAGATTAAAAACAAAAACAGTGGTTTACTGACGTTTCGACTGCGGGACCAGTCTTCATCTTGAGAATAGATATCTATCGACGAGAGATAGAGTATCTATATATATCTTTATATATATATATATATATATATATATAGACTGAAAAGATAAAAACTCACACAGAGCGCGAAAAAAATAAGGTTAGTAGAGACAGAGACAAACGAGAAAGACTTAGAAAATAAAATAAGTTTACTGACGTTCAGGGAGAGGACTCCCTTTCTTCAGAGTACTCTGAAGAAAGGGAGTCCTCTCCCTGAAACGTCAGTAACTTATTTTTATTTCTAAGTCTTTCTCGTTTGTCTCTGTCTCTACTAACCTATATATATATATCTATATATTATATATATATATATATGGCGGGCATTTTTTCTCCACTTTCTCTCTTTCTATCCAAATTCTTTATCTGTTTCACTGGCCTACCATATCCTCCCCTTGGCTTTCCGAGGTTTTCTTGACTGCACACTTTATTTCTGTCTTTATATATATATATATAGTAGAACAGAGACGTACGGGACGAGGGATTCCGTAAGGACACATATCAAAGTTGCAGGCGGTGGTCGAGGGGCGGCGCTAGTTGACCGGGCTCTGAGCAGTCGTAAATACAAAACCCCGCGGTATAGTCGAGAGGGGAGTCGCCGCGGAACTAGCTCAATGGTAGAGCACCGCACGCGTTATGCGGAGGTTGGTGGGTTCGATTCCCGCTTCCGGAAAAAACGGGGCATGTTTTCTCGACTTGAATTTTCAATTATTTATGCCTGCATAAAAAAAAGGCAATCATACCTCATTCGGCACTATAAAACACTGTTAAAAAAACGCCAAACAGCACTGGCAATAAGGACTGCAACTTTATATATATAATATTATCATTCAATCTGTGTTAATAAATGAGTGGTTAGTTGCGCTTCGTCCTGTTTTGTTGTCCTTCTCGTCCTTGTTCTACTAGTCAGTCCACTCCAGCTATGCAGCACCAACTAGCCCCTACAGATGCCCGGTTAACGCTCCTCTCGAGTGTTTTTCAAAGGCGGCGTTTTCGGAGTTTTCCAGCAGGAACGCCGAAGCCCACTGACTGCAGCGTGCGAGATGCCTGTTCGGCTCGCATTCAGGGGTGTTCGCTTCCCGTCTTTCCTCTTCGCCGTGAGCCATTTTTGAAGCAGCTAACAACTGCCCCACCGTCTGACAACGGTAGACGCGGTACGGCGGCTTGTCTGTGCACTGTTTTCGATTGAACCCTTTGGCAAGATTGCCGCGAAGGACGGCACAGGAGGGCCGCACACACGTTTTGCGCTCATGTATTCTGTGTCGTCCTCCGTTGAAAGCTTCGCTGAAGGAATCGCGATATCGAAGCCCAAAGTCGCCAATAATTGCCACGACCGCCAGCCAAGCTCGCGCTGCCAGTGCCAACAGCCCGCGCTTCTTTTCCAACGCCACGGGGCAGGCGAGCGGCCAGAGAAGAGGGTTTCCCGGCCGTGGTGCGCGGGTGCAGCCGCCGGTAGCCGCCGTCGGGAGCGAATTTGTTTCCCAGCCCCCAAGCAGCGGCGAGCGGTAATCTCGGTGATTGCCACCGGGAGGGAAGCGGTCGGATCACGAGCGCGCCGGGGTCACGAGGTCGGGAAACCAGTTTGTCCGGCCCAGTGGCCACTTTCGGCCGCCCACACCTCGGTTCCCACGCCGGTCAGCGGCCGCCGGCGACCGGCTCCTCCGCAATTTGCAACAACCGGCGCGCTAACTTTGCTGCTCGCCATTTCTAATCCGCCGCCGAGGGCCCCTTCCGCAAAAGCAGCATGTTGCTCCATGCGCCGCGCTGGAGGTCAGCCGTGCGGGCCGCGCCGAACGTCCTTTTGCAACGACTGGGATACACGGGGACAGACCCTCTGGGAATGAATCCAAAGCTTCGCTGGGCTCCCTGGGCGGACAGCATCGGCTGACGGAAGCCTCCGACTGCTGACGGTGATGACACAAGGAGCTTGGCGCCTCACTAGGGCAATTTGAAAGCAAACTTTGTTCGGCTCAGCGGACCCCGTAAACAAGTTAAGTGAGAGGAAACGAGCTTCCCGGATCAGAGATCGAGTAGTGGGCATCGCAGTTCAAATGAATGCACTTGAGCTGGCCACGCAGTGAGGCGAAATGACCACCGGAGGGCTGGCTGGCAGAGTGAATACCGAGAGAAGGGCAGAGAGGAAGGGGAAGGCCGCAAAAGAGACGAACTGGGCGAATTCGGAGGCAACTGGAACAGCTCAGCGCAGGAGCGGTGGCAGGTTGATGGGAGTGGGCTGTTCCATCGTCATGATGATGATAATGCAACCCATACAGCGCCGGTGCAGTCCAGTGCCGTGTGTGCTGGCAGTATTCATTAACAGCCTGGTGAATATTGTATGAAAGGAGGTTAGTGGAAAACTACATAGTTTCCAGTAACCATCAACTTTTCGATTTGCTGGTCTGGGACACGTTTACGTTAGGACATTGAGCGTAGTGAAAAACAAAGCTAGCCCCCCTTGGAAGGAGACAAACTTACGTTAAATATGTCCTAATACTTTGTCCCCTTAACAAGTACGTAGCCAGTCTTTTTTTGACCGATCATATGTACGCACATTTCATCGCCAAGATCACCATATTTGGTGACGTTACCTTGGACTCAGCATCTGTTAGGCGACATGCTGATTTCAACTGCACGTGGACGAACACTAACCAATAAAACAAGCTGTCGGACAAGTTCGTGCATACTTTTCTGATAAAATATAGTTCGCCGACTGAGGCAACGACACACGAAAGAGCGACGGGACAAGCGCTTAATTTCTAGTAGTTTTTTTTTTGAAGCATCGTCTCGTATTTCATCTCATTTTTTTTTTCATTTATTGGTACCCTCAGGACCGGGAGCTATTACAGAGGGGAGTGGTACTTGCACATGGGGGAAAGAAATACAGAAGTGCAGCAGTTGACATGCATGTTGTTAGAGTGGTGCGGCTCCTACTCATACGGTCTTAGCTAATAGCGTTTTTAAACAATTCATGATCTCGGATAGTTGCTATCGATGCGGGAAGGTGATTCCATTCAATGCTCGTGCGTGGTAGGAATGATGTGTAGCAGCCAGTTTTTCTACATAATGGGACTCCGACCTTGTGACGATGATCTAGATGAGGTGAAATATAATCTGGTAGTGACATAAGTTCTTTATGTAATTGGGGAGGGTGATAATTTTGTGGAAAAGACACAATCGAAGAATCTGACGGCGAGATGCTAAAGATGGGGTATTTCAAGCTAGATTTCATTACTGATATGCTGGCGGTGCGGTTATAGTTAGAGAGAATAAAGTGGGCAGAAATATTTTGAACCATTTCGACTGAGTGTATTAGATTAGCATATACAGGATCCCAAACCGAGGCAGCATATTCTAATTTGGGGCGAATCAGTGTTTTGTAGAGGGTGAGTGTAGAGGGTGAGGGAAGAAGGAGCTATAGCAAAGTTGCGACGTAGGTACCCAAGCATTCTGTTTGGTTTAGCAATTATGTGTTCAGTGTGGATTGCCCAATTTAAATTGGTGGTTTTGTGTAAGCCTAGATGTTTATAGCTAGAAACGGTATCCAATGCAAGATTATTGAGATAGTGGGTAGGAGGTGGATTAGTTGTTCTAGACACTCTCATAACTTTGCACTTGTTGACGTTGAGTTGCATTAACCATTTTTGACACCAAATTAAGACAGCAGTAAGGTCAGTTTGAAGAGCAAGTTACGTTGGCATCGGAGGTTAATTCACGGAAGATTACACAGTCATCAGCAAATAAGTGTACATGAGAAGAAAGACACGCATTTAAGGTCGTTGACATAAATAAGAAAAAGAAGAGGACCAAGCACTGACCCTTGCGGTACTCCAGACTGAACAGCGGTGATGGCGGCTATTCACCCTGTTAGCTGCAACATACTGAGAGCGATTGTTAAGAAAGAATTCAATCCAAGTTAGTAATTTCCGGTCAACGTTTAGTTGAAGTAATTTGTGCATTAATAAACTGTGGGAAACTTTGTCGAACGCTTTAGAAAAATCTAAAAATATGCAGTCGGCCTGAGAAGAGTGGTCCAGTATAACGTACAGTTTATGTGTAAAAGATGCCAGTTGGGTCTCGCAGGAGTATGTTTTTCGGAAACCATGCTGTGCTAGGGTAAAAATGAATTAGATTCGAGGAAGTCTACAAGGTTAGAAAATAAGATGTGTTCTAATATTTTGCACGGTATACTGGTAAGGGATATAGGTCGGTAATTAGGTGGTGCATGGCGGTTACCAGCTTTGAAAAAATGGAGTCACCTTCCCGATCTTCCATTCAGCGGGCAGGCAACCTTGGTCGAGTGACTGTTGAAAGATCATTGTTAGTATAACCGATGAATAAACACACGTACTCTTTAAGAACTTCGGTCACAACCAGGAGCGGAAGGACGATTTTAAGGACTTAATTATCGCTTCAACACCACTAGAAACAATAAATATGGAGGCATAACGGGATAGGGAAAGGGTCCTGCAATCAGGTAAAACATCATTTGCATTAACAGAAAAGTGAGAGGAGGAAAACATCGTTTAGAACGTTCGCACATAATTGAGAAGGAATTTGATGTCCACTAGCGTCTTCTAGGGTGATTGCGTCGTCGGGTTTAGGGTTTATTGTGCGCCAGAATTTTTTAATATCGTTCGTTAGCATGGATGGTAACACGTTTGTAAGTAATAACTTTTGGCCGTTTTTATTGCTGCTACATAATTTTTAGACGCGAGCTTGTAGGCATTCCAGCGATCCTCATTCCCACATTTCCTGGCAGACCTGTATAATCGCTTTTTTGTTCGATAGGCGCTTTAGGTCTGCGTTAAACCATGGGGAATCTTGGGTGGTTGTTATTGCGCGAACAGGAATGTATTTGTTTGACAAGTTGGGCAACGGCAGCCTAATACATGTCACAATTTTCTTGTACACTGCGTTCGTGAAAGTTTTTCCAAAAAGGTACTAAGAAATGAACCAAGTTCACTGTTAATGGCTTCAAAGTTTGCTTTTGAATAGTTTTTAATCATTTTTATTTTTAAGCTTCTTGGGACGCTGAATATTTAGCTGGAATGATATTAATGAATGATCACTTAAGCCAGGTGACAGTGTAATATCCGAGACAAGTTCTGGCCTCGACGTTAGTACGAGATCTAGAGTGTTCGAAGCAACTTCGGTTAATCGCGTTGGCTGAGTAATAAGTTGGGTGAGGGAGGAGAAGACAGTGCACAAGTCCGGGAACTCTTGGCCAAGAGTCGAGTAAGGCTGCATAATCGGTGGTTCTGAAGTCCGTGATATATATGTTCGGCCGGTTAAAATCGCCAAGCAAAAACAGAGGTAAATCGGGATATCTTGATGAGACCAGATTAATTACGTCACGTAGTGCATTCACGAAGTTTCAGGAAAAATTTGGTGGCCGGTAACAAACCCCGATAATGATTTTTTGAAAACTAAGTTCGGTTAGTGCTCATGTAATCTCTAACTCGCTGTTAATATGAATGCACTGGGAAGGAAGATCTTTTTTAATTTCCAAAAGAACGCCACCACCTTTACGGGCAGTGCGGTCGCATCGAAAAATAGAAAATTTATCCGCGGGCAGAAAAAGTTCGTGGTCGTGAATTTGTGTGTAGCCAGGTTACTGTGAGAGCAAGAATGTCAGCGTTACAAGTATCTATAGCAGAAGTTTGGTCTCGCTTGTTGATAACGCTTCGAACGTTAGTGAAAAGGATTGTGACGTGCGATAGTGGATGACCACTTCCCCTCGCGTCTACCTATGTAGCAGCGCGTGGCGATGCTGTGACCTTATCGTTAGCAGTGTCGTGGTGTGGCGCATGCTCCTTGATAGCAGCGCGTGGCGATGCTGTGACCTTATCGTTAGCAGTGTCGTGGTGTGGCGCATGCTCCTTGACGCTATCTGTTGCCCGAGTCGTAGACGAATTGTGTTTTGTTAATCGTAAGTTTGTTGTAGCGTAGTTTATATGCAGGGGCGTTAGGCTGTTTTTTTTGCAAATTCAAGTAGCCTTTTGCGAGCGTGTCGGGTAGCTGGGGAAAAATCTTCGCTTATTGTCATGTCCTTTTTCTTTAACTTTTTGCGGACAGCGAGTACGGAGTCCTTCAGTTTGTAACTTGAGAACTTGACGATGATAGGGCGCCACTTGTTTGGATGGTACGCTCCCAGCCGATGAGCTCGCTCAATGGTATTTTTCGGGAGAGGGTCAACCACGCCGCTGAGTGCCCCAACTATACTGGTTTCGGATTGCTCCCAGCTTTCTTGAGCGTCCGGAATGCCGTAGAAAAGTAGGTTTTCGCGCCGCGACCTATCTTCTAGCTCGTCTATTCGCGATTGCAGGGTGTCCTGCGGTGTGGTTCGGTAATCAATCGATTCTTGCATGCTGGCCATTCTTTCCCCGTTCAGATCGAGTGCCTTGGTTTTCCCTTCTAGTTCATCAAGTCGTTTCTGTATATGGCCAAGTTTGGTCTCGAGTTGCTCTTGGCCTGCTTTAATAGATTTTATTTCAGCAGCTAATTTACTCTGGCTTTCGGCGGATTGCACAGAACGGGAAGGTCTTTGAGTAGCTGAAAAATCACCTTAATTTGCAGTGATGCTTCTTCCGGTAATGTTTCTATTTCTAGTGCGGCTGCAGAGCGAGTTGTTGGCCCTGGGTTTAACACTACATCACCCGAGCACAGCAACAATAAAGCCGTCGAAAAACATTCATGAGCAATTTCACAGAGCACTTGCGGGCACGGGAACAGGGGCAGACAGCGATTATCGTTTTTTTTTTCGAAAAAAGTGAGGCACACACCTGGGAAACACAAAAGTGCGGCATGTTAGCCTTTTGCTGGAGCTGCTCCCGTGCCCACTGAAGGCTTGCTCCAGGTGATGGCTGTATATGTAGTCGCAGGGTTCCGATAAGGGCAGCAAATGGGGTGACGTAGTTGCGCAGAAGACGGCAGACTGCACGCTGGGCATCTCGATGAAGGCAGGGTTCGTGGCTTCATGCTGACTGTTGAACTGGTCGAAACCAGTCACTGTGTCCGAGAAATTCGTAGCTTAGTAGGGGGCGACGACCAAATCAGCAAAGCCAGCAGCGCCTGGGAAACGCAAAAGTTCGGCATGTTAGCCTTTTGCAGGAGCTACTCCCGTGCTTACTGAAGGCTTGCTCCAGGTGATGGCTGTATATGTAGTCCGCAGGGTTCCGATAGGCCCGCAAATGGGGGTGACGTAGTTGCGCAGAAGACGGCAGTCTGCACGCTGGGCATCTCGATGAAGGCAGGGTTCGTGGCTTCATGCTGACTGCCTAACTGGTCGAAACCAGTCACTGTTTCCGAGAAATTAGTAGCATAGTAGGGGGCGACGACCAATCAGCAAAGCCAGCAGCGCCTGGGAAACGCAAAAGTGCGGGCAAGTTAGCCTTTTGCAGGAGCTGCTCCCGTGCCCACTGAAGGCTTGCTCCAGGTGATGGCTGTATATGTAGTCGCAGGGTTCCGATAAGGCCCGCAAATGGGGGTGACGTAGTTGCGGCAGAGACGGCAGTCTGCACGCTGGGCATCTCGATGAAGGCAGGGTTCGTGGCTTCATGCTGACTGCCTAACTGGTCGAAACCAGTCACTGTGTCCGAGAAATTCGTAGCATAGTAGGGGGCGACGACCAAATCAGCAAAGCCAGCAGCGGCTGGGAAACGCAAAAAGTGCGGCATGTTCCTTTTGCAGGAGCTGCTCCCGTGCCCACTGAAGGCTTGCTCCAGGTGATGGCTGTATATGTAGTCGCAGGGGTTCCGATAAGGCCAGCAAATGGGGTGACGTAGTTGCGCAGAAGACGGCAGTCTGCACGCTGGGCATCTCGATGAAGGCAGGGTTCGTGCTTCATGCTGACTGCCTAACTGGTCGAAACCAGTCACTGTTTCCGAGAAAATTAGTAGCATAGTAGGGGGCGACGACCAAATCAGCAAAGCCAGCAGCGCCTGGGAAACGCAAAAGTGCGGCAAGTTAGCCTTTTGCAGGAGAGCTGCTCCCGTGCCCACTGAAGGCTTGCTCCAGGTGATGGCTGTATATGTAGTCGCAGGGTTCCGATAAGGCCCGCAAATGGGGTGACGTAGTTGCGCAGAAGACGGCAGTCTGCACGCTGGGCTCTCGATGAAGGCAGGGGTTCGTGGCGTCATGCTGACTGCCTAACTGGTCGAAACCAGTCACTGTGTCCGAGAAATTCGGTAGCATAGTAGGGGGGCGACGACCAATCAGCAAAGCCAGCAGCGCCTGGGAAACGCAAGTGCGGCATGTTCCTTTTGCAGGAGCTGCTCCCGTGCCCACTGAGGCTTGCTCCAGGTGATGGCTGTATATGTAGTCGCAGGGTTCCGATAAGGCCAGCAAATGGGGTACGTAGTTGCGCAGAAGACGGCAGTCTGCACGCAGGTTCGTGGCTTCATGCTGACTGCCTAACTGGTGCGAAACCAGTCACTGTGTCCGAGAAATTCGTAGCCTAGTAGGGGGGCGACACAAATCAGCAAAGCCAGCAGCGCCTGGGAAACGCAAAAGTGCGGCATGTTAGCCTTTTGCAGGAGCTGTCTTCCCGTGCCCACTGAAGGCTTGCTCCAGGTGATGGCTGTATATGTACTCGCAAGGTTCCGATAAGGCCAGCAAATGGGTGTGACGTTAGTTGCGCAGAAGACGGCAGTCTGTCACGCTGGGCATCTCGATGAAGGCAGGTTCGTGGCTTCATGCTGACTGCCTAACTGGTCGAAACCAGTCACTGTGTCCGAGAAATTCGTAGCATAGTAGGGGGGCGACGACCAATCAGCAAAGCCAGCAGCGCCTGGGAAACAGCAAAAAGGCGGCATGTTCCTTTTGCAGGAGCTGCTCCCGTGCCCACTGAAGGCTTGCTCCAGGTGATGGCTGTATATGTAGTCGCAAGGTTCCGATAAGGCCAGCAATGGGTGACGTAGTTGCGCAGAAGACGGCAGTCTGCACGCTGGGCATCTCGATGAAGGCAGGGTTCGTGGCTTCATGCTGACTGCCTAACTGGTCGAAACCAGTCACTGTGTCCGAGAAATTCGTAGCATAGTAGGGGGCGACGACCAAATCAGCAAAGCCAGCAGCGCCTGGGGAAACGCAAAAGTGCGGCATGTTCCTTTTGCAGGAGCTGCTCCCGTGCCCACTGAAGGCTTGCTCCAGGTGATGGCTGTATATGTAGCTCGCAGGGTTCCGATAAGGCCAGCAAATGGGGTGGACGTAGTTGCGCAGAAGACGGCAGTCTGCACGCTGGGCATCTCGATGAAGGCAGGGTTCGTGGCTTCATGCTGACTGCATAACTGGTCGAAACCAGTCACTGTGTCCGAGAAATTCGTAAGCATAGTAGGGGGCGACGACCAATCAGCAAAGCCAGCAGCGCCTGGGAAAACGCAAAAGTTGCGGCATGTTAGCCTTTTGCAGGAGCTGCTCCCGTGCCCACTGAAGGCTTGCTCCAGGTGATGGCTGTATATGTAGTCGCAGGGTTCCGATAAGGCCAGCAAATGGGGGTGACGTAGTTGCGCAGAAGACGGCAGTCTGCACGCTGGGCATCTCGATGAAGGCAGGGTTCGTGGCTTCATGCTGACTGCCTAACTGGTCGAAACCAGTCACTGTGTCCGAGAAATTCGTTAGCATTAGTAGGGGGCGACGACCAAATCAGCAAAGCCCAGCAGCGCCTGGGAAACTGCAAAAGTGCGGCATGTTAGCCTTTTGCAGGAGCTGCTCCCGTGCCACTTGAAGGCTTGCTCCAGGTGATGGCTGTATATGTATTCGCAAGGGTTCCGATAAGGCCAGCAAATGGGGTGACGTAGTTGCGCAGAAGACGGCAGTCTGCACGCTGGGCATCTCGATGAAGGCAGGGTTCGTGGCTTCATGCTGACTGCCTAACTGGTCGAAACCAGTCACTGTGTCCGAGAAATTCGTAGCATAGTAGGGGGCGACGACCAAATCAGCAAAGCCAGCAGCGCCTGGGAAACGCAAAAGTGCGGCATGTTCCTTTTGCAGGAGCTGCTCCCGTGCCACTGAAGGCTTGCTCAGGTGATGGCTGTATATGTAGCTCGCAGGGTTCCGATAAGGCCAGCAAATGGGGTGACGTAGTTGCGCAGAAGAGACGGCAGTCTGCACGCTGGGCATCTCGATGAAGGCAGGGTTCGTGGCTTCATGCTGACTGCCTAACTGGTCGAAACCAGTCACTGTGTCCGAGAAATTCGTAGCATAGTAGGGGGCGAACGACCAAATCAGCAAAGCCAGCAGCGCCTGGGAAACGCAAAAGTGCGGCATGTAGCCTTTTGCAGGAGCTGCTCCCGTGCCCACTGAAGGCTTGCTCCAGGTGATGGCTGTATATGTAGTCGCAGGGTTCCGATAAGGCCAGCAAATGGGGTGACGTAGTTGCGCAGAAGACGGCAGTCTGCACGCTGGGCATCTCGATGAAGGCAGGGTCGTGGCTTCATGCGACTGCCTAACTGGTCGAAACCAGTCACTGTGTCCGAGAAATTCGTAGCCTAGTAGGGGGCGACGACCAAATCAGCAAAGCCAGCAAGCGCCTGGGAAACGCAAAAGTGCGGCATGTTAGCCTTTTGCAGGAGCTGCTCCCGTGCCCACTGAAGGCTTGCTCAGGTGATGGCTGTATATGTACGGTCGCACGGTTCCGATAAGGCCAGCAAATGGGGTGGACGTAGTTTGCGCAGAAGACGGCAGTCTGTACGCGGGGCATCCTCGATGAGGGCAGGGTTCTGGCTTCATGCTAACTGACTAACTGGTCGAAACCAGTCACTGTGTCCGAGAAATTTGTAGCATAGTAGGGGGCGACGACCAAATCAGCAAAGCCAGCAGCGCCTGGGAAACGCAAAGTGCGGCATGTTAGCCTTTTTGCAGGAGCTGCTCCCGTGCCCACTGAAGGCTTGCTCCAGGTGATGGCTGTATATGTAGTCGCAGGGTTCCGATAAGGCCAGCAAATGGGTTGACGTAGTTGCGCATAAGACGGCAGTTCTGCACGACTGGGCATCTCGATGAAGGCAGGGTTCGTGGCTTCATGCTGACTGCCTAACTGGTCGAAACCAGTCACTGTGTCCGAGAAATTCGTAGCTTAGTAGGGGGCGATGACCAAATCAGCAAAGCCAGCAGCGCCTGGAAAACGCAAAAGTGCGGCATGTTAGCCTTTTGCAGGAGCTGCTCCCGTACCCATTGAAGGCTTGCTCCAGGTGATGGCTGTATATGTAGTCGCAGGGTTCCGATAAGGCCAGCAAATGGGGTGGACGTAGTTGCGCAGAAGACGGCAGTCTGCACGCTGGGCATCTCGATGAAGGCAGGGTTCGTGGCTTCATGCTGACTGCCTAACTGGTCGAAACCAGTCACTGTGTCCGAGAAATTCGTAGCATAGTAGGGGGCGACGACCAAATCAGCAAAGCCAGCAGCGCCTGGGAAACGCAAAAGTGCGGCATGTTCCTTTTGCAGGAGCTGCTCCCGTGCCCACTGAAGGCTTGCTCCAGGTGATGGCTGTATATGTAGTCGCAGGGTTCCGATAAGGCCAGCAAATGGGGTGACGTAGTTGCGCAGAAGACGGCAGTCCTGCACGCAGGGTTCGTGGCTTCATGCTGGACTGCCTAACTGGTCGAAACCAGTCACTGTGTCCGAGAAATTCGTAGCCTAGTAGGGGGCGACGACCAAATCAGCAAAGCCAGCAGCGCCTGGGAAAACGCAAAAGTGCGGCAATGTTAGCCTTTGCAGGAGCTGCTCCCGTGCCCACTGAAGGCTTGCTCCAGGTGATGGCTGTATATGTAGTCGCAGGGTTCCGATAAGGCCAGCAATGGGGGTGACGTAGTTGCGCAGAAGACGGCAGTCTGCACGCTGGGCATCTCGATGAAGGCAGGGTTCGTGGCTTCATGCTGACTGCCTAACTGGTCGAAACCAGTCACTGTGTCCGAGAAATTCGTAGCATAGTAGGGGGCGACGAACCAAATCAGCAAAGCCAGCAGAGCCTGGGAAACGCAAAAGTGCGGCATGTTCCTTTTGCAGGAGCTGCTCCCGTGCCCACTGAAGGCTTGCTCCAGGTGATGGCTGTATATGTAGTCGCAGGGTTCCGATAAGGCCAGCAAATGGGGTGACGTAGTTGCGCAGAAGACGGCAGTCTGCACGCAGGGTTCGTGGCTTCATGCTGACTGCCTATCTGGTCGAAACCAGTCACTGTGTCCGAGAAATTCGTAGCTTAGTAGGGGGCGACGACCAAATCAGCAAAGCCAGCAGCGCCTGGGAAACGCAAAAGTGCGGCAAGTTAGCCTTTTGCAGGAGCTGCTCCCGTGCCCACTGAAGGCTTGCTCCAGGTGATGGCTGTATATGTAGTCGCAGGGTTCCGATAAGGCCAGCAAATGGGGTGACGTAGTTGCGCAGAAGACGGAAGTCTGCACGCTGGGCATCTCGATGAAGGCAGGGTTCGTGGCTTCATGCTGACTGCCTACTGGTCGAAACCAGTCACTGTGTCCGAGAAATTCCGTAGCTTAGTAGGGGGCGACGACCAAATCAGCAA
The DNA here is from genome assembly GCA_013339765.2 of Haemaphysalis longicornis. NCBI lineage: Eukaryota > Metazoa > Arthropoda > Arachnida > Ixodida > Ixodidae > Haemaphysalis > Haemaphysalis longicornis. Next base: position 346,615,188 of record CM023448.1, on the reverse strand, counting down.
AGCCAGCAGCGCCTGGGAAACGCAAAAGTGCGGCATGTTAGCCTTTTGCAGGAGCTGCTCCCGTGCCCACTGAAGGCTTGCTCCAGGTGATGGCTGTATATTGTAGTCGCAGGGTTCCGATAAGGCCAGCAAATGGGGTGACGTAGTTGCGCAGAAGACGGCAGTCTGCACGCTGGCATCTCGATGAAGGCAGGGGTTCGTGGCTTCATGCTGACTGCCTAACTGGTCGAAACCAGTCACTGTGTCCGAGAAATTCGTATCCTAGTAGGGGGCGACGACCAAATCAGCAAAGCCAGCAGCGCCTGGGAAACGCAAAAGTGCGGCATGTTAGCCTTTTGCAGGAGCTGCTCCCGTGCCCACTGAAGGCTTGCTCCAGGTGATGGCTGTATATGTAGTCTGCAAGGGTTCCGATAAGGCCAGCAAATGGGGTGACGTAGTTGCGCAGAAGACGGCAGTCTGCACGCTGGGCATCTCGATGAAGGCAGGGTTCGTGGCTTCATGCTGACTGCCTAACTGGTCGAAACCAGTCACTGTGGTCCGAGAAATTCGTAGCCTAGTAGGGGGCGACGACCAAATCAGCAAAGCCAGCAGCGCCTGGGAAACGCAAAAGTGCGGCATGTTAGCCTTTTGCAGGAGCTGCTCCCGTACCCATTGAAGGCTTGCTCCAGGTGATGGCTGTATATGTAGTCGCAGGGTTCCGATAAGGCCAGCAAATGGGGGTGACGTAGTTGCGCAGAAGACGGCAGTCTGCACGCTGGGCATCTCGATGAAGGCAGGGTTCGTGGCTTCATGCTGACTGCCTAACTGGTCGAAACCAGTCACTGTGTCCGAGAAATTCGTAGCATTAGTAGGGGGCGACGACCAAATCAGCAAAGCCAGCAGCGCCTGGGAAACGCAAAAGTGCGGCATGTTAGCCTTTTGCAGGAGCTGCTCCCGTGCCCATGAAGGCTTGCTCCAGGTGATGGCTGTATATGTAGTCGCAGGGTTCCGATAAGGCCAGCAAATGGGGTGACGTAGTTGCGCAGAAAGACGGCAGTCTGCACGCTGGGCATCTCGATGAAGGCAGGGTTCGTGGCTTCATGCTGACTGCCTACTGGTCGAAACCAGTCACTGTGTCCGAGAAATTCGTAGCTAGTAGGGGGCGACGACCAAATCAGCAAAGCCAGCAGCGCCTGGGAAACGCAAAAGTGCGGCATGTTAGCCTTTTGCAGGAGCTGCTCCCGTGCCCACTGAAGGCTTGCTCCAGGTGATGGCTGTATATGTTAGTCGCAGGGTTCCGATAAGGCCAGCAAATGGGGTGACGTAGTTGCGCAGAAGACGGCAGTCTGCACGCTGGGCATCTCGATGAAGGCAGGGTTCGTGGCTTCATGCTGACTGCCTAACTGGTCGAAACCAGTCACTGTGTCCGAGAAATTCGTAGCCTAGTAGGGGGCGACGACCAAATCAGCAAAGCCAGCAGCGCCTGGGAAACGCAAAAGTGCGGCATGTTACCTTTTGCAGGAGCTGCTCCCGTGCCCACTGAAGGCTTGCTCCAGGTGATGGCTGTATATGTACTCGCAGGGTTCCGATAAGGCCAGCAAATGGGGTGACGTAGTTGCGCAGAAGACGGAAGTCTGCACGCTGGGCATCTCGATGAAGGCAGGGTTCGTGGCTTCATGCTGACTGCCTAACTGGTCGAAACCAGTCACTGTGTCCGAGAAATTCGTAGCCTTAGTAGGGGGCGACGACCAAATCAGCAAAGCCAGCAGCGCCTGGGAAACGCAAAAGTGCGGCATGTTAGCCTTTTGCAGGAGCTGCTCCCGTGCCCACTGAAGGCTTGCTCCAGGTGATGGCTGTATATGTAGTCGCAGGGTTCCGATAAGGCCAGCAAATGGGGTGACGTAGTTGCGCAGAAGACGGCAGTCTGCACGCTGGCATCTCGATGAAGGCAGGGTTCGTGGCTTCATGCTGACTGCCTAACTGGTCGAAACCAGTCACTGTGTCCGAGAAATTCGTAGCTTAGTAGGGGGCGACGACCAAATCAGCAAAGCCAGCAGCGCCTGGGAAACGCAAAAGTGCGGCATGTTAGCCTTTTGCAGGAGCTGCTCCCGTGCCCACTGAAGGCTTGCTCCAGGTGATGGCTGTATATGTAGTCGCAGGGTTCCGATAAGGCCAGCAAATGGGGTGACGTAGTTTGCGCAGAAGACGGCAGTCTGCACGCTGGCATCTCGATGAAGGCAGGGTTCGTGGCTTCATGCTGACTGCCTAACTGGTCGAAACCAGTCACTGTGTCCGAGAAATTCGTAGCATAGTAGGGGGGCGACGACCAAATCAGCAAAGCCAGCAGCGCCTGGGAAAACGCAAAAGTGCGGCATGTTAGCCTTTTGCAGGAGCTGCTCCCGTGCCCACTGAAGGCTTGCTCCAGGTGATGGCTGTATATGTAGTCGCAGGGTCCGATAAGGCCAGCAAATGGGGTGACGTAGTTGCGCAGAAGACGGAAGTCTGCACGCTGGGCATCTCGATGAAGGCAGGGTTCGTGGCTTCATGCTGACTGCCTAACTGGTCGAAACCAGTCACTGTGTCCGAGAAATTCGTAGCATAGTAGGGGGCGACGACCAAATCAGCAAAGCCAGCAGCGCCTGGGAAAACGCAAAGTGCGGCATGTTAGCCTTTTGCAGGAGCTGCTCCCGTGCCCACTGAAGGCTTGCTCCAGGTGATGGCTGTATATGTAGTCGCAGGGTTCCGATAAGGCCAGCAAATGGGGGTGACGTAGTTGCGCAGAAGACGGCAGTCTGCACGCTGGGCATCTCGATGAAGGCAGGGTTCGTGGCTTCATGCTGACTGCCTAACTGGTCGAAACCAGTCACTGTGTCCGAGAAATTCGTAGCCATAGTAGGGGGGCGACGACCAAATCAGCAAAGCCAGCAGCGCCTGGGAAACGCAAAAGTGCGGCATGTTAGCCTTTTGCAGGAGCTGCTCCCGTGCCCACTGAAGGCTTGCTCCAGGTGATGGCTGTATATGTAGTCGCAGGGTTCCGATAAGGCCAGCAAATGGGGTGACGTAGTTGCGCAGAAGACGGCAGTCTGCACGCAGGGTTCGTGGCTTCATGCTGACTGCCTATCTGGTCGAAACCAGTCACTGTGTCCGAGAAATTCGTAGCATAGTAGGGGGCGACGACCAAATCAGCAAAGCCAGCAGCGCCTGGGAACAGCAAAAGTGCGGCATGTTAGCCCTTTTGCAGAGCTGCTCCCGTGCCCACTGAAGGCTTGCTCCAGGTGATGGCTGTATATGTAGTCGCAGGGTTCCGATAAGGCCAGCAAATGGGGTGACGTAGTTGCGCAGAAGACGGCAGTCTGCACGCTGGGCATCTCGATGAAGGCAGGGTTCGTGGCTTCATGCTGACTGCCTAACTGGTCGAAAACCAGTCACTGTGTCCGAGAAATTCGTTAGCATAGTAGGGGGCGACGACCAAATCAGCAAAGCCAGCAGCGCCTGGGAAAACGCATAAAGTGCGGCATGTTAGCCTTTCTGCAGGAGCTGCTCCCGTGCCCACTGAAGGCTTGCTCCAGCTGATGTTCTGTATATGTAGTCGCAGGGTTCCGATAAGGCCAGCAAATGGGGTGGACGTAGTTTGCGCAGAAGACGGAAGTACTGCACGCTGGGCACTCGATGAAGGCAGGTTCGTGGCTTCATGCTGACTGCCTAACTGGTCGAAACCAGTCACTGTGTCCGAGAAATTCGTAGCATAGTAGGGGGGCGACGACCAAATCAGCAAAGCAGCAGCGCCTGGGAAACGCAAAAGTGCGGCATGTTAGCCTTTTGCAGGAGATGCTCCCGTGCCCACTGAAGGCTTGCTCCAGGTGATGGCTGTATATGTAGTCGCAGGGTTCCGATAAGGCCAGCAAATGGGGTGGGTGACGTAGTTGCGCAGAAGGACGGCAGTCTGCACGCTGGGCATCTCGATGAAGGCAGGGTTTCGTGGCTTCATGCTGACTGCCTAACTGGTCGAAACCAGTCACTGTGTCCGAGAAATTCGTAGCCTAGTAGGGGGCGACGACCAAATCAGCAAAGCCAGCAGCGCCTGGGAAACGCAAAAGTGCGGCATGTTAGCCTTTTGCAGGAGCTGCTCCCGTGCCCACTGAAGGCTTGCTCCAGGTGATGGCTGTATATGTAGTCGCAGGGTTCCGATAAGGCCAGCAAATGGGGTGACGTAGTTGCGCAGAAGACGGAAGTCTGCACGCTGGGCATCTCGATGAAGGCAGGGTTCGTGGCTTCATGCTGACTGCCTAACTGGTCGAAACCAGTCACTGTGTCCGAGAAATTCGTCGCATTAGTAGGGGGCGACGACCAAATCAGCAAAGCCAGCAGCGCCTGGGAAACGCAAAAGTGCGGCATGTTAGTTAGCCTTTCTGCACGAGCTGGGCCCGTGCCCACTGGTGTAATCACTGGGAGCGTGCGCACTCGAGAAAAAACTATGCAGAAAGAAGCCAAAGCTACCTACAATATCAAACTGAAGTTTCCAAGAATTCAAACTCACTGGCACGCAGAAGCTCAGATGTGTTGCTAACGCTCTGGTCCCCTTTTTTCTTAATACAGTCAAACCGATTATAACGAACCCGGATAGAGCGAATTATGCCTATATATCGAACAAAAGCAAATCAGTTACGAAAATGCATGCGAAGCATATTCTCTATAACGAGAGAGAGAGAGAAAACACTTTATTTGAGCACTAGTTGGGCTAACGACGAGTGGTGCTAGTGCTTGTAGGGTGGCCGGTGACCTGAGCTGCTCGTTCAGCAAGTCCTTGCTGGACTTGAGGGTCCGAGCTGCGTAACGCCGCCTCCCAGTGCTCTTCAGAAGAGATGAGAGGGAATGAGTTGTGGGGGCATTGCCAAACGATGTGAGAGACTGTTTTGGTGGCTCCGCAGTCGGGGCATTGGGGAAAAGGAAATATTGAGGGATAAATTGCATCTAGTCTGGCGCGAGAAGGGAGGGTATTGGTTTGTATAAGGCGCCAGTATCGTTCCTCTGCGATAGAAAGCGACCAGTGGGGTGGAGGGTAGCGCCGGCGAGAGAGGCGGTAATGGCAGGTAATTTCCTGGAAAGTTAACAGGCTGTCACGGGCTGATTGGGCTCCATGGGAAGGGATGCGACTTGGCCCCAGCTCGACGGTTAGCTCTCGAGCTGCAAGGTTAGCCGCTTCATCACCTTCCAGCCCCGCATGGGCTGGAGTCCAAATCAGCTCGGCGTGGGAGGTGGGAGGATTTTGAAGAAGAATTTTGAGAGCCTGCGGGGAAATGTTACCACGGGCAAAATTTCGAATGGCCGTTTTCGAATCAGAAATAACAATTGTTGGTGTAGGCCGGTGAGTGAGCGCAAGTGCAGTGGCCGCCTCTTCCGCAGTGGCAGGGGAGCGCGTTACGATAGTTAGTGATTGGTAATGGGGTGCTTTAGGGTCGAACAGTGCGGTGACTGCATAAGCATTGTGGTGGCGATAACTAGCGGCGTCCACATATGCGGTGGTCGGGCGCATGGGGTATTTACGGGAGAGCACGCATGCACGATGTTCCCGGCGTTTAACATTGTGCTCCGGGTGAATATTACGGGGAATTGGCCGAACGAGTAGGAGATTGTGTAAGTCCGGAGGAATGCGTACTCTCTCGTCAGTAAAGGTCGGTGCATGAAGCCCGAGCGAATCTAAGATGGACCTGCCTGCAGGGGTGGTAGAAAGGCGAGAAAGTTGAATCACAGAGTGGGCGTCCATGAGCTCTTCAGCTGTGTTATACATGCCTAGGCGTTCCAGTTTGGCAGTGGAAGTGCTTTGAGGGATTAGAAGCGCCGTTTTGTAGATTTTTCGTATGAGGCAATTTACTTTATGGCAGTTCTGTTGTTAGTCGGATTTAGGTATGGGAGAGAGTATGTGATGCGACTTATCACGAAGGCATGAATTAGTCGGAGACGCTCAAATTCGGTCATTCCCTTGTTGCGGGCTGTTATGCGACGGATGAGGCCCATAGTTTGATTGACATGAGAGGTCAGCTGGGAGATGTATCGGGTGTTGGCTCTGTTGCGTTGTATTATCAAGCCCAGCACTTTAAGTATAGAGACACTTGGCACGGAATTATTCTGAATTTTGATCGCTATTTCCGGAGTGTAGCATGACCGGCGGGGAGCAGGGAGGGTCATGAGCTCCGACTAGTAGAGGAGCACTCAAGACCGGCGAGTGCCGCTTCCGCGACTACGACGTCTGTGCCTGCCTGAAGCGCCTCCTCAATTTGTGCATCACTACCTCCGGTGAACCAGAGAGTTATGTCATCGGCATACAAACTATGTTTAAGTTGTGGGATTTGAGCTAAGCGTTTAGGGAGATTAAGAAGAGCCAGATTAAAAAGGAGGGGAGAGAGGACTGCTCCTTGAGGGGTACCAACTGAAGGCATGTGAATAGTGTCGGATACTAGGTCACTGACGTGTATTACAGCAGTACGATCAGTGAGAAACTTTTTAATGTAAGTGTAACTCGCTGCCCGGGGTGAGTCATTGCCAGATTTTGGAGGATAGCTTTGTGTGAGACTCTATCGAAGGCTTTGGTGAGGTTTAAGGTTAGAATAGCAGCAGTATCTACCTTAGATGGAGGGATGATGATCTCATGGTGGAGTTGGAGGAGGAGATCCTGGGTCGAGAGATCCTGCCTGAAGCCCAGCATTGTGTGGGGAAGTGCATTGGCCTGGGTGAGATGTTGAACTAGGCGGGTATGAATTACGTGTTCAAGAACTTTACCTACGCTGGAAGTTAGAGATATGGGCCTGAGATATTCCAGTTTCAATGGTTTTCCAGGTTTCGGTATCAAATGTTATTTTAGCGTGTTTCCATGAAGAGGGGAGAATGCCTGTAGTCCAAAAGTGTTGTAAAATTGTGTAAGGATGGAGATGGAGTTGTCGTCCAAGTTTCGGAGGAGTTTATTGGTGATACCATCTTGCCCAGGCGCCGAGCCAGGCCGGATCTTCATGAGTGCTGCTCTAACTTCCGTTTCTGAGATTTCCCTGTCCAAATCCGGATTACTATTGCCTGCGTATGCCGGGAGCTCTATGGTGTTCCCTTGGGCTATGTAAAGTGTACGAAGCTGTTCGAGGAGTTGTGTATCATCACCGGGAAATTGTTGAATGATTTTCATAAGCTGATTATTAGTAGCTGCGCGCGAGTGACTGGGATCTAGCAAGTGTTTAAGGAGGGCCCAAGTACGCCTCATACTGAGGTTTCCTTTCATCTCTTCACACACTTGGCTCCACTGTGCTCGGGCGAGCTCAGAAGTATAAGATTCTATCAATGTAGCTAGGGTGGCTAACCTTACTTTAAGGCGTTTATTGTGTTTCTGCTTGCGCCACCTACGCTGTATGTTGTGATAGGCCTCCCAAAGATGATGCAGGTGGGAGTCTACTGTTTCCGCAGGTATTTCAGGGTCCACGAGACTGTCGTGAGCGCGTTTGTAATCGATAATTTGATTGACCCATGACTGATACGTGTCAGAAGTAATCTCGGTTGGCTCCGACATGTGCACCGCACAGGTTTTCCTAAAGGCATCCCAGTCAGTAAGAAATCGTTGGCGGGGACGGCGGGCAATTTCAGATTTGAGTCGTAGATCGAGCTGTACTATGAAATGGTCGCTTCCTAGGGTATGTGGTGTGCAGAGCCATTTAACGTCGGTGATTCCGCGCGAGAAGGAAAGATCCGGGGAGGTATCTTTTTGCACGCTGTTGCCTACTCTTGTAGGGGTAGAGGGATCGGACTCGATCGTAAAACGCTGAGCCTGGGTGAGCTCCCATAGGAGACGACCCTGGCGAGTAGTGTGTGTGTGTAACTCCAGGCCGTGTGTGGGGCATTGAAATCGCCTTATATGAGTAGAGGATGAGGTTGTGAAGCCTGAATAGCAAGATGGAACAGTTGCTTCAATGTGGGTGAGTGCGCACGGGGGCTACTATATACGTTGAGTATATACAATCGGGAGGCTTTCCGTTTGGGAGGGTAAAGGACAACCAAATCATGTGGAATATCAATACTGTCAAATTGTAAACGTTCCCCGGGAATGTTACGTTGGACCAATATCGCAGTCTATGGGTTATCCTTGGATTGTAAGACCTGATAGCCCGTCAACTTGACGTTCTGTCCGGGTTCTTGTAATGCTATCGCAAGAGGAGCTTTTGGTTCTGTGGAAAGAAGTAACTGCAGGTTAGAGCGCTTGCGGGTAAAGCCTCTGCAATTTCACTGCCAAACAGAAAACGTGGCATCCGGCTTATTCATTGTCAAATTCACTAGGCGGGAGGGGGGTATTTTGCGCCAAATTTCGGTCGCTGGCAGGGGCGACAATTCCCCGAATGCAACTATGTATATCGGTCCGAAGCGATTCAATGGTTGCCTGCATGGCTGCCTGGTTGGCCAAGATGATTTGGTGGAGTTGTAGATATTCTTCCTTCTGCTGCGCGAGAGCTGATTGGCATGCAGCCTCGATCCCAGCGAGACGATCGTCTGATGTGGAGGATGTGTCGGAGGAAGTGGGGTTAGCCGTGGCTTTGCGCTTTACAGGGGGTGGTGCGGAAATATCCTGGGAGGCCGGAGTTGGCTGCTCCGATTGAATGGGGGGAATATCGGGACGAGCGTGGAGTTGTTGCCTTAAGAGACTATTTTCGCGCTTCAAGGCTGCATTTTCTTGTTTCAAAGTGAGGATTTCTGCCCTTGATAGCTTGCAATTCTTTAAGAATTTCGGTTGCATATCAGGGGAAGATGAAACACGCGAGAGCAATGATGATGATGGAGCACTGGGAGGCGAGCGCTGGCAGCTCACCTTTGTTTTCACGGTGCCCGATGGTGGTAGCTGTGAGGCATCGGGGTGACATAGGGGATCTGGTCGTCCATTGGGAACAGTTTCCGAGGCCTTGCCAGGTTGCAGTGGAGGAAAGTCCGTGGCACGAAGAGTCTTCGCAGAAGCTGCAGCCTTTGCCGTACGAAACTGCAGGTCGGCCGTGGTTGGGTAGCGCTTGGGACACGCTGGCCGTCCCAGTAGCATGATGGCCTTCACAAGACGATGCAGTTCGGAACACATGGATGATTTTCAGGGGCATTGACTATTCCGCAGGTTGAGCACCGAGAGAGGGCTTGTCCAGTTGGGCAGACATCGCGTCGATGTCCTGGCCGCCAGCATAACGAAGTTCACATTGGATATATCGGATATGTATTTTCCTAGATTTTTCAAAAGCGTTACAGTTAAGGCAGAAAGTTGGGCTAGTTGGTCATCTGACTGCATTTTACTAGAGAAAAAGAGACGCGGACGAAGGAGTACACAGGACACTGGCTCGAAAAGCGTTCGAGCGTGTTGCTCATTTCCGCCTCATTTCAAAATTATCAGCCTTTTGCCTGGATTCTTTAACTTTATCATGGATTGGGAACTTTCGGTCTATGCGCCAACAACTTACCGTGGTCAACAACTTTTCTTCACACCTCATTGATGTTACTTCTGGAGTGCCGCAGGGCAGCGTCCTGGGCCCGTTACTGTTCCTGATTTACATAAATGACCTGCCCCTCAACATTTCATCACCGATACGACTGTTTGCCGACGATTGTATTATATATCGTACGATTACTGCCCTTACCGACCACCTTTGCTTACAAAATGACTTCAACATAATCTACAATTGGTGCCATCATCACCAGCCTGTCTACGCCCACTGCAGGCCAAAGGCCTCTCCCATTATTCTCCAATTAGCTCGGTCCTGTGCCAACTGTGACCAATTTATCCCCGAAAACTTCTTGATCTCATCTGCCCATCTAACTTTCTGCCGCCCCCTGCAGCGCTTGCCTTCTCTAGGGATCCACTCTGTTACCCTTATGACCAGCGGTATCTTGCCTTCGATTACATGCCCTGCCAAGTCCATTTCTTCTTCTTAATTTCTACTAATATGTCTTTAACACCAGTTTGCACCCTGACCCACTCCGCTCTCTTCTTGTCCCCTAATGTTACACCTATCATTTTCCGCTCCATTGCCCCGTGAGTCGTTCTCAATTTAAGTTGAACCCTCTTAGTGAGCCTCCCAAGTTTCTGCCCCGTAGGTGAGTACCGGTAAGATTGCAGCTGTCATACACTTTCTTCTTCAACGACAATGGTAGGCTGCTATTCATTATCTGATAATGTCTGCCAATATGCACCCCACCCCATTCTGATCCTTCTAATTATCTCTGCCTCATGGTTGGGATCTGGGTGGTCACAACTTGGCCGAAGTGGAAAAACAAACAAAGCAAGTTGAGGAGCAATATAAAAGAGTACAGCAAGCAATCACGGAAACCGCATAAGAAAACACTGCGGCGGTTGACGCCCTGCTTGTCCAGAAAGTTACAGCGTGGTGCCGTACACTCACGAACGACGTCTCCAGTCACTTGGGCCGACGACGGGTAAAGAGCGTCCGCCGCGGACGCTGGTTGCTTCCTCGCTATCCGGGGCGTCATTGCGTGGCTGGCCGCCCGTCGGTCCCGTCCGCAGCCCGCCGTAGCAGCCGCTCTCGCGTGTGCCCCGGTGCGCACTCCCCCCCGTATCTCCTGTGAGCGCCGCTTTTACGTACGCCACTCCGTTGGTTGTGCACATGTTCCGGGTTGTATGCGCACTACACGTATTTGTCCCGTCTGCACTGTTCATCACAAACGCGCGCATGGGCTCATGACGCACTGACGCCACTATTGCTGTTCGACGCGCGCACTTCACCGTAATCACCGTGCGCGGGCGCTCGTAGGGGCTGCTTCCCTACAGTATATATATTCGCTTACCACTTCCACTGCCTCGCCATCTATCTCAAACTGCTGTGCTGTCCCGAGGTTATTGATCATTACTTTAGTTTTCTGCATATTAATTTTCAGGCCCACGGTTCTACTCTGTTCGCCCAGTGCGGAAAGCATGCTTTGCAATTCGTCCCCCGAGTTACTTAGCAAGGCAACGTCATCAGCAAATCTGAGGTTACTGAGGTATTCTCCATTAACCCTTACTCCCACCTGTTCCCAATCCAACGTTCTGAATACTTCTTGTAAGCATGCTGTGAATAACATTGGAGAGATTGTGTCTCCTTGTCTGACACCCTTCCTTATAGGTATTTTACTGCTCTCCTTATGGAGGATGATGGTAGCTGTAGACCCATTATAGATATCCTCTAGTATTCTTACATAATGCTCATCTACCCCCTGGTTCCGTAATGCCTGAATGACTGCTAGGGTTTCGACCGAGTCAAATGCTTTCTCATAATCTATGAAGGCTATATATAGGGGTTGAGTATACTCAGCGCACTTCTCTATCACCTGATTGATCGTGTGAATATGGTCCATTGTTGAATAACCCTTTACGGAACCCTGCTTGTTCTTTAGGTTGACTGAAATCTAAGGTTGCAGAGATTCGGTTAGCGATCACCTTGGTAAATACCTTGTAGACGACTGACAGTAAGCTGATCGGCCTGTAGTTTTTCAAGTCCTTCATGTCGCCTTTCTTATGGATTAGGATGATGTTCGCGTTCTTCCAAGATTCCGGTACCATTGCGGTCATTAGGCATTGCGTATACAGGTTTGCCAGTTTTTCAGTACATTTCTCCGCCATCCTTCAGAGGTCTGCTGTTATCTGATCCTCACCAGGTGCTTTGCCCCCTTTCATTTCTTTCAAAGCCTTCCTTACTTCTTCGGTCGTTACTGGTGGGATGTCTATCTCCTCTGAACTACTGTCTCGTTCGGCATTATCCTGTATGTCCGGGCTACTGTACAGATCCCTATAGAATATGTAGGGATCTGTACAGTAGCCCGTGCAGATGGACCGTGGTTCGAATCCCGGTGCCGGACAATTCCCACCGGATTAAAAAAAATAATAATAATAATCCGCGTATTGATGGAATTGCACAAAGGGGCTTGGGGTGCGGCCTGACCCCGGCGACCATTGCCGGTAATGCACTCCCTCACCAGAGCAGGATTGGCCACCCTGGTGTAGTACCGGCCACAACCTCCCATGAATACGCCAAGTAACAATTGGTGCAACACATGGCAAATGTCACTTAATTTGAGTAATTGCAAAGTAATCTCTTTTAGTCGGAAACACGATAATTCAGAGTTTCTTTATTTCATCAACAACAGTGCAGTTTTGCAAGCCGCTTCCTATAAATATCTGGGTGTTCATCTAACAGCTAATCTCTCGTGGAGTACCCACATTTCCGCTTCTAAATCACTCGGTTATCTGCGACGAAATTTACGATGCGCACCAGCCCTTGTCCGCAAACATGCGTATCTAACTTTTATTCGTCCACAGTTAGAATTCGCGTCAGCAATCTGATCCCCTCACCAAAACTACCTAATCGTCCAGCTGGAATTATTCAAAACAGAGCCGCAAGATGTATTACTCGCAACTATGACCTGTCATCTTAGCGTTACCCTAATCAAACAAGAGTTATCACTTTAGCCGCTGGATACCCGCCGTACTATCGCGCTATTATGCCTTTTACATAAATACATAGTTAGCATTAGACCTAACCCGCTGCCTCTTAACGCTCCAGTACGTACGTCACGACGCCTTCATAATAGTCATAGTTTCACGCGCATTTTTGACAAGACGCTTGCTTTCAATTCATCGGCATTGCCTCGATCAATCATGCACTGGAATAACCGAATTGCATCCATACTTAGTCAAGATAGCGAAAATCTGCACCGACATTTTTCTTAGTAATTGTGTAATCACGGATTGCCAGAATAATATTGTTACTCTTTATGGATGTTTTCCCTATGTATTTGAGTGTTTTCTGATGCTTTAGACTCCACAAAAACCCTGTGCGTTTGTAATAATTGTTTATTAGAAACGTCTATGGCGTGTTTCATTTACGTCTGTAAGCTGATTCCCAAACTTTATATTGTGTACTTGTTTTTTCTTTCTTTTTGCCCCACTATTTTTTAATGCTCTTACAGAAATGTAACCCCCCTTTCTCAATGCTCTTGAATGGGCCTGTAAGGTATAACAAACAAACAAACAAACAAACAAACAAACAAACAAACAACAAACAACAAACAAACAAACAAACAAACAAACAAACAAACAAACACAAACTCGGCGCGCCTACAATTGCCACCGACATGCATGTTCTCGGAGCGGCGATTGAGATGCTGATTGGCCACGATTGAGATATAGAGCGCCGCATGGAGCGCCATGACTCCTGACACCTTCCGTAACTGGTTCCGACGCACGGGATTCACGACGGATAACATCCAGTCAGCGAGTCCGGACCAAGACGGCATCATCGGCGAACTGCGCGAAGAGCTCGCCAACGTTCGAGATGCTGTGCCGAAAGGAGTGTCCTTTAAGGATTTCCTGAGTGTCAACGACGACTTTGCCTACAGGCACAGACAGCGTCACTGATGTCATGGCAGCTGCAGTGGTGCTGCTGAAAGCACCGAAGAGACTGAAAATGTCTCAAGGGACATCCTCAGTCTCATCGGTGCTTTAATGAAGGTTAATGAAGCGCTTTCGCCAGTCGATGTGCTCTGCCAATATTACTTCGATATTGAAGGACACGGACTTCGCAACTGGCGCAAAAGACGTCTCCGCCAAAACGAAAGTGAAAAAAAAATCACCGCTCTTTTGTGATATAGTAAGGCGGAAAGTAGCTTTATTGCATGCAATAAACGGATTGCTTTGTGTTAGGTAATGGCATAATGTTTGCGTATATTTCTCTACATGGGAATGGCAGGGGGGGAGGGGGAGGTGCGCGTACAGCTAACTCGTAACAAAAATTCGTTATAGACCGGTACGGCTATATCGAACTATTGGATATATTGAACTAATGGCGGCGCATATTGCAGTTTGCTATAACCGGGTTTGACTGTATAAAGGTTACTAAGAGCTACCATCCCTGCCGAAAATTTGAATCGGCTCAAAGAAAGGTCTCCATTTTCTCTCCGAAGATCCGACAGGCCTTTTGACCGTCTTTTAATGGGCAGACGACAATGGCGGCGGAAGCTGTTTGCAGCCACGCGGGCCATAAATCCAACAAACATGGTTGGATGAGAACATAAAATTAATGTCTAAAAACTCCAGGCTGTCATGATTTGGAACCCCGTGCGTAAATGCGACAGCCTTCCCGGGCCGACTAAAATTCGCTAAAATTACTTTTACGGTTTCAGGGTAATTAACAAGAACTGTTTCCTTAAACAACTAGAAAAACGTCAACATAACTAAAAACACGCATAACATTCTCTCTGACAAAGCTCAAAAGCAAGTCCCGATCGACCGGCTCCGGTCTTTTTGGCACCGGACGTTTCGGTACCTGGCGTTTCGGTAAGGTCTTTTCGGTGCCCGGAACTTCCGGGACACGAGCGTTTCGGGGCACGGGTGTTTCGGTACAAAGACGAATTCAGGCGAGCGCTTTAGGCAGCGCGCTTTGATGAGGTGGAGGTTGCAAGCACGCATGTCGTACCTATTTTACAGATGTTCTTGTTCGCACTTGTGCGGTATTTTAGGACAGCGAATGGTTATGCGGCCTTGCCAAAAAAAAAAAAAAAAAACCCTCGGTTTTGTTAAATATTAGCTGGGGTATCTGTAGCATTTGTACAACCTCATTCTTCAACATTTTGCTTTTCAAGGCCTTGCTGTACTTCAAACTTGCACTTTGATGGCCCCCATTGTACTTTGGCGACGGGAAGCCCCGTACCCGGAAGAACGCAAAGGCGTGCAAGGCGGAAAATCAACGAACGATCACTCTGTCATTGATGTCGCCCACAAAGCTCTGTAGAATGGAATGCATACACGGCCCCCTGGTCCTCAGGCGTGTGATTCATGTTTCACCGGAAGCCAGCCCTAAAATGCTCGCCGCGCAGCGGCAGTCGCTATCGCCGGCAGCGTGAGAGAGACGAACGGCGGCATCGGCTGGAGTGGCAGTCGCCTTCGAAGCACCAAACGAAGATGTACCCATGGTATAACGTTGCTCACTATCTGATTAAATTGATTCTTTTAGCTTACCAGAACAAATTAATCCTCAGCGTTCCCGCTCAAAAATATGGCTGTTGTGAACCTAGTTAGTCCGTACGGGAAAAGTGATATTTTGCACTGACCAATTGTGCAGTCGACTTGGATATGAAATTACGAATAGCTTTTGTGCGAGTAATTGTCAAAAGGTAGTGCACATACACCCCTGAGGGACAGTTTCAATGGCCCTAGAACCAGGTAGAACAACGTCGCAAACTTCGCACATAGCAAGCTTTTGACCCCAGTATTATTGACCCCAGTATATTAGACCCCAGGTCTACAGTTTTATCTGTTACGGATAAACTGTAGACCTTTTCAAGTTTCATTACTATCATGAACTGAAAAATAGGCTAAGTCACAAATAACACATTATTGTTTTGTTTTTTACGCTCATTCGTACTGCGCCCTTGAAATACGTTCGGAAACAAGGTACAATCGACTCTCGGTAATTACATGTCGCTTAATTGGAATTTTCGGTTATTCGGAAGTTATTCTCTCGTTCCGGTGATTATATGTGCAATTCGGTGGAAGAAATTGGTCGAACATTCAAAGCTAAAACCAGTTATGTCGTAATCGGAATGTATTTAAATTGAACAAAAAGCATAAAGGATGCCGTCATTTGTCGATGAAATTCAAAATTTTCAAGCGCGACTGTGCTCTGCATTATGTCAGCGTCATCGCCACTGAGGCTGCGCAGCCAGGTCAGTTGAGACCCGCGCCAGCTACTCTTTTCAGGTCCTCGGAGACCTTCTTTGTTGCGCACAACTCCGTGTGAGCTGGACGCTTCAGGCTTCGAATTTAGCGACGAGTCTGAGCTATCAGGGCAAACCATGACGTGCGCTCGAATTGACTGTGAAAGTTAAAGTCCCGAACAAAATAAAAAGGAGAGACGTGTTGCGTGCTAAAAACGGCAATGATCTTATTGTGCTTTCTGTTTAAATGGAAGTTCGGTTAGTTGGAAGTTTTTTACAGTCCCCGTGACTTCGTCTTACGAGACTCGACTGTATTGCGAAATTGCAATTCAAAGCGAATTTGTTTTTCTGCGTCTTTTAAAGCGGAGTTTCCAAAAAAGTTCAAATATTCCAGCTGATATTAAACAAATAAAAAGTTTTTTTACATGGCCGCATAGCCATCTGCTGGCTTCAAATAACGCAGAATTGCGAACAAGAATATCTGTAAGAAATAGGTACGAATCGCGTGCTTGCAGCAACCACGTCAACAAAGCGCGTTTGTCTTTGCACCGAAACACCCGTGTCCTGCAAGATCCGTTTAGCGAAACGTCCGTGTCCCGAAACGTTCGTGTCCCGAAGCGTCCGTGTCCCGAAATGTCCGAGAGCCGATAATACCATACGGAAACGCCCAGTACCGAAAAGACCTAGACTCCCGATCGACACTGGCAAGACAAAAAAAACTCCCACCTCCCCTCGCGGGAACCCCTGTGTAGATGCGACGCATAGGCGGCATAGTGGGTTCCGTTGTTGTTTCCGTTAGGTTGATTCTCCCATCGCGTAAAACGCGCCGTGAACCCCCTGCCGCGGCTGTGACGCAACGTGCCGCGGCTATGACGCAACACAATCCAAATCCAATCCAAGCCAATCCATTCCAAGCCAATCGAATCCAATCCAATCCAATGCCCCTCGCGAGAGAGAGTTCACTATCGGAGAGAAGAGCCGCGGCTATGACGCAACGTGCCGCGGCTATGACGCAACACAATCCAACACAATCCACTTTAATCCAATCCAATCCATTCCAAGCCAAGCCAATCCAATGCCCTCGCGAGAGAGTGTTCGCTATCGGAGAGGAGAGGGGGTGAGCGGCGGAGAGCGCAGCTGGCGCGGCGAGGAGAATGGGGGAGGGGCGGACAACGCCGACGCCGACGACGCCGGAGGGACAAGGCGAGTGAATCAGATGCTCTGCATCCAATATTCACGAGCCCGGCGCAACGCAGGACCCGATACAAACCCCTTGTTTTTGAGCATACACCCGCCGCCAATATCACGGGAGCGTCGACAGTTCTGTTGATCCGCGAGGTATGATGGAGCGACAAGGCCAACTCGGCGAGAGTTGCCACATGCGCACTAAGCACTGGCCGCAGTGGCCGTCGCCTGCTCGGGTGTTCCAAGAGCAGAACGCTCCCCCGATTTTTAAATGCATAGCATTTTAGAAACTCACAATGTCACGCGGCGTTGGCGTGCCTTGTCGTAGTCCGCAGGCGCGCCTTGTCGTAGTCCGCAGCCAGGCCACTACACTATAAAAGAAATAAGTTTCCGGCGCCCGGTTTCGAACCCATGACGCCGCGGGCGGAACGCAAGGTGCCCGGCGCACTGCCGACTGAGCCACGAAACCGACACAGATTTCGAAGCACCGAACGCGCCTTATATCCTTCACTCATTTCTGGTTTGTTTCGAAAGCGCCACAAGTTGTCCCGCGCCTCCGAAAGATGGCGACACGGGTCCCGCGATCGAGAGATACGACTTGCCGGCGCACCCCCTCGGAAATGCTGTGCATTTGATCGTGCCCCTCGCGAGGGGGATGTTTAAGGCATAGAGGCAGTTTTGTAGTGAAGTGTTAAGGAAAGTTTCTGCGATTGCAGAACCTTTGGCGTTGTAATGGTGAACAAAGTGCTGCTGTATATTTTTTTAATTTGCAGCAGCGCTGGAGTTCGTTTTTTCGTAACTTGCTCAGATGTTGTGTAAAGCTTAAATCGGCCTGTCCTCTGTTTACACTACTCTGCACAGGATGATCGTGACTATAGACAAAGAAATGCACAATTCCTAAACAAAGCTACGAACAGCAATACAAAGTTTCACGCATGTACACAACGCGCAAACATTAACAAAACAGAGCAAAGAATTCACCATAAGAAACACGTGTTCTCGCACTCACATAGCGGGCTGGAGAAAGGGTCAGCTGGCTCACCAGGTATCTCGAGAGGATTGTTGACAGGCTGGTGTGCGCGTGGGGGGTCATCAGTTGGCTACGACCGTTATCAGACCAGGCGACTCCACAAAGGTCATGTCGGCAGAAACGGTGCAATGTAACCACCCAAAACGGTCGGACATACCGAAGGTGCTCGGGCCACGCCACTGATAAGCCGGGCGCAGTATTGCGACGTGCTCTAGGAATAATCCAGGCGCACAATTTCCACGCTATGCTGGCGGCACATGACTAAGGTCACCACAGGGCAGGTGTCTCCAAACAATGGGAAACCCAATTGCAAAAAAAACTAAAGCGTCCCACTTCGCACCTGCCAGTGACACTGCGGCTGATTATTTAAAAGATCTTCAAGCCTACCAGACTGTATGGCCAAGGCGAGCCAAGAAAACAACGCAAACATGCGCATATCTGACTTTTCGGGACTTCCGCCTTTAACCATTCATACTCATTAACGGTGGCGATGTATTACACCACGAGCTCTCAGTCAGCCTAGCGAGACACTCATCCCCGGGACCACCAGCAATACACGCTGGTCCCTGTCTCCAGCGCCCGTTGCAAAGCAAACCAACGTCACGGCGCACCGCCTACCCAAGGCGGCCGAGAAACTGCTCGGAAAAAGGAATCGATCCGCCAAAACCGTAGCTAGCTCTTCGGGTTGAATGCGTACGATACATGGCATCCCCACAAAGGGAACCGGTCGCATTAATTCGTATAGATCCTAGATCAAGCACTAGCTAGGATGCTCTGCGTTGTGGAATGAGGTTACTCGAATTCAAGCATCTCCTTTAGCACCCGAGCGTGGGTTGCGTCAAAATCAACCTTAAAATCGTCCCAGCACAAAAGCCCTATGTTCTCATGCTCGAAGCAAGGAAAACCTCGCGCTCTCGAGCTTCGCCGGCATCCCCCCGCCGGCGGCCTGAATGCGGGATCTCACCGGAACGTACAACTGCACGCAACTAGCGTGCCTGGCGCGGGCCAGCCGATTGCACAAGCAAAGCTCGCTACGGTATGGCAGCAAATGAGCAATCAAACGCTGCCCCTCGTTGGGCGCCTGAAATGTGAGCATATCCTCTGTCCTTAATCCTTGCCATTAAGGAATAGAATAGAATAGAATAACAGAATTACGCGACGTCGTTATTTATGTATAGGCTTCACGTTTCTCCCGCGGCGCCGTCCCCTAACCTTTTTTCATTCCTCCATGGCAGAGGCCATGCTTCCGGCTTGGCCTCCGCGATCGGCTACCGGCGGCGCGCCGTTGCTCCGGCCGTTCCGCCGTTTCGCCGTTTTCCGCCGCACCACGGCGCGCGTAGCCTAAGGTCGTTTTCCCTGGCGCGGGTGGGTGCAGAGGACGAAAACTCGGCCTTCGCAGCCTGTGTGCGACGTTTAATAAAAAAGTTACCGCACACCAATGCAGGTGAAAGGTAGAAGTGGTTACTGGTGCCATTGGGGTAGTTACTGGAGCTTTGAATTTTTGACGTAGACTGTGCCCGGGGTGATGCATAAGTGAATTCATTGCACAGCAGTATTCTTTTTTGTAGTCACGCATGGTTCCAAAACACAACACGTTTTCCGGTTTTATTTCTGAAAATCTCGTACATGTTGTTTGGAACGCACGGAACGCATATTCCGTGCGTTCCAAGCAAGAACGAAATTATGGGAATTCAACCGACCGAAATCCAACCATTAGTAAACACGAAAATACCCCCTATGTCGTTTCCTTTTTTCTCTTTTAAACGTGCGGTCTTTGACAGATAAAAGAGATGACATGGCAACACTACTTGAAACGTTTGGCGTAACTTTTACCGCGATACTATTAACAGAGACGTCGTATACTTCAGCATCTGAAGTGTATACTGTCCAAATGGCTATCGGTATTTCTTCCGCAATAGGCAGGGTAAACGTGCTGGTGCCGTTTATTGGCATGCATGCTTGCATATACAAACGCACAGAGAGACTTCCAGTCTACCATAAATGGACGTGGTCTAAGTAATGTAATAAAAATCTTTACCCGAGTTACGATTGGTATAGTTCTCCACTTGATGTGTTTATTCACTAATATACCGAACAACTTACTTACAGCCGATGTTGTGCATACAGATATTAGTGATCAGCCTAACTGCTCACCGAAAAAAATAATGCCCTTATTATGTCATGACAACAAATTAGCAAATCTAGAAATTCAGAAACAGTCTTTCGAAAAAATACATATGTAGAGTCGATAGCGATATGAAAGGCATCGCGGAATATCATGACTTTTTCACTCACGGCAAATAATTTGGTAGCGTGATTGCAGTAGGTTCTTGAAACCCCTAAGCATATAAAACACAAAAATATGATTGATTCGTACCCGTGGAAGCCTAACAGATTATTTGACTATCGCAGTCGCCTGCCTATAAAAAATACACGAGAGCTTATCGGTATTACGCTGTTTTCGCGCACGCACGCACGCACGCACACACACACGCACGCACGCACGCACGCACGCACACACAACAGATACCCAGAGCGTTCGAAACAACTTCAAAGGCAAAAAAGCATATTTTTGTGCAGCGATATCGCGCGAAAATGCTGTAACAGCGAAAAAAGAATTCAGCACGCTGGCATTCACTCTGCCCGAGATGACAGAACCCTGGGCTATGGCATTCGCCTTTCAAGCAAACGACCACTAAAGCTGCGTGCAAAGGCAATCGTGGGTGTTAAACAACGTACGTTAAACAACTTTGTACTTGTAGGATCCAGTCAAAATACATAGACCACATATTGAGAGTTTTCTATCCCGAAGACGCGACAACGAAGGCTGATTTACAACTTAAAGCGCAGGCAGCGTCAGCCAGACGAGCCTCGCTTCAAGGCTAACGGCGCCGCCTCGCGGCTTGTGTCGAAGTTAACAAAATTACACCGCTCCCCTTGCTTCCGCGCCGAATGGGACGGCCAGAGCAACGGCGCGCCGCCGGCAGCAAATCGCGGAGGCCACGCTTCCGGCACCGGGGTGCGGCGAGTGGCCGAAAGATGGCGCCACCTGCGCGGTAGAATCAAAAACAGGCCACGGCCGATGTCTTGGTCACCGATCGCTCAAACGGCAATTATCGCCAAAAAAAAAAGTTCCACATTCCAAAAAGGGGATGATAGTGTGGTGAAAAGTTGTGTAAGGGATGGTCATTCGCAGTTGTACAGATAGCGGCGATCAAATATTCGCCACGATGCTAAGCCTAAAGTTCCCAACACCCAAGCTGAGCCGAGCAACGCAAGCGTTGCGGGGCTGGTGGGGACGCCTCTCTGCTGAAACTCGCCGCGTGCGAGCGCGTTGCGTTTGGGTTCCCCTTGGGGGCCCCCAACGCCGGCTTCTCCTATTCTAAAACTGCGTAATCGCTTCAACTCCGCTTTTATAGCAGCTCCTCCGTCAAGTTTGGGCTCTGCAGGTAGCAGCCGAGAAGTGCAACGAGAAAATTCTGCTCGCTGGCTTGGCCGACAGTTCTTGCGGTCGCCACCGCGCACGAACTCAGTCCACGTTTCGCGCTGCACGTCGTTACGTGGAAAATAATGCATCTTGACGTCGTCGTCGATTTGCTCGGCAGGCTTTCACTGAGCAGTACTTCGCATTCCGCGAACTTGCCTTAGCAGAATTTTAGCGAGAGCTTGGCGACGCGCACAGACTGCTCTTATAAGTAGTAGTAGTAAAGTCCTTTATTGGGAAGGGACGGTCGGTTGGCCAGAGGGGGGAAATGGGAATAGCAGGGAGGGAGGATTAAGACTACTTGAATCTTCAAGGGCCGTGGAGGATCTAATTGTCATTGAGGATCTAATTGTCCAGTTTGAGGGACCAAATGGGTTGTAGGCTCCGGCTCAGACTACTCGAGCCAGACCGCTCTCAAGGGAAAAAGTGCCTAGCGCGGCAAGGGATTGGGGGTCATGGTATGGGGGATTAGCTGGTGAAGAACCATTTGGGAGTGCATTTTCGATAATATATCGATGGTCTGAGAATGCAGTGCAGTGCCAGATTAAATGGTTTAGGTCCGCGATAGAAGTCGCTGAACAGTGCGGACAACGTGGGGGTAGTGACGTCACAGGGTGAATCCATTTGTATATTATGTGAGGAGTGACAGCAGCGTTCGCAAGAGTCTTATTAATGAAAAACTCCCACCTCCCCTCGCGGGAACCCCTGTGTAGATGCGACGCATAGGCGGAGCGGTGAAGGGACCGCGTTTTATAGCGCGCATAACGTTGAGGGGACTGCGTAAGCCGGTCCCAGTCGATGACGACGTTGGCGTACTTGTAAAGCGGCGTGGACTCTAGGTGTTTGAGCCAAGCGTGGATGTTGCTTCGCCGGAGAACGGCACACCGGTTATATGCGCAGCGCGCCCGAAGGAGAGGAAACCGCGGAAGAGAGAGTACTGCACATGCGCCGGCCCCAGCGCGTCTGCCGCGGCTATGACGCAACCACGGCTATGACACAACTGCCCCTATAATCCAATCCAATCCAAATCCAAAGCCAATCCAATCCAATCCAATCCAATCCAATCCAATCCAATCGCATCCAATCCAATGCCCCTCGCGAGAGAGTGTTAGCTATCGGAGAGGAGAGGGGGTGAGCGGCGGAGAGCGCAGCTGGCGCGGCGAGGAGAATGGGGGAGGGGCGGACAACGCCGACGACAACGCCGGAGGGACAAGGCGAGTGAATCAGATGCTCTGCATCTAAAATTTCGGCTCGGCGTGGTAGGGAAGGGACGTCGTGTAGGTAGCCAAGCGGAGTGCTTGATGCTAGGCGGTATCGGCGCGCGTGGCGAGCGTGGTCCAGCTGCAGGCGAAAGGAGGTGGGCGAGATAGCAGCAGGGGATTGGTCATCCAGCGGAGGGGTTACGAGAAGGCTCTCCCTAGCCGCAGAGTGCGCGGTCTGGTTGCCATGTCCCTGCATCATGTGTCCCAGTATCCATGCCAGGCGAGTTTTAGTGCCATTCTGAGCGAGTATGTTGACCATAGCTTGAATCTGGTGGACAGTAGGATGGTCAGAGAAAGCCTTGTTGAACTCGACAATAGCATTTTTGGAGTCAGTGAGAATACGAATGCGGGCAGGTAGTGGAGCAGAGACGTTGTAGGCAAGATGGTCCAGTGAATGGAGAATGCCATGCAGTTCGGCTTCAGTGGGAGACGGATAAAGTATATGTTTCGTAATGGAACCGTCAAATTCGGGTCGTGCTGGACAATGCCACGCGAGGCCCATTCGGTGGTGGTCCAGGCTGGCATCAGTAAAGATGTCAGTTTCATCTGGGAGCTTTGCCCCTAGGATGCGACAAAGGGCTTTTTGGCGAGGACACCTCCTTGCTTTGGGAATTCCAGGTCGCTGATGTGGCGATGTCAGAAGTGGCCTTTCCCAGGGGGCAGGCGGTGCCGGACTAAGTGGTGGTGGCAACATGATTCGAGCAACCCACGCTGCGAGCGCCGCTCCCTGACCCGTAAGAGATCGACGTTGTTCGTGTTGGAGGGCAGCTTCAGAAATCAGGGCTTCCACAGGAGGCAGAGGAGCGGCCTTTTAGAGGGCATCTATACGGGTATGTCGTGAAAAACCAGTTATTGTTCGGAGCGTGGCCCTGTGTAGTACTGCTAATTGCTTCTTGTGACTGTTTGAGAGGTGTTGCGACCGAGTGGGGGCACCCGATCCGAGCTCCGTGGCCTCCGACATACGAGTGGTAGCGTGTATGATGCGAGCGGCCAGCCGCTGTTGCAGCCGTGAAGAAGTCCAGAAGCCGTAGGCTAACGTAACTGTTTACTTCATAGCGAGAGGTGAGCCGAAGCCAAAGAACAATGCCCCGACGGGCGAGGTTACAATACAGGACTCGAGCAGAGCGACAGCATGGATTTGCTGCTCTAACACGAAATGAATTACAGCGCTTGCGGGGGTCTATTTATACCCAAAAGCGGTAATGGTCGAAACGCCAACAAGCTGCAACACGCCACGAACGTCACAGACACACACAACGCTCTTTCCAGAGTTCGTGACAGTCGGTATACCCTTGGCGCACGTTGAGTCCGAGAGAGGGGAGAGAGGACGACTCCGTTGCGATCGACGGGGCATCTGTGTCCCTGAAGAGCGTTGAGACGAGCCTCGCCGGCAGCCGCCCAAGTTTCGAAATGCACCGAAAGCGAAGCGTGTGACTCGGCTTGTCGAAACCTGTCACCGACATGGTGGCGCCTGTTTTCAAAGGCGCACGCAGTGGCTTCGCCGCACAGCCGAGGAGTGATGCGGGAAAGTACGGCGGCGCTGGCCGATTCGTAACAGAGGGTATATACAGGGGCGCCGTAGAGAAGGCGGCCTAGAGCCACTGCTCGTGCTAGGGTAATGCAAGCCGCTTGTTAGGCCCCTCCGTACTTATTTGACATTCTATAGATTATATGAAGCATTGGCTTCCAGGTACATCGAAGTTGCTTTATCCAGCACTGTGCGCTGTTGTGACTGGCCAATGGGATACCCAACAGTCTAATTTTGCCGCACATTGACCTAATTGGTGTGTCAGACAGATAGATGGTGTGGTGCATATCAGGAGGTATCTTATGCCGTCCGTGCACCACCAAAAACTCTGTTTTTTCAGGAGCCAAGTCTAGCCCTAACGTTGGAAGGTTCGACGTGAGGCTGTGAGCTGCGGCCTGCAAAGACACCGCGCACCAGTGAACACCATGCGCCGGCCACGAACTGATGAGCAAAGACGCCGAGCACACAAAGTGCGCAAAGTTTACAAGCATTGCTCACAGAGGTGCACCCAGGTACGCCCACGCCTCCTGCCGAAACGAAGACCACCAAGAACAGCAGCGCAGACTATCGTTTCCGGTTCCGAAAACGACTATATTACGTCACCCTGAACCGGCCAGACACGCCGGACAATGTGTCGTCAGGCCGATGGCGATTTCGTCAGTGCTGCCGATTTGTGGTAGCTCGGGGCAGGGACAATTCGATGTGATTCCGGCCTCGGATCGCTGCAAAAACTTTTGTGAGGCATCTGTACAAACTACTGAAGCCAATTATATCATGTTTTAGGCGTCAAAATTTGTTGTCAGCACTCCTTTGAGACAAAAGGAGACCATTGCGCTAGCCACAGATCTGTGCTTCTGCGTGCCAGTGAGTTTGAATTCTTGGAAACTTGACTTTGATTGTAGCTATCTTTTGTTTCCTTCTGCAGTTTTTTCTAGTGCGCACGCTCCCAGTGATTACACCTGTGTAAATACGAGACGATGCTTCGAGTAAAAACTATAGTTGAGAGCAAGCGCTTGTCCCGTAGTTCTTTCGTGTGTCTTTGTCTCAGTGGAGCTGTTATTATTATTTGTGGGGTTTAACGCACCGACGCAACATGCAGGCGATGAGGCGCGCCGTAGTGGAGGGCTTCGGATTAATTATGAACACCTGGGGATCTTTAACGTGCGCCGATATGTCGTATACACGGGCGTTTTTGCTTTTCACCTCCATCAGAAAAGCGGCCTCCGCGGCCGGGTATCGAATCCGCGTCCTCATGCCCAGCCTCAGTGGCGCTGTAATTTTACCAGAAAACACTAACCAAATTTGGCTGTTACTACGTCTGGGTTTTGCGGCGCCCAAAAAGTGGAAGGAGGAGTAATGGAATTAAACCACCTGCTTGGCACCTTCTGCAGTATGCTTAGTTTTTTCTTCCTTTTCCGCCATCACACGAGACTGCCGCCGCGGCGGGAAACTGTTCCGGGCCACTTTGTGCTCAGTAGTGACTGCAACGCAAAAAAGTCAATATTCGCAAGAACAGGACTTTTTGCTCGCGCTGAGAAGTCTTGATCATGGAGTACCAACGCCCGTGCCACACGCTGTTAAATTAGCATGAAAAAATTAGCACTGGCTTATATATAGCTCGGCTATGTGACGATATACGTAGCGTGAGCTAAGGTTGAGCTGGTTATCCTTAGGTTTCCTGGTTGTGTAGGATTAGCTGATTGTCATGCTCACTTCTGCTAAAACGATTTTCAATCCAATCCAATCCAATCCAATCCAATCCAATCCAATCCAATCAATCAATCAATCCAATCCAATCCAATCCAATCCAATCCAATCCAGTCCAATCCAGTCCAATCCAGTCCAATCCAGTCCAATCCAGTCCAGTCCAGTCCAGTCCAGTCCAGTCCAGTCCAGTCCAGTCCAGTCGCGGCGGTGGCGGCTCAGGCGCGCGAGCTATGCGCCGTTGCGCTCTCCTTTTCCATGGCTATACCACACTGGCAAACGCCCCGCTATATTGCTGCGACGCACGAGCCATCGCTTCCACACCCGCCCCCCCCTCGCGTGATCATCAGGTGGACCGGGCCACAGCTCTCCAGGAGCCACGCGAAACTGCTCAACCTCGGCCAGTGCAGCTCGCGCTACAAAAGGTGGAGCCGAACTTTCCCGAATGCAGAAATGGCGTAAAGCTGGCATTTGCAACCAGTCCACAAATATCTGTGAAGGCGCTAGCTTTTCTTTGCAAATGAACGTGGCGTCTAAACGTGTTCTCAATAGTGAACACAGCCGAAGTGGCGGAACACAGCCGAAAAAATTTAGTGCCCTACCAGTCCGTGAAGGAGAAACTGAGCGCCGTCAAGGAGTGCACGGAACAAAACACGTTTGTTTGTAGAGCTTACTTCCTAGAGCTTATTTCCTAGCTAATCAGCTGGATGAAACTTGGGATGACTTGAGCTTCATTCTAGCCGGCACACACGAGGCTCTCCGTTTCCCTCCCGCGTCGTCGTTGTCTGCCTGCCAGTGTAACGCACCCGGCTGTCAGGTTGCACCGGGCCGTGAGGCGTCTACGTTGGAACCTCCCACGGGCACGTCATCGGTAACGGCGCGAACCCTGGCTGTGCGTGCACGCCCCCCCCCCCCCCTCCCCTCTCCTGCGTATGCATAACCGGCAACGGGTGATGTGCGCGTGCTTAGACATGAAAAACTCTGGGCAGAGCAATGTGCCGGAATGTGGATTGCAAAAACACCGACAAAAACGTCACACCAAGTGCCTTTCATGAAGGAAACAGAACAGTGTC
Organism: Haemaphysalis longicornis; assembly: GCA_013339765.2. Taxonomy (NCBI): domain Eukaryota; kingdom Metazoa; phylum Arthropoda; class Arachnida; order Ixodida; family Ixodidae; genus Haemaphysalis; species Haemaphysalis longicornis. The sequence continues at coordinate 346,588,232 of CM023448.1, read as the reverse complement.
TCTTGGTTAGGAAAAATTTGCGGTCAACGCCAATTTATTCACGCACGGGATAAGTGGAAACCCATACATGCTGTAAATTAGCTCAATTTGGTGTCGCTTTAGCAGAGCTCCGAATCGCTACAAGGTCGGCTGCCAGAAGTTAGTCCTCACAGCGCTTGTGTTTGTCACTTCTCCTATAAGTCCAGTTGTTTGCGCTGTAATTTTCTAACGTGTACAAAATCACACTATAAAAAACATTACTGCGTTAACCACACCTCACCTCGAGGCCATGAACAAGCAATCAAACTTTATATCTATATATATATATATATATATATATATATATATATATATATATATATATATATATATATATTAGACAGAAAATAAGGGTTGGCAGTCAAGAAAACCTCGGAAAGCAAAGGGGAGGTTGTGGTGAGTCATAGAAAGAGGTGAAGAATTTTTTGAGGCGAAAAGAAAGTGGTGAAAAAATGCCCGCCGGGTGGGAAAAAATATATATATATATATATATATATATATATATATATATATATATATATATATATATATATATATATATATATATATATGATATATACATTAGTTACCGGAAACGTTTCATATCGGTTTCGTAAGCACAATCAAATAAATCGGTTAGGCCGCATTAAAATTGGTGGCTCTGCTTATACGGTTCCAAAAGGATAATGCAATGACGCCGACATTTCAGGGCAAGGAGCACGTTAACTTTCCTACACTTTCTTTCATACCGCGTTTAACTGTATTAAATTTATGAATAAAAAAAAGACTCGCGTACAGTAAAAACCGCTTATATCGATCACGGTTATATCAAATTATTGCCCATATCGAACCCCTCTATATTTCTGGTAAAAATTGCATGCATTTAAACCTTTTTATATCGGATGCGATTTTGCCCAGAATGGATATATCGAACTCTCCCGCGCGGGATTTTTCGCTCTCCTTAGGCATGCGGCAGGCTTTCGCGGCAGGCATGTGGCAGGCTTGCGACTCCCGCGCGAGCTCGGGCGCGTCCAAACATGCCGTGACAGAGTGGACCAGCGGCCAGCTGCACGCATGCATGCCGTTGGAGCCAAAAGCGCCGAATCGGGCGCTGCGGGGTGCGGTGTCACCGAACTTCAAGTCCGCGCCACTCGCTGCCCGCACTTGCTCGGTTCGCTGGGTTCTCTGTTATTCGCTTCTATCAATGCTTGTCTCCGCTCTGTCGAAGACGCCGACTGCTCCGTGCCACTTCCGAGCTCGAGCGAAGCCGTCGCTGCCGTGGCCCTGCTACGGCGATACTGCAGTGCCATTAAGGGCAGCGGTCTTGTGCTTGCTGACTGTTTAGATACCGTGGAGCAAGCAGTCACCAGCAACGCGTTGTGCTCCAAGAAGCAGGCTACACTCACGCAGTTCTTCCGCCCCAAATAAATTAATGTTTTCTTTCCGAGAAAGTGTCGTATCAATAGTGAACTGCAGGATGGTAAGAAATCAGGTTAGCTCGTGACTCCGTCGGCAAGATTGCTCTGATATAAGTTTTTTTGCTGCACTTTTTATATCGAATTTTTGCTATATCGAACAATTTTACAATCCTCGCGCTGTTCGATATAGGCGGGCTTTACTGTACTTCCCTTTCGTGATGTGAACGGAAACCTGATTCCTGTATACTAGCCCTAGTTTTTTCGAAAGAGTGACCGGGGATATTCACATGCTTGGACAAAGGAAAGCCCAGGAGAGGAACGTACGTGCGCCCGGTGGTTATTAAAGCGGAGCCCGAAAGACGTCTCTGTTAGGCCGATATACTGGAGTGCGCAGACTGAGCATTCTAGGAGATATACTACATTCGACGTATCGCAATTAAAATCGCCTTTGATTTTTTAAGGAAAAGTCAGAAGCTGTGCTGTTTACTGTTAGTGACGTGGTCATATGAGCGCACACTTTGCAACGACGTTTTTGGCAAGGAGAACATCCATGCGAAGGTGGCGATGCGATCGTGGAAGAGGTTAGCATGTCCCGTAGGTTTTTTGAACGGCGATAGACTACGCGCGGTAGCTCTTTAAAAATGCTTCTCAGTCGCTGGCTTTGCATAAGGATATTATGATGCTTCTTTAAAACAGCTGTGACTTTCGGCGCAGACGCAGAGTGGGTGAGTACGAGATTAGGTTGTGAATAAGCCGATGGGTTATTCTGCGGTTCGAGAAGCGTTTTGCGGTCCAGAGAATCCGCGTGCTTCAGAGCATCGTCAATTAATTCTTGAGGGTAGTTTTGCTTGATTAGAGATTCCCGGAGTTTGCCGCAGTTATCAACAAAATGTGATTGCTCAGAGCATATTCTTTTGAAACGAAGAGCTTGGCTGTATGGTATACTAGTTTTATTGTGTTTAACATGGCAGCTTTCGAAGTGCAGATACTGATGACTGTCAGGGGGCTTTCTATAGAGCTTAGTCGACAATTTTCCATTAACTAGGGACACGGTTACGTCGAGAAAGTCAATTGTAGATTCTGAGATATTGTGCGAGAAGTTAACAGACGGGTGGGTGTTATTAAAATTAGCGATAAAGGAATACAGCTCAGATTCCCCATGTTGCCAAATTAAGAAGATGTCATCGATCAAACACTTGTGGAAAAATGGTTTAAGGTCGCGATCAGCAAGAAATTCGTCTTCTAGGACACCCATAAAGATATTTGCATAATTAGGGCCTATTCTTGTGCCCATAGAAGTTCCACTTACTTGCAGGTAGTGTTCATCGGAAAATTGAAAATTGTTTAGTTCAAGTGTTAATTGGGGCATGGTTGCTAGTGCGGAACTGTCAATTGGCTTGTCATCATCTGAGCGTTCATATAAGTGAACAGCCTTTATACAGTCTGCGGTATCAAATGGGAAGTGATTCGTGTCTGTAAGGGAAGACGCCAGAGTTGTAGGTATTTCGTTTATGAGGTTATCAACAAAGCGCGAAAGATACTCCGTCACAGTGCCTATTCCAGAAATAATGGGACGCCCCGGGTTATCTTTTTTATGGAATTTGGGTAACAGATAAAAACGACCAGCAAAAGGGCTGAGTGGGAGGAGTGATTTAGCAAGATGCAAAGTTATCTTACCGGTCTATAAGAGGCTCTTAAGAGTATTTTCGATTGTGACGTTGAATTCTGGCATTGGGTCGTCATTAAGGCGCCTAAAAATTATCAGCAAGTTGCCTGTGTGCTTCATTGACACAGTCACTGGTATCTGGCGTCTGTGCGCTTCAAGCGCGAACGCACGTCAACTGGCGAGTAGAACAGAACGCGAGAGATCAGGCCACGAACGCAATGGCATAGAAACGGGTTTCATAACGCGAGGGACGCGGGTTTGATTCCGGCCACGGGAAGCGTTTTAAATGCGGAGCATTTCTTTAACTCGCATGTAGCGTCCGCCGTCCGTCCGCAACAGCTCGGCGCAGGCGCGCCCTCTCCCGCACTCCTCCTCTCCCGCTTCACGCTACCTTCCTCGCTCTCAACAACAGGTCCGCACCCCCCCCCCTACACTATATAAAAAAAATAATACTTACCGCGCCAGGTTTCGATCCCACGACTCTGCGGGCGGAACGCAAGGTACATGGTGCTCTACCCACTGCGCCACAAAGCCGACACAGAATGGAAGGCTACGAACGCGCCTTATATCCTTGACTCATTCAAACTACGTCAAGAAGCTGCTGATACAACGCATTCACTACCTGTGGGCGGACCGCGAGGTACATGCTGCTCTTCCCACTGCGCCACAAAACCGACACAGAACCAACACCAACACCACGGAACCCCACTATGCTCTGCATTTACACGTGTCCCTCGCGCGGGGGCATGCGACGGAGGATTTTTTTCCCCTGCTTCGTCGCTTTTTGCTTCGTGGGGCAGCAGTGCTTTGTTTTCTGTTGTGCTTCATTTGGGGGCTTGGGTTATCGCTTCTTTCGTCTTTTATTATCTATTTCCGACCTCCCAAACCCATGCATACATTTGCCTTCCCGTATCGTAATGAGGCGGCCTGGGGAGGCGAGATTGAATGGCTTTTGCCCGCTGTGGGCGCCTAAATTTGTTGGTAGGTTTATTTATTTTTTTCGCTTCAAAATTAAATCATTTGGCTCTGTTACTTGCCAACATTTCCATCTCGCCTTTTTTCCTTGTAAGCGCTACGCACGGCGTGCAAGAACAACCTGTTTTGCTTTCCGATTGGCTGCGCACGCTACTGCTAACCCTGTTCCCCTGGGGCTTTCGTTGTGGCCCACTAGTGGTTGGTTTGCCGGTTCACGGATTAAAGGTCCCGGGTTTGATTTCCGGGACCTGCCCTTCTCGTGGGCTCCTTGCCTGCTCGGGAGGTTCCCGTTTGAACCCATTCCCATTTCACCCTTCCCGCTTGTTCCCTCCCGTTTCAACCCGGCGCAAAACGACCTTTCCGTTTCGCCCTTTCCCACTTGGCCCGTTACCGTTTGAACCCATTCCCATTTCAACCTTCCCGTTTGTTCCTTCCCATTTCAACCCGGGGCGAAAGAACCTTCCCGTTTCGTATTTTTCTATTTAGCCTGATCCTGGAATAACGTACCCAGTTTATGAAACGTTATAAAAAATTTTTCATATTGTTTTTCGTTTATTTCCGTTTGTTCACAGCCGCTCAGTACATCCAGAGTCCTTGACTACTGTTCAAACCTGGGCTTCACTTTTTGAATCTAGAAACGACGACATTTAGTTACAATTCAAGTCATACCAATTAACAAATCTTTTAATCTTTTAAGTTAACAAAGCATAACAAACAAATTAACAATTAACAAATTAAACAAATATCTTAACTTAACAAACAAATTAACAACAAAATTAACAAATTAACAAACACGTAACTTATGAAAACGAAAACAGCGAAATACCTAAATGCACTTAACTAAATGTATTTAGGTCGCGAGGGTCGCCCTGCGTCTGCCCCCGTTTGCTCTTGTTCGGTCGATTGACTCTCGTCTCTAGCTTCTTTAGATCAACCCCCAAAACACCAGGCACTTGAGTTTTATTACATTTGCGTTTAGAAATATCTACTAAGAAACCAAATTGGGAATAAGATAGTGGCCACACCTTGCTGTGGCCTGTCAGACAGCCACATCACTCTGCTTAATTAAGGTGGAATTTGGAGCGCCATTGTGCTAGGCAGCATTTCAGCGAAGCTCTCGCGAGAACAAACTTGGCGCAGTGGCACAACTTTCTCCGCCTTTACGGATTATCTCCCTCTCCAGATTATAATAAAGGATACAGAAGGCTGGTTAACATGTCATGAACGTCAAAACACCCACTGGCACAATGAAGCACCCTTTTGTTTTTAAATGCACTCTTTGCCAATTACACACCCCCCCCCCCTCCTCAGCCCCAACTCCTCAGCCGCGTAACACTCTGCTTTTGAAAAACGATAATAGTTGGGCGTTAGCGCATTTATTCCCTGTAATAGTGCAAAAGGAGATAATTTGCAGAACGAAATATTTGAAATCCCCCAAAAAGACAACAAATGTTAAAAGTGAACTAAATAAATCAAAACTATCTGATACTCCGCTACTAAAATGATAAAATCAAAAAGCCCAGAAAAGCGCCGCCGCGGAAGCACAAATAAAAAATCGCAAAAACACCCTCACTTTGAAAGAAATCATATTTGGCGGACTAACACATTTAATCGTTATAATAGCGCAAGTGTACATCAATGTCGAAAAGAAACAGATGAAAACTATAAAAGATAAAAAGATGTATAAAAATAAAGTAACCTATATATGTACCTGGATACATATGCCACATCTGGCTATAAAAAATCGCAGTCATGAGAAGCGGCGAAAATTATAAACTTAGCTTTGCGTTTTATTGATTCTGTTTATTCCCGTCACTCTAGTGTACTCAATTTGCATAATAGGGCAAACCTTCAGAAACTTAAGCAGCGCAGGGTCGTCTCTAGCCTAAATTTTCTTTACTACAGAAACTTAAAATTGTCGCGGGAATACTACCTCCAAGGGCCTTTCAGACGTTTAGCGAGAAGACATCGTAATAAGACTATTAGGCAGCCAATCAGCTGAATCACTATTCGAAAGTTCTCTGTTTCCTCGTGAAATTTCTCACTGGAATAAGTTAACTGAACAAACAGTGAACCCGGTATCGTTAGAAAAATTTTCCCCACGTATTGCAAATGTGTGTTCTGGTTGAATCGTAGTGTTTTAAAATTGGAATACATAACGAATTCATATCCTTGTTCGGACCCCTCTGCATTCGGATCGATTTGCGTCTATTACATATTTATGTCTTTTACTTATTTGTGTTGGGCGTTTTTAAACTACGCCAACCAATACTGATTTGTTTTTATGTTCACTCCTGCATGAGCCCTACCAGGACGTAAAGTATCGGTAAATAAATAAAAAAATCTGCCCATTACTCACGTAGGAAAGGCATTTGTAGCCAATTCTCAGATTTCTGCACATGTTTTTGCCTTTTTTAGAGTCTCTCCTATGGACATCTTTGATCTATAGATCTCTCGAACCCGAAGACAAAGCTACGCTCCAAACAATGAGCATAAGAGCGGCTGATAAATAAATTTCAGCCGCACGTACGAACACCAACTGCCGAAAAATCCAATGTGTGCATTACTCAAGATATTGGGTATCTTTCTAGTACACTTTCGCCGCTACAAATTTTGGGTCCAGAGGGCAGTATCGGCCTAAGGCATTCGGAAACTTTTATCGGCCTGAAATATCGGTCGATTCCGGAAAATTTGGTGCATACAAGTTTTTAGTGCATGACCCGTTGCTTGTAAGCACATTTTGGGGAACAGTATCGAAGACGGTAACGCATATTTTCAGAAATTCAAATGGGTTGGAACGATGCGGGTTCAAATGAGAAGGGTGCTTTCGGAGCGGGTTGTAACGGGAAGGGCGTTTTGGGAACGGGCTGAAACAGGAAGTGCCCAAACGGGAAGGCCGTTTCGGGAACGGGCGCACACGGGACGGGTCAAGCGGGAAAGGCGTTTCGGGAATGGGTTCAAACGGGAAGGGGTTCAGGGAATGGGTTCTTTCGGGCTACACGCCTGCTCGCCACTTTCCTTACACTTGGAGCTTTTCTGGTGCGACTGACGGATAATGCTCGACCTAAACGGCTCCGCTGTTAAGACGCAATGAACGGGCCGTATTTCCTTTACGCTGAAAAGGAAACTTGTGAAAAGCGCGGAAATGAACTTAGCCGACACATTTTGCTCCAGCCGTACCCATAATTACCCGCTGAAAATTGACGGACAAAGAGGAAGACAAGCAATATAGTAGCCCCAAAACCTCGCTGTTGTGCCCTTCGTTCACAAGATGCTGCACGGAATGAAAATGATGCAGGATAAGGTCCCTAAAATTACTAAGGTAGCGCCAACTCTCCCTCCTTCTCCGCTGCCCTCCTCTTTTTTCTCTCCCCTCACCGGCGGCGCCGCGGTCCCTTTAAAGGAGCCATGAAGAGAAAACACAAGTTTGGTTCATTCGAAAGATTGCCTCGTTAAAACCATACGACACCACTTATAACGCAAACTTCGCTCAAATCAGCTACATAATTAGGAAAAAAGGAAATGACCATGCGACCCACCAGCTCATTTTCCGCAACAGAACCTATGATGTCACTGGGGAATGCTCTGCGATTGCGGAGGCCGGCAAAAGCAAACGCATGTTAGGCAGGGCTTACAGTTTGCATAGCGAGCTAAATGCCCGTGAAACATACTGCACATTCTTTTTATGACAAAAGAAGGTGGAGTAAACGGTTGAAGTTCCGAACGAACACGCAAGCGTGTGCGCAATGCGTACGAAACTACCGCCTCGCCGAGCTCGACATCTCGCCATCGCGCAGACGAATTTCGGGTTCGAGGCGATCTGACCTTGGGGGAAAAATGCCGTAAACACCGCGCATTGACGCTCGATCTTTCTGGTCGAAGCAGAGAGCTCGCGCGAACGGCTTTCCATACACGACACCGGCCAACTGGCATAAGCGATACTGCTACTGAAAGTTGAACTATTATTAACCGTAATAAAAATACGGCACATACGTACCAGTCTGTATTCGTCCGTCGCGACGGGGCTGACGAGGCAGCGGTGCCGACGGCAGGGCGTTCGTCTGTTGTGGCTATCGCGGAATGGTCGCTTTCCCGTCCACCGCGTATCCCACAACTCTTGCCGCTCGTGCACTTAGAAGCATGAGCGTTCAAGTGGGGGTGAGGTTGTTAAATGCAAGCCCTAGCTCCTCGGCGAGAGTTTGTTCTCCGGATCAGGCGATTCCATGACTAGGGCTGCGGGTGCACTAGGTTTACAAGTATTTTTAAAATGGCCGCCGTCTCGGTCGACTCCCGCGTGTGGGGTTGCTATACGGAGTCGACATACTAAGTATCTGTTTCATGGACCGACCCGTGTGACGCCGTTGCTCACGTCACCAAATGTGCAATTTTAGCGGGAGATTTAAAATTTTGGCTTAAATGCTTATTTCTCAGTGAATAAAGCATCATTGCTTCGGGAAAGCGCTTGGGGTACTATGAAACACCTAATCTTTCGTAAAACAAACTTTTTTTCTCTCATGGCTCCCTTTAACTCCGCGGCGGGGCCGCCATATTTGTTGGCTTCCTCAGAGCAGACGCCCTCGCAACGCTTCGGGCCGCTCGCTGCAGTTTTTCGTGCAGTTTGCTCTTGTTTTCGCGCCGCAATCGCTCTTTGGTAGCATTAATAGTATTTCTAGAGCCCCGTTTTACCAACACGCATTAAGTGAGGCTGTTTTGTTATATATTTTTGTCTAGAAGGGGATATTCGCGGGGTGGATGCCGCGGGCGTACGGACAGCGCGGTGTTTGTTTACGTGTGCGGCATGCTCAGGATAGTTCGTGAACGCGAAAGAATCGAACGTGGACGTTTCAAACTGCTCTGTTACATAGTATTTCTAGAGCCCCGTATTACCAACACGCCCTAGGTGAGGCTGTTTTGTTGTATATTTTTGTGTAGAAGGGGATATTTGCGCGATGGATGCCGCTGGCGCATACGGACAGCGCGGTGTTTGTTTACGTGTGCGGCATGCTCAGGATAGTTCGTGAACGCGTAAGGATCGAACGTGGATGTTTCAAATTGCTCTGTTACAGTAATTCCGTTCTTGAATTTGCGTGATTAAGTTGTGGTCGTGCAAGCGCTGCACAGAGGGCTTGCGCATGGTTCGCGGTGACCTTGGTTCGCGGCAGTTCGAGCGCTGCGCTGGCTTTTGTGCGTTCGCGTTTTTTGCGTTAGTTGTAGATCATTAGGCAGCGCTCAGTATGCGTCCCGCATTAGCTACTGACATTCATGCCACCTTTATTCCGTGCACTTTCCGGTGCTTTGACGCTGTTGCAAAATATATGTCACCTTTACGTCGTTATAGGCTGCTGTCAGGGTCAAAGTTCTCGCGTCTCCTCGTTGGCCTCGCCCATGACGGCTGTACTTTTGGCAGTGCATCCGTGGCATAGCAATGTTCGTGCGATTGGCGTTCACAATTACTTCGAGTAAGGCCCTGTCGGGCATATCTGGAAAAGGCTGGCACAAAGAACGCGCAGTGAAAGAATGCGCTCAGCTTACAATTAGCTGTAGTGCCCAGTTCTATAATAACTACCGTATTCCAAGGCCAGAAGCGCGCTAACAAGCGCAATTGTGAATCCTTTTTATGCTGTACAGCTAACATTGATTCATGTGTGGGCTTTGATAAATTACAGCTTGCTACAGCCGAGCTGGCCGTGACTGCACTGACCTTATTCGAGCAGCTGAAGGCACAACAACTCGGCATCGCGAAGCTACATAAAGTGACGCCGACGCAACACTTGTTTGAAACGAGCAGCTGACTCTTCGGTTGTTATCGGTTGTTAAACGCTGGCGGCTTCGATAAGGCCTGCTCCGAGGCAGCTGAGCCTAAAATGGCGAATTTAAATGGACAGTGGCGGCGAAGAGAAGAAAAAACAAACAACGCGGGGACGAGGTACTACGTCACTGGCCGTTGGCCAATGGCGCGCGGCGTTCGCCGGCGAAAAAGAAAATGGCAAAAAACGAAGGAGGAAAGGAGCGCGGGCGAGGGCGAAAGGCGGCGAGATCTAGAGATGGCGCTACCTTAGTAATTTCAAGGGACCTTAATGCAGGAAGGTGGGTGCTGCATTCCCTCCCTCCATTCAGGGTATTGATCCCCCCCTGCTTTGCACATCCCGCCTTTAGAAGTGACAATGTGAAGATGGCGTCTTGATGTGCACTTGCATTTTTAGTACAAATTTTAATAGATATTAGTAGATATTACAGTGAACAAAATCATCCCTGTGGCGTTGTTAGAACAGAAAACTGTCTAAGATATCGTTTGGGTGCGGGCGCTCCTTGTTTTTATTGTTTTACGGGTGGCATATAACAGCCCCCGAAAACTATTTCTGGCTACGCCAGTGATGTGCGAGTAGTGTTCTCGGTTCCTAATGAGTTATAGATAGAAAAGCAGCGCTTCTTGTGTCTTGTTCTCAGTGTTCTCGTCGTGTATAGTTTGGGCGCTGTTGTTTTCACGGTATAGTATGCAACTAGCCCAATTTTCAACGCTTGTTCTGTAAGATATCAACATGCTAATGTCAGACAACCACCGTGGAAATTTTTGCGACGTGCATGTTTTACCAAATGACATTTCATCTTATCCAAGGGAAATGTTGTAGCAGAGCTGCGGCCTTTTTAACTTCCTGTGGACGACGTACAAATGGGGGAGCATTGGCAGATGCTCGGAGACAACGCAGCCGTCCTTGGGCTCTGGTTTGCTCAATTTGTACACCTCCTCGGATGCCCCTTTGCCTAGCGATCGTTTTGATTTGCGACCTTCTCTCGCAGTTAAGGCACTGCAAAAGTCGTGGGTAAGGGAGTAGCGTGTCTGGTGCTAAGCAAGCGTACCGGAAACCCGTACGAGCACTTGGCAACACGCGGCCGTTATTGTTTCACCAGCAGCAAAGTGGGGCGTGAAAGTGGCTGTTGCTGGCAGCGGGTTCTGCGACCTCTCGCTCTCTTTCGCAGGCAAGGAGCCCGGCTGCTGAAGGATCTCCCCTGGAGTGCTGCGATCTCCCCTGCCGTCCAAGAATAGCGACGAGCATCGCTTCATTCGCTCCTTCTATTCCGGCATTCCGGTCGCACGGCAAACTGCCGTGGACGCAGCGGCTCGTCCTCCCGCTCCAAGCGCCTAGTCATGTGCGGGGAACTCACCGGACGACCACTCCGGCCACCACCAGCGTCGGTGTGGAACAGCCCGCTGCTGCACTCGCGCCCAGCGCCTGCCGGCAGGTCGGCAGTCAGCTCAGGGCAGGGCACCTGTCCCACGCCCGTCGGGCCCACCTCGTTGGTGAAGGAGTGAAGCTGCGAAACTCTCCGCCAAGTACAAACGTTTCCCGCCACTCCGGTGCGTTGTGCCAAAAAACTTGCTCAAGGCCGCCCTAGTGGACTAGCATAGGATGGAGCCACGTGATCACCTGCCTTAACATTCCCTCTGTGTGTTTTCCTGGATTTTTTAGCCGAATGTATTTATCAGAGCTGTTATTTATGGCAATTTTGGAGGCCACCCGGTGACCCGCCGTCTTCCCAAGGGACACGAGTGTCCCAGATTGCTCATTTTGCCTTCACTGCCTGCGCTCATGTGTGGGCTCGAGGAACATAGTTCGCCACAAAAGGATGCTTTGAATGCCACGCAGCCCCATCGACGTGCTGCGGCCGCTCTGCTCCGAAGCGTTCAGCCCTGATGCAGGCTCGCCGCGGTGAGGCTCTGCTCCACTATGCCAGAGACTACCAACGACAAGGTCCGTGTACAAATTGTGCCTACAGGTATTCGGCGTGGCACCTTCACACGTTCCTTTATATAGCCTGACAGAGTGGCTCCAGATTATTTGCAGCACTAATTTGCGCGGCACTTCAATGGAGCCAGCGTAAAGACCTGTGCGAGTTGGTTGCCGTTCAGGACCATGACGGGAAGCACGGAATAATGACGATAAGGCGAAACGCTGCTATATTCCAAGAAAAGCAAAGCGCGCATGCGCACACTGCACATTTACCCGAGTACAGTAGCGGTCGATGGGCGTGAGCTTCGTTACAGGGACACAGAAGTGAGTTGTAAACATTGTGAGCTTATTTGTGCAGATTCAAGTCCTGGGTCATGTTTCGACCACTGTGAGTGCGCTTGCATGGATTATTTTGTAGAACAATCAGTTAAACAGTGATGTTCTCCTTTCCGCATCCCCCTTGCCGATGTCCTATGACGTTGGCTGTGACTCTTCGGATTGGCTTGACTGCGCCGACTTCGCGGCTCGCCGACCCGCCGAATAAATCAGTCGTCCGGCGGCTGGCGGGTCGTCGCAGTTTCATTGTGCAGTGTAAACTGAGCCCCGACAAGATTTCCGCCCGGATGAATATGGCTTGATATTGTTAGTCTGGGGAAGGAATTGAGCTTAGCAAAGTCAAAATAACTCCACAGGCGCGAATGCAATGATGCTGGCGTACGCCGTTGGCTGACCGCTTAAGTGGAGTGGTGGGCTACGTATGCCTGTGCGAGTGGTGCGCTGGTAGAAAATCTAAGGCAGGAGAAGAGTCAGCGAAGTTAATTTAGGTAATAAGGAATCCAAATCAAACGCATCATTTATCGTAAAACAAAGGTGCGAGAAGCACTTTTTTCTCAGGGTGGACTAGCAGACCTCTCTCCAGTACGGCCACACACTTGGGATCGCTTTTCCTGCTGAAGGGAGGCGGTGATCAGATATTATTGGCGGCCTGCAGGATGATTGCTGCACAAGCGTTATTCAAGAAACGCTAAGATTAGCATCTTGTAATTCAACAAGTGAACAGCAATGTACGACATGACAGAGTTGGCCTCAGAGCAGTATACATGTTTATTCTCAGCAATCGTGCGTGTTGGCTTAGCGTAGCTGCGTGGAGCACCACGCTATTATCATCTCACTGTGGGGCCTAGAATCCAGGGCGGCATTTTTTTTATGAATTGGTTGACCGTCCGCCTTGTGCTAGCGTGCCTTTCGTGAACTGTTCGGCTTTACGAAGAGAAGCCGGGGGAGCTCTGGTTGTGCGGGACAAACGCCTTGAGCATCTCCGATGGCGCGGAAGGCCACTGCGTTCTCGTCGGCTTGTCCTTCGTCGCTGCATGGAAGGGTACTTGGTCGCTAGAAGCGGTGTGTGGAGGTTTATCTGGCCCATTTCTGCAGCCAACGTGGGAATAGTGGGAAGCGGAAAGCGAAAACGCCCGTGTGTTCAAAATTTCGGCTCACGTTGAAGATCCCCTGGTGTTCAAAATTAATCCGGAGCCCTCCGCTACGGCGCGCCTCATCGCCTCTGTAGCGTGTGCGCGTTAGACATTATAATCAATCAATAAATGGGAATAGTGGGTCATGACGATTCTTAGTGCATGGCTAATGCGCGATCACAGATAACGCCGGCAGCGAGTGCTGTACGGAAGTGAAAGTAAAACTGGTTTCAGCAACTCCCCCAAAATACACCACAGGGATTACATTCCGACACGTATGCCTTTTGCCAATAGTACTCAAGCTTGTCTTAAGGGAAAACATAATGTTGCCACAAACGCAAGTGCGCATACATGAACTTCAAAATTTTGGATATCGTCCGAACACGTCGCGAGAGGACTTCACATCATTTCGCGCCTGCAGTTGTTGTGGCCGCCGCAGATGTCGCGTGAATTTTTTTTCCCTGTCAGGCTTAGTAAAGTGAGCACTGTTTTATCGGAGGTATACAATGAAAAGTGCGTTTATTTCAGCCGGTGTATGCAATTCAAACACAAACAGAAGTTTGACAAATTCACTTCAGTGTCCCTTTGTGCGCGCATATTTCACGCGAACATTCCTTTATTGTTGCCACAATTGTGCGGCGCAGCAAAAGCCAGATATTACACTAACTCATGAAAGCTTATTTTATAGAGACGATAGGCACCACTGAACCATTGACAACTTAGTTGGCCTAATGCCCAGAAAACATACTCCGACAAGTTCTTGCGAACACGGCGTATGTTACCCAACCTAGGAATGTGTGTTTACGCAGAAAATTATAGCGTACATTGCTTTGCTCCTCGTACAGCTCAGAGTGGCGGTTGTCCTGGTGGTTATTATTTTGCGCTTTCCATTAGGGCCCTATACTGCTCCTTTTCAGAATTTAGCCAAAGCAAGATTTGCATCAGTGGCTATTGCTATGAATAAGAGATACTTTTGTTTCCAACGCAAGTGCCTTACTATTCAACTCGTGATACCGTCGACACTGAAATCGTTAGACATAATCTATGCCAAAAATCATGTGCCTTATTCGTTGTTTGCGCCCTTCACAAGGCTCGGATCAGAAAGGTATTTTCTTTTCGAAGCAACACACGTCGCCGGAAAGCTTTGACCGGTGCTTTAAGAACCAATTTCCTGCTTTAATAAACTCTTTCAATGGTGTGTTGTTCCTAGTTGTTTTTGCGAGGGGACAGCGGGATTTGTCGGTGCGAGGCGAAGCGCACCACACTGTACCCGCTGTATCCGGTGTAAGAAGCTCCGATTGCAATTCATGCGTGTCGTGCGTTATAAGATATGCCACAGTGAAAAAAATGGGAACGTGACGAGCGTGAACGTATTTCTCTCAGCTTCTAGTATTTCTGATGTACAGGATCATGTTTGAACACGGGGTTGGAATGGTCACATACATATGTGTCCACTTTTGAGCGTCGCGTTACTTTCATGGCTGAATCGATTACTGGAACAGAGCACCGAAGACGGGGTACACTTGGTGCCAGGAAAAAGAAACCCGCGAGAGAAACAAGGAAGCCCTGTGTATCGCGCTTGCTTACTTAGTGCGGTTTAAAAAACACTTTTTCTTGCCCCCATGTTCGAAACACCTGGCGTGCAATTTAACAGCACGCAATGGAGGGGAAACCTCCTCAGTGCTTGATGGCGTAGTAAAATGGAGAGACTGACTGTTGGCTAATGTCCGCTACTGAAAATCCAGTACGAACGAAGTCAGGGACGGGAAACAGCTCCACGTCGTGTTGAATAAGATATTTGTAGCGGATTCCCGGGGGATGAATACGGGAAGAAATCATCATGACTAAGTACTATAACGCGTTGGTGCTTCGTGCAAAGTTGTCGCTTAGTTGGTGTCGAAGACAAATACCAGCTCTGTGCTGCAGGCGAATCTGCTGGACAAGGTACTTGGAAGGGGCACACCCCCGTCTTAGAAGGTCGGGTATGAAAAATAGTCCACTCTAAGGAAATGATTTATTCGCTAGCAAACGTACTCCAGTTTACGTCTTTTCGTCCGAACCTGAAACTTGTCATAGGCTTTAAGTATATTAAGGTAGCGCTTTCAGAACAACTGTAGGCTATCCACAACTGTGCTTTCTTGTGTCGCCAGCCGTTCTGCGACACATATTACAGATGTGCTGCGAGATGTGCTGAAGTATACACGGGAGCACACATAACGCGAGTGCAAATGTAGAATTCGTATTCGAGGCAGTTATCATTCATATAATTTTCAGAAGTAATTGCAACTGCAATACGCAGATGTTTAGATGTACATTCATATGATGGCTTGTTGAGGTAAGCAAATGGGAATACTTAAATCTGTATGAGAGAGATCTTTTGTCTCATGATTGTTTGCGTTCAGAAATTATGCAGACGTGTGTTTCGTTGTAAGTATTGTCTTTGAGTTGCTAATGCTTACAAATTCCAGAAACGTAATATGTCAGTAGTCGACGTACAACATTCGCGTTGTTATCAAATGGCTAGAAAAATGTTTCAGGTAACACACCTGGAAGTCTTCAAGATGTCCAATCGCGGCGCGCCCCAGGGGGCGGTCCTTTCCCCTCTCCTCTTCAACCTCACCCTGCCCTCTGTTGCCTCCACACTACTCCGCATCCCTAACCGCCGCAGCTCTATTTACGCAGGTGATATCACCCTCTGGGTTTCTGGCGGCAGTGATGCACACATTGAACACACCCTACTGACCGTATTGGATGCAGTCACCTTGATCATTACCCCACTCGGCCTCTCCCGCTCACCCACCAAACCTGATCTCTTCGCGTTCCATTCTCCCCGCACTACAGCACCTACCACTCCTCCCATACTACTCTCACGATGCCCACACAATTCCCTCTTTACGCCCAACTTGTCATCCTCAGGCCACACCTGCAATACAACCGCTCCTCCTCTCATATTATTACACAACTCCGTAACTACAGCATCCAAACCATCCATATTATTAGTAGCAATGCGACGTATGGGTCCACACCTGGGAGCATGTGTGGGTTTGGATGCATCCAAACACGAAGCATCACTGAGACGGAGCGACTCCACATTGTGCAGAGCCTCCCACTCAGTCGCCTCACCTACCCCCCCCTCTCTTTTATCTCAATCCTACACACACCCTGTCCCTGGACATCTTGCTCAGGAAAGTATGCAGAGCGGCCTTAATCAACCCGCCCTCGGCAACTCTCGCTTTACTAGCCTCGGCCTCGGCCACCATCACGTAACACCTGGACGTTCATCGCACCGCCAAGTACGCCTGTCGCTCCTTACCCCCGAAGGCCGGCACGACCTCCACCACCTCCGCATCAACACGCCAACACACCCACAACTCCCTTGCCTTTCCGACACCTCATCTGAACTCGGCTTGGTCCCGTAACATGCATCCCTCTCTCCACCACCACCGTCGCTTAACCAGCGCTCTCCATTATGCGACACACTCCTTCCAACCACACCACTACGTAGATGCAGCGCTGCCTACCCGGAGGACGAAGCGTTTGCTCTCCAATTATTAAAGAGTTTTAGCAGTCAGTCTGTTCCGTCGTGTACGTAGTTACCGTGTTGAGCGGGACCAGACTGCGCCTGGGCGCGCAGAAGGGCGAGGAGGCGCACCCCACCGAATGCACGGATATGGCGAAGGCCGGCCCGCGCAACTGATCCCCTTACCGCGACGAATGCACAAGTGCCCAGACGAGTCCCGGTAAACACGGTGACCACGTACAGATCGGAACAGACGGACTGCTAAAACTGCATTGACTGGCGACATTACCCGCTCCCCCATTACCTCTGCCAGGATACGCACCGCATCCCTACCCCATCGGGCTGCTCTCACCCAGATACCCACCCCTCTCCATATCCTCTCTGACTCCCAACGGGCAATGCGGAATCGCATTAAGGAACGCATTTGCACCCTGCCTTTAGAATTCTTCCCACAATTACCCCCCCGGCCCCGTGGCTCTGGTATAGACTCCAGTCCACGCTACCATAAGCGTTAATGAGGCGCTACACGACCATGCTCGAGCTTTGACTCTCCGGGCACCCGCTTCTTTGACGGCTACTCACAGGGCCCCTAAACCAGTGGGCTCTGAACCACTTTTAGATCACGCGGACTTAATCCTGCGCCACCGCCTCGGCTGCCGACACTGCAGCTCACATGTGGCCCTTCTCCAAACACGCAGAGGAACGGCCGCTAGGGGGCCGCGCTGTGCGGATGCACTACACGTCGGCTCCGGGAAAATTTTCTCTTTTGTGGAAATGCGACGGAATTCCGCCACCGCCTTTTTCGACAGTGGTGCCTGGGATCTACCCGAGCATCGTGGATCGTCGTTTTGTGCCTCATCTGTGAACTGTTCTACTCAACGGACGTTCGAAGTGCCTACCACGCCACCGCCAGAGCTAAGCCTAAACTAGGCCTCGCTCGAGCTCGGCGCAGGCCGGGCGCCGCAGCAGCTGCACCTCCTCTCTGCCGTAACCACGTGGCACCATCAGTAATCTCACCGTGATGGAAAGCGAAGTAGAAGGAGAACCCATCTCTCCAGACCAGTTGTTCCTGCCGGGATGGAAACACATACGTCGGCAGCAGCAAGCTTTCCACGCCGACACCAATGCCTCGATGCAGGCAAGTACGATGACCCCGCAAGACATCCATCTAAGGAAAGCCTCGACTCAGAAGAAGCCCCACAGGCGAATAGTACCGCTAGAACCGCTACCACCGACAGACATCAAAGTGGTAATGCGTCCGCGTGGTGGCCTGGCCCTGGCTACAATACCGCTGGCAGCGCTGGCGTATGCTATACAGACCCAAGCCGGTATCGAAGCCAACAGCCAAGACCAGGTACTGATTAATAGCAAGGCCAACTTCATCGTGGTGAGCACACCCTGCGAAAAGCGGGCAACCCAGTACGTCGCACTCAACCAGCTGCTCGTGAAAGAACGCATATACGAACTGGTAACCCATGTGCCGGCCCCTTCCAACACCTCGCTCGGAATAATCTTTGATGTACCGGAAACGGACAGTGCTGAGCAAATCTCCCACAGTGTACTTGCTTTCAACCCCGAACTGAAAATTCTGGACGTCGGGCGCCTCGGAACGTCCAACATGGTTGAAATCCTCTTTGACGGACCTCGCGTCCCCTACTGGGTGAGGTACCGAGCGGCCACCTACCGTTGCAAGCCTCGAAGACGAAAAACTGAAGCGTGTTCCAGCTGCTGGCGACCTGGATATCGCAAGGACGTCTGTCCGCAGCAATCACTGTCCCCCCGCTGTACCTCTTGCGGCATGACAAATGCTCCGGATGGGCACCCATGTTCCCGAAATGCATAGTCTGTGAGGCACCCCACCTCACAGGCACGGCGGACTGCCCTCGAAGATTCCTACCACGCCCAAGACCCACCACGTACGCCCAAATGGCAGCCAAGGCACAAGACCTTTCGAAGCAACTTCCGAACGCAAGCGACTTTCCACCTCTTCTGGCCATTCAACAAGACGGACTGCACACACGACAGCAGAGACAATGGCAAAGCCAGGAGGTCAAGAACTCCCCAGTCCAAGGCACTCGCTCAACGAGCGGTTCAAAGAGAAGCTATCAGCAGCAGGTGAGCAATCCCAGTGCGTCGTCCCACTCGGTCAATCACCCCCATGGTAACCCTCCCATCAACTCATCAACATTGTCGTTATCACCTGCAGGGATACCCCACACATCCTCCACTCCTTCTCCCCCATCTCCATCCTTTGATGTCGCTAGGGAACTGCAGGCAATTCGCTTAGAGTTGGCAGCACTTAAAGCGGAAAACGCAGCGCTAAAGAAAGAAAACCTTGCATTGCGTTCCGCAACAAATGCAGATACAGGGCAAGCATCACCCCCTCCCAAACGGAGAGCGACCAGTACGCCTTCAAATGAGGACTCCGGACTCCCTCCCAATGGAAACTGCAGGATAATCGCTTTGAGCGTCGAGAGCGTACGCTTGCCGACCAAAAGGCGGAGTACACGCACATTACCGGGACTCTACTCAGCACGCAGGCGGCCATGCAGGCCACTATTGAGGACATGCGCTCGCAGATGAATAATTTCATTAGTACCATTATGGCTCATATCAACCCCGCCGCTGCCCAAAACCTTAACATTACGAATGGGAACCTCCCGTAAAAAGCTCGTAGTATGGCAGTGGAACTGTCGCGGTTTTCACAGTAAGAGGGCAGAGCTCCAACTCCTAATAGAACAGACAGAGGTTCCACCCGATGTCATCGCGCTGCAAGAACCTGGAAAGCGAGTGAAATGCACTGGTTATCAGACATTTAAGACACACGATAACCATAAAACTGCTATTCTAGTCCAGCGAAACATACCAGCACAACACAAACAGCTTCGTGACATTAACATCCCCCACGATTTTACTACACTATACCCAAAAAACCCCGCCCATCGTAGAATACATTGTTAATACCTATAGTAGCCCCAATGAACACAATCACAACTTCAAATCACTTATCATGGCAGCCAAGCAAGCAGCTTCAGGGGAACCACTCATCATCGTTGGAGATTTTAATGCGTCCCACACAGCATGGGGGTATCACAAAGGCACAAAAAAAGGAAGGCTGCTATGGGAGTTGGTGCAGACACAACACCTCACACTAGAAACCCCACCGGACCTACCCACTCGGGTGGGAACGAGTACGCAGCGGGACACAACCCCGGACCTCACTCTCACCCACAGAGTCGAGGAAACGGTATGGAACAGGTTTGAACATACGCTTGGTAGTGATCATCCTATAGTGCACCTCACCACAACACTACAACACCCATCACCGCCCAAGCGCACACAAACATTGATTGCAAATTGGCACGTATTCCGAGAGATAAGACAGGAGGCAACCAGTAAGCAGTCGGACCGGCCTAACCTTTCTGACTGGACCAGGCAGCTTCTCACCGATGTCCACCAGCATCAAGAAGTCATAGACCCGGAAATCCCATCACTAACTGTAGACTCAAAGCTACAGCACATGTGGCAAGAGCCTTAAAAAACGGTGGCGGACACAAAAACACAATAGAAGCCTCAGAAAGCACATCGCTAATCTCTCAAAAGAGGCGACATTATACGCTCAAAAACTAGCCAGGGCAGGATGGGAGGAGCTATGTGACCGGCTGCGAGGAGCGCTTGGAATGAAACGCGCATGGTCTCTCCTTAGGCACTTGCTTGACGCTAATCACTCCAAAACCGAACAGGCAAACAGAATCACTCTCTTGATCCATGAAGCGGCAGAGACCCCGAACGCAGTGCTGGAAAAGCTGAAAACTATGTACATCCCTGACGGTGAGCAGGTACAGCATCCCGATTATGCCGGCTCCCCCAACCTTACTCTGGATGAGGACATTACGGAGGCGTAGGTGCGGGAAACCTTGCATGAACTTCGTTCAACTTCAGCCCCGGGTGAAGACAGGGTTACCAATAAAATTTTACGAAATTTAGATGACGCCTCCATAGCCTACTTAGTTGGGGTGTTCAATTACCATTGGAAGGAGGGCACGCTCCCTAAAGAGTTTCGCCATGCGAACGTTACATTTATACCAAAGCCGGGCAAGCCACTATCTCTGGAAAATTTAAGACCCATCTCGCTAACCTCATGTATTGGTAAATTACTAGAACGGGTAATTCTAGCTAGGTTAAATCGTTTCATCGAAAACAAGCAATCTCTGTCCCCCAATATGTACGGCTTTCGAGCAGGGCTGTCCACAAATGATATACACTTGAGGCTGTATCATGATATTTTAGAAAACCCGCCCATAGCGGATGCCACAGCTGTTTTAGCCCTGGACTTAACCAAAGCCTTCGATAGAGTTACCCACGATGCTACCCTGAGAGGTCTGGAACGCATAGGACCAGGAGCTCGAGTATATAACTACGTGCGCGCGTTCCTAACACAAAGGACGGCCACACTCCGATTGGGAAATCTCACACTGCCCGATATACAGCTTCCATCGTGTGGTACTCCTCAGGGATCCGTGAGTTCCCCGTTGCTCTTTAACCTAGCAGTGGCTCATATACCAATCACCTTAGATCAGATACCGGAATTGCGTTACACCCTTTACGCGGCCGACATCACACTCTGGGTAAAGGGAGGTAGTGATGCTCAACTTGAAGCCACCCTACAGGTTGGAGCAACAGCCGTAGAAGAAGGCGCGGCCTTGGCTGGCCTTCACTGTTCACCAGCCAAATCCGAACTATTAGTCTTTCCACCCAAAAAATCTAGAGCACCACGAGACCCCTCAATCACGATACAGCAGGGGGGTACACCCGTACCACGGGTAAGGCAAATAAACATACTTCGACTGCCTCTACAACAGGACCGACAAAACACAGCGTACAATAGGAAATTATCGGCTCATGTAGCGCAAATAATCGGGTTTCTTAGACGAACTGTAGCACGACGACATGGCCTCACAGAAAAAGATAGGCTAAAACTAATACAAGCATTCCTAATAAGTAGGATTACATATGCGCTCCCGTATCTTAGCCTCACGGAAACGGAAATTCGAAAAGTGGATTGCCTAATTCGGAAGGCTTATCGAGCCGCGCTACAAATACCGCCAGGAGCTCCCACTGCCAGACTGGAGAGCACAGGCGTGTACAATACGGCTACAGAGCTAATCGAAGGACATCGCACGGGGAAGCTTGGCCGCCTGACGCACAGTGCAGCCGGTAGAGCCCTCCTAAACAGTCTGCGCATTGGCTACCTACAAGAGCCCGAGATAAGATCACTCATCGAAACAGTGACTAGAGAAAACATCATTATTCGGCCGCTTCCTCGAAACATGCACCCCCAATATCATTCCCAAAGAAGGGCGCAACGAGCCCGTGCATTAACAGCAAAATACCCCATTGATCGAGGCACAGTGTATGTTGATGCAGCGGAGTATCGTCATGTGGACGCTTTTGCCCTGGCAGTCATCAACTCACCCGATTCTCCCGCACTCACTACCCTCACCATCCGAACCCGTCACCCTCAAGTGGCGGAAGAGGCGGCGATAGCACTTGCACTCACACATAGGCCAACACCACGATTCATATTCTCAGATTCGAAAGCGGCCGTTCTAAACCATGCCAGACGTCAGATTTCGCCTCAGGCCCACCAAATTCTTAATCAAAAACTACCTCCTTATTCTGTAGAATTGATCTGGTTCCCTGCCCACACGGGTATTGGAGGAAATGAAGTGGCACACACCGCAGCCCGAGCTCTCGTCTCCCGGGCCTGTGATGCCAGCACTGCCTCTCATGGAGCCAGATCAACCCGTGATACTTTACTCACGTACAGAAAAATCGCGGAACATTACCGCCTCTCCCGCCGCTAATACCCTCCCGCCCACCCATCCCTATCAGTGGAAAAGGAACGCCTTTGGCGTCAGCGTCAAACTGAATCCCTCCCCTGTTTAGCCGTACTTCATCACATTCACCCCTCACTGTACCCCACAACACTCTGCCAGCACTGCGGAGAACGGGCCACATTACATCACCATATGTGGGCCTGCAAGTGTGACCCCTACCCTCTCATCACCTCCCTCGACCAGGGGGAAGCAGCGCTGGGATGCTCAAGCCTGGATCTCCAGAAGTCACTCACGAGTCGGGCAGCCACAGTCGCCGAAGCTCTACGGTCTTCGGCCACCAAGCTGCTCTAACCCTTGGTTAAACAAAGTGTTATCTCTCTCTCTCTCTCTCCAAACACGCAACTTTTCCACACACCCTGCCCACATTTTCGCCAGCCCTAATTGCTCGGCATCGTCAGCGGTGGTGTAGAGGTAGAGCATCCGCCTCGCGTGCAGAAGGACCGTGGTTCGAATCCCGGTGCTGGAAAACTCCCACCGGATTAAAAAATCCTCTTGTTGATGGAATTGCAGAATAAGGCTTGGGGTGCATACGGACCCCGGCGACCAACGCCGGTAACGCACTCCCTCACCGGAGCAGGATTGGCCACCCTGGTGTAGTAATAGCCACAGCTTCCCATGAATACGCCAATTAACCCACGGCCCTCAGTCTCCAGTGGCTGCGAAGCAACTGACCACGGCGGCGGTCTGTGACGCAGCAGAGGGTGCTAAGAATCCATGGAGACAGACAGCCGGCCATTGTAATCTGAACCTGGCAACGTTTAACACGAGAACTTTATCTAGCGAAGCGAGTCTTAGAGGTGTTATTCGAGGAATTCGAGGTCATTAAATGGGATGTAATTGGGCTTAGTGAGGCTAGGAGGACAGGCGAAGCCCTTACAATGCTGAAAAATGGACACGTCCTAAGATACCGTGGTCTAGCGGACAGAAGAGAACTGGGAGTGGGATTTCTAGTCAATAAAAGCATAGCTGGCAACATAGAAGAATACTATATCATTAACGAAAGGGCAGCAGGTCTTGTAATTAGGCTCAATAAGAGGTACGAACTCAAGGTGGTACAGGGCTATGCCCCCACATCCAGCCATGACGACCAGCTAGTTGAACGCTTCTATGAAGATGTGCGTTCAATAAACGTATGACAGCTGACATAGGAAATATAAAATGGAGAAAATCGAATATGTTGTAAAGAACGGCGGAAGCCTGAAAGCAGTGAAGAGGCGTCTTGACGGGGGAGGGGGGGGGGGGTCAGATGTATGCACTTAAAGACAAGCAAGGCAATGCCATCACAAATAGGGATAAAATAGTCATAGTAGCCCAGGAGTTCTATAGAAATCTGTACAGTAGCCTGGATATCCAGGATAACGCCGAACAAGAAAATAGTTCTGAGGAGATAGACATCCCACCAGTAACGGCAGAAGTAAGGAAGGTTTTGAAAGAAATGAAAGGGGGCAAAGCACCTGGTGAGGATCAGATAACAGCAGACCTCTGTATGGATGGCGGGGTAATTGTACTTGAAAAACTCGCAAACCTGTATACGCATTGCCTACTGACTGCGAGTGTACCGGAATCTTGGAAGAACTCGAACATCATCCTAATTCATAAGAAAGGTGACATGAAGGACTTGAAAAATTACAGGCCGATCAGCTTACTGCCAGTCGTCTACAAGGTACTTACCATGGTAATCGCTAACAGAATTTCTACCATCTTAGATTTCAGTCAACTTAAAGAACAAGGAGGGTTTCGTAAAGGTTATTCAGCAATGGACCATATTCACACGATCAATCAGGTAATAGAGAAGTGCGCTGAGTATTCTGAACCCCTATATATAGCCTTCATAGATTATGAGAAAGCATTCGACTCGGTCGAAACCTCAGCAGTCATTCAGGCATTACGGAACCAGGGTGCAGGTGAGCATTATGTAAGAATACTAGAGGATATTTACAATGGGTCCAATGGCTACCATCATCCTCCATAACGAGAGCAGTAAACTACCTATAAGGAAGGGCGTCAGACAAGGAGACACAATCTCTCCAATGTTATTCACAGCATGTTTAGAAGAAGTATTCAGAACATTAGATTGGGAACAGGTGGGAGTAAGGGTTAATGGAGAATACCTCAGTAACCTCAGGTTTGCTGACGACGTTGCCTTGCTAGTAACTCGGGGCACGAATTGCAAAGCATACTTTCCGCACTGGACAAACAGAGTAGAACCGCGGGCATGAAAATTAATACCCCTGTCACACGGGCACTTTCAATCGCGATTGAAGTGAATCGCGATCGAGTTTTCGAGCGCGCTCGACGTACTGCCGCTGCTACACGGCACGTTTCAATCGCGATTGAGAAGTTGCACGGGTTGCGCTCGTGTTCGCCAGATGGCGCTAACCATGTACTTGCGGCCGGCGTCTGGTAACTTCGCGTGGTCGTAGGTATACGTAACTATGTAAATATTACCTCACGCTTATTTGGGTCAAGTTATTTGACACAATTTGTGGCGTTAGTTGAAGTTGTCACATTCTGTGCAATTACTGAGCGGGGACGAGAGTATCGCCGCTTTCGTTCGATCGCGCTTTGAAGCCTCGATCGCGCTTGAGAAACCAGGATTGAGTTCGAGCGGGATCGAGCTCGATCGCGATTGAAACTGCCGTGTAGCAGGTGCCCGATCCGGATTGAGCTCGATCCGGATCGACTCAATCGCGATTGAAAGTGCCCGTGTGACAGGGGTATTATATGCAGAAAAATAAAGTAGTGATCAGTAACCTAGGGACAGCACAGCGGTTTGAGATAGGTGGCGAGGCAGTGGAAGTGGTAAGTGAACATATCTACTTAGGCCAAGTTGTGACCCCGGATCCCAACCATGAGGCAGAGATAATTAGAAGGGTAAGAATGGGGAGGAGTGCATTCGGCAGGCATTCTCAGATAATAAATGGCAGCCTACCATTGTCCCTGAAGAAGAAAGTGCATGACAGCTGCATCTTACCGGTACTCACCTACGGGGCAGAAACTTGGAGGCTCACTAAGAGGGTTCAACTTAAATTGAGGACGACTCAGCGAGTCATGGAACGGAAGATAAGTGTAACATTAAGGGAGAAGAAGAGAGCGGAGTGGATCAGGGTAACAAACGTGTGTTAAGGACATATTAGTAGAAATTAAAAAGAAGAAATGGACGTGGGTAGGGCATGTAATGCGAAGGCAAGATAACCGTTGGTCATTAAGGGTAACAGAGTGAATCCCTATAGAGAAGGCAAGCGGTGCAGGGGGCGGCAGAAAGTTAGATGGGCAGATGAGATCAAGAAGTTTGCGGGGATAAATTGGTCGCAGTTAGCACGGAACCGGGATAATTCGAGATTAATGGGAGAGGCCTTTGCCCTGCAGTGGGCGTAGATAGGCGGGTTGTGATGCCAAGGAATGATGATGAATTGCTCGGCATGTGGGACTCTGGACACCACGTAGCATTCCTTGTGTGAGTGTCTAGCTTCCCATTCCCCTCTCCCCTTTGCCATCGTCTGGAACAGGCCCAGGGGAGCTCCGACGATGCCTATCACGTGCTGGTGACGTCACGGGATGTGGAGGTCGCGGCGGCCCTATGGGACTGCGCCACCCCCACTTCGTGATTTCAGTTTCAGAAATAAAGTTTCATCTCTCTCTCTCTCTCTCTCTCTCTCTCTCTCTCTCTCTCTCTCTCTCTTCTCTCTCTCTCTCTCTCGCTCTCCAGGTAACACAAGCTTCTTCAAGGACCAGGTGCACACGTGGAGCTAGTCACCTACTGTTTTCAGAGGCGTTAATTATTTCCCGAATTTCCGCGACTTGAAAGATTCGTGAACTGTGACGCCACGCGACAGTTTACAATTCTGGTTTTAAAATGCTTGAAATACTAGTAGCATTTCATGAAGTTATCACGAAGCATGTACACCACACCAAGCCAGCCGAATGGTCCGCAGTGATTTTACTTTGTTGCGGATTTACGGCATCACAGAACAGTTTGTAGGAAGCGGGCGTGAAGCGGATGCGGCTTCCCACATTTATTGAGGTCGCGTAGGCCCGGCCACAACGAGCGGCCGCCCAGCTGCTGAGTCGCGTTCCGACTTGTGGCGCGTGCAACCGCTGACGCTGGCCAGGCACCGTGATGATGATTGGGCGCTGATGGTGACGATGGCGATGGTGTCGCTACAGGGCTCCCCTCCTAGCGTGAAGCGCGGTAAAGTGACAAAATGCGCGAAAGTGCACTATGTACAGGTATGTACAATTTGTCCGTAGTCAGGAAGAGTCCGTGGGCAGTCAGTGGTCAAGTGGCAGGGGTTTACTAACGGCATTGTCCTGGTCGTCGGCGAGGTAGCGTGCGGTATGTGGGGAAACCTCTGGTGGACGAGGCTGGGAGTGGAGGATGTGACGACTTGGCATAGGGTGCAGCAGCCGCGAAGAAAAAGTGACGCCAGCCGCGGCCACTGCATAGACGACGAGGATGCTTCAGAATGGGCGCTTGTTGAACAGCTACCCGGTACGCAGGTATACCGACGCTCGGCTGCATGCGCGAAAAGGCTGGCATTTCCGACGATGAAGTGCCGAGCACAGGTTCAAATGCAGCCCCACGACGTGGGTCCGACGTGAGGCCGTTGCAGGACGCTTGCACTGACCGGGGCCACAGTGAGACGTACCAGTCCCAGAACGCTGATGACCAGCTGCACGAATCCCGAGTCGCCGCCCACCGCCTGCGTGCGAGAGACGCTGGGCACGACAACGCTGATGACTCGCGGGAGCGCGCCGCAGGAGTCTCAGCAACGAAACTCGCTTTCTTGGCGGGTGCTTCCGACGTCGATGGCGATGTCGGCGTCGAGGTGCAGCATCGCGCTCCTTTGGCGGTGACCTAGTTCGGCAAGAACGTAGCCTCAAGCTTGATAAACCAACCTCGGAGGTTTCGTGGCTGGAACTCCGGTATGGGCGGGTCCCCCCACGTCCCCATGTCGGTGTGCCGCTGGCCGGGTGACAGGCGCGGAAAGTCCGGGTCACCACTTTGTAGGAAAGAGGGCGTGAAGCGGATGCGGCTTCCCACATTTATTGAGGCCGCGTAGGTCCGGCCAGAACGAGCGGCCGCTCCGCGGTCAAAATAGTAACAAAAAACTCCAGTGGTTCTGGGGGAAGCAAGTTTATTTTCTGAAAAAAAAGCCTGTGATTTTCGCCTCGGTACGCGTCGTTAGCATTGGGCGGACAGATTTTTCGTAGCATGCAAGCGCGTTCAACGTGCTCTCGAATCATTTGGCACCCCAGCAAAGCTCCTGATCAAGTGAATAGCCCCCATCACCTGCAGCAAGCGCCGCCACCACTGCTCAAGTTATCTAGTATCGTGATTGAAAACTGCGGCTGCTGAGTTATCTCGTAGGGCTCCGTGAAAACAAAACTAGATGCCTCGTTTTCTTCAGACGTGGCGCAATAATCTTCGCGGGGTTCTTACCACACACTTTAGAAATCGCTCCTTTTAAAAACATATCTCTTTCTCAAATTACTTCGTTAAATCGGGTACGGCACTGAATACCTTTCGTTAGTTCGAGTTCATGAAAGCATTTACTCGTATAGGCACCTGCTGGGGAATCGGAATTCGTTCGTTAGATCGGGAAATTCGTAAGACGGGGTTTCGTGAGATCAATTTTGTCTCTAATAATCTTTCGAGGATCAGTTTGGGGGCCGCCCTGCTCTTCCTTGAAACAGAATGTCAAAGCCAATCCTTTCAGCCTCGCACTGATAATGTCCACACACAAAGACGCAGGGCAGGAACACCAACTTCCCTAAGATGACGATGATCGGGGCTGAAGGGTAGAAAGAAATTGAAGCGCTTCCCTGCGAAGCTTGGCGCCAGCTCCGTTAGGCCCCCTCCGCTAAAGGTTCACCCTTAGGCAAAAAGGACTAAAATAGGGACTAAAATACAGCCGTCAGCCTTCGCGGGCGACCGTTCATCTTCAAGGGGAGTATCTGTGGCAGGGTATGTGCCGTGTGCCCGAATGCGGACTAACTGTTCGTCTCCGCCGATCTATAAGGAGTAACGGGAAGACGAAACGCATGCTGTTAGTCTCTTTGCTGCGTCGTTAATCACCTGTAATGACGTGATCGTTGCCCTTTCGCGCATATGTCTGTGACTAGTTTTACATTTCCAAAACAAAGTCATTGCAGTCAGTGGGTCCTTTAGATGGTGCCACGGGAGTAAATATCGGTGTTAATTATAAGAAAATCGCCTAGGGTTAATAGAGCGGCGGGTAATGGCAACGAGCGGCGAAGCGCGTTGGCCAGACGCTTGTCAGTGAGGTTATGTTGATACGCTGTGTTGCATACGATTCGTGCGAGGTAATAACGTCCAATAAAAGATTTCAAGCGCGTCAACATTAACACATATAGTGACAATAGCAAACGTTGATTCTTAAGCGTAACTCCCTCGGTGGCTCAGTGGCTAAGGCGTTGCGCTGCTGAGCATGAGGTCGCGGGTTCGATTCCCTGCCGCGGCGGCTGCTTTTCTGATGGAGGCGAAAAGCAAAAACGCCCGTCGGTACAACATTTCGGCGCACGTTAAAGATCCGCAGGTGGTCAAAATTATTCCGGAGCCCTCCACTACGGCACGCCTCATCGCCTGCGTTGCGTCGGCGCGTTAAACCCTACAATCAATCAATCAATCAATCAATCAATCAAATTCCTAAGCGTAATGAATATTTGTATATGTTTAACAGACGAGAAAAAACGCATTAGTTGCTGATGACAACTGCGAAGTACAGATGCTCGCTACAAGTAAGCGTCTCGAAGTTATCTTTTGCAGTCGGTACATAATTGCCTTGTGCACCAAAGCTACGACAATGCTGCAACGGCTGAAAAACCCGGTTGCATTTCCCAGTCGCAATCGTCTAGCGACGGGAACGTGAAGAATTCATGCTCAGCAATACCGAATTTGGTTTCGCCGATGCAGGAAAATATGGTCTGTTTCCGTATTGTGACACTCACACAGACGACCCCTTTCACATACGTTACATAGGGGACATAACAAATCGAACACTAAGAATACGCTTCGAACACTTCGAATACGTATCGAACACTAAGAATACGCTTAGTTCGCGCTAATTTGTACGGAAACCAATGAGTGGTCCGATCACCCAGCTATATATCTCAACTAGGCGACGAGTTGGTTATTCTTTACGAGAAAAAACTATGGTTGTGAGGCCGTACTTAGAATCGAACTGAGCAATAGTCTCTAAAGTTAGCAAAGTGTTAAGCGCAAAGCGCAAACCGTGGTCACGTTCGCTTGCACGGATAGAAATTCGGACACCAGTTGCAATGAATCTGTCGCGTTGTGCACTGCACTACACGCTGTACACTTGAATGTTATCTACCGTTACTTTCATCCGGCGGCGTGGTCCTGCGGTAGCGCGTCTGGTTCCTCGTGTATAGTTGCGGGTTTCGGTGGTTAGGTCCCTGCTGGTGCTGGCCCTTTTTCTTTTTTCTGCGAACTCTCAGGAGTTCGTCCTTGGAGAGTATCGAAACGGACCATCCGGGTGGGGGACCAATCGTTCGTCCCCTCACATTTAGTCCCCAAAGGAGGGTAATGATTGTGGCAGGGGCCTTTCGCCCCCCAAGGACGAGCCGTTGGTCCTTTTTGCCTAAGAGTGTTGATGTGCAGCAGAGGGATGAGGTGACGCACGCGTGCGACGGTGCGACGTGTATAGGCCTAACGTCGTGGCCCGAGGTGAGCGTCGATAGCCGCTACTCACAGCTCGACGTACGTTGAGAATGACGTTGCTCTGCATGCCTGAAGGCCATTACCCGCAGGCCGTTACGCCTAACGTTGTGGCCCGAGATGAGCGTTGATAGCCGTTACTCACAGCTCGACGTATAGCCGTTACTCACAGCTCGACGTACGATGAAAATGACGTTGCTCTGCATGCCATAAGGCCGTTACCCGCAGGACGTGAGGCCTAACATCGTGTCCTGAGGTGAGCGTCGATAGACGTTACTCAGAGCTCGACGTACGTTGAGAATGACGTTGCTCTGCATGCCTGAAGGCCATTACCCGCAGGACGTTACGCCTAACGTTGTGGCCCGAGATGAGCGTTGATAGCCGTTACTCACAGCTCGACGTATAGCCGTTACTCACAGCTCGACGTACGATGAAAATGACGTTGCTCTGCATGCCATAAAGCCGTTACCCGCAGGACGTGAGGCCTAACATCGTGTCCTGAGGCGAGCGTCGATAGACGTTACTCAGAGCTCGACGTACGATGATAATGACGTTTGTCTGCATGCCATAAGGCCGTTACCCGCACGACGTTAGGCCTGTAGCGGCATCATCATCGCCAACGGCCGCGCCCTATCACTATCATTTTTGGAGATGATGACGCAGCTCAAAACATCATGGCCTCCGCGCTGCTCGGCCGCACTCCACGGGCGCTCTCTGAATCTCGGCACATGTTGTCGCCACAACGCAATTGTCAATAAATGTAGGCCCTGCCGCACCGTCTCATCGGCCGCCTACATAATTGGTTACCCGGACGTCGGCAGCATGGAGCCCCGCTTCGTCCGCAATCTTCCCCCCTACCCTTCGAGCACCGTCATCCTCTAAACTCGTGGTGTACAGACTCGCAGGAAGTGGTGGCGGTAAAAGTGAAGCTCCCGCGTTGTGCGGCAATACTGGTGTCGTGCTACGTGCGCCCTTATTGTGGTCGTGCTCCCCGCCTGCGGCTGGGTTGGCCTACCCAACTACGGCGAGCTAACCCTGGGTGTCCCATTCCTGTGGCGGGGGACTTCAATGCTCCGCACTGTGACTGGGGATATCCGTCTTCAAGTGAGCGGGGTCGAGTGGTCTTAGAGCACTTCGGCGATGCCAGCTTTACACTTTTGAATGACATTACTAGCCCAACACACCGGTGTACCCACGTACGGATGCCCCCCCTATTCACGTGACTTGTCGTGGTGGCTTGGTTCACAAACGGTATCCTGGCAACGTGAAGCTAATGCTGGGGCAGCGACCATCACCCCATTCGCCTGGGCCTCATTCCAGAGTCGACGGGTCGCCTTCGTCGCCGTTGCACGGTGGTGAACTGGGACACCTTCCGTTCTACACTGAATGCATCCTTCTCGGCGCCCATCCCGGACCCCACCGCTCTTTTTCGGCGTGTCCTCATGGACGCCTCTCAACATACGTGGGTGGAGGAGTCCCGCCTAAAGCTCGATCTTCGGCTCCTGCAGCTTTGGGCTCAGCGCAAGCAAGCTGAAGTAATTTCCGCACGGGATCCTTCGTCCTTATAAAAGGGGAACAGCGCAAACTCAGACAAGACACAAGAAGAAGGAGGTGACAAACACGAGCGCTGTTCCCCTTTTATAATCATGTACCAACTCGCCCAAGCCTTAACCCTTGCAATCCTTCGTCCATACCGGCAAGGCTTCAATATCAGCGCCTTACCGCTGCTGCCAGACGGCACGAAAAAAGACTGTCGAGGCAGCGCCTCGACAGTCGACTGGTGCGCCTCTCTAGGCCCATCTTCCTCAACGGCGTCTGTCTGGCGCACGTTTCGGGCCATGGAATCGGGCAGTTGCCCTCCGGATGCAGCTACCAGCGCTTGTATTGCGTCAAACAAGGATCCGGCACAATTCGCCACCGACGTTGCTCGGGCTTTGTTTCCTGCATTTGATGTTGTGCCAGTGGCCATGCCGTCTCCATTCCCCCTGCCGAACGATGTTGGATTACGGCCTACTGATGAAGCCATTTTAGGAATTCAGGCACCGTTCACAGTGGCTGAATTCTTGGCAGCGATCGATCATGCTAAACAGCGGACTGCTCCGGGTCCCGACGGCATAACTTACGAGGTATACAAGAACATCGATGACCCAGCCCTCGTGCCGCTTTTGGACTCGGTTAATCAGGTGTGGCTCTCCGGTCAACTACCTGACTCTTGGCTTCGGGCGGATATTGTTCCCGTTCCAAAGCCCGGGAAACCACCACATGTACTTCAGAACTTGCGCCCCATCGCCCTGACATCGACGCTGTGCACGTTGTTAGAGCGAATGCTTGCAACACGGCTTCAGTGGTGGCTTGATACATTCCAATGGTATCACGCAGCGCAAATGGGATTCAGGCCCTATCTCGGTACTCAGGATGGGTTGGAATACCTCTCATCTATGGTTTTAGTTGGAGGCCGATCCCGCCGTGTGAGATCTGTGCTCGCCAGGGACATATGCAAGGCGTATGACAACGTTAGTCACGCTGCCATCCTACAAGTTCTAAATGGCCTAAGCCTTCCAGACAAAGTCTGCGATTTCGTCCGATACTTCGTTCAACACCGTTCTTTTTCGATCCGCATCAACGGAGCAAGTTTCGGTCACTTTACACCAGTCCGAGGCGTACCACAAGGGTCTGTTCTGTCTCTGCTTCTTTTCGACATCGTCATGTTGCCGCTAGCTTGGCACATTGCTTCAATCCTAGATCTATATTTTCCCATGAACGCGGATGACATTACGGTGTGGTCAGTGCATACACACCTGTCACGACAAGCCGAGTGCCTCCAGCAAGCCCTAACAGACTGCCAGAGATGGTGCGTGTATGCGGGCCTCACTCTCTCGCAAGAGAAGACGGCTTTACTTCCCGTGGCCAACGCTTGAGGCCGCCGCCTCCTTGCAGTGTCTCCCGTTTCACTGCAACTGAGTGGGACCGACATACCCACGGTTGACCATCTTCGGGTCCTAGAACTAGAAATATCGGCATCAGAGTCAGCAGCTCAGTGGCTACGATCTGCTCGACAGAAAGCCGGACAGATGCTCCACCTCGTTCGCCGCATTTCTCAGAAGTTTGGCGGGGCCTGCTGGACGATTGCCCGTCTCCTAGGACGCGCCTTACTACAGCCACGGCTTGTATAACAAGCACAGTTTCAGCACATGACGCAAGTGGATTTCGCTCGGCTTGAGGACATCAACAGGGCCGCAATGCGCACAATTACTGGCCTCCCTCGCATAACACCAATCCCACCACTACAAGCCGAAGCCCAGCTAAACACGCTAGATGAGATTATTCATCAGCGTCGCTCCGCCCGCCTGCTAAAGCGTGGATATGTACCGGAGGCAGCAGCTCTCGCTGCATGTATCGGCCAGGCTCCAGATACGATGCCAGCCTTTTCTGCGGCTAGACCGCCCTGGCTCTACCATCAGGTGACGGACAACAAGCCTCTGGCAAGGCTGCATGTCCAAACCTCTGGCCTTCATCAACCTCCGGATGCAGCCCTCCTTCATATCGGTCACTGGGCGCCTGCGACGCGGCCACGAGTCATGCAGGCTTTCGTGGACGCCCGGACACACAACTCCGTCGTAACCACAGCCTTGGCTTGTTCATCTCACCCAGCCTTAAACCAGTGCTGCGCCTATAAGACCCTCCGCCCTCTACCAAGCCTGTTGGCAGAATTTACTGCTATTCGGGATGGTCTCCAAGCGCTTGTTGCATCGACAGTAACTACCGGCGTGAAACTGGAAATTTACACTGACTCAACGACAGCGATACGTGATCTACGTCCCGTTGCGCGTAGCACCTGCATGTCGGCACGTGTTCACGAGATCCTGGACACATACCCATGCCCTGTGCGTGTTTTGTGGGTTCGCCGGGACATGCTTCTTGCCCACATAGCGGCGGATCGCGCCTGCCGCCGTATAGACCTTCCACGGCCGCTACCACTTCTTCCGGTGTCCACATTAGAAGAACTGCTTAGAAGAACATTAGAAGAACTTTACTTCCACCGCGTGGAACTGACTTCCCCCGTGGGCTCGCTCGCTGGGAGGAGGTCAGGCTGCGGAGGCTTCGAGTTGGGGTGGCCTTATCCCCAGCAGTGTCCCACGCTTCGCCTGCCCGCTATCACGCACCGTTTGCGGACACCTGTCCCTTTTGCACAGTCCCTGCGTCCGAAGCCGACACGAGCCACCTTCTGTGGACCTGTCCTGGCCTTTAAACCTCTCGCCTGCAACACCTGCGGGGCACAGGGCTCCATCCTGGGAGACCCCCTGATCTACAGCGGTGGATATGGGGTCCTCAGTACCGGTCGCTGCTGACTTTTCTGCGTGAAACAAATGTGATGTTGTATACATAACTGTTAAGCCGTAAGGCAAACTCTCGCAAAAAAAGCACCGTCATCCCGGAACCTGGTTCCGTGACATGGCGGCGCACTTTGAGCCCTGTAGCGGCATCATCGTCGCCAACGGCCGCGCCCTATCATCATCATCATTGGAGATGATGACGCAGCTCAGAACATCATGGCCTCCGCGCTGCTATGCCGCACTCCCCGGGTGCTCCCTGACTGTCGGGCCCATGTTGTCGCCACAACGCAATTGTAAATAAATGCAGGCCCTGCCGCACCGTCTCATCGGCCGCCTACAGGCCTAACGTCGTGTCCTGAGGTGAGCGTCAATAGCTGTTACTCACAGCTCGACGTACGATGAGAATGACGTTGCTCTGCATGCCATAAGTCCGTTATACCGCGGGAAGTGTGGCCGAACGTCGGAACGAGAGGTTTAAGACGTTATGCCTAAAGTGCATTTTGAGGCTTAAGAACGTGAACCAGCACCGACTCGAAAAAGTATGCTTACTGTAAGCCAAGCAGCAGGAAACGATTCACACCGTATACACCCCAAACCGAAACGTTGCGCCTACGGAGTGCGTACCCGAGAGTTGCTGCGGTTATTCCAGAAAAGCGGCGCATACCTCCAGAGTAGCACATACTCGCAGTGTGGAATTGGGCAAAGAAGGAATCTATTATGAGGAAACTCCTCCTTCAGCCATCGTCGTCGTTATGTGGAGGGGTGCATGGTTTTTTGCCCCACGTCGGACTTGGAAGCGCGCAGGCTCCTTCCATGAAGAAGCGGCGCAGACTGCAGGTGCTCGGGATTCTGGGCCTTATATCCCCATCAAAGAGTATAAAAGTGTTGAGGACGACTTTCACTGCATACACCCGGCGTTTTTCCAGTTCAGAAACGGTCACGCGTCTATTGCTGCTGTTTTGCACCTCGGTAGACGAAAGTCGCAGCGGCAATCAGCTGCAGGGCCCCCTCTAGCCGT
Source organism: Haemaphysalis longicornis (assembly GCA_013339765.2). Classification (NCBI taxonomy): domain Eukaryota; kingdom Metazoa; phylum Arthropoda; class Arachnida; order Ixodida; family Ixodidae; genus Haemaphysalis; species Haemaphysalis longicornis. Next base: position 346,552,503 of record CM023448.1, on the reverse strand, counting down.
TGCGCAGCGGGGCCCTTTGTCAAGGTATAGAGGGCGGTGTAGGCTTCCACACTTAGCAGGCATGTTTCCCGCATCCCTCTCCAGCGTGCTAGATATTACGTTGCCGCCAATATGCAGCGTATTAGCTATTGGCAGAAAAAATTGACCACGGATATTAAATTGTTTTGGAGTATTTCAGTACCTTTTAATAGCGTGCCTTCCAGTGCCAGGACATTGCTTGTCTATGTTTCCTGTTGGTTGACCTGGATTTTCCTTCTAAGGTAAGATAATCCAATGATAGACGCGGTGTAAAGCAAGCGCCGATGAGTCAACGTTAGTTTACCATTGGTTTACTCGATATACAAGGGACGGGGTTTCTGAGTGCCAAAATTTGTAAAAGGCTATGCTCACTACTGGTTTAGCACGGGTTTCTTGCTGAAATATCAATGTTGTGAATAAACACGACTTAACAGCCCTTTGTAGTTAAGCTTTCGGAACACATCATAACGCGCTTAAAAAAGCTCTATTGAAACAGGAGCGTCGAAAATAAGACAGCAGCGATGACTCGGCTACCTCCGACGGTTCCTTATGACTCGCGGAGCACAGTGCAGATGGCGCTGCCAATAGCGTTCCTAACTAAATGAACGTGGGCGCTGCCGATTAACTATGGGTACATTTTCCCTCAAATGTACCCATAGTTTTCTTGGCGCTAAACAACGGGGAGATGTAGGACAAGCGCCAGCGGTTCACGAGTTTCCAACGCTTATGGCTATATAAACCACTTGGCTTTCGAAGCCTCTGAGTCTGGGGTACGCCGCGACGACAGCGTTACAACGGAACGCCCTATTGCTCTAGTTGGGTCCAGGGAGCGAGCTACGACGACAAGGCGAGCGCCTAAAGGGCTATACACTTAAAAAGCGCTACTGAAACAGGAGAGTCCAAAATACGACAGCAGCGTCGACTCGGCTGTCTCCGACGGTCCGTGAATGTGTATGACTCGCGGAGCAAAGTGCAGATGCCGCTGCCAGTAGGCACTATTACCCAGCGTTTCCCGCGCCCCGGCGCTTTCTATCCCGGCCGGCCGTAGAGTTTCTTCGGCCGGCTGCCTGGCAAGGCGCATTCCTGCTGAATTTGTCGTCTGATTCAGCGGTGGTAGTTTTGCGCAAGTTTTGGTGCAGCTTCCCGTGCGTTGCGGGCCAACTTCGCACAGCTTGATGAGCGTGTTCGGCAGCACCTCCTGGGTGGCCGGTACCTGACGAAATGAAGCTGTACTAGGATTGCTTGGCAGGGCGGGAAAATAACATGTAGAGGCCACATCTGGCCTCTACATGTTATTGTAGAGTCAAACTGCGACTACATGTCAAACTGTGACTGCGCGCACAGTTTGACATGTTCGAAGGCAGATGTCGCGGCGAAAGGAAACAAGCCGCTGGGGAGAGAGCGAGCGCAGTGCAAAGATGCAACCACGACGAGAGGGGTGCGGAGGAGGAAGTGGAAGCGGGGACACTGTCCGATCATTTTTTCTCGGCCATCTTACATCTTACTCCGTGCTCCTCTTATCTTACTCCGTGCCCCTCGCTACCAGCGATGCCGAGAGGCTGTCGTTTTGAAACGACGCGGCAGCGCCATGCAAATGCATGCGTTCTCGGGGTGCGGGTGCGCAGCTTTGAGATGTGGAGGAGGGACGGCAATCCCGGGGAACCGCACTCGCACAAGGGCGCATAGCGACACACAAAACGGCGGGGGCAAGCGTGCGTCGCTTTGTGCCCTCGTGCGAGTGCACTGCCCGGGGATTGCCGTCCCTCCTCCACCTCTCAAAGTGGCGCCCCCGCCCCCCGAGAGAGAGAGAGAACAACTTTATTTTGCGCCCGGTGGGAAAAGGAAGAGGTTGGAGATTCTCCCCGGTCCTCTTCCCCCTTTTAGGCGGCAGCCAGGAGTCCTTGGACCCCGGCGGCGTCTTCAGCCATCCGGGAACGCATGCATTTGCATGGCGCTGCCGCGTCGTTTCAGAACGACGGCTCTTTTTGAGAGAATTCGGCCCCGGCTGATAACGGCGCTAGCTCCATTATCAGCAGTTGCACTTTGTGGAAAGGGTAGTAGCGGAAACCCGCACCCGCCGGCGCGGGGCACGTAGGGGCGATCGCTCCTCGCCCGGAGCAACGCCGCCTGTATTATCATTGCCTAACGCGTGAGCGGAAAATGGCCAAACAGCCACTCTCCTGCTGCTCTCTCCTACCCTTTCCCGCTCCGTAGCCTTCCCGCGTGCTTTCATGTCCGCCGGCCAGCGCCGCTTCTCGGAAACTGTGCAAAATAGTTGAAAGTTTGTTTAGCGTTCCCCAGGCGGCGCTCCTACGCCTTTTCGTTTTAAATGCAGAGCATTTTAGTAACTCACGATGTCACCCGCGTTGGCGTCCGTAGTCCGCGTCCGCATCGCTCCCCCTACACTATATAAATACTTGCCGGCGCCAGGTTTCGATCCTACGACTCTGGGGGCGGAACGCAAGGTGCATGGTACTCTACCAACTGAGCCACAAAGCCGACACAGAACGGAAGGTTACGAACGTGCCTTATATCCTTGACTCATTCAACCGTCGGCCAGAGGTGCGCCCTCTCCCCCGCGTCCTCCTCGCCTTCTCTCCGCTCGCAACGCCCTCTCTCGCCGCGTTCGGTTCGGGCGCACAACAGGTGGGGACGTGCGCAACGCCCTCTCTCGCCGCGTTAGGTTCGCGCGCAAGAACAGGTGGGGCGCTCGCATCGCGCTCTCTCGCCGCGGTCGGTTCGCGCTTAAACCACATATGTCGTTCGCGCGCGCTGCGGTCGCTAACATCTGTGGCGTGATCGTGACGTCAGCATCACGCGTTCGCGTGGTGGCGATTTCGGCGCTATAACACTCTCTCGCGAGGGGCATTGGATTGGATTCGATTGGATTGGCTTGGATTTGGATTGGATTGCATTAAAGTGGATTGTGTTGGATTGTGTTGCGTCATAGCCGCGCCACGTTGCGTCATAGCCGCTCCACGTTGCGTCATAGCCGCGGCAGGGGGTTCACGGCACGTTTCACCATCGACTTCATCGACAATGTCTACGCTGGAAGACAACAATTACAACAACAACAACCAATACGTAATCCATACGACTTGCAGGCGCGCCCCCCCCGCAGAAATGCTCTGCATTTGATTGTGCCCCTCGCGAGGGGGATGTTTCTTTTTCACCATGCCCGTCCGTCTTGGTCTGTCGCTGATAAAACCGCCTTTGCCACGGAGCAAAATGACTTGTGCTGCCGCAGGCTGATGCCGGCTTTGCGCGCTTATCTATTCGGATCACGGGCCCCGAAATTTTCTGAGTGGGTAGTCCCCCTCTCCTCCATCCGCATTGCGGTCTTGTTTTGTCCTCGCTGTTCGTACTCCGCTTCGGTACGCACTTTTAAAATTGGTGACTGTACTGTAGAAGCGCCCGGACAGCGTGGCGGGACCCTCAGCTGCTTATCCTTTTGTTTACTGTAATCTTCTGAAAATTACAAGCACGTGATATTTTTGGAAAATAATGATAGAAGTGAGCAGCGGAACAAAAAATGGGAACGCAATTTTTTCTTCCCTAAATCCTCCAGAGAGAAAAATATCAGTAAAATAATGGCTGCACCATCCGAAGATGTCGTTTTTTTGTTCGCTATTAGTCAACCCGACAATTAATATGTTCTTACACTATTGTAGTTCCGCCTCCTTCAGTTACTTTTGGGAAAATGCAGCAAGTATGAAGCGAGCGACACGTTGGAGCAGATCCCCAGTGCGCCCAGAACTAGCGCCCCGTCGCGGCTAAGATGTGAGCGAAACGGCTCTTGAAACCCAACAGGCAAGCTGACAAACACACGTCGTAGAAGTGGGTGCAGCGTTCGCGACTCGCGGGCAGTGACGTAAGGCGAGATGTCCGCCGGCGCGCGCCACATAGCGGATGAGTGCCTGAATTAGGCGTCCCTACCCTTTCCATTGAAAAGCGCGCGAGGCGTTAGGCAATGTTTATTCACCATTTTCCTTGATAGAGGTGGGCGCCGCCATTTGCTTTTTCTGACCAGACGCTAGCGCCGTCTATGAAGCGACCACCGAAACCTCCGTGCTGGGCTGTTAAGTGCGCCGTTCTTTGCGTGCGTCTGCTCGGTATCCGTGCATTACCGAGTGAACCGTAGTGGTTTGGCGTTAAGTTAGCGGTTGCAGTGCTTGTGTGTGTGTGTGTGTGTTCTGTTAAATGCAGAGCATTTCAGTAACTCACGATGTCACCCGCGTTGACGTCCGTAGTCAGCACCGTCGTTGTCCCTACTATATAAAAAAAATACTATCCGGCATTCGGTTTCGATCCCTCGACCCTGCGGGCGGAACGCAATGTACATGGTGCTCTACCCACTGCGCCCCTAAGCCGACACAGAATGGGACGCCACGAACGCGCCTTATATCGTTGACTCATTCAAATTACTGCAGACGAGCGCTCTCTCGTCCGCAGTTGCCACAAGTGCAACAACATTAACGTAACGCAAACTACTTAACGTCGTGCGCCCCCGGAAATGCTCTGCATTTGATCGTGCCCCTCGCGAGGGGGATGTTTCACTGCGTCTTCTCTTGGTCGCGAGACCCGTGGCACCATCTGGCGGAGGCGCGGCACAACTCGTAGCACTTTGAAAAGATGCGGTGCCAGCCAGCTGTGTGTGTGCGTGCCGCACTTGTACAAATGGCGAGTGCATTGGCTGTCCACAGAGCAAAGCATTCGTGCAAGTAAGCCGTTGCAGTCAGTCAGTCAGTCAGTCAGTCAGTCAGTCAGTTAGTTAGTTAGTTAGTTAACAACTCCGCAAGCATTTGCGTTTCTTGCTTTGTAAACAAAGCGAAACACGCAAGAATGACGAAATTTTTTTTGTTTTCATCATCTGCGGACGGATTTTAGGTCCTAATTTGCTGCCAGAGCTGGAAATTCCGACCCCGGCTGTTGCGAGCAGCAGTAGCAGTGTGGTGGTGGTGCCGGTGGTGCTCCGCAGTTCCGCGATGCAAACGTACCGGTATGGCACCGACTGACATAGAAATCGATATCGGGGAGTAAATACGTGTTTTCAATGCCACCGTACTTGTTATATTCATCGATTAGTCATGTTTACTTACGGAAGCGCGGACGTCGAATGCGGAGCGCGCACAGCATATGTGGGTCACGGTGATCCGTGCTCGCGATGGACTTTCGACGAGGCGATTGCTACGCTGTTGACATTGCAATGCAATATAATCTTTCTTAACTAGACTTATGACGGTTACTGACGAAACGAAATTACCTGGGCGGAAAAATAACACGACCGCACAACCAGTCAAATTACTATTCGAAGGTTGAGCAAAAGGGTTGACGTTTGGGCGAGGTAATATTGGTTGATCATGATCGTGATCATGATCAGTGACCTAACTCTGCGCAGCGCATGTGGCCTGTCGCTCGGAGCCCACCTTTGTGAAACCGCTGCTTGCACCGCAAATGCTTTACGCGACCAGCAGTAACTGTTTTGTAATTGTAATACTTTAGATTCCGTGGCAACGCAAAAGGATTAGAAGCTTTTCCTTTGACGCGTTGTGAACAGGTTGAGCTATTTTCCAAATGTAGCGTTCACGCGTATCTCGAGCTGCGTTTCCACATTTGGCTGCCTGCTTATCCTGCTATCGACCAGCAGTGTGCGATGGAGAAAGTTATCCTTTCATATCGTTTGGCAGTGTAATGCGTTGGCCTCAAAAAAAAGTAAACAAAACGCCGTGATTTTAAACGTTAGATTAGATGAAAAGGGGATTGTTTAATGCCAATCGGTTGTAATGACCAAACAATATATGGTATTTTAAAATGCCTACAAGTAACCAGAAGTTATTGTAATGTTGTATTGTATCGGCGCTCGTGAAAGATCCCAAAGTGGTGAAAATTAACCCGCAGCCCTCCACTACAGCGCGCCTCATCACCCATGAAGCGTCGGGGCGTTAAACACCATAATGAATGAATCAATCAATCAATCAACCAACCAATCAATGCTGTATTGTAAAGGATAAAGTTGCTTCTAACATTTCAGGGGGTTCCGTTCCCTGTCGCAGCTTTGCGTGTGATAAATGGATTTTGCTCCGTCTGCTTGCCGTCCAAGTGCACCCAACAAACCCTTGAGTTGGTCGTTGGTACAAAGTCGTTGCGATTTATCAACGGAATCCACCGATATCTCAACTCGGTGTGCGTTGGGAAGCGATGCCGCAAAAAACACGCCGCAACCGCACTGCATTTTCTCCAGGCAGTGTCATGCACATGCGTGCTGTCAGCGACTGTTTCTCGCTTTCTCTGGTTGTTCAATAACCCACCACCGGGCAGTGCTGACCAAGCGACGTTTGCGCCTTGAACGGCATCGCAGCATTGGCTAAAACAGTTGAAAGTTCCGCAAAAACTAAGCACACGGTGCGAAATATCCGATGTTAGCAGCCCAGCGCGCTCAGGCAACGCTGGTCGGCCGCCGAGAGAACTGGTTTGAGAGTATTTTCCTCCTTTCCCGGCTGCTTTGCCCGGAGGCAAAGTCGTCACCTCCACGTCACGCACCGCGTGAGTCCAGACGGCCCAGTGGGGCGCGGAGGAGAACACGGTGACGTCACGAGCCGTACGGCTGGGCGTGAGGAAGGACGCCGCGCGCGCCCGAGGAAAGCGCCCTGTTCGGGACAGCGAGAAGAACAGTCGCCAGGTAATTCCTCTTCCCTTTGCAGGCGCACGTACGAGGGCGAGCCTGTTCCGAGCCGAACGGCTCCGGCCGCCGCCACGCCGGACGAAGAAGAAGAAGATTGATTGATTGTGGGGTTTAACGCGCCGACGCAACGCAGGCGATGAGGCGCGCCGTAGTGGAGGGCTCCGGATTAATTTTGACCACCTGGGGATCTTTATCGTGCGCCGAAATCTCGTACACACGGGCGTTTTTGCTTTTCGCCTCCATCAGAAAAGCGGTCGCCGCGGCCGGGAAACGAACCCGTGACCTCGTGCTCAGCAGCGCAACGCCTTAGCCACTGAGCCACCGCGGCGGGTAAGAAGAAGAAGGGGGACGGGGGTTTGGAGAATAAACCCCGCCTTTGCTTATGTTGGACGGTTGCCTTTGTGTTGCCTGCCTCTCACGCCGGCCCGTATACACAGCAGTCGCGTGCGGAGGATCGTCCGAGTCAGACCCACGCTACAACTTTCAACTCGCTATGGGACGGACGAACGGGTGTCGTTCGCTTTAAAGGCGCGTCGGCCCGCAGACGCCCGTAGAATCCCTACTACTATTACTAAGTGGTTCGGGTGAAAACGAAAGGAAGTGCACTGGGGGAATTATTGAGCCCAGCTGGGGGCTCACCTGCATACAACCAAGTGCGGGGGGAGGGGGCGGGGGATGAAAGATTAGAGGAGAAAAGGGGTGATGAAAGAGAGGGCATGCCGCGAGAACAACGGAAAGCCGCTGCCGCAGAATGTCATGTTCATTAGACTGGTGGTGTCCAACGTGGACGTCCCATGGCTCGATGCGGTGAGACCGCTGTCTTCCGTTGTCGAGCGGTTTTGGTGGGTGTGTTACGCAGACATCCTTCGCTGAGGGGAAGGGCATGAATTTCGTGCAAGCCGTGCAGCATCCTTCACTTCACCGGGGAGCACCAATTCACCATAGAGGAGGCTTCGAAGCTTACTGGAAATCTTCGCGAGCGAATTTCTCCAACGCTAACTTAGTCGAAAGGACGCCAACACAAAGAAAGCACCAGCGAGAAGACATCCTGGTGAGCACGAAGTGACGCCTCAAGGAAAAATGGACGTGCTGCGGACATGTGACTCAAAAACAGAGGTCGAGACACCAGGAAGTGCACGGAGGAAAACCCAAAGAAAACACCGTAAGAACAGGCATTCACTGAAGGTTGGACACCTGCACGCAAAGTTTTCCGTTACAGCGAATTTCCATGGGCAATAAAACCTTGTCGCTGAGAACTGGCTTGCAACACCCTGTGCACTCGTTCTCAAGTGCACAGGGCAGGTTAGGCAGTATAAGCACCGATGGCGGCAAAAACGCTCTCCACAGGATTGATGAGTCCCACGACGTTGTGTTCCCCTCCGCTGTGTTTTGATGAGTAGCAGAACACAGTTCTACTCTCCAAAAGACAGCGCCCAGGACAACTGAGTAGTTTGGCGAAAATACATCTCATCGGCGGACGCGGGGGCATCATCATGTCGCGGTCCTGACGTTGGCCCGGCGGCACTACAGTCAAGTGTCCCTTAGAACTGATTAACCATTTGCCATAGTTTCCTGTTGAAAACTAGAGTGGACACTGGTGCTGCAATCGTCCAACCCCCACGGAGCTAATTGTGCGACAAAGAGCGCGCTGACCTGTGATTTTTGAGCTTGGCTTAACTTAAGGCTTGGCGGCTGCTATGGGTACTAGGCTTCGGATTTTTCTACGTCGTCTGTTATGGTTTCCGCGTAGAAAGCTTAGACGGCCCGTTCCGGAGCAGAATTGCTGTCAGCATCCTATTCCAGCGGCTGTAATGAGCGAGTACTGCGCGGCTCCATGGGATGAAATGAATACAGGAAGAAGTGGCACTGCCGTGTAGCGTCTACTCTTTTACCCCTCATGTACTACGGCTTTCCTCAAAAATGGGCGCAAACTCAGGATAACGCACGAGGTAGACGGCACGGGCAACTGTTCCATCGTCGGCTCATGGCGGCGCTTGCGAGGAAAAAAAAAGCGCGGTAGCGCCTAAGCCACATAATTTTTTTTTACCAGAGGTAAGTATGAGTGTACAGCCAGCGATTTCTTTATTAATATTGACGGAGAGTTGACCAGTGGGTGGGTGAGCACCTTATCACGGTATAAAACGCCGCTACAAGCGAGGCTAGGTTGCATGCACAAGCCGATCCCGCTAGTGCAACCGTCGTGTGCTAGGCTGTTCCCGCAAGTACAAGACAGTCCACCTCCTCTGGTAATCAGTTGCGTGTATTCCTCTGCGTTAAAAAAGGCGCTCGCAAAATTGCTGTGGCCTCCCGTGACCATGCATGCACACTTGTGGAATACTTTCAGTGCCTAGCACATGGTGCTTGAAGGTAAATGTAAAAAATCATGCACCCCTCGGCCTAACGGCGACGATGGTTAGACGCGAAGCTTTCTCGTGGCAGAGTCTGAGCATCACGCACCCATCTCCAAATCCAAACCGTTTCGCCCATGACGAATTTGAGCAATGGGATAGCTTCATAGCGCGAGGGACCCAGTTTGAATTCCTGTCACTGGAAGCGTTTTTTCTTTCAGTTCACCCACGATCATTCATCATCAGCGTGAGAGAAAGCTGGCTTTTCTGCATGGCGTTTTCGCGTTACAGATGCCAGCAATGAGAACAGTAAAGCTTCGCTTTAAACAATTTGGGACTACAAAAGAGCTGACTATGCATCAATTAATAATGAGCTTCAGCATTTCCTGAGCTATTAGTTTTCACATTTCACGGAAAGGTCTGTGCAAGAAACTGGAATTTGTTCAAATGTAAGGTTCAGAGCTTACTAATAATGACATCCCTCTCTGCAGAATTAGGCAAAATACAAAATCACCCTGGTACACGCCGACGCTAAAACGAGTACAAAATCAAACAAACAGCGCTGAAAGATGGTCCTCTTATCTTTATGTAGCTGACGAATACGCATGCAGACTATCTTCCGCAAAAGAGAATTATTATCAAAAACCCTTGCTTCACTCCTGGCAACTAACCCACGGAAATTTTGGCAGACCATCAGCGGAAATTAAAAAACGACGCTAGAGTTAACTCAACGTAGTATCTGTGTACCCAAAGAAAAGTGTTGTGCCATTTTCTGTGTTTTCATGTTCGTTTGTTGAAAGAGCAGCCCTTTCGTTTCCTGCGACCCCAACCACTAATTTTTTTCCGATGGAACCTATCATGTTTGACTAGGTCGGCATACGAAATTAATCGAAAACATGAAATTATCCACATCTCCGGGTGAGGCCGACATTTGTGCAAAGTTTCTACATAATACCTCGGTTGTACGTCTGTTTATCTATGTGAGCTTTTCACTGCAGTCCGTTGAAACTCATTGCCTCCCGGGCGACTGGAAAGTGGGAAAGGTTATTCCTCTTCCGAAATCAGTTAACCCCCCCCCCCCCCCCCAACTACAGGCCCATATCGTTGACCAGTCTACCATGTAAGCTCATAGAACACGTCATTTATTCCCACATCGTCACTTTTCTACAAGATAACTCCGTTTTCAGCAATCATCAGCATGAATACCGCAAAAACTAATCATGTAAAACCCAGCTTCTCTGCTTTACTAACGACCTAGTTTCAGTGAAGTGACAATTCCTTGCTTGACGCTTGTTTTATTGTTTTGTTGACTGTATTTTTCTGGACTTTGCAAAAGCGTTTGATACAGTATGCCGTAAACTACTTCGGTAGAAAGGAAGTAAACTTAATCTTGATACTAACATTATAAAATTTACCAAATGCTTTCGCACAGATTGCTCCCAATTTGTAACTGCTAATGAATGCAACTCTCCTTCCTCACCCGTAACTTCTGGCATCCCGCAAGGATCCGTTCTTGGGCCGTTACAGTTCCTAATCTACATTGAAGACTTGCCTGATAACATTTCCTCTAACATAAAGTTGTTTGCAGATGACTCTGTGGTTTATCCTGCTTACCAACTTACCCTGCAGTTTGATCTAGAAAACATTTATTCTTGGTGCAATACTTGGCTAATGAGCCTAATACTTGTAAATGCAAGATAATGAGAGTTTCACGTCGGACCTGCGATATTTTTTGTGACTTCATACTGAATAATTTTTCCCTCAGCAAAGTTGCCCCTTACAAATATCTTCGTGTTACAATTTCTGACGACCTTTCCTGCAGTCTCACATTGACAATATTAAAAGTAATGCGAACAGTACTCTTGGCTATTTACGACGTAATTTCTCTCTTGCACCGATGCAGTTGAAACTTCTTTATAAAACGTTAGTAAGGCCTAAGCTTGAATATTCCTCTGTATGGGACCCACAGTTTCATTTATATCATGAGCTTAGAATCCATTCAAAATCATGCCGCACGCTTCATTTTGTCAAATTACGCCCGCATGACGAGCGTAACTCACATGAAATCAACTTTGAATCTACCCAACTTATCAATTCACTGCAAAATTTCACGCGTGTGCCTCTTCCACAAGATTTATCATTCTATGCCTTCTCTAAGCAACTCGCTTTTCTCGCCACCATCCTACATTTCATCCCGCAGCGATCATCACTTCAAAGTTGGAATTCCAAGCAGCCGGACAAATCTTCATCTTAACTCATTCGTGCAACAACAAGCTCGGATTGGAACCACCTTCCTGCTTCAATCGCATCAATCGTCGACGCGACTAACATCAATATCACCATACAGGCGTACCCTTTTTGATGTTGCTCCATTTTGTTCTAGTGTTTGTAAAGCGTTTCTCACCACTCCTCTCTGTAATGCATTACCTCGAGAATATTATTATCGAGAATGCATTACCTCGAGAAATAAATAAATAAATGAAATAAAATAAAAAATATGTTTTTCCTTTGAGGTGAAAGAAATCAATGGCAAGCTGTTCCCACGGGCCATGGGGCAAATATTTCTGTCCAATAGAGGCTTCTGAGGGTTGCAATTCTAGCGCGCTTGGCAGATGTGCAGCTTTTCACTATAGTTCCACTGTCCCTGCCCAGCGTTGGCCAATACACACTCTGGCTTCGAGACTCTTGCAGGCAACGATGCCACGGTGTGTCTCAGGCATTGTTTGGAGGACGCTTGCTTGGCATGATGCCGGTATGACCAAGCGCTGGCCATAACAGATGACGACTTCTATTGTGTAAAGTTCACTTCCGATGTGAAAGAAAGGTCTTGCCTCGTTGTCAGCGTCAGCAAGTTTCTGCGGCCATCCTGTCTGAATGTAGTTAGTGATCTGCGGAAGGGTTGGATCAACTGACGTCGCCTCTGCGATTTACCGCAACCTGGCTAGAGTTGCTTGCACCAAGGTAGGTACAATAAGTTATGGTTGATGACCCGCCGCGGTGGCTCAGTGGCTAAGGCGTTGCGCTGCTGAGCACAAGGTCGCGGGTTCGATTCCCGGCCGCGGCGGCCGCTTTTCGGATGGAGGCGAAAAGCAAAAACGCCCGTGTGTGCGAGATTTCGGCGCACGTTAAAGATCCCCAGGTGGTCAAAATTAATCCGGAGCCCTCCACTACGGCGCGCCTCCTCGCCTGCGTTGCGTCGGCGCGTTAAACCCTACAATCAATCAAGTTCTGGTTGATGACCAGCGGTTTCCACTTTCGCTGACACGTTTTGGACTCTTGACAATGTATCCGCTACAGTCAGTTGCTTCCCACATACGTATGCCAGCGTGACATCGTACCTCTGCAGACGAATAAGAAGTCGCTGGGGCATCGGGGACAGGTTGATGTCTAGTCTGCATTATAGTTAGTAGCTTGTGGTCTGATTCGGCGATTACGTGTCCTGGAAAGGTGTAGTAGTGAGACCTTTAATTCGCAGCTGTATACGATGGCTAGTAGCTTTTTCTCGATATGAGTGCACTCCTGCTGGGCTGCTGTGAGAGTGCCAGAACCGTAAGCGACAGGTCGGTCTTGTTGCAACAAGTGATCCTATTCCGTACGAGCTGGCGTCGTAATCGTAACGAGCTTTAATGGATCAAAGTACCGGAGCATGGGCGCTGTCGTCAGCTTTGACTGGATGAGGTTGACAGTGTCGCTGTGTTGCTGTGTCCAGTGCCAGGGAACATCACAGGTGTGTAGTTCGCGAAGTGGAGTTGTGCTTTTGGAGAAGTTTGGCAAGAACTTCGATAGGTATGTTGTCATAACTGGAAATCTCTGCAGTTCCTGTTTATTCGATGGCACTGGCATTACTTCAAGTGCTTTTGTTTTCTCTTGGTCTTGAGCAATATCATGGGAGGAGAGCTGCGGTCCAAGGTATGTCATTGAAGAAAATCCAAGTTCTAGCTTTTCTTTGTTCACCTACAAATTACTCTCTCTTGCAACAGCGAGCACTTTTCTGAGGTCATTTGCGTGATCTTCAATGTTTGTAGATTCAACTATAATGTCATCAAAATAGGGTTTGACACTGAGATGACCTTCAAAAACTCTGTGAATTTGTGCTCGAAAAAGCTCGGGTGCCATTGCGAGGCCGAAGGGAACCCTGTGAAAATGGTAGCGTCCCCAGGGTGTTGCGAAGGTGCCTAATCTTGAAATTGGTTGGTCCAGAACAAGTTGATACAAGGCACTCTTGGCGTCTAGAACGAAAAAAAAAAAACCAGTTGCACCGCTTAAGGCTGCAAACAATTCTTCAGCAACTGCTACTTGGTAAAAGCATGCTTTTTGATAGATACACTGAGGTTGCGAGGGTCTATGCTAGATCCGAACTGTTCCATCTTTTTTGATGATTGTGACGATATAGGGCACACCCACTCGGACGGCTTCCACGATGACGAGGCCGTTTTGTTTCATACGTTGCAGTTCAGCCTTCAATTTGCTTTCCAGAGCGCTGGGTACCCTTCGCGGGGCTGAAACGGTAGGAGTGGCTCCTTCCTCGAGTTCTATAGAGCATAATCCCGGAAGTTTCCCAATGCCCTCGAGCACATCTGGAAAGTCGCTGAGCACCTTTTGGAGTTTGCTTGTTGCTGAGCACTGAAGCTACAGTCATTCGCTCCGGCTGAATTCTTGCGACAAGGTATAGAATCTTGCCAAATTTGGCGCCCAAAATTGGCTTGATAGGCTACTTGACCACGAGGAACTTCAAAATGCACGAGGCGGCTCCATTTACGCAGTTCAGTTCGCACTCAGCATCGATGGGAAGCTCCTGTCCGCTGTATGTGGTTACTTTCGCACTTGTTATTCTAGTTTCGGGTATCGCCTCCTATTTGTTTACAAAATGAATTGGAATGATGTTCACGCCTGAGCCAGTGTTGAGCTTGAAAGCTTGAACGACACGTTATGGCTATTGACGGAAATCGTCTCCATCCACTCTGACGAGCAGTGTAGGTTAAGCAGATCGGGGGTCTCCAAAAACAACTCCTGTTGTCTGTCTTGCTGCTCAGGCTCCTCAAGTAGCCGTACTCTTTGGCGTGAGGAATTGCTGCCTCGCTGCCCTTGTCTACACAAGCTGGGGAAATGTCCAAATTTGCCACAACTGCAGCAGTTGCGTCCGTAGGTTGGACATCCTCGCGGTTTGTACGGCGCTCCACTGCGCGGGCACTTATGTTGCAGCTTCAACTGTTTATGATGGGGTACTTTTGGAGCTGTTGGTTGTGACTGTTGCTGGTTCCATTTTCTCTGTCTCTGAATGGCTTGAAACATGCAGTTCAGGCTCTTCTAGCTCTCTTACATGCTTCTTGGAAATTGCCGCAGCCTTGCACGTAGCTACTATTCTGTCGAGCGTCAGGCCTAGCTCTCGGGAAGTTGTCGTTCCCGGAGTACTTTGTCTCTTATACCTACTACGACGTGGTCACCAATGAGCTGTTATGTTTTCTCTCCAAAGTCGCATTTCGCCGCTTGATTACTCAGGTATGTTAATAAATCGTTTAAGCTGTGGTTTTACTTTTGTTTCATGCAGTTTCAAGCAGCAGACGCTTGTACTACGCTTTTGTATGGCTTGTAGAGCGCGTCGAATTGCTCAAGAATTACGTAACCTGATCCTGTGGCTGCACTGGGTCGGCCCTCGGTGGCTGAGGGGGAAACGTCTGCGCGATGCGGCGGCCATGGGGACCTGATAATTGGAGGAGCAGCGCTTTTAGGGTGGCGTTAGGCTTGGAGGCGTACTCACTTGCTTGCTCGTAGATGTTGAACGCGTCTTTCTAATCTTTCCACCTTCGTTGAGGGTTTTCGCCTGGCTCGAAGTTTGCAGGAGGTTGCATGAGAGCAGTGTCCATTGTTGCAGGCTTCGGTTTACTTCTGACACTGACACTGTTGTTGTGGGTGGCCAGACAGACGAAAGCTGCACGGTCGAGTACAGGAGTGGAACTATTTAGTCAAGAAGGTTGCAGTGGGCCTACATATATTGCGCTGGCTGGAGCCCTCCGGGTAAATGACGGGACTTCCAGCATATGGCGGAATACGGAGAGGAGCGAGAGGCGGTTGGTACACACGTAACAGGTGGTACCCAACGGGAGGCCTGCCCGTAGTGGTGGTCTGGTTACATTGGCGTTTCTCAGTGTGTTTCTCAGTGTGTTTCTTAGTGTGTTTCTTAGTGTGAGTTATTCGGTCGCCTGGAAAGGCCATTGAACTCTCAACAGGCGAGAAAATGAGCGAGCCCTTCCACTCTGTGAACGTGGATGACCTGCGAAGCTGTGGTTACGGAAAATTTTGAACAGAGCGTTAATCTTTTGACGGAAGTCGGGCTGTGACTGGCCGTTCATTCACGTCATGTGTTGACCGCAGATAGTCTGAAATCATAGGGTAGACGACGTATCTGTTCCTGGTGTAGAATCGTCTACGGCACATGTAAGCAGAGATCTTCACGCGTCCAGTACACCAGAAAATTTCCCGCGTCCTCGGCGTCCGGGAGTACTATATGCACGGCCTCCCTGTAGCAACGTCAAAAAAAGGATAATCAAAATGGAGGACCCAAACTCGTCCAGTTAAAGCAAATGCGGAGCAAAATAAGAGCAAGTAAACACGCAAACTATAAAACGAATGCCTTAAAAGATCGCCTCCAAAAAGTTGCCATTTAAGCTCGCAAACGGCACCCAGGATAAAGAGACACATACGCTACTTATACCAACTGTGATTTTATTGTCATTTTACCCACACGAATTAAATGAATGGATGCAAAACGTTGTACCCACCTTCTTACGAGTGAACACACGTGCGTCAGCGAGCAGCCTCGTGCCAGCGTGCACCTGGTATCTACAAACTGTGTTCGCGAGTGGATAAGCGCGCATCAAGGGCATTGCTGCTTGCCCGTCACCCTTCAACTGCTGTTCTGTTCAGTGGCGACGCAGTGTTGAAAGGCGGCTCGAAATAAATGACCTTCTCAATCAAGATTTTCTCATTAAAGCAGGCCACACTCACAAACGCTTTGGAACGTTTGCGCATGCGCGCAGTTTACTGCCTTAGCAGTCACACGGTGCAGCATGCGTCGGAGGCTGGGCGCATTCCTGTAGACCCCACTGTACATTACTTCTAACCACGTGACCGAGTTTCTTAATCAACACAATATTTGAACACATTCCCAGCAATTACATTATATATCTACAATGAGTCAGCTGGCTTCTACTGTGCATATCGTTTCTTCACTGACTGATAGGCGGGACCAAGTTAACGGAATATTTCTATATAGTTGATCTCAGCATTTGGCGGGGTTTCACTTTTATGTACTTTTTAAAGACTATAGCGGTACTCCCGTAAATATAATGTAGAGATTGACAGCATTAAAAAACCTACAGCCAAGGCCTTCCAAGTAACCTGGCAAGGTTAGCTAATATGCTGAAACAATTCCTGTACCTGAAGAGGTGCATGAAGAGGTACTGCGTACATGCTGCTCATAGGATCAAGGTCAGCCCTATGTTGTGGCGCCTTGTTTAGTTCGTTTCACTAAGCTTGAAACTAAGAGCAAATGGGTCGGGGGAAAGAGAACTTCCCACCGAAGGAAAAGATAGACGTGAACGAAAACTGCGCTGTACCGCAATTACTACCCTCTGAAATTGAGTCCAATTCACTGTAAACGCAAACTAGCCGGAAATGGAGTTTTAATCAAGTAATGTGCCCTGAAAAGTACTTAAAGCAAAAAATGTACTCCCTAGGCATGGTCTAAAAAAGTGGACGAACCTCCATGGTAGTACCGTTGCCCATCCGTGTAGCAAAAGGGAGGATTTAGAACGACTTAACACCATTTGTGAGATGGCGTTCGGTTCCTTGTATACAACCACGTCCACAATAAACTCCCCATCTGGGGTAATCATCTCAAGCGGGCGGTCGCCATGTTAGTCTTGTGTTGTTTCCGTGTGTCAGCACTTCAGCCGTGGACTAATGCTAATAAGAACGAGAAAGCAGGACGCGACGGTTGCATGCAGCTACAAAACCGATACCGTACGTATACCCGTATAGATGCTTCAGCCAGCGCGATCACAAGCAGACAGCGCGGCCGTGTTGTTTCAATCTGTTTATTTTGGCGGTAGGTGTTGTCAAACTCTGCTGCTAACAAAGAGACAGTTCTCGCCGTTGCAAACAATTGCAATGTTCATCTGCTTCGCTTGCTTGCGCATATATAGACAATTTAAATTATCGTGCCAGCGCGCCAACGCTCCCGACTGCAGCGATTCAACTTGCCCTGGCGGCACGACTTGCTGCCCGGATGTAAACAACCTCCGTGCTATGGTCCAGGGACCATATCCGTGCTATCAATGCAGCGCGGCCGGTGACTTGGTGCCGCCGGAGCCTCAAGCGCCTCGCCTTTGGCCATCATTTTTTCTTATTTGAGAAGGACTAGTAGTGCCATTTGGTGGAAAGATTTTTATGTGCCCCTGCCACACGACGAACGGCCGCTAGCAACATTTGGATACGGCGACAGCTGTGGACAGCTCGCAGGTAAGTGGTCTGTCATCAGTCAATGCGTTTGTCAAACGTTTGGATAGGGTTAACTGCGAAGTACCCGTGCCGCACACAGCACGTACACGCACGGGCAAAGAAAAAAGCGCACACTCGTTTTATTGTACTTGTTTGTGGCTTTTGGGTATGCATTCGCATTCTTTCGTAGGCCGGTTTGTAACAGGGCATTCGTGATGAAATCGTTTGTCGCGCGCGGCGTCGTTTCAAAGCAACGTGACGGTTACTCAGGTAGCCGAATCGCCTCCGACAGCGGTGCATCGTCGGGCCCGGTCGGTGAATATTGTGGGACTCTGTCTCTCATATGCATCGAACTGCTCGTGTTCTTTTTAGTTAACTACTCTACTTTGTAATATCTATTTGTTAACGCTCCTGATGGCTTGCCTGTCCAAATATGTCTTTGTGTTGTTTTCGTTCAAGGCTGTGACTCATTCTTAGCGCTCTGGTCTGCGAAAGCCGCAGATCAGACGGCCACCCCCTTCGAAAACTGTGCCCTGTAGATTCGGTGGGGTTGTTTGCTCGCTTGAGTCGGTTCTTCACATCTAACAGCGTACCCTATTAAGGAAACGGTGACATGCGTAAAAGGTGCTATGAGCCTATCGAACGATTAAATGCATATAGTGTGGACCATGACGGCGACGTGGTTCGAAACCGAAATGTTTTTATTCCCTTTCTGATGATAATGAGTGGTCGGTATACAATCGGGGCCCGTCAGTCGCCAGCTAAGGCCACGTAATTGAAAACACAAATTCATGCCCTTATGGAAGAGAACCGAGTTTGCCGTAGCATGACACAAGTCTGCCGGGCATAAAAAAGGATATCATTTTTTTAGAAGAACAATGCACACACTCTTCTTTTGTTGGTAATAACTTTGTCATAATCAATAGTAAGACCATACACAAAAATTACTCGATTCATCTGACACTCGATTTTGACACGGAGCTTGCAGCTCCAAAAAGTGCACTGTGGTTTTGCGTGACGGAAACTTCTACAATCACGGTAAATTAACTAAGGCAGGTGTGTGTGGCATGCAGCGTTGGTAAGTTTGCGAGAATAGCGTTTCCATTTCAGCTGTTTTTTTTTTGTTGCCATGCAATCACAAGTAATTTGGTGCCATGAACGAGGTTTACGTTAGCTAACAAGGCTGTAGTAACGGTTGCGGCTACAAATGACCTTATGCACCAATCATGCTTGTCAGCTCGGTGACACAGAATATTAAGGTGTCAGAATACGGATGACTGAGTCGCCTAGTTTATTACTACTGTAAAAAAAGAAAGTGTTTTCTGACCCAGTGAAGGACTTTCCTGTATGACTAGCTGTTTTATGACAGATGACCATACTTGATGAGACAAGCCGTAACAAATTAGCTTTGGATGTAACACCAGGAGGGAAATAGGTGGAGGTATCTGCAAGAGTAACTGAAACAGTGGGTGCCTGTCCGGCATGAATTCATTATTTGCTGACACGATTTTCGTCTGCAGATCCTGATACATGATCGAGTTGAATGACTTCATAGATCTTAAGGCAGGATATGCTGTGCTGTACAAGGCAAGGCTGCATTCGGAAACCAAGTTGGTCCCTCCAGCAGAAGTGAGTATTGCCACGGCTTGCAACAGCCGTCCAGCTCGCAAAAGCTGCACTTTTTCTATGAAAGTGAGCCACCATGGTAGGGGAGAGGCAGTGTAAGGGTTTGCATCTTTAACTGTGTGCCCACTCACTTGAATAGATGCAAGCTGTCATCTTAAAGCAAGAAACAGCAGTTAACAAAATCATGCAATACCAAAGTGTTTTTTGGTCAAAAACAAAAACTAATCTATCAACCTACAGAGACTTGCATTTTATCTTCACTGTCATTTAAAGTTGTGCTCGAGTATATTGTGCGGAAGTAATATCTTTTTTATTGCTGCAAAAGCCACGACGGTTAATGTACTGGCACTTGGTTTTATGAAGCCTTTGCATTCCTAATTTAGGTACTGGAATTCGCAGGGAACCTGGCCTTAGAATTTTATTACTGTACCGAAGTATTAAGTTCATTTAACCATAGTGTCTGTTTTGAATTTTATGTGTGGGGCATTTTTTTTCTTTTTTGCTTTTTCAGGCAGATGTTCCTCTGACTCCCTGACTGCATTCCGTGAACGGCGAAGTTAGCCTCCACATCGATGGCCAGCGTGTCTTGACTGCATCATCTTTACTGGGAGGACTGTGTAGTCTGTTTGCATCGTTCTGGGTTTTCAACATTCAATATCCCAAGGAGGCGCACAGAGCTCTAACGTTTGTGGAACATGCCTTTTTGGACCTTGCCTGCACCAAACCACGTGTGAAGGATTTAGAACTAATTAACTTTTATCGCATCAATATCGCTCGCTAATATTTGTTTTCAATCCTGTAATCATTGGATAGTAGTCAAAAAGAATTCCGTATTATATTTCTGACTTTTTCTTTTTTCTTTTTTTACTGAAAAGGGGATATTTGATGGGCCGTTCTGTATGCTGATAATACAGCTATCTTTCAGTGAAGCAATAATATTAACAAACTAATTTAACTTGAAACAATTATCTAAATATTATTGGCAACTGGTGCCAAATGAATCAACTAAAAAGTATCCGAAAAACACGAATTTCATGGCTTTTTGTTCTCACTCTAAAAAAGCTGTCGCGATACCACCCATTCTGTTCTATATCATTGCAATTAACCCATCAGACTCGGTCACTTTTCTTGGCGCTTTTGTGTCTTTATCAAAACGCACTGGTATTTTCCGCAGCATATTTTTCGTTCTTTATATTACTCATTTATCCATAGCCATCTCACTGCAGTCTGTCTCCTACATCATTTATCTCTTGTGCCTTTACCACCTACAAAATGCTTGTTACCTTTCAATATCAAATCGTTGCACAGCTCTCGCTCATTTCACCACAAATTGAAAAATTGTTTTGTTGTTATAAACCACTGCAACCATTTTTTCTTCACTTTGTGTACTTAGTACTGATGCGTACTGATAAGTTCTGATAAGTACTGACGTGTTCTCGATCCTCTAGTGTTTGTGCCTATCTGTTTTTCAAGTATTTCCAGTTCTTGTATTATTATTGCTTCTACATTTTGTTCAACTAGAACACAGCTCTCGCTCATTTCACCACCTACTGAATTTTTTGTTGTTGTTGTAAACCACTGCAGCCATTTTTTTCACTGGGTACTGAGCGCTGATGCGTACTGATAAGTTCTGTTAAGTACTGACGCGTTCTGGATCCGCTAGTATTCTATAATGATTTCACTTACCATGCGGTTGTGTTTGTGCCTATCTTTGTTTTTCGCGTATTTCCAGTTCTTGTAGTAATATTGTTTCTACTGTTTGTTCAACTAGCATCGTATTGCTGTCTTCAATTCCTAACTGGCGTGTTATTTAGCAATGTACCATGTGTGATTTCTAATATGAGGTCGCCATAAGTATTTATTTCGGAACCTCCTTGTGTACACCATGTACCATGTAAACTTGTCTGCGAAAGTTCGTTTGAAATAAACCTGAAATCGAGAAACACCGTGTGAAATCAGTACTCCCGCAGGGAACTAGAAATTCTCCCTGGTGGCCTTGAAAACCTCCTTTCGGAAGGCCTACAAAACTCCCCACGCTTTCGCCAAACTCCATTCAAAAGACGTAAATGATTCCCTTGAACCTCCTAAAAACGCCCCTAAACTAACATAAGTACTTCCAAAGGGAGCCATAATAAGCTCCTATTCAACCGCATGAAAATTCCATAAACATCACTTAAAAACGCCCTTCAGGAAGTAAAGAATACTCCATTTTGACCTCCTTAAATTCCCCCGAACATTCCTTAACACTCCCTAAATACCTCCTTTCTATAACCTAAAAACGCCCTGTGTTGAGGAGGTAAACAAAACCTCCCTGTTCCATGTAGTAAAAAAACTCCTACAAGGAGGACCACTAGAGGACGCGAAAAAGTACCTCTAGGGAGTATATGGGAGGAAAAAAAGTTTAGAGTGTTCCTTGGCGATTATAGTGCCTCCCACATCGCTGGATTGGTTCAGCGGACGTCTCTGTAGCAAATAATCTCTCTCAGTTCTTTCATAAGCTCACCGAGTAAAATGTAATGATGTTGCTAACAACTGGAATAGGTTGGGCCATATTGATAATCTACTGTTTATTCGCGAGATTATGCATAACCGCTGCTGTGTTCTATTCCCTTGTGCCGTAATGCGGATCTATACGCGTGTTTCATGTTCTTTCCTTCTATGCTTTTAGTTGCTTTAATTATTACATATTGCCAATTTATTAGTGCCTTATTACAATGTGAAACCACACCATACCTGCTGAAGCCGGCTATGGGGTGTACTGTCATAGAAATGAATGAATGAATGAATGAATGAATGAATGAATGAATGAATGAATGAACGAGTGAACACCCTGGTTTCATGTGTAAGCTAAAATATTGCAGACTAATGGCAGAAGCCGCCGCAAGTGGGCCTTGTTGGGTTGCACGGAATGCCGAGAAGTTCCGCCTAATCCAGGTCAGAATAAAGACAAACGGTGACTATTTTTTGAAATAGCGTAATTGGGACTATCCGAAGCGAAACATTGCTAGCATCCGCACATGACACCGCGGGTAGGGTAAACAGAGGTTCGCACAAGGTGCGCGGCTTTTTACTTCGGGCCAGGTTCTTGGCAATCCCCTCGTCTCCGCACAGGCGCTTTCCGGCAGCCGCACAGCGCTGGTTCGGGCTTGCTTCTGGGTGAGCCCGAAATATCGTCCTGTCCGCTATGCTCGACGAACAGACGCCGCCGCCTCGTGGCTGCGTGGGGGGAAGGAGAGAATGCGTGGCCAAGGCCAAGTGGAATGCGCGGAATTCCGCGACGTGGGGGCGTCGAAGGTGGACGCGTGTAATTTGGTGGCTGGCAAGCGAACAGGTTTGCGCGCGCCCTAATGGGCCGCCCCTGTTGCGGCCACTGGAACCCGTTCGACCGCTGCTGGATCTCGTTCGGCGCGCTCTCTCTCACCGTGTCCCGCCGCTTTGCTAAGGGAATGAAGCGTCTTCACAGGAAAATTTCGCTCCATCAAATTCGACGCAAGTGTCATTTCAGCTTGAAGCGCGTTTGGGCATGATTAACATAACGCTGTCACGTAACTCCTCTGCAGCACCTACAAAATCAAATTGGCCGAATCATCTCGCGCAGTTCCTACAACGCCCACGTTACACCACTCTTCTTGCAGCTGAAACGTTTACGCATAGGCGAATTCATCAAACATAACTTAGGAATCACCGCATATCATTTAATGAGAACCCCTAGTTCCTTGTATGTGATTAGAATCGATCATTTAACTAACGCATATGTTACGCGGTTTTCACTACAGAATAACTTCTTGCTGCCGAAAGTGCGCACAAATCACGGCTTACAGACTGCGATTCACGATCATAAAATTTTGGAGCGCTGCCCCTCAGCGTAAAAAACGCGCCATCGCTTCCCCGTTGCCAACCATTACTGCGGTCATACATATCTGACCAATTATACGCCATTTAACTCCTTATGAGTACATTTTGATGTGTTCGAGTTCCAGACATTCATTTTAAACGGTGTATTATTGTTTTGTATTGAAATGTTTCCCCCCTTATTCACAGTTTTTTGCCGTTTTTATGTGGATTAAATGCGGTTTTACCAATATTATACACAACTGCTGTGACGTTCTCTGTTATTTTTGTATAACTCTGTTGTATTACTACATTGCGTTCTTTAAATAACACACTGTTCAGAAATGTCGCTACTGCGGAGAATTTTTCTTTCTCTACTCGTTAAATTACAAGGGGTTCCATTACAGTGCTCAACTCTGGGACTCCTTTCGGTATAATATTTTTCACACATTGTATATTCTGTTACCAATAATAAACCGAAACTGAAACTGGAACTCAAACATAATCGATAAACCGCCGTGGCAACATGCCTTCTAGGCGCAGAACAGCTCAGGGCATTTCGCTCCCCCGATTTCATCCCGCAATTTTATCTGTGGCTGCGGATGGGCGGCAATATTTTACAGGCTGCTCGCTCTTCTCAGAATCTTGGCGAATGCTTTTTGGCCAGTGTAAACTGCAAGCACGTCGTTCGCTTTAAAGAGCCGACACAGCAAAATGTTTCCGTCATGCCGTTTTCTCAAAAAATACCATGGCTTGTGTCAAGAATTTCCCAAAAGAAGTCACAAGGTGTTCATCTGGCAGGAGAATCTGCAATTTTTTATCCACAACGGTAAAAAATATTAGCAGTCAATCCTAGATATAAATAGATGTTCACATGTAGGAGCACCGAAACGCTGCAAGCAGCCGCTCACTGTGGGTTGGGTATGATTAGCCCCGTATAAAAACGTATAAAAGAATTACAAGGTGCGTAAGACCGAGAAGTATCACAGATTCGGTTGTCATGTGCGGGAAATAAATAATTCGAGATTGTTTTACCTCGTGCAATTTAATTAAAGCAAAAAGTTGGCACGGCGAAATTCACCAATCGGCAATGCTGACCCAGTCGCTGGGGGGGCTCTCCTGGTGGGAGGCTTGTTCTTCGAGCCCCTAAGCCATCCAAGGTCCGCTCCCTCTCCGATGAACGACTTACCTCGGAGCGCCACTCCTTTCATCGCAACTGCGCCAGAGTACACGTGTGGTCCAGCTGCCCTGCCGTCAACGGCGACATGGCGCTGCGCTCTCGCTCTGTGACTATCGCGGTTGGTGGCTATAAACTCCGGCCCTCAATGGTTCAGCTTCAATGGGCATGGCGAAATCCACCAAGCAGCAATACTCACCAAGTCTACTCATTTCGCTGTGCAGGTCAGTTGTATGCATACTTCTAGCAACCGTTTCTTGGTTGTTCTGCCATGCCCATGCACTTGCCCCTGTATTTTGCATGACTGTTTCCTTGTATACAACGTTATGCTCTGTGGTGACATTTTTAAAGTCAAATCCTGCACCTGATGTAGAAAAAAAAAGCTTAGTATTTTGGAATGGCACAAAGAGATTCTGAAGAGCATTTTAGATATAAAGACTGAACAAGTGGCCCAACGAGCAACACTAACAGCGGTCCTGCAGAAGGTTTCTGACCTACAAAAGCTTGTTACACCACGAAAAAATCTACTTGCATGATTGATAGTTTCGACACGAGTTTAAATTCCCTAAAATAACCTCTAGCAGATGAACCAGAAAAGGTTCTCGATATCGAAGATCGTAGCCGGCGGTCCAACCTGATAGTATACGGGCTTATTGAAAAACCTAACAAAACGGAGGATGCATTAAAAAAGAAGTAGTAGGTAAGCATGCTGACCGCACTGGACAAACAGAGTAGAAACGTGGGCCTGAAAATCAATATACAGAAAACTAAAGTAATAATCAGTTACCTCGCGACAGCACAGCAATTTGAGATAACTAGGTGGCGAGGCAGTGGAAGTGGTAAGCGGATGGGTCTACTTAGGCCAAGTTGTGACCCCGGATCCCAACCATGAGGCAGAGATAAGAAGAAGGGTAAGAATGGGGTGGAGTGCATTCACCAAGCATTCTCAGATAATGGATGGCAGCCTACCATTGTCCCTGAAGAAGAAAGTGTATGACTGCTGCATCTTACCGGTACTCACCTACGGGGCAGAAACTTGGAGGCTCACTAAGAGGGTTCAACTTAAATTGAGGACAACTCAGCAAGCAATGGAACGGGAGATGATAGGTGTAACATTATGGGACAAGAAGAGGGCGGAGTTGGTCAGTGAACAAATGCGTGTTAAGGACATATTAGTAGAAATTAAGAAGAAGAAATGTACGTGGGCAGGGCATGTAATGCGAAGGCAAGATAACCGTTGTTCATTAAGGGTAACAGAGTGGATCCTTAGAGAAGGCAAGCCTAGCAGGGGGCGGCAGAAAGTTAGATGGGCAGATGAGATCAAGAAGTTTGCGGGGATAAATTGGTCGCAGTTAGCACAGGATTGGGATAAGTAGAGATTAATCGGAGAGGTGTTTGCCCTGCAGTGGGCGTAGATAGGCTGCTGTTGTGGTGATGATGACTAGATGGAGTATTCTGTCAAAAACTTCATGCGTCCTGCACCGCAATCGGTCACATATACAGGCTAGTTAGACAATCAGGAAATCATCCCATAATTATGTATCTTCAAGACGACACGAAAAAACAAGAAATATTGAAAAACGCAAAAAAAAACTCAAGGGAACTGAAATATTCATACAAAATTATTACTCTCGGTGCACACTGCGCGGCCGTAAATTAGTGTGGCACAGTGCAAAACTGACAGAGCAAACGAAAAAAAAAGACGTATCTGCTACATGATAAGTTCAGGATCGATGACGACACTTTTATGTGGACAGGCATGAAGAACATGCGCGTGGAAGTTAGAAAAACCTCAATGCGTACGCAAATTTCAAATACTTCCCAATAAACCAGTGCATGACAAGGTCTTCGCCAATCTCCCTCGGATTTCTCTTCTGGAATACTCCCTCGTGTGAACACCGCTTATGCCACACCAACTGGGACGTTTCAGCCTTTACCTTGCACAGCGCGCCATTTTCACCTGGTCCGCACTGACGGAAATGGTCCCATGTCATCCACTGCTGACGGAATACGTTCGGCTGTTGTCGCTGTGGATCATTTCACGTGCTACGCCAAGACCGCTGCGCTGCCGGTTGCCACGGGGCCAGACTTTGCTCCTTTCATTTTACATTACATTTTCCGTCACGGAGCACCTCCAGCACTCTTAAAGGAGGGTTAACAAGGAGGAGAAAATTCATCCACTTCTTCCCCACATGACCCGACGCCACGCCTAACGTAAACACGAGGGACAGCCAGCAGATGCATGGCCTGCGGGCACTCAGGAGCGCCGCCGCTGGGCTCAGGGGCGGTGTCGGAAAGGATTTAGTGAAGTGACTATTTTCTATAAAAATGTACAAAACTTTACAGAGGGGAAACTGGGTAAACAGTTGCCGTTCTTTGCCGTTGCTGAAATGCTTTAGCTTCATGCTTTATCCCCAGGCTGTTTGCTGGGGCGTGGAACCGGCGACGCTATGGCGCTGCCCTTCCCGCATTTTCTACTGTTTACGCAGGCCGTTTGCTGGATTGCCACTTCAACGCAGTCACCCATTTAAAACGCGACAATGAGATCTTCAAAAGCTACTCTAGAAAACCGAAACTATCAGACGGATGAAGCGCGACATGCCCAGCAGCTGATTTCGACTGATGCTCGGTTCCAGTCTGCGAACGGTGGTGTGATTCAGCGGCAGCAATCGGCGACATACAAAAGGCGGACGGCGGCAATGGCTAGTTGGGGCGTGGAACTGGCGACGCTAGGGCGCGGCCCTTCACGCATTTTCTACTGTTTACGCAGGTTAGCAACGCCATGTCCTGCGAAAAAATGTTTCTTATCGTTTTGCCGGATGCACCAGAAGTGTTGTTCAATTGCGTCACGTCGCACTCTGTGCGCCGGTCTTGCAGTCAGCGTAGTTTTCGCATCATGAGGCGGTTCGCGTTTTATTTTTTATTGCTCTGGTTGTGTGGGGATGTAGAGTTGAATCTAGGAATGAATACACCAACGCTGCAAAAGATTTTCAATGGGCAAGAGGTTATCAAGGATAAGCTGGACAGCATTGAGACCTGTCAGGCAGCTCAAAAAGCCGCTCTTGAGCAACTCTCCAATCGCATTTCTTCGTTACAAATCAGGCTTACTACTTTTGCTAACCTGGAATCGGTTGTAGCTGAGTGTAAAGTAGCATGTGATGAGCAGAAACATAGCGTGCAAACCCTCCTGGCAAAAGTTGACGATCTCAAAAACCGCAGCAGGCGTTGCAACCTGCTTTTTTATGGTGTACGAGAAGGCATACATGAAAGCCACGCAATTGATGGGCCAGAACGTAAGGGTCCTGAATCTTGGTCAGAGCCGGAACAGCACATTGTTGACATAGTACTGGTAAACTTGGTATTACTCCAAAGACTATACAAAGAGCGCACAGGATCGTGAAGTTTAGGCCCGGTAAAATTCGCCCGCTGATTGCCAACTTTGCGTCCTTCAAAGAAAAACAGGACATTTTTACTGAATGCCAAGACGTTAAAAGGGACTGATATCAGCCTATCTCAAGTTTTTTCGCAGTAAGTGCGCAGTAAACGGCGCCACCTTTGGTAGTTGCGGTCATTCCATCGCAGAGTATAGGCGTGGGACTTCATCCCCACGCCTGAGAGGAAACGAGGCACCACGACCATGACAGAGCTTACCATGACCCAAGCAAATATGCTAGGCGCAAGCGTCATGGCGCTGGGGGGAATGGTTCTGGAATTTTCGGGGAGTGGAAACGGGATATCCATCCAAGACTTTCTACGTGTACTCGAGCAGGTGGGGGGTCTTGGTGGCTGGACAGAGGCACAGATGACGGGAATAGCACGCTGCAGAATGGTCGGTGCGGCCTATGACTTTGCATGGCATGAGGAGGCTGTCGCTGCGGCAGAGACTTACGCCCGAGTTTAATGCTTTAATGACGAAGAGGTTTGATACGGAACCAGATTGTGTAAAACTACACAGGTTTTTGTCCGCCAAACAAAGCGACGGGGAAGACGTAGAGTCGTTCCCGAGCAGGCTCCGCGCGCTGCGTAATGCAGGGGTCGGAACGCAGGACGGCCCTGTGACGGAGGTAGGCGCAAGTTGCGCAAAAAGCTTTTGGACGGGCAGCTTTGTATCCAGCCCTGAACGGACTGCGATACCCGGTCCGTGGATTCACGCTTTTCCGCGACCCCAAATATAGAGTTTTAGCAGTCCGTCTATTCCGCCGTGTACGTAGTTACCGTGTTGACCGAGACCCGACTGCGCCTGCGCGTGCGGAAGGGCGAGGAGGAAGGACGAGAAGGCGCACCGCACCATGACGAATGCGCGGACAAGGCGAGGGCCTGCTCGCATAACTAATCCCCCACCGCGACGAATGCCCAGGTGCCCAGACGGGTCTCGGCAAGCACGGTAACTATTGTTACGAATGAGCCCGCCGCTGGGCTTTGTTTCAACACTCCTCGGCTGTGCGGCGAAGCCTCCACTACGTGCGCCTTTCAAGCAGGCCCCCTTTGTCGGTGACCCACGCTTGCAGCCGACAATTCAGACAAGCTGTGACAGGCCTGGATCAGGCGCCTTGCTATCGGCGCGATCAAACTGCGGTGGCGTGACGACGCAACAGGCCGAGATTTGCCCCAAGGACGCAGAAGCCCTGCGTCCGCTGCGGAGACCTCCTCTCTCCCCTCTCTTGGACTCAGCGTGCGCCGCTACTACCGACTGCTCACGAACTCTGGAAAGAGTGTTTTGTGTGTCTGTGCCGTTCGTATCGTGTGCACAATCTAGAGGGAACCCTTGTTTCGACCGTTGGCGCTTTGGGTATAAATAAGACCCCCTCAAGCGCTGTAGTTCATTTCTGTTTGAGCAGTGAATCAATGCTTTCACTCTGCTCGAGTCCTGTACTGTAACCTCGGCCGTCGGAGCATTGTTCTTTGGCTTCCGCTCATCTCTCGCTATGAAGTAAACAGTTACGTTTGCCTACGGCTTGTGGATTTCCTCACGGCTGCAACATTCGCTGGCCGGCTGACCTCAAACCACGCTACCAAACGTATGTCGGAGGCGACGGAGCTCGGCTCGGGTCGGCCTTCCCGGATGCAACACTACGTACAACACGGAGCATACGGAGTGCTGAAACTCTCTGATATCTTAGTAGGCTGTAGGTTTGAGCGAGTTGGTAATCCATGCTGTACTTCAATTGCGCAAAAAAAGGAACGAAGACTGGAGAGAGACGACACAAGACAGAGCGGAGAGGCTGTTGAAACGGCTGTGAGGGAAGAGAAAAACGAGCGAGCCGTAAATAAGGGCCACAGTGGGCGAAAGGGCGAGAAAGAAACTGACTAGCTCTGCGAGAGCCCGAAAGGGTGCCGCGAACGCCTGAGGGAGGCATCTGTGCCATGAGGGCTACCTCGAGATGTCCCTGTTCGCCAAGCTGCGCGACCTGCAGGGACAAGGCTGCAACCTCCGAGTGAGGGGCTTCCTGCCCACGTTCGCATATCGGGGAATGAGGCTGCAGACTATTTGGCCAAAGCAGCCCACAGCTCCGCTATGGCACCAGTTTCCGCGTCCCTGGTGCGCTATGATGTTTCCAGGGTTGTCATCAGGCGGGAGGTGGCCGCTCGCCACCCCTGCAAACGAGTGGCCAACGGTGGGGCCCCGCGGCTCTTTCCCACCAGTGCGGTCCCTCCTTCTTCGGCGATAGCACAGCAGCACGCCTTCAAAGGCAGGGTCGCAAGGCCGCACCCACCTGTGCCCACTCCCCCGACCTTGAGACATTGGACCACGTCGTCATCTGCCCTGCGTACGCGGGTGCCCGGAACATGCAAGTGTCTGGGTACCGGCGGCTGGGGCTACCCTCAAGCACTGCAGAGGACATCCTGCGTCCTCGGGGACCCTTCATGTTGTACCGAGAGGCTGTCAGGCTGCTCACCGCGTACTACGAGGAGTCGGGCCTCAACAACAGCCCATGAACTGCCAACGCCAAACCCCACCCACTATCCACGCCTGTTTCCTTCATTCCTTTTGTGTGTGTGTGTGTGCGTGTGTGTGTGCGTACGCGTGTATGTAAATAGTCTGTATATAACACACGTGTGTATGTATATAGTCTGTACATAGCCTTTTAATCGGCTGTTATCATATTCGTAATATTCCATTGCCCGTTCACTACCTTTTTTTCAATGCTCTTTTCTTCCCCGGCGAGACCTGTGGCCCTCTGTCGAGAGGCAAAACATCACCTTGTAAATATTTTCCGTTTAATAAACACTTTCTCTCTGTCTCTATCTCTCTCTCTCTCTCGAAAGGGTAGAACGCCTGTTCAAATCCAGCATTGCGCTTCAGCATAAACAAATGCGACAAAACGGCATGCGTCGCGGCAAATGGAGGGGACAGCTGCGGTGCCATTCGTGCGGCAAGCTAGTACACATTTCTAGGAACGGCAGGCAGCACGATCACCCTCCAGACCCACCGAGAGGGGATGCTAAAGGAAGTGTGGATAATGCGGTAGTTCATTCCGCTTCCCTGTCGAACCAGGGGGACTAGTCGGAACTCGCGCGCAGGAAGGAAGCGAAGGGGGACACTCTAGAGGTCGCAGTTAACATATTCTGGGAGACTAGCCCGATAATTGAGTGCGAAATAGGGGGTTCAGCTATGTAATGCCTGATTGACACGGGCTCAAAAGCAATACCCCGGCTATACTAGGGTCCGAATGTCATTTGAACCAAATGTCATTTGGCTCAAATGGGGTGCTTCGAACGCCATTCAGAATCCGCCGTGCTACACTAAAATTCCGATGGCATTTGAAAGCTTTCACAATTGCTCGCCGTGCTGTACTGATGCTGTTGTCGCCCAGTTCCGTTTTCGTACAATAATACAAAAATCAAATTTAGGAGCAGTCTAATGCAGTAAAATGATATCAAATTAGAAGAGACACCAGTTTTGACTCTGATGTGGTGGCTGTTTTGATAGTTGTCTTTTTCTTCTTGCAACTGACCCACTGGTTTTGAGAGTATGAAAATTAAGTATGTTGATTTAATATTTTAAGTAAATTAACAGTGAACAAACTTCCACAAAAAAATATATTCTTTGTTTTACGTACGGAAGAATTGCATTTTTTTCACTGCCGATCAAAGACGCTGCGTCCGAGAGGGCTAGAAATGGCATTTGAAATCCCAAATGTCTCTCTCGGTGCTCATTTGGCTCGAATGTCATTTGAACCGAATGGCATTTCAAAACCTATTGTAGCAGGACAACTTGGCATTTGAGTCAAATGACATTTTGTTCAAAGGACGTTAGTACGCTAGTGTAGCAGGGGTATATGCCTCCTCAGACAAAACACTCTAGACGGCGTTTTGCCCGACTGACGAACCGCACACCGGTCGGTAGATCAGGAAGCATGCCTCGTTGGTATCACGCGCGGCCCTTAGAAAATTGTCACGTGCCGTGAAGTGCCTACGAAATTAGGGGAACGCACTGTTACGGAAAAGTTATGCGTCTGCACAGAGAGGGCCATGTTGCCGGTAGCTGGTCTAATCGGGGTAAAACACTCTTTCCGAGGAAGAAGTAGATTTGGTACTAAGCAGAGGCGCCATCAGCATAAGGGGGGTCGAGATCCCGTTACTAAACTGGGCAGGTAAGGACGCGGAGACCAGCAGACGCAACGACTGGCATTCTTGAGACGGCGCGCCCATACGCCTGCCCGAAAAAATCGTGCTGCCCACATTAAGCGAGTGCGTGCTGAATGGTGAAATAACTACCGAGCTGGCTAGGGGACAGCTGGATATAGCGGAAAGCAATCTTCTCGAGGTGTCGGGTATCACCGGCGCTTAAACTTCAGTTAGGGCTACCCATACTGGCAAGGTTCCCGTTCGCGTAGTTACCACTACACTTCGGAAGATTAAGGTACCCCGCAACAAACTCATCGGTGCCCTCATGCCTGCGTTGGTAGCCGAGAGGTCAGCGGAAGAGACAGTTTGCCAGCGTGTAGACGGAGCCAACCTCTGCAGCCTGTTTGATCTTTCGCACGTGGCCGAACCAGATAAATCTCGGTTTTGAGAGTTAATCAGGTTGTTCGCTCTCGTTTTTTCCAACTGCGGCCCGGATATCAGCCACTGCGAGGTGATCAAGCATCGAGTTTCGAATGGCGATTCGACCCTGGTCTACCGCCGTGCGTATCGAATCTCCTACTCCAAAAGGGAAGAGTTAACCGACAGGTTAACGAGACATAATCGAGCATTCTACGTCTCCATGGGATGCATCGGCGCTGCTGGTCGAGAAGCCGGATGCGGCGTACCGTTTCGTCGTGGATTACCGCTACTTGAATCGCGTGACTCGCGTGGCCCCTACCCCTCCCGAACATTTTGGAGACACTGTCGGAACTCGGTACTGCGAAGTATTTCACAGTGGTAGACATAGCCCCCGGATGCTGGCAGATAGAAATGCATTAGCACCACAAAGACGGTGTTCAATGCACCTCGAAGGCACCACCAGTGGCGACGCATGCCTATGGGCTTTGTAGACAGCGCAGCGGTATGGCAACGCACGACAGGCGTCATCCTCGCTGGTCTTTTGGGGAAAGTGTATCATGTATATCTGGACGAAATAATCGTGTACTGCAGCACATTTGAGGGCCACCTAACCGATCTGCGTGATGTTTTCCAAAGGGTACAGGCAGCCGGTATTAAACTCTAATCGTATAAATGCCCATTTTTGCGCCCCGGCGTAAAATACCTAGGACACATCGTGTCGGCGGAGGAAGTTCGGCCCGACCCGTCCAGAATACAATGTGTCAGGTATTCCCGGAGCCCAGAATAAAAGCCGAAGCCAGGCAATTCCTGGGCCTTCTGTCCTATCACAGGCGACAGCCTCCCCAGTTTGCCCAACAGGCGCACCGTTTGACTCAGCTGACAATCAAGAAACCATTCAGCTGGAGCGAGGAGGAGAAAGTACCTATCTCGGCTATGTTACGCGAGCTTACGGAGGCGCCCTTGCTGAAGCTCCCGGTTTTCAGCAGGCCATTCTCAAGAACACCCCGTGGCGTACGCGAGTAGCCAGCTGAAGCCTGCGGAATAGAAATATGGCACTGCTGAGCAGGAGTGCCTTGCCGTAGTTTGGTCGGTACGCCACTTCCGGTGTTTCCTATACGGGCGCCACTTGTAACGGATTGTAACGGACTGTCAGTCGCTGAAATGGCTCATGAATTTCATTCATTCATTTATTCATACTGCAGGCCAAGATTTCATTCAAAATTCATAAAACCCAAAAATTGCGCGTTTAAACTAAGATTAGACAAGCTGCTCGTGGGCAATAAATGCTACATGTACAACCCTGCCACCGATAGCATTAGTGAATGCACAAAGTTTTCTATTAGCTCTGCGGGTCATGACGAACCACCTCTTGGAACTAACAATGGCGTCACATGACGTAAACCAGATTGTTCCACCAGCTCCCCATCTCAACGGCGACCGTTATCATTCCTGCAGCTTAACGTCATGTACACCAACATCCGAAGTGTAATCCCAAAACGCATCGAACTTAACAGTTTCATTGATGACACTGAAGCCGATCTCGTAGTACTAACCGAAACGTGGCTGCACAGCAACATCAGTGACAACGAGGTCTTCCCCTCTAACCAAAACTTTAATCTGTTTCGCCGGGATCATGTCGGTCGCAGAGGAGGTGGCGTCCTCATCGCTGTCAAAAACACACTGTCATCATCGCTCGTATTACAGGACGATAACCTTGAATTATTGTGCATCCTCATACAAAGCCCCGCGGTCAAAGCGATTTTCAGTGTCTGCTACCGGCCACCTGACAGCCACCGATCCTTTTGTGATGCACTCACACGGGCCCTAACTGACATAAAAACCAAACATCCTGACACTCCCGTTTTCTTATTTGGCGATTTCAACTTCCCTGAGATAAGCTGGGCTCTGCTTTCGACACTAAACAGAACCACTAGTAATGAAGCCAACCAATTTATTAATCTTGCTTTAGACTTTGACCTTCACCAAGTTATATCATGCCCGACACGGGGCAACAACACACTCGATCTGTTACTAACAACCTGCCCTGATGACATTAAATGTGTAAACGTTTTGCCCGGCATTAGCGACCACAGTCTGCTCGACATCACCATAGCCCTTCCGTTTGCAAGAAGATCCCCTAGCACCAAACTGATTACAGACTACAAGCGTGGTAATTACAACGCCATAAACAATGAACTTATGCGATTTTATTCTTCCTTCTGTAAAACCTACGAAACACGCACTCCTAATGCTAACTGGGAATTGTACAAAAATGAACTAATAAACTTAAAAAACAAATTTATTCCTTGCCTACTTGTGAAATCTGACTCCAATAATCCATGGTTAAATAACTGCCTAAAACGCCTTCGTAATAGAAAAAAAAAAACGCATGTACCGATCAGCCAAAGCAAAAAATGAACCACTAGCGTGGGACCGCTACCAGTCATGTGCGACTCAATACGTAAAAGAAATAGCAGATGCCAAAAACAAATTCTTTTCAACGGACCTACTATCCATACTGAAAACTAATCCCAACAAGTTCTGGCGCTCACTGTCCTCCAAGTCGAAGACTAATCAACTTGAACTCACAAACACGGATGGTCAACATATAGACAGTGATAAATGTGCTACATTTCTCAACGACTACTTCACATCTGTGTTCACTCCCGTAACAACGCATCCATCACAGCTCGAACATACACACCAGCCAGTGCACAGCCCGACATTCAACTTAGTCCTAAAGGTATAGCCGAATTAATTAGTACACTGAAGCTTACATCATCTGCCGGCTGCGACGAGATTAACAGTAAGTTACTAAAAATACTATCCTAGTCTCAAGTGAAATCCTATGTCTAATATTTGATCAATCCGTACGCAGAGGCCAGGTCCCAGGCGACTGGAAAAAAGCAAAAATAACCCCCGTCTTTAAATCAGGCAATCGCTTTTCACCAGCTAATTACCGCCCTATTTCTCTTACGTGCATATCGTCCAAGCTTCTCGAACACATACTAGCATCTCATGTCAT
Source organism: Haemaphysalis longicornis (assembly GCA_013339765.2). NCBI lineage: Eukaryota > Metazoa > Arthropoda > Arachnida > Ixodida > Ixodidae > Haemaphysalis > Haemaphysalis longicornis. Next base: position 346,517,308 of record CM023448.1, on the reverse strand, counting down.
GAATCACCTGGAAAGCATGAATTTCTTTTTCCCATATCAACATGGATTTCGGAAATTTTACTCGTGCGAAACACAGCTGGCTGAGTTTGCGCACGACATTCTAGTTAACATGGATAGCAACCTTCAAACGGACGCCATTTTCTTAGACTTTGCAAAGGCATTTGATCGCGTCCCACATAACTAACTACTCTCAAAATTAACTTGCCTCTGTTTACCTACAAACATAATAAATTGGATTCAGGACTTCCTTACAGGCCGCATGCAATTCACGTTCGCCAATAACAACTAATCGCCGCTTACAGCTGTTACATCGGGGGTACCACAGGGCGCCAGTCTGTCCCCACTTTTATTTCTAATTTATATAAATGATCTGCCAACTAACATAAAAAGTAAACTAAGACTTTTTGCCGACGATTGTGTCCTCTACTCTGCAATTAAAAGCCCCGACGATAACAGCACCCTGCAAGATGACCTTAACACTATCGCATTATGGTGCAATAATTGGCTCATATCCCTTAACTTATCGAAATGCAAAATAATCTCATTCTCTCGTAAACGCTCCATCACCCACCACAGTTACAATATTAATGATGTTCCCATATGCTCTGTAACATCGTATAAATACTTAGGCGTTCACATGTCACCATCATTATCGTGGGAATTACACATCGACACAATCTGTTCCGAACCATCAAGGACTCTTGGTTACCTCCGACGAAATCTAAAATCCGCGGCCATAGAAATAAAAAAACTTGCTTATCTAACATTCGTGAAACCAAAACTTGAATACGGGTCATGAATCTGGCATCCATCCCAAGCATATTTGACCACTAACCTAGAATCCATACAAAATCGCGCAGCTCGCTTTATCACCTCCGAATACTCCCCCGGTACCAGCGTCACATCTTTAAAACAGTCCAGTTCCCTTCCGTCACTTGTATCGCGCCGTCATATCGCACGTTTATGCCTCCTTCATGGGGCCTACTATCATCGAAAATCCAGGCATGGATTGTTAAAACCAGCCCACCGCACGTCAGCGCGCCTAAATCACACCCAGCCAATAGCACACTTACCCGGTCGAACATCGGCATTCACAAGTTAATTCTTTCCTAATGCAATAACCCTTTGGAATTCGCTACCCGACAATATAGTATCATGCACTGACCGCGCATCCTTTCGAAAAAAATTGGACGACCATTATCACCACTCCGAACATCAATGCTGATTCATAATATAGATCCTTACTAGTTGGAACCTGCACTATTGCTCTTGCTTGACTTTTCTTTTTCTGTACTTTTATGTCTTATAACTGAAATGTGTATTTGGTAATTTGGTATTACTTTTCTTTGATCTGCTTTTTTTTGTTTTGTTGTTGTTGTTAGTTGTGCTGACTGATGCATGTCAGTCACTATTTTTTTTACTTTCTTTTTTGTTGTATTCCCTAGATGTATTGCCCCCCCCCCCCTTATGTAATACCTTCGGGCCCTTAAGGAACTCATAAATGAGATAAATGAGAAATGAGATGCTGGCCCATGCAGGGAGGGCAATACAGAGCAAGAAAAGAAGAGAAACGACGCATGAACAGGATGCTACCTATAACATGTTACAAAAACGTACAAATCACAAACTTCCAAATGAAACGACACTGCGGCAAAACGCCTTGCCCCAACAACACAGCGCTAGTATAACAAAGCAGCAGGTAATTTTCTTGTGAAGTACAAGTGGTCACAAGCACTGGTTTAGATTGTTCTAATTCATGAGGCAAGTAGTTTTACAATTCATGTGAGAAGTTTCTTGATTGTAAAACCTCAAGGGGGAGGGAATTCCATTCGTTAATGGTACGCACAAAAAATTATTCATGTGAGAATTTGTATTAGAAAATATTGGCGTACTGAAGAGGTATGTCTATGTCTTGTTTTTCGTGCTTCAAGAAAAGCTACGTAAGGAGGTAGTTTAAGTCCGATTTTCCCCTTATGATGCTATGTGAAAACTGGAGACGACTAACTTTGCACCTGTGTTCTAGCGAACAGATATTATTTCTAAGCGTTAGCAGAGTCCTTCAATTGAAGGACTCTGGCGTTAGTAAGGTTGGGGAACCCTGTCTTTTATATTTTACAAAGATGAATCTAACTGGCTTTTTTGTACACGTTCCAAATTAATAATGTCCTTTTTAGTATGAGGGTCCCAAACAAACACCCGCGTATTCGAGTTTCGATTTCACGAAAGTGTTCACACTAGCAGTTTGGTTTGTGCCAGTGCCTTTCTAAGTTTTCTCTTCAAAAATCATAATTTCCACAAAGCTGCTGAATATGTAACGGAAATATGGTCTGACCAAGATAATTTATTAGTAAATATAACATCTACATATTTGTATTTTTTAACTTCAGTTATTATTCGGTCATTTAGAACGTAAGAAAATATACTAGGTTTTTTTTCCGTGTTACCCGAAGCGAGACAGTTTTTAAATGTTTATTTCCATACCACAAAGTTTGCACCAATCGGAAATTGCGATAACTGAATTTTGCAAACATGAGTAGTCGTTTCATAAAGCTATTTATTTAAAAATGACTCAGTCATTTGCAAATAGGTTAATATGTGCATTATAAGGAATTTTGTTAGTTATATCATTTATATATATTAGAAATAAAAGCAGTCCGAGTACACTCTCTTGGGGGACACCCGAAGTTACTTGATGGAAAACTAGAAGAACATTTGTCAATTCTACGAACTGCTGTCTATGTAGGAGGTAAGATTGAATCCATGATATTGTCACGGGATGGGTATGCACCCTCTCAAAGGAAAATAGACACGGAGGGATTGGCCCCAGCCCGGAAAGCTGGTGTGGTGGACGGTTCACCGACGAGGATAAAGAGGACGCCTGCGCCTGCAACATTCGAGGGCATGATGGATTCTCTTCTTCGAGGATTCAAATGGTCCACGTGTTTATGCTACCTGGACGACGTTATAGTCTTTTAGATGCAACGCATCTCTTTAACTCGCGTTGTCCCGCGTCGTTGTCGCGGCGTAGTGCGCATCCCTCCCCCATTCTCCTCGCCGCGGCAGCTGCGCGCTCCGCCGCTCTCACCGCAGCGCCATCTGTGCGTCAGCGCGGTCAGCGCGCAGCTTGCGCTCTGCTGCGCTCGCTCCAGTCGCCGTGCCAGCTGTGCGTTAGCGCGCAGCTTGCGCTCGGTTAAAAATTTACACCATCTTCCCATGAGGGGAACCATGGGGTAGATGTGACGCATCGGGGGTGAACATGCTGCGTAAATAGGATACACAACAACAGCAATCCACACGCTGACATCGCTAACATAACGGAAACGCAACGGCAACCCCCGATGCGTTGCATCTACCCCATGCTTCCACTTGCGGGAAGATGGTGTAAATTTTCGCCCTCATTTGCTTCCCATCTTACCCACCTGTCTGATATACTCGCGCTTTTCTGCCAAGCAGGCCTTCAGTTAAACTCTGCCAAATGTCACTTCGGCCAGCGCCACATAAACATTCTCGGGCATCTTGTTGACGCGCAGGGTGTTCAGCCTGACCCTGTTAAAGTCAAAGCCGTGAAGCAGTTTCCTGTGCCTCGCTCTACGGCCGACGTTCGCAGCTTTGTTCCTACTTCCGTAGGTTCATAAAAGGCTTTGCTAATATCGCCAAACCTCTCACCGATCTACTGAAGAAGGACACCACGTTTTTGTGGGCCGGCGAGCAAGCTGAAGCATTTGACGCATTAATCTCCCGGCTGACATCTGCCCCTGTGTTAGCCCACTTCGACGTCAACGCTCCCACCGAGGTTCGCACTGACGCCAGTGGGCATGGCATTGGAGCCATTCTCAGCTAAAGACAAGCCGGATGTGACCGCGTCATTGCCTACGCGAGTCGCCGCCTTTCACCATCTGAACGCAATTACTCCATCACTGAGAGATAATGCCTTGCTCTTGTTTGGGCCGTGGCTAAGTTTCGTCTCTACTGGTATGGCCGCAACTTCTCAGTAATTACTGACCACTACGCTCTGTGCTGGTTGTGTTCGCTCAAAGACCCAACGGCACGGCTGGGTCGCTGGGCTTTGCGGCTTCACGAGTTCTCCTAGTCTGTCATATTCAAGTCTGGCCGCCTGCATCAGGATGCTGACTGCTTATCGCGGTACCCAGTAGATCCACCTGACCCAGCTCCTGTTGCTGCGCCCGCCATAATGTCTCTTTCGACCGTCACCAACATCGGCGACGAACAACGACGGGATCCTCGTCTGCGTTCCATTATCGAGAGCCTTATTTCTACACCTTCGACGCCTTCAGTTCGCGTTTTCGAACTGAAAGACGGAATTCTGTATCGTCGGAACGTTCGTCCTGACGGCCCTGAATTATTACTTGCCATTCCTGAGCACCTTCATCTGGACTTTCTCCAACTTCTTGATCTCCCAACTAATGGGCACCTCGGTGTTTCCCGCACCTACGATCGCATCAGACGCCGCTTCTTCTGGCCCGGCCTTTACCGATCTGTCCGGCAGTATGTGCGCTCCTGCGACCTCTGCCAACGACGGAAAACTCCCAATACTCCTCCAGCTGGGCTTCTTCACCCATTGGACATACCAAGCGAACCATTCTCAAGCGTTGGGTTAGACTTGCTTGGTCCATTTCCCCAGTCCGCATCCGGCAATAAATGGATAGTCGTCGCCACCGACTATGCCACGCGTTATGCAATAATACGGGCCCTTCCTACGAGCTGCGCTACTGACGTTGCCAATTTTCTGCTTCGTGACATTATCCTTCTTCACGGGGCCCCTCGACAGCTCCTTACAGATCGTGGCCGCTCCTTTCTATCGCAAGTTATTGCCGACATTCTTTCTCCTGCTCCACCCATCACAAGATCACCACTGCCTACCATACTCGAACTAATGGCCTGACCGATAGACTTAACGGAACAATTATAGACATGCGGTCCATGTACGTCTCCGCAGACCACCGCGACTGGGACGTGGCTTTGCCCTGCATTACTTTTGCCTAGAATTCGTCGCGTCACAACACTGCTGGCTACTCTTCCTGATGTCTGCTCTTCGGCCGCGAACCAGCCTTGCCACTGGATACAGTCTTGTCGTCTCCTGTACACTCTACACTTTTTTTCCTCCCATATACTCCCTGGAGGTTCTTTTTCGCCTGTCTTCTCGTGGTCCTCCTTGTAGGAGTTTTTTTGCTACATGGAACAAGGAGGTTTTGTTTACCTCCTCAAAACAGGGCGTTTTAGGTGATACAAAGCAGGTATTTAGGAAGGGTTAAGAAATGTTTGGGAGAATTTAAGGAGATCAAAATGGAGTATTCTTTACTTCCTCAGGCGTTTTTAAGTGATGTTTATGGAATTTTTAGGCGGTTGAATAGTAGCCTATTATGGCTCCCTTGGGAAGTACTTATGTTATTTTAGGGGCGCTTTTAGGAGGTTCAAGGAAAGCATTTGCTTCTTTGCATGGAGTTTTACGAAAGTTTGGGTGGTTTTGTAGGCCTTCCGAAAGGAGTTTTTTCAAGGCCACAAGGGGGAATTTCTAGTTCCCTGCGGGAGTTCTGATTTCACACGGTTTTTCTCGGTTTCAGGTTTATTTCAAACGAACTATCGCATACAAGTTTACATGGTACATGGTGTACACAACGAGGTTCCGAAATAAAAACTTAGGGCGACCTCCTATGGGAAAGCACAAATGGTACATTGCTAAATAACACGCCAGTTAGGAATGGAAGACAGCAATACAATGCTAGTTGAACAAACCGTAGAAACAATATTACTACAAGAACTGGAAATACGCGAAAAACAAATATAGGCACAAACACAACCGCATGTAAGTGAAATCATTATATATTCTAGCGGCTCGAGAACGCATCAGTACTTATCAGAACTTATCAGTACGCATCAGTACTCAGTACACAAAGTGAAAAAAAAAAACTGGTTGCAGTGGTTTGCAACAACAAAAACATTTTTCAGTTGGTGGTGAAATGAGCCAGAGCTGGTGTGCTAATTGAACAAACTGTAGAAACAAGATTGCTACAAGAACTGGAAATACGCGAAAAACAGATAGGCACAAACACAACCGCATGGTAAGTGAAATCGTTATATAATACTAGAGGATCGAGAACGCGCCAGTACCTATCAGAACTTATCAGTACGCATCATTACTCAGTACACAAAGTGAAAAAAAATGGTTGCAGTGGTTTAGAACAACAACAAAAAATTCAATTGGTGGTGAAATAAGCGAGAGCTGTGTAACGATTTGATATTGAAAGGTAACGAGAATTTGGTAGGGGTAAAGGCACAAGAGATAAATGATGTAGGAGACAGACAGCAATGAGGTGGCTATGGATAAATGAGTAATATAAAGAACGAAAAATATGCTGCGGAAAATACCAGCGCGTTTTGATAAAGATACAAATGCGCCAAGGAAAGTGACCGAGTCTGACGGGTTAAGTTTAATTAGTTCCAATCCTTCACACGTGGTTTGGTGCTGGCAAGGTCCAAAAAGTCATATTCCACAAACGTTAGAGGTCTGTGTGCCTTCTTGGAATATTGAATGTTGAAAACCCAGAACGATGCAAACAGACTACACAGTCCTCCCAGTAAAGATGATGTAGTCAATATACGCTGGCCATCGATGTGGAGGCTAACTTCACGGAATGCAGGCAGGGAGTCAAAGGAACATCTGCCTGAAAAAGCAAAAAAGCAAAAAAAACAAAAAAAAATCCCCACACGTAAAATTCCAAACAGATACTATGGTTAAATGAACTTAATAATTCGGTACAGTAATAAAATTGTTAGGCCAGGTTCTCCGCGAATTTCAGTACTGAAATTAGGAATGCAAAGGCTCCATGAAACCAAGTGCCAGTACATTAACCTCCGTGGCTTTTGCAGCAATAAAAAAGATATTACTTCCGCACAATATAGTCGAGCACAACTTTAAATGACAGTGAAGTTAAAAGGCAAGTCTCTCTAGGTTGATAGATTAGCTCAAGGAGAACACTATTACACCCCTCTTACAACTAGCGTTTTTTAAAATAAGGTCGAAACTATCAAAAACACGGTTTCACCGGAAGGGCTTAAATGGCCTTGAGCGCGCAACTCCTTCGTTGGCTGCCGCTGGATGGTGCTACTCGTCCATTTTTGGGGTGGCAGTACCGCTTTCCAAGGAAGCATGCGATCTACCCAAGAGAAAATCGTTCGACGCTAACACTTGCGGGGCCTCAAAAGGCTAATGTTTTTATTCAATGAAGCGTAAATATTGATCACGGGTTCAATGGAGAAACATTTTGCTTAGTGGTCGCAAACGGCAAATGAGAGGGGAGTTTAGGAAAGCATGAGCGATTTGACCGAAACTGACCAAACTGCTTGGTACGTGGTAATGTTGTATTCAGTTGCTTCTATACTGCTATAAATCACCGTTGCTTCACTTGCTTCTGGTTTATCCTGATGCTAACAGCGACTGCTGTCGCTGTTTGCGTCACGTTTGATGAGCATTTGAACAGCGATTTCTCAGAACTTAAGGCATCTCGGCACTAAATCAATGCTGAAATGGCTATTCGGAGGTCCGACTTCCGTTTCAAACCAACTTGCTGGTTGCCTTCAGTGACCCTTTAATAAGAACAAGTTACACGTATGCCTCATCACTGCAACCGATTGTTCCTGCGTGCGGTGCAAAGTGTGTTACTGTGAGTATTTTCAGCGTGAAAGGAGCCGTTTCTGTGATTTGTAGGACTGAGTCTTATATTAATTACTGCAGTGACAACAAACTATGCAGGAAAAAGCAAGAAAGCAGACAATGTGACGCATTAAGTGCAAGCAGCTTTCGTAGTGTGTGCATTGACATTAGGATATGGCACCCTGGCAGACTAGTGCGGTGCGCGAGATTTTGCCGTACCTAAAAGGACAGGGAACTCATTTCTACGGAGTATAGGATGTACACATTCGAAATGAAAGGTTTTCAATTGAAACACCTTAGACCGTAACAGTTTTCCTGATAGGGACCTAGAACATTTGAGAGTGGAAAGAGGACAGCAAGTTGGTTTCAAATAAAACAGACCTTCCCATAGCCATTTTAGTGTTAATGTGCTGCCGAAGGATGCTTTAATTGCTAAGAAATCTTTAATCAAACAATGCATTTCCTTCATTTCCTTCGCAGCAGTTTCATGATGCAGCCCCTGTTTGCATTAGAATAAACAGGAAGTGAGCCAGGCAGCTGTGATGTATGGCGGTAAAGAAGCAACTGAATACAACATTACCATGTACCAAGAGGTTTCGTCAGTTTCAGCTAAACCAGTCGGGCTTCCCCAAACTCCCACATCCTTTGGTGCTCTGAAAAATTACAAATTTTTTTTAAAGGAACCCATGATCATCAGTATTGACGCTTTGTTAAAGAAAAACATATTGCCCTTTTGAGGCCCCATGAATGTTGAAGCCGATCTAACAGTGGCCCCCCACACAACGCCTCCCACAGCAACACAGCCATCCTTAACTTTTGCCCGAGTAGAGGCGCATTTATGACCAGTCTCATAGCCATCTCAGCTTGAAATATAACCACAGAATTTGTTGAATCCTGTTTTCGAGCACAAAATTCTCTATTGTACGGTATTCTCCCAACGTGTCGACTGTACCAATGCAACCTGATATTCACAGAGAGACGACTTGCCCCTAGGAGAGAGGAACGGGACCAGTAGGACCGCGATGCTTTAATTGAGATAGTGACAGGTAGTCTTTGTTTCGCTCGTTAAGTTTCATGAGAATCGGAATCACGACCACAGTTCTGATGGGTCAGTGGCTGATGAGCAGGCGGCTGACGAGCAGTGGCTGATGACGACGAATGTGACTAGCCTTGGGATCTCTCGAGATGCAGGATGGCAATTCTTATTTATCTGGATGACAAATCATGATGCCTCTTCAGCAACGACATTTTTCCTAGGAAATCACTGTTATTTTGAGCCATTATTGAGTGACCAATGAGCAATCTCCAGCTGAAGCCCAGAATCTATGCTTCTGTTACTGTTGTTTGTGCTACACCTGTATGAAATGGATGATTGCCTTTTCATTCAGCCTAGTTAATGTGCATGCTTTAGCCATTTGGAATAATCGTTGTCAACTGCCCATCACGTTCGTCGCAGCAAGGCAAATCAGTCTATCAGTTATGATAAATATTAGCTAACAGCATCCTTTTAACTTCCCATATCTCTCTGCTGCACTTAGTTTTTTACGCCTTGGCTCAACTTTTACCCAAAACATACCTCGGTCAAAATGCCCTCGAATGAATCACAACGTCGACAATGAATACCAGCAAGGCCCGAATCCCATCCCTTGCAAATGTTTTGAATGGCAGTTTTGTAATAAGACTAAACTTCATAAAAATGTACCACTTGCAATCGTGCCAGGCTATGTACAGTTAAAAAGCAAAAAAAGTGGCTTGTCATATTTTTAAAAACCATGGCATCATAAATTCCTCTTTCAAAACTGAGCTCCATATCGCTGATCTATAATAGAATATCGAACAAGCATGCACCAATTGCAGTGCTTGCTTGTAATACTTTGGAATACAAAGATAGCAGTTTTACTGCTCCTGAAAAATCTTAAAGTTCTTAAAAAGCCACAACGAACCTTCTAAGCAAGCAAGCAAGTCGGCAGGCAAGTGAAAATATGTGAGTGTCTATCAGAAACAGAATGCAAGGAAGCAAGCCACCAAGTACCCATGCCAGCAAGAAGGCCACGTTTTAGAAAATTCGTTAGGAGCTCAGGTGTGTTAGTAGAGACAGCATGACCCAGCCGGCTTCTACTACCCCCTCCCCCCCTCCCACCAAAAAGAACCCCAGCCTGAATTCGAACCTACACAGAGCGATACCAGATGCCTAGTGCTCCATATTGACCAAGCTTTGGGCACATGAACAACCCCTCAGAGATAACACATATACATGCCAAGGCATATCCTTGTAGCACATTCCTGTTTACTTGTTCACCTTTAGCACTCCGAGGTGCTTATCTGAGCATTTCTTGAACAATGCTTGTGCAGTAAGCATCCCTCTAGTATGCACAAATATCTGACCACCAGCGAATGCATTCCTTCAGGCAGCAAAAGCAATCACAGATGTGTGGTCTGGTCTGCTACTTCACCCTGCGCAGAAGTGCTTCTCTTAACTAGGTTTTACGCCTCATGATAAAATATTAAGCTTATTTTAAATCCTTAGTACCTAGATCAGTGGTTCTTAACTATGAGTGTGCTGTGGAGCTTTCTCAAGCTTACAAAAAGATGGAGGGCTCCACGATGAACTATATAGATCAAATTTGTAATGTAGAGGAATTAGCAAATGCAGCTGAGGTCACCCACGCAATTTAATGTCTGCCTTTTCAAGCTGACTTCTATGCTGTTGCATCTTAAAATGCCAAAAGATTTGCTCTTGCAACTAACAGTTGCCCAAAAACCTATATGCTGCCTCTTGCGTGTCTGGCTTTTTGCGCCGCTGGCGTGTTGTGCAAAAAGCCAAGATCCTAAACACACTACAAACATTTCCAATTAAGCAAAGCAGAGAAAAAGGAAGGCAAATGCACAGCCCTTGAAGGTGCCTGCAAGAAATTTTTTCCATGATTTCGTTCTACGTTTGGATGCAAAAAAAGTGCAGCGCTGCAAGTATGCTCCGAAATGTTACCGTGATTCAAGTCTATTTTGGCCTGACAATTCCTGCCAGGCTTGTTTGAGACAAACGTGCGTTATCATTTTCGAGGTTGCATGGGGTTCTTTCAGAACACGTGCAAGTTTCTCTGTTTTTGACTCAAAAACACTTTGGTATTGTATAATTTTGTTATGCTGTTTCATGCTGTAAGATGCCAGCTTGCCTGTATTCAAGTGAGTGGGCACACAGTTAAAGATGCAAACCCTTACACTGCCTGTCCCCTACCATGGTGGCTCACTTTCATAGAAAAAGTGCAGCTTTTGCAAGCTGGACGGCTGTTGCGAGCCGTGGCAATACTCACTTCTGCTGGAGGGGCTAACTTGGTTTCCAAATGCAGCTTTGCCTTGTGCAGCACAGCCTACCCTGCCTTAAAGGAGCCATGAAGAGAAAACAAAAGTTTGTTTTATTCGAAAGATTAGGTGTTTCATAGTACCCCAAGCGCTTTCTCGGAAGCAACTGATGCTTTATTCACTGAGAAATAAGGCAATTTAAGGCAAAATTTTAAATCTCCCGCTAAAATTGCACATTCCGTGACGTGAACAATGGCGTCATACAAGCCGGTCCATGAAACAGATACTTAGTATGTCGACTCCATATAGCACCCACACGCGGGAGTTGACCGAGACGGCGGCCATTTTAAAAATACTGGTAAAACCTAGTACACCCGCAGCCCTAGTCATGGAATCGCCTGATCCGGAGAACAAAACTCTCGCCGAGGAGCTCGGGCTTGCATTTAACAACCTCACACCACTTGAACGCTCAATGCTTCTAAGTGCACGAGCGGCAAGGGTTGTGGGATACGCGGTGGACGGGAAAGCGACCATTCCGCGATAGCCACAACAGACGAACGCCCTGCCGTCGGCACCGCTGCCTCGTCAGCCCCGTCGCAACGTACGAATACAGACTGGTACATATGTGCCGTATTTTTATTACGGTTAATAATAGTTCAATTTCCGTAGCAGTATCACTTATGGCAGCTGGCCGGTGTCGTGTATGGAAAGCCGTTCGCGCGAGCTCTCTGCTTCGACCAGAAAGATACGAGCGTCAATGCGCGGTGTTTACGGCATTATTTTTTCCCCAAGGTCAGAGCGATTTGACGAAGTCGGCGACGAGCGCCAGCATGTCCCAGGAGTCAGCTAACGCAAGGGCCCCTGCCGTAATCACTTCCTCGGAAATGAAGCGAGCACACTCGTACTTCCTTTAGCTCTCTTTCTCCTCCGTTTGCAAAGTTCACAAAACGTAGCCACTTGCTTCGCCGAGGTTCGTCGTTGGGCAGCACATGAAAGGAGATCTCCTCACCGGTGGGGATGTCGCACTCCCTCGACGATTTGCCCGTACTACATGGGCATTTCAAAACGCAGCAAAGAAATTTCATTGTAAAGTACTCGAACAAACTGAAGTTTTCAGTGGTTGTAAACTGGAAACGAGCTCGTAACGACAGCAGCAAGCCAACACCATTCGAAACTTCTGCCACGACTGGCACTATCTCGTCGCTTCTTGCTGTTCCTTACACCCCTCGTTTCTATTTTTACCTTTGCTGGTTGGCGATATGACGGCCAACCTCCTGTCAAGGGATTAAGATACCAAGCAAGGTCACGGCTGTACGTGCTGGAAAGGTTCGTTGGCCCCTAAGAGCCTCGAACCCGAAAATTCGTCTGCGCGACGGTGGCGACGGCGAGATGTCGAGTTCGGCCGGCTGTAGTTTCGTACGCATTGGCGCACACGCTTGCGTGTTCGTTCGGAACTTCAACCGTTTACTCCACCGTTCTTTGTCATAAAAAAAAAAGAATGTGCAGTATGTGGCGAAAAGCAAAAACGCCCGTGTGTACGAGATTTCGGCGCACGATAAAGATCCCCAGGTGGTCAAAATTAATCCGGAGCCCTCCACTACGGCGCGCCTCATCGCCTGCGTTGCGTCGGCGCGTTAAACCCCACAATCAATCAATGTGCAGTATGTTTCACGGGCATTTAGCTCGCTATGCAAACTGTAAGCCCTGCCTAACATGCGTTTGCTTTTACCGGCCTCCGCCAATCGCAGAGCATTCTCGAGTGACATCATAGGTTCTGTTGCAGTGGGTCGCTGGTGGGTCGCATGGTCATTTCCATTTTTCCTAATTATGTAGCTTATTTGAGCGAAGTTTGCGTTATAAGTGGTGTCGTTATGGTTCTAACGAGGCAATCTTTCGAATGAACCAAACTTGTGTTTTCTCTTCATGGCTCCTTTAAGATCTATGATGTGATTCAACTCCATCATGTATGAGGATCTGCAGAAGAAAATCGTGTCAGCATATAATGAATTCCTGCCGGACAGGCACAAACTGTTTCAGTTATACTTGCAGATACCTATTTCCCTCGTGGTGTTATATCCAAAGCTAATTTGTTACGGCTTGTCTCATCAAGTATGGTCATCTGTCATAACACAGCTAGTCATACAGGAAAGTCTTTCACTGGGTCAGGAAACACTTTCTTTTTTTCCAGTAGGGATAAAATAGGTGACTCAGTCATCCGTATTCCGACACCTTAATATTCTGTGTCACCGTGCTGACAAGCATGATTGGTGCATAAGGTCATTTGTAGCCGCAACCGTTACTCCAGCCTTTTTAGCTAACGTAAACCTCGTTCATGGCACCAAATTACTTATGATTGCATGGCAACAAAAAAAACTGTTGAAATGGAAACGCTATTCTCGCGAACTTACCAACGCTGCAGGCCACACACACCTGCCTTAGTTAATGTAACGTGATTGTAGATGTTTCCGTCACGCAAAACAACAGTGCATTTTTTGGGGGGCTGCAAGCTCTGTGTCAAAATCGAGTGTCAGATGATTCGAGTAATTTTTGCGTATGGTCTTACTATTGATTATGACATAAAGTTATTACCAACAAAAGAGTGTGTGCATTGCTCTTCTAAAAAATGATATCCCTTTTTATGCCCGGCAGACTTGTGTCATGCTACGGCAAACTCGGTTCTCTTCCATAAGGGCATGAATTTTTGTTTTTAGTTACGTGGCCTTAGCTGGCGACTGACAGGCCCCGATTGTATACCGACCCCTCATTATCATCCGAAAGGGAATAAAAAAGCCGCCCGCATCTTCCCACGGGGGTAACTCGAGTAAATGCGTCGCAGAGTGGTGGGGGTATCGCGTGAATGTTGCGTAATTGGGTATGGTTTGGGAATGCTTAATTGTTATTTCGTCTTTATTATTCTTATTTATTGAATGAAGGAGAAGCGAAGGCAAGGAGTGTAAAGTTAAAGTCTGTCTTTATTGCTTTGTGCCGTCAAGCAAAGCGTCAAGTCAAGCGAAAGCCAAGCAAAGACGCCCTTGACTGAATTCCGAACGCGCGCTCCGCCGCTTATATACACACCGCCCGCGTTCGAGGGAGAGGAGTACGGGGGAGAGACGCGCATGCGCACACTTCCGTACACAAGCGCGCGAACTTTCCACGCACCCACCACGCCGTTATCACGTGTACACGCCCTGCCGCCGCTGTTGAGCGCGACGCAGCGCACGGGTAGCTACGACGCATGCGCGCACAGACGCGCTCCCCCCGCACCGCCGCAGCTGTTGTTGAGAGCGAGGAGGGTACGGGGGAGAGAGGCGCACCTGCGCCTCGACGCGACGCGCATGCGCAGTGAGCGTGTGGACGGCGCCGACAACATCGACGAGTGACATCGCGAGCCTAAGAAATGCTCCGCATTTAAAACATTTCGGGTTTCAATCACGTCGCCGTCGTGGACCACACTATATGCATTTAATAGTTCGATAGGCTCATAGCATCTTTTACGTATGTAACCGATTCCTCAATAGGGTGTGCTGTTAGAAGATGTGGGGAGTCGACTCAAACGAGCAAACAACCCCACCGAATCTACAGGGCACAGGTGACGAAGGGGGTGCCCGTCTGATGTGCGGCTTTCGCCGACCAGAGCGGTAAGAATGAGTCAAAGCCTTGAACGAAAACAACACAGACTTATATTTGGACAGGCAAAACACGGTACAAGCACGAGGACAGGAACGTAAGTGAGAGGTAACCTAGAATGAATACAAATGCGAGGAACAGTTCAAATACCAAATGTGCAATCAGGAGCGTTAACAAATAGATGTTACAAAGTAGAGCCGTTAACTAAAAAGAACACGAACAGTTCGATGCATATGAGAGACAGATTCCCACAATATTCACCCACCGGGCCGGACGATGCACCGCTGTCGGAGGCGATTCGGCTACCTGTGAAGCGTGGCTTCGTCGTAGGCCAGGCCGTCCGAGACGATCACGGTATAGAGCACTGCACGGGGCCGGGCCGGCCCGAAAGCCCGGGCCTGACCCGGCCCGCGGGCCGGGCCGGGGCCGCCCGAAGTCGATTATTGGCGGGCCCGGGCCGGGCCCGGGCTCAATGCCGCGGGCCCGGGCCGGGCTCGGGCTCGACGCCGTGGGCCCGGGCCGGGCTCGGGCTTGAATTCATAGGCACGGCCGTTAATAGGTCCGAAGTTAAGTGTAGAAAAGAGCATCAAAATGAATTTTCTTTATTTTTGCGCGCTTCTTGCTGTTAGTTGTACGCATTATTTTAAAAACGTGTTTTGCTAGGTCTGATGGTCACTATACTGCAATTTTAATGACATTTCTTGTACAGCATCAAGATTTTTCTATTTTATTGTATAACATACCGAAGATACGATACAAAGAATGCGCAAGAGGGGAAGGACTTAATTCAGACATTCTGGAGCTGTGCACCTATGTCTATGTATGTACACGTGTGTTTTAGATATCGCACCAATCAAAATGCGGCTGCCGTGGCCGGGAATCAAACATGCATGCCAGAGAAACACCACCGCCTAACGACCACTGCATGTGAAGTACTTCAACGCGCGTACATACTCGTTGGTTCAAATGCGGATCGAAAAATGTCAGCAATACCCACCTTGTGGCCGAGACAACCACGTGAAGTTGCCAAGAGTCTGGTCATCAAAGGTGATGATGTCTCTCGTGTAAGAATACGAGCTATTATTACGCCGATGTGGCGTGAACTGCAGACGGTGCAAGCTAAACTATGTGCACTTTTAAACCCTTATTTTTTGCGTTTTAGTTCATGACGTGCTTGTACAGACTATACTCGGTTACAACTCAAGAACGGCACCACCTCATGTAGTGTATCACCCCGCCAAAGCGCTGGACACGTGACGTCAGTGCGCGCGCGTTTTGAAAGGGGTTTGCTATGAATGCGCGATATCGTCTGCCTTCTCTAACGCAGTTTGTTTGTCGTCACTGGAGTCGTTTATAAGCATATTAAGTCCAAAAAATCACGGGAACGGCTCACGCCATGTTCAAAATATTCCCAGTAACGCCCTACTTGCGCCGCGCGGAGAAACATCCGGCTACGGTGATAAGGCACAGCGGCAACTTCCGGTGCCGTTTTTAAGTTGTCACCGAGTATAGATGCTCCGTCTGATCGCCTGGAATATAATAAACAAACTTTCTTTAGCGTCAAAGACCGGGCCTGGTCACACACGCACGGGCCCTCCCTAGGCCAAAAAATAAATTACCGGGCCGGGCCGGGCCCGGGCTTGAGATGGCGGGCCCGGGCCGGGCTCGGGCCAGGGTCACTTATGAATGCCCGGGCCCGGACCGGGCTCGGGCTAGGTGTTACGGGCCCGGGTCGGGGCTCGGGCTTCGCGAAGCGGGCTCGGGCCGGGCTCGGGCCTTAAAATCAGGCCCGTGCAGTGCTCTAGATCACGGTGATTCGAGGCCCGGGAGTACGTTGGAGTCCTCCAGGGCGCGGGTCACCGATGGTGTAGTGCACAAACTGGCATGTGCCGTTGTCACATCACGACGTCCAAACGTAGCTAACTTGCTTCGGCTCGAGTCTCTTTTTTTATAACTGCGCGCTTCGCGGAGAGAGAGGGCACAACCCGCAACGGGCCCGCCGCTGACGAGCGCACCACTTTCCTCTTTCTCCCTTCTAGAATCATCGACGCGCCTTAGCCCTGGCAAAGCTACGCTCGCCCCCTCGAAAGAACTCGAGCTTCGGTGAAAGCTGAGCGGCGGAGTTTTTATTTTGGTATTTTGCTTGCCGGCGAGCCGGCGAGTGGTCGCGTTACCGCCGCTTCGTTCGAGAGGGTTCCAGAATTTTCTCGGGGCGAATAGAACTGAACTGAATGAATCGGACGACTGCAACAAGAATTTGGCGCTGTAGAATAAAAATGAAAAAATTATACGGTACTTTTAGACGTCGTACGCTCGAGTTTATGACAACGTACCCGTGTGTGGCTCTGTCCTGAAGTTCGGAGAAACGCAGGCAGGTTGCGTTCCTTTTCTCGTCTTGCATTACGCTTTCCTTTAAATATGAGCGCCCTCTTTCCCGACCTCTCTACCGCCCTTCCTGCTTCCGTCTGTCTACGCTGATTTTCGCCAGCACGAAGTAACCATCACGTTGCTTTGAAACGACGCCGTGCGCGACAAACGATTTTATCTCGAATGCCCTGTTACAAACCGGCCTACAAAATAATGTGAATGCATACCCCAAAACCCACAAACGAGTAAAATAAAACGAGTGTGCGTTTTTTTCTTTGCCCGTGCATGTACATGCTGTGTGCGGCACGGGTACTTCGCAGTTAACCCTATCCAAACGTTCGAAAAACGCATCGACTGATGACAGACCACTTACCGGCGAGCTGTCCACAGCTGTCGCGGTATCCAAATGCTGTTAGCGGCCGTTCCTTGTGTGACAGGGGCGCATGAAAATCTTCCCACCAAATGGCACTACTAGTCCTTCTCAAATAAGAAAAAACGATGGCCCAAGGCGAGGCCTGAAGCTCCGGCCGCACGGAGTCACCGACCGCGCTGCATTGATAGCACGGAGGTTGTTGACATCCGGGCAGAGTCGGGCCGCCAAGGCAAGTTGAGTCGCTGCAGTCGGGTGCGTTGGCGCGCTGGCACGAGAATTTAAATCGTCTATATATGCGCAAGCAAGCGGAGCAGATGAACATTACAATTGTTTGCAACCGCGAGAACTGTCTCTTTGTTAGCAGCAGAGTTTGGCAACACCTATCACCAAAATAAAGAGATTGAAACAACACGGCCGCTCTGTCTGCCTGTGGTCGCGGTGGCTGAAGCATCTATACGGGTATACGTACGGTATCTGTTTTGTAGCTTCATGCAACCGTCGCGTCCTGCTTACTCGTTCTAATTAGCATTAGGCCACGGTTGAAGTGCTGATACACGGAAACAACACAAGACTAACACGGCGACCACCCGCTTGAGATGATTACCCCAGATGGGAAGTTTATTGTAGACGTGGTAGTATACAATTAACCGAACGCCATCTCACAAATGGTGTTAGGTCGTTCTAAATCCTCTCTTTTGCTACACAGATGGGCAACGGTAGAACCATGGAGGTTCGTCTACTTTTTTACACCATGCCCAGGGAGTAAATTTTTTTGCTATGGGTACTTTTCAGGGCATATTACTTGTTAAAAACTTCATTTCCGGCTAGTTTCCGTTTACAGTGTACGCACGTCCGACTAGGCCCGCACCGCCATAGCTCGCGCTCATCACGCCCGTCAAGTTGCTCGTACCCGCCTCTGCTCATCCCAACAGTCCCAGAAGACACATTATAACAGCCGGCACCAAGATGGCCACTTTGCACCGGGGTCACTTGTACTTCTTTGGTCGCCCTCACGCCATGTGGGACTTTGTGAAAAACTCTTGTCCCGGTATTCTGGGCCTTATCGTATACTCCGTGAAGTTACACCCGTAACATACGAAATCGCCCCAGTTAAACCTGACACCCCACGCGACATCCTTACGGACGTCGTGCATGTCTCCCGTCTCAAGCCCTATCACTAAAATTCCGAATCAGGCTCATGAGCACCGAGACGGTGCTTGTGCCGGTGGGGGTTATGTCACGAGATGGGTATGCACCATCTCAAAGGAACAGACACACGGAGGGATTGGCCACAGCCCGGGCAGCTGGTGTGGTGGGTGGTTCACCGACGAGGATGAAGAGGATGAACCATCTCGCTCTCTGGCTGCACCCACTTGAGACTGTGTGCTTCTGTGTTCCCCACCGTGTGGGATTTTTAACTATTGCAATATACCATTTTCCCCGTAACAGTATATTTGAAGGGAGTCCAATGCACTCGAGCTTATGAATTAATTTTCTGTGGGGAATCTTATCGAACGCTTTACTAAAATAAAAAAGAGCATATCAACCTGTCCAGATGAGTCGAGCACTTCTGAAATTTCATGAACAGACACAAGCTGAGTTGAAGTGGACAAGCCCTTTCTGAACCCGTGCTGTAATAAAGACAGAACGTTATGATCTGACAAATACTGACGAATGAACCCTCCTACAATATGTTCTAACAATTTACTGCAAGTGCTTCTGATTGAAACTGGACGATAATTTGGCACTGTGAGGCGATCGCCCTTTTTATGAATGGAAGCAACTCTTGCTTTACGCCAGTCTGACGGCATCTCTGCTAATTGTAATGATAACTTGAAGAACTCTGTTAAAGATCCGCGTATCTGTCCCGCATACTGTCTTAAAAATCGTTCGGGATCTGATCAGAGCCTGCGGACTTCCTAACGTCAATATTCGAGAGCATATCCAAAATACCTTCTTGATAAATGGTAATATCGTGTACAAAAGACCTACTTGTATTACATCGTTCAAATTCGTCCATGTCAGACAACACACTCCTAAAGTAATCATTAAACTGCTCGGCAATACTGGCGGCGTCTTCTAAAATTTCACCGTTAATATTTATTTTATGTATTACCTCTTTTGATTTACCTAAATACCGCCAGAACTTCTCCGGAGTGTTCGTAATGAAATGAGCTAGGCTATGAACATTTTTTTTCTCGTGCGGCTTTCACTGTTTTTAATAATTTGATTTTTAATTCCTTAAGAAATGAACTCTCTCCTTTATGTTTCTTTTTCATTCTCTTCAGATCTCGCTTAGTTTGTATGATATCGCTGTTTATCCAAGGGTTGGATCGAGGTTTCTTGACCCTCTTCAATGAATAAACCTGTCTATACATTAACTTACAGTGTCCCTGAACTTTTGCTATGATAGCCTGACGCCATCGCGGGCAATATTAAAGGGGCACTGACACAAAATTTTGAAGGCGAGATAACTTCAGAAATAGATTGGTGGGAACACATATACATCATCTGCAAAATATCAGCGGCGAATACAGCCTAGAACATATTTAAAATCAATTTTGAAGTGTGCGAAAGGCAACCGAGCAGCCAGCTGAGGACCACGCGCAGTTGTAAATAAACAACATCCAAACACGTCACGAGTTTGTGTTTGCCGCTTCCGCACTACCGGCGTTTTTCGCCGGCTCGCCCGGCTCGCCGCTCCAATCGGAGGGCCGGAGGGCGGAGCTTCTGCTCTCGAGAACGAACGACCCGATCGTTGGCGGCGGAGGCACCGTGATTTCGTCAGCTAATCGGGCAGCTGGCCGCGACCAAAGTTCTACAGCGATTCCAGGCACTCTGTTTCAATTACTGTTTATTACCATTGGATGCGAAAACGCGCCGGAGGCACGAAAAGCTCACTGAGCTAGCCGCACGGTCGCTGTGCAGGCGGCGGCCACGCCCGCGAAGTGGCCCAGGCCGGCGCAGCTTGTTACCGCTGCACGAAATTGTCCCCAAGTCCCGACCATGGTGGCTTACATGAGAAAGGAGTTAATGATGCGATGGCGGGTTGCATTAAAAATTGTCATCTGCACCGCTTACGAGAGCGGCACTCGAATATCCGCCGCAGTGCTGAGGCGAACACATCTGTAGGCGGACCTGTAGGCAGACCGGCCGGCTGCTCCCAGCGCGCGTCTTGCCACCCACCATCTCGAGCGCCGCGCGTCGTTCTTTAGCCGCGGTAGCATTTGCACTCGCAGCGCCTGCGTCATATCCACGGTCGCTTTTTAATTAAGCGCCTCACGAGATCAGTACGTGCGGGCATTCGCAGAAACTGCCGTCGATGCGGATTCGACAGTGCTACGGCGGCTCTGCTCTGTGATATCCCTCCGACGGTCACGTGGTCAGCTTTGTTCACACAAAATCCACAAAATCCATCGTTTCGCGGCACTCGCTGAAACCGAAACTGCGACTGGCCGCATTGAAAATGCCTCTAATTAAACAACCGTCGCACGCTAAAGCAAATGAGGTTTCTACAGGTTATAAGTAGGTCACTAGCTACTTATCGCAACAAAAAAAACAAGATGCAAAATTTTTGTGTCAGTGCCCCTTTAAGGTGTAAGCCCAAGTGATCAATAGTTGATTCATCATCTGCTTTATCATAATCCTTAACCTGAGATTTTTCTCGAGATTTTCTGACATTATTCACATACATTGCTAACGCAAAGGAAATCAATTTGGGATCTGAGATACCAGGTTCAATTTCAACCATTCCTTCACTGAACATTTCACTGAGGAATAAGAGGTCAAGAATGGTACCTCCCCTTGTACCTACACGGACAACCTGCTGAAGACTGAAAGTTAGCATATCAACTTGTAGGTCACACGGAACCCTATGCCCATAAACCCAATTTTTCCAATCTATTTGTGGCAGAATAAAATCACCAGTAATTATTACATTTTTCCCCTGAACTTTAAAAAGAGATCATATAAGGTGAAAGGTGATAAGATGACCATGCATGTTCGTGACCCCAGCTCTAGGCTGGCGAGGTGGAACCTCCTTTTGCACGAGAACCACTTTGAAGCGTTCACAGGACGGGCCAAATGAATCAGAATGCTATTTGTGCCATCGGTGGAGGAGTCCCGCATGAAGCAGGATCAGCTCGACGATCCCGGCATCCAGAAAATCGTCAAATAACTCAAAGCAGGGGGCAGTGAGGGACAATATTATATGGATGAGGGGGGGGGGGGGTCTACTGCGGTACGGAGACAAGACAGGGGGCAGTACGGGACGTCTAGTAATGTCTGTATCAATGAGAGCTGAGCTCTTGCGTGTACATCACGATGCTTCGTACGCTCAGGGGCACGTAGAACTCACCAGAGGATAGGCATGGCGTACTTTTGGCCGGGAAAGGGGGGGAAACATGCTAGACTATGTCGGAAGTGCCGCTCTCCCCAAAATCCCCGAGAATCAGAAGCGTGCTCCTCTGCATTCGTTTAAAAGGAACTTCGCGTACCTTTCCGGCGTACCACGATGGATATAGTGGGGCCCCTACCGATTATTTATTTATTTTATTTATTTAGGAACATACTGCAGGCCATGGAGGCCCAAGCAGGAGGGGCATAATGTGGTAGCAATATCAGCCAAACGTTAATACAAACAGTAAACAACAAAAAGCAGAAACAAGAACTGAAGTATAAAACAGTGTACGCTAGGCACAACTACACAGGCACAGCTAAACAGTTGCTTCTAATGAACCAAGATAGTTTAGAGAATTTTCGGGTGTGTTGTTCCAATCATTAATTGTGCGGGGGAAAAAAGAAAATTTAAACAGATTGGTAGAAGCGAACATTGGGGTTAAGGACAGATAATGGGAATGACGAGTACGGGGAGTAGCAAGGGGGCTCAAGAAAGAACTACAGTTCGAAGGAAGTTAGCGGCGATAAAGTAGATACAGTAATTTAAGGCGGAGAAACTGTCTGCTGGACTGTAAGGCTGGAATTCCGTTGTTACGCAGGAGCTCGGAAACGGAATCTGTGCGATGAAATTTTGAATAAAGAAACCGAATAGCTCTCCTTTGGATCTTTTCTAACAAGTCAATATTCTTTGATATATGAGGGTCCCGAACAGCGCAAGCATACTCTAGTTTAGGTCTAATCAGCGTTGCAGGAATAGGTCTAACTAGCGCTGCAGGAAGCAAATACATACTTCTTTTTTGAAGACCACCTGAGCCGCTACGCGGAAGCCTTCGCACTGACAGACGAGCAGGCGGAAACCGCAGCGCGCGTTTTCGTCGAAGGAGTGATACTGAGGCACGGCGTGCCCGAGCAGCTTCTAACCGATCAGGGCGTGAACTTTGCCTCCCTGGTGGTAGGGGTGTACGACGCTTTGGGCATAAAGAAATTGCAGACCACCGCGTATCACCAGGAGTGTGACGGCACAGTAGAAAGGCTGAATGAAACAACTGTGACCATGTTGTTGCATTACGTAGCACACAAACAACGAGATTGGGGCATAAACAAAACCCTGTTTTTCCGCCTTCCCGGCCGCGACGCGGCGACTCCCAGCATTGTTGGCGACACTCCTAGAACGCGTTATAACACCATGAAGGACTGCCGCGCGGAGCTGGCTCAAAGCCTTTTGATCTCGCGCAAGCTCGCGGCTGAGGCACTGAAAAAATCGTAGGAGAAAAGAAAGTCCCGCATTGATAAAACAGCCAAGACGCCGGCTTTCAGGCAGGTGACCACGTCTAGGTCAAACTAGACGGTCAAACTAGTTTTTCAGCCTTTCCGGTGCGTCGCGGCCGGGAAGGCGGAAAAACAGGGTTTTGTTTGTTCCCCAATCTCGTTGTTTGTGTGCTACGTAATGCGACAACATGGTCACAATTGCTTCATTCAGCCTTTCTACTGTGCCGTCACACTCCTGTGGTCTCGCTAAGAAGCTCGCGCCGAAGTAGTGGAAAGGCCCGTTCTGGATAGTCAAAAAGCTGTCCAATGTCATGCTCCGAATCAGGGGGATTCGGATGAAAGACGAAAAGACTGTAAACGTCGACAAGATGAAAATTGTTTCAGATGAAGGAGAGGGAGAGCCAGGACTTGCTAGGGGGAGGAGGAGACGCCGGCCTTCGTTCCCGAAACGCGGAAGCCGAGCTGCGAACCTGTTCGCGGACGCCTTACCAGGAGCCTTGCTCGAGGAGGTAATTCAACATTCCCAAACCCCAGCGGCGAACAGCCACCCCCAGCTGACTCGATTGGGGAGCCGTGCGGGAGGGCCGTGCCGTATCAGCGATAACCAGCGTTTGTCCTGTGTATCTGAATGGGCAATTCTGAACTCCAATGTTCATATGTTGTTCCAGTAAACATGTATGTTGAAATTTGGTTGGGTCCGGCATCTAAGGTACAAAACGCGAATGGCGTTCGTTCAGGAGTTTTAAATGGTTCCCACGCATCCCTGTTGTCTACAAGGTGTCACCGATGGACCCCACTGTGCTTGGCGAACAGACTATATGTATCGAGGGTGTGTCACGCCGTGTTCCGCAATCCTGACCAACCACGCAATCGCCTAAACTCGTGCGCATTAGGATTTTTGCAGGAAGAAAAGTCTTATCTGGGGATAGGCGAGTGTGACGTTCGGACGTTGCCACCAGTGCCACCGTTCGTAGCATTCTACGGGCTTACAATGCCGTCCTCCACAGTACGTGCCCAAGCCGACCAAGAAGCGCCCGCAACGCTGGTGGAAACATTAGATTCCGAGTCACTATATCCAAGGCGTCAGTAGATCCAACGAGTCATTGCATGCATTAGTGCATCTACTGTCGTTCGATGTAGTGACGCGTTGTATCTATTGACTTGGATGGATGTATACCGACTCTTTCGATCTTATGACCCGTAGGATCCAGTGACTCGGTGGGGTGGGAGGGAGAAGAGGGTAGTTAGGGCATAAACCTTTCTGTTCCCGCCACCTTCAATTCAGGCTTTACAAAATGAATAAAAGTGCGCCCCTAAGCTTACTGTTTGAGGAGCGGCTATGCTTTGTAGCGCTGCATATGTTTATTTCCTTTTTTTAAAAGCTCGTGGTGAGTTCGTGCTGCCCACAAAGACGACTTACAAAGGAAAGGGACAAAGGCGTTTGAGACTGCCCACGCTGCGAGCACACGGCTACCAGTGAGGGAGTTAGGAAAATGTAAAAGGAGCAGGAGGAGGTAAAACGTTTTATTGAGCAAAAAAAAGAAAATGTAAAAAAAAAGAAAAAGGAGCGCTTCTACCACTGCAGATTAGTCACGGGAAAGTGCGTCTCCTGCCGTGACATTCATGTGAAAGGTACAGGTGACGTTGACCAGCTGGCCATAGCTCTTTGAGCTGAAGCGTAATGATAGATCTCACTCTAGCTGCATATAAAGTCTTTCCGCCTTCGCTGGTGTATTTCACGCCTAATTAGGCGCCCACCTCCAGTTCCCGCTTCACGAGTCCACGGGTTGGAGGTGGAGGGAGGGGGAATGCATGCACAGCAGGGCTTTATGCCACTACTGATGACAAAACTATTGTGGTGGCCGGAGATTTAAACGTCTCATGGCTCAATGCGCCCAGTCAGCTGTCCTGCGCAATAGAGCGGTTTGGGTCTGGGTTGGTGTGTTGCACAGAGAATGAGATGCCTACGACTGGGCAGCGAAATGGACGCCTACGTGTGTGTCCAGTAGTATAGAGGTCGAAGCCCTCGAGGTGTTAACTCGGTATGGGACGGAGCTACGTCGTTCGTTTGGAGGAAGAAGAGCGGAAATTAAAGAAACGTTAGCCCGAACACAAGCGTGAATCGGCGCGAAAATTGAAAGCCACCGCGGTTGTCGTCTCAAGTCCCAGCTGGTCGAGTAGCTGCGAATCCCTCTCAGGTGAACAGCAACTGGCCCGCATGTAACGCCGACGTGGGCCAATATCACTTGTTCATCTTAAACGGCTTTCAAAAGAGCGACAAGTGCGACAGTCATCCGCTCATGACTTTCCGGCAAACCGGCAACTGCCCGATGAACCGAGAACTGTCCTATCATGACTGTCCGATAAACCGACAACCGGTCATGAGAGAGAGAGAGAACAACTTTTATTGGGAGCGTTGATCAGAAGATGATGTGGGAGTGGTTCCCTATTCACGGGAATCCATTGGCCGTCTTGACCACGGCTGCCCTCTCGACGAGGATGAGCTAGTCCGGTAGGAGGAGCTAGACAGCAGTGTTTCCCACTGCTCTCGGGGATGGGGAAGGGTAATATTAGGGGTGGCAATACTGGCGTAACTTACATTCTACAATAATGTGCGTGAGTGCCCTGGCTGCTCGGAAAATTTGCATCCGGCTGAATATTCTCTTGGGTTTATCAGGTTAAGTCGGGTGGGATGAAGATATGTATTTGATTGAAGAAGTCGTAGAGTTATTTTCTGATCCTTTGTGAGGCTTGAATGGGGGAATGGGAACGTTCGCCTACTAAGCCTGTAGTACTGATTAAACTCTTGGAATTTTTTTATCTACTAAATCTCTTGGAATGTAGTGAGTCGGATAAGCTCTACCGTACCCTCCAGGGCCTGGTTGGTCAGTACGCGGGCCTGTTGGTGAGCAAATTCGTTGCCCTCCATGAAAGCGTGGGCAGGCGTCCACACGATTTGCACTTTTCGGTTGGGGGATCGACTTAATAATATTCGATGTGCTAGAGGGGCCACCCATCCCGATTGGCAACTTCAGTACGCTTCTCGAGAGTCCGTGATAATTGTACGGGCTGTGGTCTGCGTGAGGGCCAACGCGAAGGCTAATTCTTCCGCTTCTTTAGTAGAACTTGTTTTTGCAGTAGCACTTGTGACCAGATCTTGCTTGGTCGTCACTACTGCTATCTTGGCATTTTGTCTGGGGAGAGCTGCTGCGTCAGTATAGACCGGGTTTTGGTCTGCTCCATATACCTTGTTCAAGGCTTTAGCTCTTGCTTCCCGCCGGCCTGTGTGGTAGACGGAGGGCATATTTGGAGAATTTCGAGAGATTGGTCACCTAGGTTATTAAGTAGTTTATAGCTGATGCAGACCGTCCCTGGTGCACTGTTTTTTATGCTTTCGGCTATTGCTGATCGCAGTTCATGCAAGCGGACAGTTCTGTGTGCGTCCGTGGGAGTTCGCGACTACGGCAACGACTACGGCCAGGGTATCGCGCCGATGCGCTGTGTACTGGCGACTTTTGTGTGCCACTAGTTGCTAAAAAGTTCCGACCGTGATACAGAGTGAAGCGAGGCAAAAAAATCATTGTGGCAGGACGTAGTATGTGATGTGTTGCCGTGATGCTGTTCACCGCATTGACCGCGACAATTCGTGTAAGCGCGCGCACGATTTTAGATTTTATTGCAGTAAGCTCCCCCCGACAGTTCTTACTCTGGGACCTCCTCATGTACTCCGCTTATCTGTTCATTTATATGTATGCTTACCCTTCAATAAACTTCAACTTCAACATTCACGAAAATTGCTGCAGATAGCAGCCGGCAGCATTTATTTACGCCGACAGCGCCTCGTACACTGCGCAACAGTGCTCAACAGCACGCTTGCGCCGAAGTCTGTTTTTGACGCTACCAGGGTGGGCGCTGCGGGCGCTGGTGGTGTAACCCTACAGGCAGTGCTTTTCATAGGCAGGGATCTGCTTTGTAGCAACACCACGCAGTTGCATAAGTACACGCAAGACCTCTCTTAACAGCTGACAATAGTAGTTTCGAGAGCCGTATATTGAACATTAGTGAGTGAACCAGTGTACTCATTTGTCTGGGTTGGGTGTGTGCCTGGCTGATTGAGTGTGCTGTTGTTTGTGTCAGGAGTGTTAAAGCAGTCAGAGTGCACGCTCGTTAGGGTAAAGCAGATATACTGTTCTGTGTTGCTTCTGGGGTACACCCACTGTATGCAATATGCTCGTCACCTGCTGGGTATACTGGTGTTTGTGTGAAACTGGCTCATTCTTTGAAATCAATCGATAACCATTCCACATGGCCGAATGCGTACTGTCGGGAGCTAAAGTCGGGATTCCGCGCAGGAACCAACCAAAACACTCTTCAGTGCCATCTTGCAGAAGGCCGACTGCTGCCGAGATGCTTATCTTAACTGCGCGCATAATAGTTTGCACCTATGAGTTGACGCAGTGTTGGTAAGCAGAGTGATTGAACAGTGTTGCTTCAGCTGCACATGTTGTGCCTCTTTTCAAAGGTGGCCCCATTGACTGGCTGAATTTGCAGTTGCTATATGTGCGCGCATTAATTGTCATCTGTGTTTTTGTTCTTTATTGCTACTCCGTCTTCTGTCATCGTTGCACTTCCTATACAATCTGGTACTCAAGAGTAAAATAATACATACTCTGGCCTTGTTTGAATGAAGAATGTCGTGTGCTTGAGTTCGTGATGAGTAACAAGAGCGGCGCAATGGTTCAGCACATCATTGTACGGTAATTACATCGTTAATCATTGCTCAGCGAGAACACTTGGGGAAGGTGTGACACATGGGCAATGCAAGCGAAACAGCTCAGTCCTTTTTCGCACCAAAAGCGTATCAACTCAGGCGAGCCAACGAAGATGCATGCAGTTAAAATGGGACGCACAACCACTATGTCTACAGCGGAAGCTCTTTCGCATGATGGCACTGCAATACATTTTGGTGGCCACTTGTGTAGACTCCATACTTTTGCTTCCGACATTAATGAAATGGAAAATGTTGACTTCTTGCCATTTAGGAATCGGCATAGCATAGCTGCGACTTCCTGTAGTCTTCAGTGTTCCAGATTCATGTCTGCCTTGGATTGCTGTGCTTAATTGAAGAAGTGGGCACTTTGGCTTCTTTATGTGACTTCAAATTAAGGGAACGGCCGTTGTATAAACTTAACTAGGATCATGATTGCTCAGCTGCCTTCTGGCCGTCATCTGTCTTAACACACTCCTTTTTTCGGCAAAAGTGGTTTCCTCCTCGGTTTCCACCTATACATGAATGAGCGTTACAAGTGTGTAAGGAGTGCCGACAACCTGATGAAAGCAGGCTTGAATTTTGAGTTGTCAGCTTTTCATGGGATGTGAGTGGTGGTGGTGCTGTGCACGTCTGGCAGATGTAACAGCAATAGCTGTGCTTCCTTTGCTCATGAATATAAAGCTCTGGTTTGGTTTGTCAATCAAACACGGCTGATTGTACTTGGCAGTTGCATGGTCAATTGCGATAATGCAGCTTGATGCAGTATTTATTGTTTAAACTCGCTGAGTAAAATGTTGAGGATGGCCCCACACCCACTGTTGTACCCAGCTGTTCGAGGTGAAACAATGATTGTTTTCAGCATAACTGTTAAGAGTGGAATGCTGTCTCGGCTAGTGCTTGGTGCGAAGCTGGATCATTCTTGCTTGCCCAAGACCACATATCAAAGCGTGCTTCAGCCACCACGATATCATTACAGTGAAAAACTCATTTATTTATGAAGGGGTGGCGAGCCAGGATGGCGGACTGGGCTACCAACCAGCTTCATCGTCTTCCTCCTTGACTAGCTCTCAGTATTGTAAGGTGACATCTTCTTCTTCGCTGGTGTCAAAGTTTAAGGCGGCCAATATCGCAAGGCCCTGGAGGCCACAACATTTCCCCCCGTCGAAGATGCAGCCCTCTCTGCAAGTCAGTGAGCGTAACGTGGTTCAAAGCATTTGAAGCATGGTACGCGACCCACTTGAGTTCTGCGACTACGCCGTCCTCAAGCAGTAAGCTGGACATGACATAGTTCAGTCAACTAAGTCGGTCAAGTACCACGAATGGGCTGACTTAATGTGACAGCAGTTTCTTGCACAGTACATGCTGTCGCTGAGGTGTCCAGAGAAAAACCAGGTCTCCCCGCGAATACGAATTTCCTGATGTCGACTGTCGTAGCGGAGTTTCAAGCTGTGCTGTGACGGCAGTATGTGGACTCCAGACTAGTGAGTTTCCCTGCTTCTTCAGCAAAGCAGAGGGTGTTTGATGGGCTGGCGTCGTCGTGGAAGAAGGGGAAGATGGTGTTGAGGTAGTTGGGGGGATCACGAGCATCAACTGGGCAAAATGGGCTATAACCCATTGTCTCATGCTTGGCAGTGGGTAATAAACAGCAAGATGTCGTCCCAATTGTGGTCAGAAGCAACATGCATGGCATTCATGTTAGTGAGTGTCTGGGTGATGTGCTCAGTGAGAGTGTTTGTTTGTGATATGGCAATGAATTGCAGTATTGAGAATCGGACAGATGAAGTAGCTATTCAACGACGTCAGCAGTGAACTGGCGCCCACCGTCACTGACGAGGACATGAGGTGGGCCATGTTGAAGTATACTGTGACTGAGAATGAAGTTCGTCACTTTGGCAGCTGTTGCAGATGGCAATGGAGCTGTCTCACTATAACGTGAAAGGTAGTCGATGCACACGATCATCCAATGGTTCCCATTCTTTCTAGGGCCCTGTTCGTCTCTTTTGTTCGGTCGATCGCTCCCCGAAAAGTTCCTGAAACTTCAGGACGTTCCACCATTCCCCTTTTGTGTTTCCAAGTAACTTTTTCACTCCTTGCTGTATTCATTTTGTAGTGCATTCACGAACACGTGTGCGCGTTCCGAGGGGCCCTTCGGACGCTCGTGATCGATTGAGAATTTCAAAATGTACCCAAAGGCACAGCAAAGCAGCAAGTCTAGAGCTGGTTCGCGTGGGATTCCTGGCGGTTGTGTGTGTTTAGCAGCCGCAATTGCTTATTTGCGTCTAAAAGGTGTACTTAAACGAGTTTTTTTTTAAGTGTGTCAAGTATTAATGAAGCCACTACTTTTTACATGGTGATCCCTGACTCTAACAGGTGTTTATCTGTTTTTTTGTATGTTCAAGACGCGAGCATTTACAATTATTTTCCGCGTTGCTCCCTAATTAAATGATTACGTTGTCTGTGTACAGCAAACGGTATAAAATTACCCGTGATGTGCGGCGGAGAGTAAGAAAATTACATGTGTGTAAACAAAAATAGTTTTTCTTGCTTTACTTGTTCTAATCGCTTCGGTTAGGTGCGTACCATATCAGAGCTTGTAGTTTTACACACGGGTTGTAATTTTTCTTTTCTTTTTTGAAATAAACTTACTTTGCCGTTCCTTTGAAGGCATTGTTGAGTTCACACGCCAATCTAATGACTTTTATGTAAGCCTTATACTGCATTCCTGCCCATGCCTTTCTAAACTGTTTAGCTGCGCACTGTTTTTTTAGAACGTAATCTCCGAAGAAGGGGACGCCGACAAACGGAACACATAAGAATAATTATAGTTGATATGATTACTACTTATCTTATTTCATTAGCTTCCGGTGGGGTTGAAAAACTAGAATGGCCACCATTTCAAGTAACTCAAGCGCCTAAGAAAGAGAAGTAGCGTAACGCTAAAAACTCTGTTACATGTTTGGTAACGTTCTTATCTTAGCTGTGTCTTTTTTTGCTAATTTTCGTACCCTACACCATGTCCGAACATAAGCCTCCGCCCCACCCACGAGCCTTTTTTTATAATGGTATTTAAGATCCAATGCCGCATGACAATATAAACTATGCTTAACATTGCATATATTTTCTTACGTCCTTCACAGGGCATTGTTTTCATGGCGGTTTTTTTTTATTTGAAGGGGAAACTAAAAAATCCTTGCTCACGAAGAACGTTGGCACGGCTAGAGAAAAGGTCAGACTAATTTATCATGTCTCTGCATCTAAAAAAGTGTTTCCCTAATGTTTTCCCCTGTTTTCTTTTCTTTTCACTGCAGGTGCTGGCGAAATTTCCCTCGTAGGAGAATCCGAAGTACGAGGACTCTGATGCACAACGCTTCATCTGCGCTTGCTACAGACGTGGCTGAAAGGCATTCATTCCTGCTGCTTAGTAATGACGAAATTGGCCACTCGGCTGAGGTGTACAATAAACAACTTTCAAACTGCCAATCTGTGTGCATACATACTGTTCTTTTGAGTCATTTGCTGGCCCGCATTCAGAGCATGGCCGGTTTACATTTTCACCATGGAGCATATCTTTAGGCTAGAGCCCATTAAACGTTTCGAAACCACAAAATGAAATTTTCTAGTTGAACGCTAAAAATTCCCCTTAAGAGACATTGCAATGGCATCTCAATGTATTTAGGGTTTTATTTAGTATACACTAGTAACACATTTTGAGTAAATTTGGAGCAGTATTTTCTATGCATTTAAAGTGCATTACTAATGCATTTGGAACGTATTTAAAATTGATTTTTCTGAGCATTTTTAATGAATTTAGAATTCGTTAAATATATATTTAAATATATGCACTCCTCATGTATTTTTGGAGGTACATTTTAAATAAATTTTAAATGTATTCAAATTGCATATGAAATGTGGACAAAATAATGCAGAATAAATACAAAGTTAAAATATGTATTAAAAGGATACCAAATACATTAAAAATACGGCATCTTTTCGCTAAGGGAGATAGAAGTCAATCTGGCAAAAGTATGCACAGACCTACAGATGCGCATTTAATGTTGAGTTTAAGTGCAAGAAAAATCAACATTTGTCAGCCTGCTACCTTCAGTTGTTAAAATTTTGCGAAATATGAACGCCTAAAATTGTTAAGTTGAATGAAAAGCAGTTGAACTTACTCTGATTGTTGTCTTGAAAAGTGTTTTTGCTCCTCCTGCTAGTTTCTACCTTTATTTTTATGCGTGGTGAACAAAACTTCATGTAAAGTTTATTTAAATAGCCAACACGCACCTTCACCATGTGTGTAATCGTTCCTTAGTCGGAGCAGTATTGCATTCTGGGTCAATTTTCCTACTTGGAACTTCTGATTATGCTAGGTGGGAAGTTGAAGATGAACTTGAATGAGTTTGCGTTGTGGGAGCCCTAGAGTTTTTGTAAGGGTGTAAAGGTGGGCAGGTTAAGGGCCGTTTTGTAGGCTTTCCATTTAAGGATGCACACTGGTCCCCAAAACTTTTTTTTTTGCTTTCCAAACACTTCTGATGAAACTTCACAGTCTTGTTCAGTTTTTTTTATCTGATTTCAAATATCTAATTAGTTTTGCTGTGAGGTAACTAGTTTTTGTGTTAATTAAAAATTCCTTGATTGTTTTTGAGAACAGTAGAAAAAAACTATTCAACAAAAGATTACCAGCATGACATGAATAGATATCAGAAGTTGTGGAGAATGAAACATGGGAAGCAGTTCTTTTTGTTTTGCAATCACACACAAGTTTACATCAATGCTAACTTTTAGGTTTGAACTATTCCTGCTAACAAATTAGACATAATGCTAATTAAATAACTACTCAAACACAAAATGCAAAATCTGCTTCCCATATCACATGGTTTACACATTCAGCTTCACAGTGCAAAAGAAATGATCATTCCTAGCTGCACTACATGCTGGGATGTACCTCTCGAGAACTTTGTATCACTGCGATACCACTCGAGGCGAAAAAGTGGGGAATTATGGGAAAATAATTATTTCTTTAATTAAATCGGGCCTCTATGGCTTTTATAAGTACGTGGCACTGTTCCATATACGGAATTTTTGGAGGAAAAACTGCAAATCAAGAGAAAAGTGATACCTAAAAAATGATTTTTTGGGCCATTTTTTGGTCCCAAAGACTCATGTGCCCCCTTAACATCAATTGTTTTTAATTCAGAGGGTTCGACTGGAGTATAAGTCGTCCCGTAGGTGAAGCGACAACTATGATGCGACAACAAGCAGCAGGGCCTGTTTGAGCTTGCAAGATTCATCCTCTCCGAGTACTGCGTGTTGGTGTCTTAGACGTTGAGTGAGACAAGTTGCGAACATGCTATAGTGAGTGGGAGGCTAAGGGCAGCACTTCCGCCATCAGGATACAAAGGAACGCCAAGATTACACAGAGCAGAAACTTGGCGGATAGGAGTATCTCGAATCGCCAGAGTAGAATTTGATGGGGTTTCGGCAGGTTTTTCTCGCGTGCGTAAGCGAAGCATCAGTAGTGCAGACTTCTCGGCTTGGCAGCGTGTGTGCCCTTCTGGTATGAGATATGTGTTGATAGTATCTATAGCTTGCTGTAGGCTGTCGTGTTGGCTCTAACTGACCTTGAATTGTCCACAGTATGATGTTGTCGGCATAGAAAATGTAATGAAGGTCTGAGATTTGGTGAAATCTTATGGGTGAGTGGAGTAATTAGCATTGCAAAGGAGAGGTGATATAACGGAGCCTCCATAATTTTTTCTTCTCCTTTTTTGGCTGTAACAACGCGTGTTGGGTGAACAGTCCGGTACAAAAGCCAAACATGGCATCCGCTTGTTCAAGGTGCGTGGTGAATTGTGTATGTACCAAGTGTTCAAATATTTGGCCAACAGAAGAGGTACAGGCGTAGTCCTTAGAGGTTTGTGGATCTTCGGTATTAGGGTGATGTCTGCTCGTCCACTGTGCAGACAATTCAAACAGTGCTTGTGCGGGCTGTTGAGTTAGATAACAAAGGTGCTTTTCTCTGTAATGAATTCCTTGCTCTGGCTTGTATTTTTTTTCGTGCACTTTCATCTTTTCATGCTCTTCCATTACCTTTTTTGGCCCCAATCCTCCCCCGAAATGAAATCCTGGATACGTAACTGGTGGGCGGATGATGCCGCACCAAGAGATGTTTTTTTTTGCATCCCCACGCGCACGTGTCTTTCCCTTTGTGCTTCTATACCACTACAAACTTGTAATCCTTGTTTCTCAAGCAATGCTGGGCGCATTTGTAGAGTTCCAATCTTCAGAGGCCGCCATCAGTGGTGCAACTGACAGCTGGGCATTTGGGCACACATGGACATTAAATTTGGGTTTTGTAAATTCTCTCTTGGTGAATTTATTTCGAGTGCTCTATAATCCTTCTCTGAAACTGAAGTTTTCTGAAATATGCCAAATTAGCAATTAGCTCATGATATTTTGCAGCACTAAATTCGCTTCAAGTAAATCCTACGGCTAGTTTAGAAAATTTAGAACTCCAATCGGTCAGCAAGAGCTCTTCGCTGGACTAATTCGCAACCCCCCAAGAACCGTCGCCGAGTTTGTGACCTAGGCGTCCATGATCGAGAGGACCCTGGACATGCGTTCGAAGCAGTACGATCGACCACACAACGCGTTTTTGGCGAACCCCGTCATCGCCCCTGGATTCACGACAGAAGACTTACGGGAAACAATCCGCGCTGTCGTTCGCGAAGAATTGAAGAAACTTTTCCCAACAACGCCGCCACTGCAAGTCGCCTCCCTGACCGACGTTATCCGAGAAGAAGCTGAACACACACTGGGGACTTCTACGCCGTCGGAAGAACCCCGTGAGGCACAAGCTATGGCCTACGCCGAAGCTGCTCGTCGACCCCGCCCTGCTCCAACTCGTCGTCAAGAGGCCCCGCCATACCGCCGCCCACTGTCGCCCGCCCTACCCCCTGTAGACCAAACCCAGACGCCGAGGAAGACGGACGTATGGCGAACTCCTGATAACTGTCCTCTGTGCTACCACTGCGGAGACGCTAACCACATCTACCGTCGCTGCCCATAGAAGACACTCGGACTGCGTGTTTTCTCTGTCGACGCACCTCGCCCTCTCCCTGGCCAACGACCACGGGAGATCGACGAGTGTCTATCTGAAACAAGCCGTGGCCCAGCCCGTTTCAACCGCTCGCCGTCACCCTACCCGTACCAATCACCGAACCGCCGTAGCAATGCTGACTTCGCCCGTGGAAGGTCCCCCAGCCCACGCGGGGGAAACTAAAAGCAGCAACTTCTGGAGGGGAAGTTGCTCTACGGCGAAAAACCGGAAACTTTCCAACGACGCGAGGACGCGCCGAAGACAGTGATTTACGACATGCCCTCATTCCGACGACCCGACCTAACCCTGACGAGACTCCCGAACCCGACGACAGCTACACGGAGCGACGCGTACCCGACATGACCGAGACTGCCGCTGAGAAGACGACGACGACGCACAGTGCCCGACCGTCAACACCCACAAGCCGAGATGCGACGCCTCGACGCACCCGGAAGTCGAGAAAGGCGGCATCCGACGTCAAGGTGTCCATCGATGGCTTTGATGTAGTCGCCCTCGTAGACACGGGAACCGACTACTAAGTAATGAGCGGACCATTTGCGTCTAAGCTGAAGAAAGTTATGACCAGATGTAACGGTTCACACATACGCACAGCAGGAGGCCAGCTTGTGACGCCAAGTGGAACGTGCACATTCCGCGCCGCCATAGACGGCACGGCGTACCATGCTGCGTTCGTTGTCTTGCCTAACTTGACGTAATTCTCGGAATTTACTTTTTGACGGACAACGGCGCAATACTTCATCTGCAGACCAAGTCGATAACTTTTTCCTCCGATCACTCGATGACGCATGAACCGAACCCCGAACACCGTGCAGCTGTAAGGGTCGCCGGTGAGGAGTTGCTGCTACTGACGTCGACGCTATCGTGGAGAGTGACCAAAGGTTGCTTCTCGACCGTGGTGTGTCTGTTGCAAGAGGCATTGTGCTGTTTAAGCAACGCAGATCCCACGTTTTGGTCACCAATTTCACCGAGGAGTACCAGCATTTAAACAAGGGCGCTGCAATTGCGTTCCTGGAGGAAACGCAACAAGCAAGTGACGTGATCGCAATCGCCGACTTTGAACGCGCAGCAAAAGACACCTTCAAGCTTACGCATCCTTTCGACGTGAATCCGGTGCTACCGCAAAAAGAAAGGAAATAGTTATTGGATTTGCTGCGTCGCTACAGCGAGTGTTTTTCGTCGAACTCAAAGTTACGTCAGACACCTCTGGCGAAGCACCGGATAATAACCGAGGATGGAGCCCGACCTACCAGAGAGTCACCGTACCGCGTCTCGTCACACGAGCGCGAAGCCATTCAGACTCAAGCCGACGACATGCTCAACGACGACATTACACAGCCATCGAAAAGTCCGTGGGCTGCGCCGGTCGTACTCGTGAAGAAAAAAGACGGCACACTGAGGTTCTGCGTTGACCACTGGTGATTGAACAAGATCACCAAAAAGGACGCGTACCCCCTGCCACGAATCGACGACGCCCTCGACCACCTCTTCAACCCGAAGTATTTCTCATCGATGGATCTGAAGACAGGCTACTTGCAAATTGAAGTGGACGAGAGAGATCGAGAGAAGACGGCATTCATAACCCCGGACGACCTATACGAGTTCAAGCTGATGCCGTTTGGGCTAGGCACGGCGCCAGAAACGTTTCAGAGAGTCATGGACACTGTGCTAGCTGGCCTGAAGTGGCACACCTGCCTCGTATACCTCGACGACGTTGTGGTATTCTCCCGGACTATCGACGACCACCTTGCAAGGTTGCAGTCTGTACTCGAGGCCATCCGTGCTTCGGGGTTAATGCTGAAGCCTGAAAAGTGCCACTTCGCGTACGAGGAACTCAAGTTTTTGATCCATGTCGTCAACGCCGCGGGAGTCCTGCCTGACCCGGTGAAAACTTCAGCCATAGCGAACTTCCCAAGACCGAAAGATAAGAAGGGCGTGCGCAGATTTATCGGACTGTGCGCTTACTACCGGCGCTTCGTCGCAAACTTCGCACGCATTGCAGAGCCACTCACGCGTCTGACGAAAGATGGAACTCCTTTCAGCTAGGAAAACGCCCAAGAAAAAGCATTCTGCGAGCTAAAACAATGCCGGCAAAGCCCGCCCGTGCTCGCTCATTTCAACAAAAACGCCGAAACGGAAAGGCACACGGACGCCAGTGATATAGGCTTGGGTGCCGTCCTCGTACAAAAGCAAAAGCGGGGGCGAAAAGGTAGTCACCTATGCCAGCCGTGGTCTGTCCAAGGAAGAAAAAAAACTACTCAGCCTCTGAGAAAGAGTGTCTCGCGATTATATTAGCCATTTCGAAATTTCGCCCATACGTGTATGGAAGACCGTTCAAGGTTGCGACAGACCACCATGCGCTGTGTTGGCTCGCCAATTTGAAGGACCCCTCTGGCCGTCTTGGTAGGTGGAGCTTGCGCATGCAAGAATTCGATGTTACAGTAGTCTATCAATACGGGAGAAAGCACTCCGACGCCGACTGCCTGTCTCGCGCCCCCGTCGACCCACCACCGCAAGACTCTGACGAAGACAGCGCATTCTTCGGAGTCGTGACGGAGAGCGACCTAGCCGCCCAGCAGCGTGCCGACCCCGAGTTACGCGTAATGAACCACTACCTCGAAGGACAAAACGTCGCCGTGCCTAGGGCCTTCAAACAGAACTTACCAGCATTCAGCCTGAGAAACTCCGTCCTCGTAAAGAATTTCAGCCCCGCAACAAGAACGAATTATCTTCTTGTCATCTCTACAGACCTTCGTGACGACATTTTGGAAGCATGCCACGACGACCCGTCTTCCGGACATCTCGGCACAGCTCGCACTATTGGAAAAATCAAAACGAAGTACTACTGGCCCCGCCTTGCATCCGACGTCACCCACTACGTCCGGAGCTGCCGTGACTGCCAGCGACGAAAAACACCACCGACGAGACCCGCCGGACTTTTGCAGCCGATTGCCGTCCCATCGAGGCCGTTCCAGCAGGTTGGAATGGAACTTCTGCGCCCGTCCCCACGTCACGATCCTTGAACAAGTGGATTGTCGTGGCAACAGACTACACGACGGGCTACGCAGAGACCGCCGCTCTTCCGAGAGAAACTGCACAAGACGTCGCCAATTTTTTCATAAACGAAGTTGTGCTGCGACATAGAGCCCCGGAAGTCCTATTCACGGACCGCGGAACGGCCTTCACTGCGTAGCTCATGCAAGGAATCTTACGCTACAGCAACACGGATCACCGAAGAACGACGGCGTACTACCCCCAAACGAACGGACTAACGGAACACCTGAACAAGACAATCGTGGATATGCTGTCTATGTACGTTGACGTTGAACATAAGACTTGGGACGAAGTCCTACCGTATGTCACGTTTGCGTACAACACGGCTACCAAGGAAACTACGCAGATGATACCGTTTGAGCCTGTCTACGGAAGACGGCCGACCACGATGCTTGACGCCATGCTTCCGCGCATAGAAAATGACGACGTCAACGCCGACGTACAAGGATACCTTCAGCGTGCGGAGGAGGCCCGCCAGCTCCCTCTAGTTCGTACAACCGACCAGCACTGGTGGATCCCTGCCGCTACAACCTCCGACGCCGAGACGCCGAGTACCGCCCAGGGGTACGTGTGTGGGTTTGGACTCCCATCCGACGACGTGGACTCAGTGAGAAGCTTCTACGACGGTACTTCGTACCCTACCGGATTCTACAACGTGTTGGCCACCTTACCTACGATGTGATCCCCGATGGTGATTCCGGAACATCGCGACGACGCACGCGGCCCGAAGTTGTCCGCGTGGTTCTCTTAAAACCTTTCTACGCACGATGGCGGACTTTTATTTTTTATTTGTTCGGACTTTCGCTTATGTTAGCAAAAACGGCATTCGTCGCACGATGGCCTCTACGAATTTAACGTCATGACATTCGGGCTATGCAATGCCCCAGTCACGTTCGAAAGAATGATGGACAGTCTTCTGCGCGGCCTCAAATCGAAGACGTGCCTTTGTTACTTGGACGATGTAGTCGTTTTCGTTCCAGATTTTGAGACAAGCCTGATTCGCCTAGAGCAAGTTTTGACGTGCCTTGCTGCGGCTGCCCTGCAGCTCGATCTGAAGAAGTGTCACTTTGCCGCGCGCAAGCTGACCGTCCTTGGTCATGTCGTTTGCAAGGAGGGCGTTCGTCCGGACGAGACGAAGCTTCGTGCCGTCGTAGAGTTCCCGAAACCGACCACTCTAAAGGCGCTCAGGAGCTTTATCTGGCTGTATTCGTATTTTCGGCGGTTTATTCGCAACTTTGCGTCCATCATTTCACTACTAATAAAGCTCAGCAGCGACAACGGCATTTCGGCTTGGTCAGCGTCCTGTGACGAGGCGTTTGCGGCACTCCGTCGCCTGCTCACATCGCCGCCTATATTACGACATTTTGACCCGTCCGCTCCAACAGAAGTCCACACAGATGGTAACGGTATTGGCCTCGGTGCCGTGCTGGCGCAGCGAAAATCCGACTTGCGGAGCACGTCGTTGCATATGCGAGCCGGACGCTTACAAAGGCTGAGTCCAACTACTCAGTCACTGAAAAAGAGTGTTTGGCCATAATATGGGCGTTGGGGAAGTTTCGCCCATACTTGTATGGCCACCGATTTGATGTAGTCACTGACCACCACGCACTGTGTTGGCTGGCCTCCCTCAGAGATCCTTGTGGACGCGTTGGTCGATGGGCTATTCGGCTCCAAGAGTACGGTATCAACGACGTCTACCGTTCAGGTCGGAAGCACTCAGACGCGGATGCCCTCTCACGCTCTCCGCTCCCGGCTGACGTGTCTCACCTCGCCACTACCGACTGCAGCCTGTCGTCTCTAAGTGCTACTAACATGTGTGTTGAGCAGCGCAAGGAACCATGGATAGCTTCCATGATCAGCTTCCGCTCCGATGCTTCACCTACCCGTGTATCAAGGGCCATGCGACGAAAGGCTTTTCACTATCAACTTCGCGACGAGCTGCTTTACCACCGAAACTATTTCTCGGACGGTCGCAAGTGGCTTCTGGTTATTCCACGCCATTTGCACGCAGATATATGCGCTTCATTTCATGAAGACCCGAGTTGTGCCCATGATGACGCCATCAAGACATACGAGCGACTCCGCCCCCGTTATTACTGGTGTGGAATGTACAACTTCGTACAGAAGTACGTTCGCTCGTGGTCGGAATGCCAACGCCGCAAATAGCCACCTACTCGCTCGACCGCTCCCCTGCAGCCACTACCCTGCCCGGCAAAACCCTTTGACCGCGTTCGCATCGATCTATACGGGCCACTGCCTTCTACTGCTTCCGGCAACAGATGGATAATTGTTGCCGTTGGCCACCTAACAAGGTTCTGAAAATGCTGCATTGCCGGCATCTACAGCTCGTGACGTCGCCAGTTTTCTACTACGTCGCTCTATACTTCGGCACGGGGCGCTTCGGGAGCTCCTGAGTGATCGATGACGGGTTTTCTTATCGGAAGTCGTGAAAGCGCTACTAGCCGAATGTCACGTAGTTCATCGGACAAGCTCATCATACCACCCGCAGACGAATGGGCTCACGGAACGATTCAATCGCACCATGGGCGACATGCCTTCAATGTATATGTCATCAGACCCCTCCAATTGGGACCTTGTGCTCCCGTTTATAACGCACGCCTAAAATAGGGCCATGCAAGCGACGACGGGATTTTCCCCGTTTTTCTTGCTTTACGGACGTGAGCCGACATTCGCCCTGGATACCATACTCCCTTACAACCGCAATGCCAGAAAATACACGCCGGTTTCACAAATGGCGCAGCACGCCGAAGAATGCCGACAAGTCGCCCGTTCTTTTACAACTGCTGACCAACACCGCCCGAAGCATCGTCGTGATGACTCTACCGGTCCTCAGACGTTTCATCCTGGTTCGCATGTATGGCTTTGGGTGCCCTGCCCAACACCCGGTCTCTCCCAAAAATTGGTGGCCAAATATCAAGGTCCATACAAGGTCATCGCCTGCACTTCGCCAGTGAACTACCTTCTTGAGCCCGTTACTCCGTTCTCGTATCTTCGCTGCCGTGGCCGTGAAACAGTCCATGTTGATAGGCTCAAGCCTTACTACGACCCGCTGGTGTCGACATCACCCTAAGTCGCCAGGTTGGCTCCTTTTGCACCGGGGGCGATTGTAGCGACGGTAATGAACAGACGCGACAGGCCATCAAGCCATCGTGGTATGCGCCTCACCAGCATAGGGCATGAAGAATTATGTCCAATCCGCACACGGGGATATCCGCCGAAGAGGTGTCATGGAAGACGATGAACCGC
Organism: Haemaphysalis longicornis; assembly: GCA_013339765.2. NCBI lineage: Eukaryota > Metazoa > Arthropoda > Arachnida > Ixodida > Ixodidae > Haemaphysalis > Haemaphysalis longicornis. Next base: position 346,476,093 of record CM023448.1, on the reverse strand, counting down.
AGGAGGTGCATGCGCCAGAAACGAGCTTGGCAATTGCAACGCTCAGGCCTGCGTTCCCATCGGCTTCGCTCCTGAGAATAAATAACCGCAACCGGCTACCAGCGTGTCGGCTGTCTTCTTGCCAAGATAAGATATATATATATATATATATATATATATATATATATATATATATATATATATACATACATACACATTATATGGACACTAGGCTGCCATCACTACGCCATTTGACTCCTCCCCCACAAAGAGACAAATGCTTAGACATCTACATCAAGGCGGTACACAGTGGCATTCTAGCTCAATGTAAAAATCGATCACCACATCACAAAAATATATCACAGAATAAGGAAGAGGCATTAAAAAGTTTAAGCGGGCGCTCCGACATCACAATCAAATCTGCGACAAAGGTGGCCCGACTGTTATTATGAAGAAGCAGGACTACATAACTGAGGCAGAAAGACAGCTCAGTGATACCTCTTTGTATAAACCAACGGACACCGATCAGACTTCCCAATTTAAGAACAAGGTAGGCCAGACACTGATGGTGCAAGTCTAGGACAAAAAATTCCGGAAAAAACTGCAGCCTCACTTCAAGTTTTAAGTCCAGTTCCAGGACGATTTTATATGTTGCCTAAACTACATAAAGCAGGAAATCCAGGCAGACCAATCACCTCCGGTATAGGCACGGTAAGAGAAATGATCTCTAGTTTTATCGATAGCTTAATCAAAGACATTCCTCCCTCACTACCTTCGTATGTGAAGGATACAAACCATTTTCTGGCTGATATTATGGATCTAGTTATACCGGAAGATAGCCTGCTAGTCACTCTCGACGTCGCCTCGCTATATACAAATATTCCTCAGTCGGACGGCATCCGATCTTTCATCCATGCGTACGATGATGCTTTCCAAGAGAATTCAATTGATGGTGAAACTCTCGGCGTGCTTTTAAAGCTTGTCTTAGAGCTAAACAACTTTGAATTCGATATTAAGCACTACGTGCAAATCGACAGGACCTCGACGGGAACAAAAATAGGACCCAACTATGCTAATATATTTATGGGCACATTGTAGTCTGAATTTCTAAGCAACGCACAGCTTCAGCCTCTCTTCTATCGAAGGTTCCTTGACGATATTTTTCACATTTGGTGCCATGGGGAAGAGGAACTTCTAAAATTTATAACCACTTTCAACAACGCCCACGAGAACCTTTCATTCTCCCACTCATATTCCGCATCTGCCATTATTTTCTCGATGTTTCAGTGATAATATCAGACAACAAGCTTGTGACCTCAGTGTTCAGGAAGCCAACAGACCGACATCAATACTTACATTTCAAAAGCACCCACGTTACACACTGTAAACTCGGCATACCATACAGTCTGTCTCTGCGTTTTAGAAGGATATGCTCTGACCTAGCTGATTTTGCCTCTGTCAACAACTAACTAATGACCTAACACGACAATACCCACCGTCTGTCATCAGTGATGCCATTAGGAAGTCTTAAAAACAGGACCGCCGCCACCTGAAAACCAACTCAAAAGCCAAATCTTTGAATACGACCCCCAACCTTATTCTAACATATGCCGCTTCGTCCTCCAACGTAATCTGCATACTCAGAAAGCACAACAACATTTTACTTCAAAGCGGAAGGTTGCGAAGTGTTTTCCCTGAGCCTCCCCTCGTCGTGTACCGACGTGCGAGGAACATCAAAGATATTGTAACGTCATCTAAGGTCAACACCCCCCGTTTCACAGGCAGCGGACCCTGCAATAAGCCTAGGTGAAAACTGTGCCCCATGATGACTAAAGCCTCTGTCGCCACCAGCACCACGTCTTCATTCTCTTTCCAGATAAGAGGAAACTTTGACTGTGACAGCGCAAACATTGTCTACCTCCTTGAATGCACCGTATGTCACGCCCAGTACGTTAGTTAAACTGAGAATCCGTTTAGAATGAGAATCAACAACCACCGAGCACACATAAAGTCCCGACCACACCTTCCCCTATCTAAACATGTAAATAATCTAGGCCACCCCTGCCACGGTGCTTCAGTCCACTTTCGAAACGCATTATGACCGTGAAGCCCGTGAATCGTACCTTATTTACAAGTTTAACACTGTCTTGAGCGGCATAAATGAAAACACAGGCCGATTGTCTTGCTTGCCCAATCAGGCACCAGAGAAGGCTGATGCAACGAACAACTGAGAAACTTTGTTCTTAAAGAGAAGCGTTTTTACTTCTTCTTTTCACTCTTTGTACTGTGTACGTAATGTACTTGGTACTGTGTCAGTGTATTGTTTGTGTATTGTTGCCGCACCGTATAGGCACGAATGTACATCAATTTCACCATTGTACCTCTTGCTTTATTTTATTCTATTATTTTTTTATTTTTATTATCATTCTGTGTCCTTTTGCACTGAACAATTGCTATTGGTAATATGATCTTGTATGAACGCTCTTCGAGAACTTCATATAGCACTGTATATCTCCCTCTTTGTATGTGTTATTTAGCCTTATGCCCACTTATATTTCGGTATTTACGTGATCTAGCTTAAATTAGCGTTACTTTGCATTGTATTGTCCTTGCATTGCATGACCTTGCCTTTCTGCGTCTGCCTCGTGGACGGCTGTCACGTTTTACGCAGGACATCGCTTCCGCGTTTTCACCCCATGTGAAACCACGTGCCGTTTTGGGGCTTTCTTCGAACCTCTTTCATCCCCACATTCCCCCGCTGCGGTTCTCGCACCCCTCCCGCTAAAAAAAAAAACCTCTATTGTCTCAATCCTCTTCCTTCCTTCCTCTTTCTTTCTCTCTTTTTTATCTTCTTCTTTCTTTTTTTCTCTTTCTTTCCTTTTTTTCTTCTTTTTCTTTTGTGTGTGTGTGTGTGAGTGTGTGTTAACGCTTCCACTAGGCGTCCGTGATTAACTCTGGTCTCCCCCGCCCTTTTCTCCTAACCAGTCAATTTCCAGTTAAAGGGGCCCTGAAATGCGTTTTGAGCACACTAAATTGACTAGCGCAATCGTCAACATCATCCGTGCCAAGTATTACTCTTATATATATATATATATATATATATATATATATATATATATATATATATATATATATATATATATATATATATGTACCAAATCCCGGAACTTATTCATCGCTATAATATATATATATCTCATCATCGTCATCGCCAGCCTATCTACGCCCACTGCAGGGCAAAGGCCTCTCCAATTATTCTCCATATACCTCGGTCGTGTGCCAACTGTGACCAATTTATCCCCGCAAACTTCTTGATCTCATCTGCCCATCTAACTTTCTGCCGCCCCCTGCAGCGCTTGCCTTCTCTAGGGATCCACTCTGTTACCCTTAATGACCAGCGGTTATCTTGTCTTCGCATTACATGCCCTGCCCACGTCCATTTCTTCTTCTTAATTTCTACTAATATGTCTTTAACACCAGTTTGCTCCCTGACCCACTCCGCTCTCTTCTTGTCCCTTAATGTTACACCTATCATTTTCCGCTCCATTGCCCGCAGAGTCGTTCTCAATTTAAGTTGAACCCTCTTAGTGAGCCTCCAAGTTTCTGCCCCGTAGGTGAGTACCGGTAAGATGCAGCTGTCATACACTTTCTTCTTCAGCGACAATGGTAGGCTGCTATTCATTATCTGAGAATGTCTGCCATATGCACCCCACCCCATTCTGATCCTTCTAATTATCTCTGCCTCATGGTTGGGATCTGGGGTCACAACTTGGCCTAAGTAGATATATTCGCTTACCACTTCCACTGCCTCGCCACCTATCTCAAACTGCTGTGCTGTCCCGAGGTTATTGATCATTACTTTAGTTTTCTGCATATTAATTTTCAGGCCCACGGTTCTACTCTGTTCGCCCAGTGCGGAAAGCATGCTTTGCAATTCGTCCCCCGAGTTACTTAGCGAGGCCACGTCATCAGCAAATCTGAGGTTACTGAGGTATTCTTCATTAACCCTTACTCCCACCTGTTCCCAATCCAACGTTCTGAATACTTCTTGTAGGCATGCTGTAAATAACATTGGAGAGATTGTGTCTCCTTGTCTGACACCCTTCCTTATAGGTATTTTACTGCTCTCCCTATGGGGGATGATGGTAGCTGTGGACCCATTGTAGATATCCTCTAGTATTCTTACATAATGCTCATCTACCCCCTGGTTCCGTAATGCCTGAATGACTGCTAGGGTTTCGACCGAGTCAAATGCTCTCTCATAGTCTATAAAGGCTATGTATAGGGGTTCAGTATACTCAGCGCACTTCTCTATCAGCTGATTGATCGTGTGAATATGGTCCATTGTTGAATAACCTTTACGGAACCCTGCTTGTTCTTTAGGTTGACTGAAATCTAAGGTTGCAGAGATTCGGTTATCGATTACCTTGGTAAATACCTTGTAGACGACTGACAGTAAGCTGACCGGCCTGTAATTTTTCAAGTCCTTCATGTCGCCTTTCTTATGGATTAGGATGATGTTCGCGTTCTTCCAAGATTCCGGTACCATTGCGGTCATTAGGCATTGCGTATACAGGTTTGCCAGTTTTCAAGGACAATTTCTCCGCCATCCTTCAAGAGGTCTGCTGTTCTCTGATCCTCACCAGGTGCTTTGCCCCCTTTCATTTCTTTCAAAGCCTTCCTTACTTCTTCGGTCGTTACTGGTGGGATGTCTATCTCCTGTGAACTACTGTCTCGTTCGGCATTATCCTGGATGTCCCGGCTACTGTACAGATCCCTGTAGAACTCCTCGGCCACTGTGACTATTTTATCCCTATTTGTGATGACATTGCCTTGCTTATCCTTAAGTGCATACATCTGATTTTTCCCCACGCCAAGACGTCTCTTCACTGCTTTCAGGCTACCTCCGTTCTTTACAGCGTATTCGATCCTCTCCATATTATACTTCCGTATGTCAGCTGTCTTACGCTTATTGATTAACTTCGAGAGCTCGGCTAGTTCTATTCTGTCAGCTGCGGTAGAGATTCTCATGGTTTGCCGTTTCCTGATTAGATCTTTCGTCTCCTGAGAAAGTTTACCCGTATCTTTCTAAGTAAAGAGTCGGATACACAGCAAGAACAATAACAAACAATGTTTACTTACGTAGCGGCAACGGGACTTGCCTTCATCAGAGTAAAGTTACATGATTTTGCTGTGGCAAACATTTTGAACACATTTCTTATATAGGTTTGCAGAAAACTGTGAGAAAGAGCGGAAAATGTTTCGGATATGGGGAGTGTGCATACAGTCAGGCTACGCCTATGTTACAACATCAACAAACAAACAAGAAAAATAAAAAGGGGGGGGGGGGAGCGAGAGAGAGAAAAAGGGGTCGTGTTAACAATGCAGCGTTCAAGGTTGCACCATGACGGGTCAACGTATGCCGCGCGGGCTGCAAGTTCAGACAATGGGGGAAACTGGACAACCGCGGTTTGAAAAGAAAGGGAAGAGTATACACTGAGGTATTCAGTGACTGCTGAGACTGGTTCGGGGGGAAGCGAAGATGGGTGTGCCCCCCGCGGGTCAAGAGAATAGATAGGGGGCACAAAAGAGCATTTCACAGAAGCTAGCAATTGAACAGGAAATAGGTAGGGTCACAAAAGGTTAAAAATGAATAGATCACAAAGAGTTAAACATTCTTAAGTGATGGTGGGAACGAGGCCTCCCTCCCCAGGGCAAATGGCATTGTTGAGCCGCATTAGGCTAATAAAGCTGCTGTATTAGGAGAGTTTCTGCGAATTCTGATGGCAAACTCGAGGGTAGGAATAATGAACATAGTTATAAAAATTATGAAGCCGCTAATTTTAATCGAGGGATAAGCACGTTAGTTTTCCGTAACTTTCATTAATTCCAAGCGTGGCTGACCCAAACTTATAAATGAGATAAGATTCCCGAACCTCGCGGTCGTGGTGCGTTTTGAAGGCGGATTCTAAAATCGTTGCTTTAAGATGTTCAAATGCATGCCCGGGACTGTTCACATGTCTTGACAGGGGCAAATAAGGGCAGCTTTTTGCATGAGAGCGGTGATTATTGAACCGTATTCGGAAGGGCGTTTCAGTTTGGCCGATATATTGTTGCCTACAAACAGTGCACTCTAGAAGATATACGACATTAGCGGAGTCACAGTTAAAGTTACCTTTTATATTCACGTAGTAGTCTGAAGCCGTGCTGGTGGCGCGCTGTGTAGTGGTCATGTGTGGGCATACTTTACATCGGGGTTTATTGCAGGGCATGCAGCCAGTAGTTGCCGGTCGGTTGATACGAGAGTTAGTAAGAAAGTCACCTAAATTCTTATTGCGCCGGTAGACAACGCGTGGTGGTTCGAGGAATATGCTTGTTAAGCGGTCACTTTGCATTAGCATATTGTGATGTTTTTTTAGCACGGTTGACACTCTTGGAGCGGAGGATGAGTGGGTTAAAACTAAGTTAGTTTGCGGGTTCCCGTTCGGGGCTTTTTTCTTACAGATTTCGTTACCGTCTAATTGGTTGGCTCGCACAATAGCGTCGTCGATAACATTTTCCGGGTATTTTTTATTGAGGAGGGTGGTCTTGAGTTCTCGACAGTTTGTGTCAAAGTCGGCTTGGTTTGAGCAAATTCTCCTAAATCGGTGGGCTTGGCTGTAAGGTATTGCCGTCTTGCAGTGTCTGACATGGCTACTTCGGAAGTGCAAATACTGCCGCGTGTCTGTCGGTTTTCTATACAGTTTAGTTTGAAGCCGACCTTGGAAGGTAGTAACGGTGACGTCCAGAAAGTTTACACTGTGTTCCGAATAGGAATGAGCAAGGGAAATACTAGGATGGGCTAGGTTAAATGCCTCAATGAAGGTGAGGAGCTCCGCCTCACCGTGTTGCCAGATCATGAATATGTCATCAATATACCTTTTATAGTACATTGGCTTTAAATTTTGGGTGTCAAGAAAGTTTGATTCGAGGTGAGCCATAAAGATATTAGCGTAGTTAGGTCCGATTCGAGTTCCCATTGACGTTCCGCTGACTTGCACGTAATGAACTCCGTCGAACTCAAAATTATTAAGTTCAAGAATAAGCCTAAGGAATGTTTCGAGAGCAGAAGAATCGATAGGTTTGTCGCACGATGACTGCTCATACGCAAGGGATACAGCGGCGATGCCATCTTCATGGGGGATGTTAGTATACAGTGACGCAACATCAAGGGTGACTAGAAGGCAGTTATCAGGAGTTTCAATTTTTGAGATGTCTGAGAGAAAGTCATTGGTATCCTTAATGAAGGAGGGAAAGCTGGGCGGAATGTCGCAAATGAGATTATCCACATAGCGCGAGAGGTTTTCGGTAACCGTGCCAATGCCAGAAACTTGCAGCCCGCGCGGCATACGTTGACCCGTCATGGTGCAACCTTGAACGCTGCATTGTTAACACGACCCCTTTTTCTCTCTCTCGCTCCCCCCCCCCCCTTTTTATTTTTCTTGTTTGTTTGTTGATGTTGTAACATAGGCGTAGCCTGACTGTACGCACACTCCCCATTTCCGAAACATTTTCCGCTCTTTCTCACAGTTTTATGCAAACCTATATAAGAAATGTGTTCAAAATGTTTGCGACAGCAAAATCATGTAACTTTACTCTGATGAAGGCAAGTGCCGTTGCCGCTACGTAAGTAAACATTGTTTGTTATTGTTCTTGCTGTGTATCCGACTCTTTACTTATACTATTTATGCGCGCTTTGTGAGTTTATCTTTCTCTAGATTTATATATATATATATATATATATATATATATATATATATATATATATATATATATATATATATATATATATATATATATATATATATATATATATATATATATATAGCGATGAATAAGTTCCGGGATTTGGTTTCCAAAACACATGAGAGGGTAGATACACGTATGAAAACGATGATTGAACAAACGTTCCGACCGGGATCCGGTCTTCGTAATTGAGCGCGCTGAATATATAGGCACGAAATGATAAAGGCTGACGAATAGTCTTGCCACTTTGCTGATACAAATAACCACACACAAGAAATAATAATAATAAAATAAGAAGAGCACATGTGGTGTTTGTACATGTGTGAATTAAAATGAAGTTTCCAAATACAGAACTTGTACGGAATATCGGATCGGATCAAGGAGGATCAACACATGTCCTTTCGAAACGAAATAACGTTCAATGATTGTAGCTTAGCACTTTATACGCAAACACATCAGGAGCGGTATATGAGATATACGTATATATATATATATATATATATATATATATATATATATATATATTTATGTATTTATTAATATATATTAATACAGGGTGATCAAACTAAAGTCGACAAGTTTTTTTAAAAATAGACGATTATATTGTCACGACGACGACTTCTACAGTGAGGTTATGCGCCTAGGGGGACACATAAATAGGAGGTAATTAGTGATTTCGGAGGATTAATTAACTAAAATTGATTAATTAACTTTTTAGTTGCTACAGTAGCTAGACATGTTTGTATTGGAAAGTTAAACTGAATCGTATTTTAACACAGTTTCAATTGGCAGAATTTTTCTGGTGCATCCGTAGCGCGAGATATCAAACGAAGAAGTTTAATTGCCGTTCGAATGATTACGCATGCAAGACAATCTGCACCGGCGCAAACCTCCTCCCTTTGACATGCCTGCTGTGTACGGTGTTAGTTCGTCAAAGGGGTGGAGGCACAGGAAAAAGTGATATCTGGCACCCATTCATTCTTGGCTGGCTTTATCGCAATCTGCAGTACTCGGAACCGCTATCGAAGCACAGAACAAAAGGGAGGAGCTATGCGCCGTTCTTGACTTTTAGCATGCGTAATCATGCGAAGAGCAATTAAACTTCGCCGTTTGATATCTCGTACTACGGATGCTCTAGAAGAATTCTGCTAATTCAAACTGCGTCGAAACATTATTGCGTCTAACTTTCCAATACAAACATGCCTGGTTACTGCAGGCACTAAAAAGTTAATTAATCAATTTTAGTTAATTAAGCCTCCTACATTATTAATTACCTCCTAATAATGTGTCCCCCTGGGTGCATAACCTCACTGTAGAGGTGGTCTTTGCGTAAACCTAAGAGCCCATTTTTAAAAAATCTGTCGACTTAACTTTGATCACCCTGTATATTGAGAGGGCCTTAAGAGACAGGTGCAGGAGGACGTTTATTGGGAAGCGTTGCAACCGCCGCGGACTCGGAACCAGCCTCCGATGACGATGATCTTCGCAAGAGGAGGGTTGGTAGGATGGGAATGAGGATGATTATGAGGGGAAGAAGATGAAGCACAGGATGGTGCCCACAATGTACGAGCCGGTCACTGTAAATAAGACGCGATGATGAGAACGTTCTCACAATAATTTCCCCCTCCGCGTGAAGATGGCCTCCTGGCCGCGGTTCGTCAAGAGGAGCGACGCACGAAAGGCTTGAGTCGTGAGACGTGCACTATTTCTGTGCCACGGTAGCGACGATCCACACGAGCACTGCACGGAGTGACGCGGTAGTTCACGGGCGAAGTTTCTTCTAAGATGGTGTACGGGCCTGCGAAACGATGAAGAAATTTTTCGCAGAGCCCAGGTTTGCGTGTGGGCGTCCACAGTAGCACCTCGTCACCAGGGCGGAAGCGGACGGTGCGGTGACTGGAGTCGTAGCGGTCCTTGCGATCTCTTTGGCTGGCTTCCGTATTGAAACTAGCAAACCGGAGGCAGTAGTTGAGGCGGGAGATGAACTCCTCGAGTAACGGGCTGGAGCTATGTAATGGAGCACTAAAGACACTGGCGTCCAGCATGAATGAGGGATCGCGGCCGTAGACGAGCAAGAAGTCTTTTGAACTGCCAGTAGTCTTTTGAACTGCCGTGTTGTATGCAAAAGTAACGAATGGGAGAATTGTGTCCCAGTTGGTGTGGTCAGGCCGGATGTACATAGAAATCATTTCAGAAAGAGTCCTGTGGAAGCGTTCAGTCAGACCGTTCGCCTGCGGGTGGTAAGCGGAAGTGGTCTTATGAACTGTGTATGGAGTGCGGAGAACTTCTGCAACAGTGCTGGAGAGAAACGTCTTGCCGCGATCGCTCAAAAGAACACGGGGCGAGCCATAGCGCAACACTATGGCGCGCAAGAAGAAGTCTGCTACCTCGGCTGCACAACCAGAGCGAATGGGCGCTGTTTCTGCGTAGCGGGTTAAATGGTCTACGGCGGTTATAATCCACCGGAAGCCGGCAGTCGTGCAAGGCAAAGGTCCGTAGAGATCTATGCCAACAGTGTGAAAGGGCTCCGAATGGCAAGGAAGCGGCTGTAGAAGTCCAACAGGTGGAGATGTTGGCTTTTTCCGCTTCTGGCAAGACGGGCACGAAGCGATGTAGTGGGCAACGTAGGTGGAGAGGCCAGGCCAGAAGAAACGAGAGCGTACGCGGTCGTAAGTTTTGTGGAAGCCTAGGTGACCCGCTCAATTGCAAGCATCGTGGTGAAGGGCTTCTAATATTTGCTGTCGAATAGCACGCGGTGCGACGGGGACCCATCTGTTGCCCGACGAGTGGTGATTGGAATGGTACAAAACACCATTCAAAAACTGAAACTGCTGAAGCTTCCGACGCGCTCGACTGTTCTGGGGTTGGATTGAGCCGGTAAGGCGATCGATTATCGTGTGGCAGTATGTGTCTGCTCGTTGAAGAGTAGGCAAATGAGACAGGCTGTTATCAAATGCTGCCTGGTTGACAGGTGCGATAGGGAGGGCGGTATCGGGTGACGATGACGCCGAAGCCGTAGACGACTCAAGAGGACACCGAGAAAGAGCGTCCGTGTCGAGGTGCTTTTTCCCGGACTTGTAAGTGACGGTGAAGTCATATTCCCGAAGTCGTAGAACCTAGAGTCCGAGGTGCCCTGATAAATCCTTCAGTGTCTGCAACCAGCATAACCCATGGTGGTCAGTCACTACTGTGAAGTGGCGTCCGTAGAGATGGGGTCGAAATTTCTGGACGGCCCAAACCACTGCGAGACACTCCTGCTCAGTGATGGTGTAATTTTTAAATGCAGAGCATTTCTTTAACTCCCGATGTCACCCGGCGTTGTCGGCGTTGGCGTGCCTCGGCGTCCGCAACAGCCGTTCCAGGTGCGCCCTCTCCCCCACTCCTCTTTTCCGCAGGACTTGGGGAACGACTCGCGTAAGAAATAACGCGCTCTCGATCGTTACCATCTGACTGCAGTAGAACAGCCCCAAGTCCGTGGGCACTGGCGTCCGTGTGGAGAATTACAGGTCTGGACTCGTCAAAATGGCAGACGACCGGCCCAGGGGTCAGGTGAAGGGAGTTCCAGAGTTAAGCAGTGTGTTGAGGGGCGAAGCTATAGAAGCGAAATTCTGGACAAAGCGCCGAAAGTATGGCGCCAGACCAAGAAAGCTACGCAAAGATTTTTGCTCCTGGGACCGGGGGAAGTTAACCACAGCAGCAATCTTGTCTGGTTCGGGCCGAATCCCGTCGTGGATGACTACGTGTCCGAGAACTTTTATGCTCCGAGAGGCAAAACGGCACTTTTTGGTGTTGAGCTGAAGGCCAGCATTGGCAAGGCATGTTAGTACCTCGTCCAGCCGTTGGAGGTGTTCAAGAAAGGTTGAAGAAAAAATAACGATATCGTCGAGGTAACATAGGCACGTTTTCCATTTAAGGCCGCGGAAAACAGTGTCGATCATCCGCAAAAAGTTGCTGGAGCGTTACATAGCCCGAAGGGCATCACATTAAACTCATATAGTCCATCAGGGGTGGCGAACACTGTCTTTTGTTTATCCGCCTCATGCATTGGAATTTTCCAATAACCAGATCGAAGATCGATACTGGAAATATTTCGCTCCTCGTAAACACTCCAAGGCATCATCGATTCTAGGCATCGGATAAACATCTTTTCGTGTGATTCGCTTCAGGGCGTGGTAATCAATACAAAATCGAACGGAGCCGTCTTTTTTCTTCACTAAGACAACAGGAGATGACCAAGGATTTTTGGCTCTAGCATGTCGGCGACGTTTTCATTATTCACTTTCCGCTCGGAAGAAGAGACGCGGTATGGCCGGCGGCGAATGATCTATGACCCGTCTGTTGCAATTCGATGAGTGGCTACGGATGTTTGACCGAGTGTGGTACTCTGAGAATCGAATAGTTATTTGTGCCTTTGTAGGAGGTCCAGCAAAGAATTAGCTTGTTCCGGGGAGAGGTCGGAGCTGATAGTAGCGGAAAAAGCAGGTCGTAGTGGGTCAGAGGGCGAAGTCGACACTGACGGAATACAGCAGAGGGGAATAACAGAGACAGCTTCAGATTGAGCAGTGGTAGCGATAGTAGTGCCTTTCCGTAAGAGGATTGCCTCAGGGCTAGTGCTCATGGCAGCGAGCGCGGCAGACCCTTGCACAAAGCGCACCAGACAGGTGGCTATAACGATGCCTCGTGGCAGAAGCCGAGAGCGGGGCACGATGAGCACGTCACCATCAGAACACTTGCCACCACGAACAAAAATTGTCGTCTCATATCCAGGGCTCAGAAGGTAATCCGCACTAGCCACCAAGCACTGCTCTTGGATATCCGAAGTGTTCATACGGTCTGTAGCGGTGATTTCAATGTCCGAGTACTGGAAGCACATGACAGCGCAGGCGGATGAGAGAAATCCCACCCTGAAATGAGTTCGTGAGAGCAACTGGACAAGACTGCGCACTGGACGTGGTGCCGAATTCCATCAAATCAATACACGTGCGGTGCAGTATCCGGTTGTCTCGAACACAACTTGGTTAGCACCGCACAAAGTAGGTCTAGTATAATAGGTTCTTACTTTCCTGAGCCACGAATACAAATTTTCACTAATGACTGATATACTGGCTCCAGTGTCTATGAGAGGCATCAGCATCAAATCCTTCAACTTGTACGTGCAATGTATTCGACGGTTGCGCTGGAGGAGTTTTTGCCTTTTCGACGAATGCAGTTTCCCCCAAAAAACTGCAGGCTCTAGTTTTCCGGATGGTGGCCCAAGGCGTGAGACGCAGGGCGAAGAGGTGATACAGAGCGGCGATATGGAGAGAGCGATCGCCGCCGTGAAGGACGGTCACGCTGAGGCGTGTCAACAGGGGATGGAGGAGAGGAGGAGCGGCGAGGGGGTGAAACAGGTGCGGTGTACCGGGTGCCATAAGAAAAGGTCACGTCGCGTTCAAATGGTGCGTACCCTCGTCGCTCATCCTGCTGACGTCGCCTGGAGAAACGGGCAATGTGTCCCCGAATCCCGCAGTAATAACAGACAGGGCGATCGGCCGAGAAAGCCTGGCGGCGGGGTCGCATGTTGGCGTAATAATAGTTCCGGGACGTAGGTGCTGGAGAGATCGCTGTCAAATGCTCATGAGCCAGCGAAGCTTCTTGGTGCAAGGGTGGCTTTCAGGCGATCGCCGAGTACGACAGAGCGGGAGTGGTAGGAATAGGAGACGAAGTCGGCAACAGACTGCTCATGGATGCCAACTCCTCCTTGACAAGGTCGCGCAACTGAGGTCCATTCTTCCGACAGAGATCCCGTGGAAGGGTAGGCTGGTCATGGAGCTGTAGCTCTTCACGGATAATCTCGCGGATTAGAGCCCGTAATTTCAAGTCCCCATGCGGCTGAGTAGCCCGGACGTCCTGTGGCAAGCGAATGGACTGCAGTTCGTCGAGGCGTTGACACGTTTCGCGCACATAGCTGATGCTTTTAGGATGTTGAGCCACCAATGCATTGAATGCAAATGAAGAGATGTCTTTGAGGAGGTGGCGTACCTTGTCGGCCTCTGGCATGCTTTCGTCAACGCGGCGACACAGGGCAAGAACGTCCTCGATGTATGAGGCTTACGTCTCTTCAAGGTGTTGAATACGACCAGACAGCTTCCTTTTGGCCACGTCCGAACGATTGATTAGAGAGCCGAAGGTCTTACGCAGCTTCTGGGCAAAGCTGGCCCAGTCATCAATGTCGGCTTCATTGTTGAAAAACCATGTTTCTGCAGCTTCCTTTAGAGAAAAAGATACGTTCTGGAGCTTGGCCGTATCATCCCAGCGGTTGAATGCACTGACTCGGACGTAGGTGTCGAGCCAGTCATCGACGTCCTCGCCGCGGAACCCGTAGAAAAACGTTGGGTCACGCTGCCGGCTGGTCACAGCAAACGCCGGAGGCGCAGCAGCAGCGCCAGTGGGTTTGCTCCCGGTTTCACGCTGCATGGCTTGAGACAGTAAACGGCGACCGGAACGGAGCTCCAGGGGTGCGATCAGAAGGCGTAGAGGACAGGATCGAGGTCGACATCCACCACTTGAGAGGACCTTAAGAGACAGGTGCAGGGAGACGTTTATTGGGAAGCGTTGCAACCGCCGCGGACTCGGAACCAGCCTCCGATGACGATGATCTTCGCAAGAGGAGGGTTGATAGGATGGTGATGAGGATGATTATGAGGGGAAGAAGATGAAGCACAGGATGGTGCCGAAATGCACGAGCCGGTAACTGTAAATAAGACGCGATGCTCAGAACGTGCTCACAATATATATATATATATATATATATATATATATATATATATATATATATATATATAGCAGAGAAGGAATTCTTGGCTACTGTTTAAATATTCAAAAACTTGGGTGCGACCAGTTAGAAAACACTAACAACAAAGACTTTATTTCGACAGTTTCGACCAGTGGCCCGGTCTGCTTCAGGGAAAATTCGGAAAAAACGGAAAAAACGGCGCATTTTTTCTCGACTTGAATTTTCAATTATTTATTCCTGCATAAAAACAAAAAAAGGCAATCATACCTCATTCGGCACTATAAAACACTGTTAAAAAAAACGCCAAACAGCACTGGCAATAAGGACTGCAACTTTGATATGTGTCCTTACGGAATCCCTTGTCCCGTACGTCTCTGTTCTACAAAATGCATTACGAGGGTTCTGGCTTCAGCAGTCTGAAATTCCTTTGGCTATCCCCGACTTCCGACCACGTCTTACGTGCGGCCGCTGGGAAAAGACGTTCTACGTCTTCCCGCGGTGGTCGAGGGGCGGCGCCAGTTGACCGGGCTCTGAGCAGTCGTAAATGCAAAACCCCGCGGTATAGTCGAGAGAGGAGTCGCCACGGAACTAGCTCAATGGTAGAGCACCGCACGCGTTATGCGGAGGTTGTGGGTTCGATTCCCGCTTCCGAAAAAATGGCGCATTTTTTCTCGACTTGAATTTTCAATTATTTATTCCTGCATAAAAAAAAGGCAATCATACCTCATTCGGCACTATAAAACACTGTTAAAAAAAAAGAAAAATGCCAAACAGCACTGGCAATGAGGACTGCAACTTTGATATGTGTCCTTACGGAATCCCTCGTCCCGTACGTCTCTGTTCTACAATATATATATATATATATATATATATCTATATATATATATATATATATATATATATATAGGACAGAAATAAGAATTGGCAGTCAAGAAGACCTCGGAAAGCAAAGGGGAGGATGTAGTAGCTCAACATAAAGAATTTGGAAAATAAGAAAGTGGAGAAAAAATGCCCGCCCCCACCCCAGAAAAAACACCCCCAAGCGCAGGAAACAAAAAACACCTGAAGATAATTACCCCAGAAAGTGGAGGCTAAAGTAGCCCCGCCGGTAGCGTCGTGGTTATCGCACCAGACCGGTAATCTGGAGGTCGTGGGCTCGGATCCCACCTGGCGGGCATTTTTTCTCCACTTTCGTATTTTCCCAATTCTTTATCTTGAGCTACTACATCTTCCCCTTTGCTTTCCGAGGTCTTCTTGACTGCCAATTCTTATTTCTGTCTTATTTTCAAAGAGCCCCTCATTCCCTATTCTGATTCGCTATATGTATATATATATATATATATATATATATATATATATATATATATATATTTATATATATAGACATAGATATAGATCGCTGCAACGAGGAGGCTTGTTCTTTCAACAGCCTTCTACGTGAGTTCTCCCGACAATCCAAGAAAGTGTTCTTGATCATGGATTTGAATGGCTGCCATCAGCGCATGTCTTCGCTGCTGACGGCTTTCACCCCAATTTTGACGGAGTGGCACTGCCGGCAGTCGTATCTGGTTTAACTCACGATTTGATCCGTCTACCTCAGCTTGGTGTTCTCCTGCGGGTGAGACGTCCTTCCTGCTAAACCCGGAATCGTTTCCCACGATATCGGAGGCCTCATACATTGTGCCCCCGACTAAGCGTGCGCCTAGAGGCCCGTCATCCCCGAACCTGCTACCTGCAAGTCAAGTGCCTCCGGTCGAACCATTATCAAGTAAAAGGCCTTCAAATAACCAGCGCCCAGTCATCAAACCTTCCTCAAAGGAGCACCCCGTGACCTCCAACAGCCATCCACTAGCCAGCCAGCCTTCAGCGAAGCCCATACAGGAGGGGCCATCGACTTCTTCGGCAAGCCAGCCGTCAAGCCCTACTCAGCTGCGCGCTACAATCTTCGTACGGACGGCGCAAAAGCCGCGGCATCGAATTGACTAGCCGCACCACATCCTGGTAACACTTTGTCTTCAGTCGTATCTAGCCATTTTTTACGAATACGGAAGGATGTCGAGCGGCGCACTCGTTACGAAATGCGTGCGTCAACTCTCAAGACGTATATAGACAATGGTGTACCTCCGAAAGGTTAAAGAATTTACGTAAATCCCGCTACTTCCCAAATGTTCTCTAACAACGCTTCTAGGTGGGAGCAGATACTAAAGGATGCTTCTCTCGGACTCAGCTGTTCTTATGAATCACTACCAATCAACCAGTAAAGACTTGCTTAACAAAGAGAACCGATTACGACGCGCATCTGAGCTAACGCCATTCGAATGCGACGCGTTGGAAACATACAGGCCGAAAAAATTCCACGAAATCAATGAAACTAAGGCTAAAAAGTTATCCCGGGATGGTATATCCCCCTTCAATATTGAGTACCCTCCGGTATCTGCCCCGATTGGTCGTCAACCTGATTCCAGTGCAAAACCTGATTGCCTATCTAGTGGAAACATTGTCAACTTGTCGAGTGTAGATTTATCCGACGCAGAAACTAGTGTCTTGTGGCGCGGGTTAAGTTTTCGCCTGGCCACTGGCGGTTATAACGAGTACCAGTTACTCAGATTTAGATAACTTCGGGCGTAGTATGCGCCTGCGAAAATTTTTTCACGACCGTCCCGCCTCAAATCATGAACCTTCATTACTGCCTTCCTGCAAACATTGGACCCCACCCACCCAACGGGATAAGTTCCTTGATATTTGCATTAAAGCAGTACAGAAGGATGTTATCGAAAGCTATCAAGGCCGCAGATCTTCCTGCGGAAATCTTTCTAGTAATGAAACTGCAGCTATTGAGAAATTGCGAGAGCGTTGTGATAGTATTATTAAGCCTGTCGATCAAAGGAGGCGACATTGTTATAATAAATACCGTTGACTATGTTAAAGGGGTCCTGAAATGCCTTCCGCCGATGCATGGATGTACATGTAACCAAATAAAGCAATGTATTAGCAATCTCCTCCTGCAAGAATTTTGTTAAAGCGATGAGTATTAGCTGAGAAATCGTAAATCAAAAACCGCGAATTATCGTCGCGCCGTATTTCCTCCTCCTTTCAACTGTTTCTTCGCTGTTGGCCTCCCCTCCCATGATGCTCCGCTCCTCAGCGGTGACGTACTTCCGCTATTGCGCTCCCACAGACTGCCGTCTGCTACGGGCCAGCTCTTTCGGCTTTTTCATCTCTGTGGACACCATGGACACAGGCTGGAAAAGCGAACGAATGACCTGGCCGCATGTGTGCGGCCTGGCCTTGCCCTTTCGCGGTGTACGTAGCTGCAGGGCTGCAGTTGGTATCGGCGGCGAACTCGCAGCCGCGTGGGGAGAATCGTGCGCTCGTTCCCTTTGGTGCACCGCGCACTGTTTATCCAAAAAGCGCGGTCTCAGATGTGGCCCCGCTGGTGCCGGGTGTTATTTTGCGGTGGTTGTAATTCCTACTACCGGCGGCATGTGAAAAAAGACATTTTCAACACGACACAGAACCCGTGCACAAAACGCGCCGGATCGGATCGCTTTATCAGCGGCGATGAACGTGAAGGCGAAGAGCAAACCAACGCTGCACTCGATCAGCGAGAACCCGTGTTCTGACAAGCTGCACCCATGTGTTGCATTCAACACTGACGGGAAAGCGTTTGTTTGCACTTGTTTGGATAGTCGTAAAATGTCCAAACACTCCGGCACTCCGCTAGCAGATCAGCCGGCGAGACATTTCGGAAAACATTCGACAGATGGCGCCGTATGCATTAGTGTGTCGCTACGCAAAACTGATGAGACGCTCTACTAAAACTCCCATCGCGGTGTCACGTAGCGGGACGGAAAATTTATCGTTTAGCGTATGCAAAGGCCACAAACGCTGTACTAAAACTCTATTAGCAGCAAAATAGCGTGCGTATGTGAAACCGCTTGCGTTTACAAAGCTGCACGCCGAGCGCGTACGTTTCAAACCTAGTGACATCGTTTAAATACACTGGCAAGCACAGTGTAACGTAGTCAGATATCAACCCGTATGCTCAGGCGACAAGCAAGAGCTTGTTTTATGTGGGGCTGAGATTGCGCATAAAGGCCCGTTCGCACTTGCGACGAAAGCGAGTGAGAGCGGCAGGAATTCCGTCGCTTTGTCGCGCGACGATCGTTTTTGTCGACTGGTCGGGACAAATTTTGGTTGCGCGACAGAATTCCCGTCGCTTTCGCTCGCTTTCGTCGCAAGCGGGAATGGAAAGTTCTGCCGCTGCCGTCTGCTACGCAGCTCGGAGGTAACCGCGCGATCTGCTCGGGCCGGATGAACGCGCACACTCCCGCACGGCAGCGCCCCAAGCGGCAGACGGCCGCGTACATCGCTCCCGGCGGCCGCCTGGAGCCCGCCCTCGGCACACTAGCCAGTATATTTCAGGCACTATAATGGAGGAAAGATTTTTTGCTTCCGATGAACCGAGTTCTTTGCCCCTGTGTTTTTAAATACGTGAAGTGGTTAGCACGTCGTCCTCACGCAGCTCTGTATCGTCGTAGCATCGCTGATTGTCCGAACGAAGCTTGCAGCTAAGCCAATGCAGCGACCGAAGCTGTGTGTGTGTGTGTGCATCGCCTCCTGTGTGTTGTGGACGCGTTCGTTTAGCAATGAAATGCGACATTGTACTTCTGCGGGTGGATAGTGCTTCCCATGGTCTGGATTATCTTTCTCGAACGACGTACCACTCAACCTCGCATGGGGTATGTGCAGTGTGCCTGGCTAAAAGCCTTCTCGCTTGCGCGCCAGAGTTGTGACTTGCTGCTCGTCCCCGCAAACCGGGTGTGAGGTGAGTGCCGTATTTTACGACGGGCAGGAGGAGGCAACTCATCTCTGTCCAATCGCGGTTCAAACTTGCAACGCATGTTGTGACGTTGCGGTTCGTTCGAAACGCATCTCTGGATTGTTTGAAGTTGAATAAAATGTACGCGTCAAACCCGGGCATTCGTGCTCAGGGCGTTCTCTGCGATTGCACCAAAGAAGTGCCACGGGACTTGCTTTATGGTACGTACTCACGTAAGATAAAATCCACGTCGTGTTATGGCCGTGTTGCATTCAATACAAACGGTTAAAGCGTTTGTTTACACTTGTTTCGTTTGTCGTAAAATGTCAAAACACTCCGGCACTCCGCTGGCAGATCAGCCGGCGAGCCGACGCTGAGCAGACGACTCATCTCTTTGCCGGAAGTGCGTGAAAAAGCCGCCCAATAGCAGGATGTCTAGCTCATGACGAACATCTGGGAATCGATGATGTAGACATGTGAAGATGGCGGCGTCCAAAAACACGAAGGAAAGGGTGAGAAAAAAGCGACAAACTTTGCAACAAAAGTGTGAGCTTTCCGCTGCGCGTAAAAGAGTAATACTTGGCACAGGTGACGTTGGCGACCCAATCTAGCGATTGCGCTAGTTCATTTAGTGTGCTCAAAATGCCTTTCAGGGCCCCTTTAAAGAAGCACACAGGCAACGTTGCCTGTGTGTTGCCTGACAACGTTGCCTGACAGACGATCCCCCCGGGGGGATCATCCAAGCAGCGCCGGCCCTCATTATTAGCATATAGAAACAATTGTATGCACTTAATATGCCTTGTAGCATGCAAGGGACTACTGGCGCCCTTGCGCCTCACATGGCCGCAACAGATGGTCAGTCAGGCCTTCGAATCCCACACAGAAAGTATAGTGTCTCTGTTGAATGCCTTTATTGTATTAAACTTGATATTACCAAGAAATTGACAAAGTATACTGAACCATTTTTGGGGTTGGTTGACCGTTGGCTTGCCGATATATAAAATGAACTGTGCCCTTCGGCATGTCTGAACGTCCGTGCCAACACCTTCCTCAGAGAAGTATTTCATTCGCATGACTGGCTCGGAGGTAAATGGATTGACGCGATTTATGAACCGACTTTCTGGTTGCCAAGCCTCCACGCTCCATTCTAGACTTGAAGCAAACCATAAAAGAGCCCTGCAGCCGGAAGCGAAAGTCGGGCCGTGAGAGAGGTCGGCCGGGGCATTTTTAATCAGCTACTGTCGGCCCAGGTAATTACCCTCCGGGAACCTGTCCGGGCGCACCCCTCCCAGGTCGAGCTTCCGTGCCCAGCGGCCACTCCCGCCGACCTCCGGGCCTGTCGCCGCTTTCGCTGGCGGCATCTGGCAGTTCGTCCATATAGAAAGATATTCGCTTCGAGTGCTCCTGGGTGCTATTACACCAGATTTCGGTTCGCTTCGTCGGCGGCCCACTTCGGGTACTAAAAGGCAGATTCAGTTTCTACCGCGCGCTTCTGGCGTAAACATTTATGTCGCACATTAGTTAAGCCAATAATTTAGAAAGCTTGCTTCCTCATGGCCAGTACAGCGCTGGAACATTAGGCCGCACGTTTTGCATCGAAGTCCCATACAGGGGCTTCGCATGATACGTACATTTCAGTAATGACACAATGCTCAATTAGGCTTCCTGGACCCACTTGTAAAAATTTGCGATGGTCGCACTCATTTGTAGGGGTTTGATACGCATTCGGAAGCATACATGAGCAAGGGAAAATATTTAAACTGCTGCATTCCGCGCTAGTGCAAAAAAAAATAACTTGATTGATTGATGGTTCGAGGTTAGTGGCGCAAGGCCAACTGGGGCAAAGAGCGCCAAAACAGTGGTTATGTATGACGGGTGAAGATGTAAACACAAGAATCACTCAACAAGAACGAAAGTAAAGCCAGTAAAAGACACTGAGTGTGGCTCGTGTAGAAGGCCAGGTTGTGATGATGCGTGATATGAAATTAGGACTAGAAATTTAGTCTAAAAACTTTACTTCTGCTAAACGTTTAAAAACATGCTTGACAGAGAACATGGGACCGTCCGACCGAAAAAACCGCTAGGTGCAGTGGGAGATGTAGTCTGTAAAGTTGTGGGAAGTGTTTATGCCTTCCATTGAATGAGTATGTGAACTATGGATAGGGCATCTCCGCACCTGCTACAGAGAGGTCTGAAGACCCAGTGAGCAGATACGAGTGTGCGACATGTGTGTGCCCTATCCGTAGCATAGCAAAGGCACCTTGTGTGTATCTTTTGCGTGCGTCATAAGTGCACGGTCACAAGTGTGGCTTTATTATGTGTACCTTGTTATCTGTCTGTTCACTCCAGTGCGTTTTCGATGTGTTGCGAAGTTGTTATCTAATGTGTGGCTTCATGTTTGGGTAGGGTAATGTTGCTATGTCTACTGTAATAAAGACTGTAGCAGCAGCGGCCATTTGATCTGCGGTTTCGTTCCCGGCTATCCCATAGTGGCCAGGAACCCAGCACATTGTTATCGCGAGACTTAATGTTATTGTTATCTAGAGGTTCTGTTTACAGCACGAAACAAAGTTGGCAGGGTTTGTTCTTTGATTGAAAAAAATTCCCCCGCATTTCCCCGAGGGGGAGAATGTGAAAGTGCGAATGCACGGTTGTCGGCCCGCTTGCGGCGCTTGCGCTCGGCCCCCGCAGCCCACCGCCTCGCCGCCTTCTCTTCCATCTCTTCCATCGGGTTTGTAGTATCACGTGTACACCACGCAGTTATCAAGCCGCTATAACGCCGCTGAGTCGCCAACGCACGCCGCTGACGACGTAGTTTGAATGCGTTAAAGATATAAGGCGCGTTACTCACACTGATATCAGCTTGGCGTCCGTGGCTTAGTCGGTAGCGCGTCGCGCTGCGGCCGCAAAGTCCTCGGATCGAAACCTGGCGCCGGATGGTGTTTCTTTTTTAAATATAGAGGAGCACTGCGGACGCCGCCGACGCCGCCGCCGCCGCCGCCGCCGCCGGCGGTGGATGGTTTGGGGTCGCTTATAAAGTGCATTCGCACTTAAAAGATTATCCGGTGACTATCGCGCAGGCAGGAATGATTGCAGAATGAAACATGAAACGCGGTATGTCAAGTGCATGTTGGCTGTGTTTATGTACTTCCACTGTCTTGCGGTAAGGAATACATCGGTCAAACGGGCAGATGCGTAAACGTGCGCCTCAGAGAGCATGAACTGTGCCTGAAAGCGGCTATATCGTCACATATTGCGGAACATTGCAGCAAAATGCCGGCATGGTGGTGGTTGCAGGCCGCTTTTTTGTGATACAAAGATTGTGTTCAGGCATGCGCGGCAGTTGACGAGGGAAGCAGATGAAGCGTTCGAGATAACCGAGAGAGGGGATGATTGTGTTAGTCAGGCATCTGTTGCTTTACACGGAAAGAGATTGCGTATCTTTGTAGTCATTGAGTTGTACACCCGGCGGCAGATGATGATGTAGGTATTTGTTTTTGTTTTTGTGGGTTTTTGAGATGCGAAGCATCTCTTGGTCGGGAGTATGTCCCGCGGCGTCGGCGTCCGCACTCACACTACGCATGCGCAACTCTCCTCCTTCCCGCTCTCCAACAGCTGCGCGTTACTCTCTCCACTTCTCTCCTACCACCTGCTTGCGCTTCTCTTGCGTTATCGCTTCTGCTCTCGCGGCGCATGCGCTACTCTCCTCCTCTAGTCTCCTCTCCTTCAAGTGTGAATGTAAAGCGGATAGAGCGCTGCGCGCATTCAGTGCAGCGCTTGCTTCGGTTGACTCCGTTGATGCTTCCGATGAAGTGTGATGGAAGCAACAGTCCCGTCAGTGAGTGGGCTGACGCAAGCGCGCGTCAGCATCAGCCCGAACACTAATAGCAACGTTACGTCCACTCAAGACAAAGCTGCGAAGCGAAGGGCACGCGACGCTGAACGCAAACGCTTGAAGCGAGCGGCGGACCCTGAACTTCGTCAGCGCGAAGCAGCTTCGAAGCGTCAACGTCGAGCAGCGGATCCTGAGCTTCCGCAACGTCAAGCAGCGTCGGTTCGAGAACGTCGAGCGGCGGTACCGGAACTTCGACAACATGAAGTGGAACCCAAACGTACGAAGCGAGCGGCGGAACCGAACCTTCGAGAACGGGAAGCCGTTTGTAAACGTCAACAACGTCTACATTCCTGTCGGGGGTTCCGTTGCGTTCCGTTGTGTTAGTAGTTGGGTTTGGGGGAAATGTAGGTGAACCCCGCGATGCTCCGCATCCTACTCAGGGTCCCCCAGGGAAGATGGGGTAATTTTTTTATTCTTGTTTGTGGTTTTTGGGCTGTTCCCGACTGATTATAGGAGACGAGTGCGTGGTCTGTTGACTGGGAGGGTATATGCTCTTCGTCTTTTCTGATTATTCTTTAGTTGTGAGTAAGCGCTCGTGCTCTGTTTCCTATCTTCGTCTCGCGTTTTTAACTGTTGCGCTTCCTGGAGGTTCAAAATGAAAACAAATACGTAATTTTTTTAACGTTTTCTGGACAAAAGTGCACGTACAACGCTAAGAGAATCCGTATACACTATTGACTTTAAAATTTCATGTTGGAAAATGTGGTCTAAAGCGTAAACTACCATGAGCTTCTTCCGTAACAATTATGTTATGGGAGCTCATTTCTTTACACATACTAAAGTTCGGTCCGTGCGCAGCAGAAGACACAGCCTCAGCTGTCTTTGGCGCGGCACAGTAAAACTCTGCAGACTGGTGCTTCTCCTGAAGGAAAAGGAAATTCTGCATAATAGCTACTCTTGGTAAACTGTTTTTCTTGAATTGCAAAAAGGACTGGTGACAACACACAGCCCGGAGTTGCCATGGGGCAAAAATTCACAGCCCTTCCACCCCGTGAAGAGGGATGGCCAGCAAAGCTGCGGTGCCGAGCCTCAACGTGAGGTTTGACTGGGTCGTAGTCCAAGGGTTGCACGAAGCAAAACACGCTTGTTTGTAATTTGCGATTGAGCATTGTTCCTGGTTATAACTGAAAGTCCAGTCCTGTCCAGTCACTGCTCCTCGCGCATGCTCAGCACGGCTTTTCACGAGCCACGTGAAACGGCTATCAAGCGGCTCCGACGCAGCGTCATACTTCGCTACTGCGCAATTGAGGCGCACACCTGGGCACGCGCCGGCAACAGTGCGTCTGCTGCGGCTATGACGCAGCACAACCCAACACAACCCACTTTGTTTAATCCAATCACAATCCAATCCATCCAATCCAAGCTAAGCCAATCGAATCGAATCCAATCCAATGCCCCTCGCGCTTGCGCAGAACGGCCCTTCACCGCACGCACGAAACGGCTCAACCTCGGCCAGTGTAGCTTATGCTACAAAACACACAGAAATCGTGGGTAGAAATTTATTATAGCGCGGGTATGGTAATCACGGCGCATGCTCTATGAAGGCCCTAGGATCTTTTTAATTTTGTATAATTTTTTCCATGCCCCGGGGGTGTGGCGCGCAGTTTTACGATTCCGCGGATTTGAGTGGGCTCCGCAACGTGGTGCTACGCTCGCTAGCGATTCCTGTCTACATCGCTCTTGGACCGGAGACGATCTGCTGGATTCTAGCCATTTACAGCTTTGCTGTAATAAAGTCCATGATGGGTGCCTTGTGGATGGCAATGCTAGCTCAAAAGCTTCTGCTCTCCCTCTGAGAGAGAACGGCATGGAAATAGATGGACGGTTTAAAAAGAGTTGCTGTGAGGATGCATCGTGAATGGTATAAGTAAAAGGATGATTTGTCATCGACATCATTTTTGAGGTATACAAGTCAGTGGTCCTCTGGTGATATCGGGACCATTTGTGACACTCTGCATAGAGGCTTTCAACAGGGCTAGTATGAAAGGCGCCACAGGCAATGCGAAGCCCCAGCCCCACATTGGCCACCGGGTCAAGCATTTTTTGTGCCCTTTTCGTCGCCGACCCATACACGACACTGCCATAGTCCAAGCGAGATCCTACTAATGCAGTAGGATCCTACAAGATGGAAATCCTACAAGATGGAAAGTTGGGCGAGTTGGTACGTATTCATCGTGGAATGTAACAGCGCAATAAACGAGAAGGGACACAGAAGACACAGGGCCCGTCTTGTGAATTTTCTTCTGTGTCCCTCGTCGTTTATTGCGCTGTTACATTCCATCATGAAGCAGTGTAAAGACGCAGGAGGAGCTGCTTGTCTGCACCGTGGGATTGGTGATACGACTTTAGAAATTTTCATAGTTTTTAGGCATTTTTGCTGAAGCTGTTTCAGATCTTGAACAAATGTTAGTTTGTTATCGAGTATTAGGCCCAAAAATTGGGCTCCTTTTTAACAGGAATCGATAAACTCTTTATAGTAGTGTCAGGGTCCAGATGGATCCCGCGCAAACGGGGGAACACAACGCAAGTACTTTTTTCAGGGTTCAGTTTAAAACAGTTTGGGTCCGCCCAGTCAGCAAGTTTGTTCACGCTGAGGTGGATTTGACGTTCACATATTGACACTACATGATATAAAAGATATTTGCCCATCATCTACATAAACTGAACAGGTAATGGTTGCTGGCAATGCCTTCCGGAGCGAGTTCATCTTGACTATAAAGAGTGTGAAGCTCAAAACACCGCCTTGAGGCACGCCATTTCCTAAACATGTACATTGGAATGTGCACTACCAATTCTTATACGGAAATTTTGTTTAGACATGTAACTAGAAAGGGTATTAAGAATGGTTCCCGGAGCACCCAATTCAGGTCACTCAAGATGCCGTATCGGTAGGCCGTGTCGTAAGCCTTTGCCATATCAAAGAAGATTGTAATGCAGAGCTGTTTGAAAATGAAGGCAGCTTTTATGTAGGATACGAACGCAAGAAGGTGATCTTGGTGGAGCGCCCTGCCCTGAAGCCTGCCTGGCAGCTCTCGAGAAGACCATGGTACTCAAGAAAGTACCGATGGGCAGGTCAATGCCTTATCACGGTGTTCACTGGCAAAATAGGCAAGGGTACGCGCACGCGCATAGAACTATCTGTTGTGGGAGCGTTGTCTGCTCCGCTGTTATTCTCAGGGCAACACACCCCCCTCTTTCTTATCTTGTACGGTCGGTAGCTAAGCAGCATGACGCACAAAGAAAAAGTCATTCTGATGCAGTGGTAGGGGGTGTACCACTCTCAAGTAAACAGCGTAGCGGAAGACACTGATAATAAAACAAATAGCCCTGAGGGCGTTCGCGTACTCTCGCCTATTTCGCTGCTGAACACCGAGATAAGGCGCTGACATGCCGGTCAGGTCGTCGCTCCCGCTATATTATTAAAAATTTGGGAGGTTGTACACGAGCCACCGGTTTATCATCTTCTCGAGAAGCTTGCACAAGCAGCTGGTCAGGCGAATGGGTCGATAGTTAAAGGGAGTGAAAGGGTCCTTACCGTCTGTCAGGAAAGCTACAACTTCAACCTCCCTCCAAGACTATGGAATGTGCCCCGAAAGCGAAATTTGGTTATATAGGTGTGGGAGTGTGCGAAGAGGGTCTGCGTGTAAGTGCTGTGTCATTGTACACGTGATGGTGTCCGGACCTGGAACTGAGGGTATACAAGTGCTCCAAGCAGCCCTCAGATCATGTTATAGCAATTAGTTGACTTGTTATGAAGTAAAGGCTTCTTTTCGTCCGATTGTTTCTGTTTCATGAAAGTGTTTGTGCAGTGTGCAGAACTGGACACGTGTTGGAGGTGTTGTGCGAGTGTGTTAGCCTGGTCTTCCACTGTGTCTTCTGTTCTACTAACCAGGGGCAGGCTGTGTGTGTCTGATGTCCTTCGAGTTTTAGTATACGTGTCCATGTGTCGGTGTGTGACTTTATGGATGTCATAAAGGATTGCCAACTCTCTAGTTTTGCCTCACTGCGCACACGTTTTCCCAACGCCTTTGCCCTTTTGAACAGAAGGAGGTTACCAGATACCGATGAAGGATACCCCACGCCTTGTTATGGGCCTTTCGCGCCTGCCTACAGTCCTCATTCCCCCACGGCCTCCTCTGGTTACGCGGGGCACCAAGGGCCTGGGGAATGATGAACTTTTCGGTAGCGTCGAGGATGTGCGCCGTGAGAAGTTGAGTCTCCTCTTCAATGTGTAGGTGATTTATGGACGTGTAGTGTAGTTTAGATGTATCTGTAAATGTATTCACGTTTGCTCTTGCTTCATTAAACCTTTTATGGGAATATGGACTGTTTGGGCCGTTACCTATATATATAAGCGAGGTAGTGAAGTGCTCACTACAATATGGGTTCCTGCCCACGCCCCATTCAAGAAATGGAAGGACAACTGCAGAAGCCAATACCCAAGTCAAGATATGAGCACGTGTTGTGACCTATATTATAGTAGCTGGGCTTGTTTTTGTTCAACAGGCATGCTCCTGAAGATGCAAGGAATTTCTCGATTAGGCCACCTCGGCCATCCGTGTAGGAAGAGCCCCACAGAGAGTTGTGTACATTCAGGTCGCCTATAAGAATAAAATGTTCGGGTAGCTGATCTATGAGGCCCTCAAAATTGGAGCTCGAAGGCCAGAAATGAGGAGATATAAACGGAGCATACTCTTCACCCTCAAGGACAGTACGTAATCGGATGGTGTGACACGCCAAGGATTTTCGGGCAATGATGGGTGCACCACCTGTAGATGTAACACCATTCCTTTCCTTCCTAAATACTTCCTAAATACCATGTAACTATTCCAGAAATTTCTGTTTTTTGAGTTTATATGTGCTCCTTGGAGACACATTACACTTGGCTGATTGGAATACAATATGTCATAGACGTCATCAAGATTTTTAAGGAGGCCTCTACTTTTCCATTGAACATATTTTCTCTTCCCATCCTTAGGTGTTCAGAGCTACTGGAGGGTGATTATTTATTTAAGGTATTTTGGGGCTTCGACTCTTAGAGGGTTTTTTTTTTCCTTTTCTGGAGACCTGGATGACGGCACCCGCTCATTCCGCTGCGAAGAAGAGCGGCAAGGTCCCACATCTATCTCCCCATCATATGTCCGGGCGGTTCCCGTCGAACCAGGCCCCGTGTACTTTCCACCCTTTCGAGTGATTTTTGTTTCTCCCGTCAAGGGAGAGGCAGGCGGTGGGGTGAGGATGGGAGGGTGAGGACGGGTTGGGCTGTCGGAGACAACCCAGACAGGGCGGGGGCGAAACCAGGTCAGTCTCGGTGACCTCGGTCACCGCGGAAACCAGACGCCGCTCCGCTCCCCGGCGAGCTGCGTCGGCGTACCTTTCCCAAGGAAAAGAGGCAAGTCTGTTTCGCGCTTCCGAGAAGTGGATGTTCTCAGTTACTTTCAGATTGATTATTCTATTTTCCAATTTGAACTTCTCACAGGTCCTGGAGAAGTCCGCGTATCGGCCGTGTCAGTTATGAAAAGTAATTGTGCAGTTTATGCAAAGTAAAAAGCCTCACACGCACTATACGCCAACCCAGAGGGCCGATTTGGTCTCCTTCCCTTCAGCGCAGGCAGCCTATTCCGGTATGTAAGCGTGTCGAACTTTCAATGATGGAAAACCTTAGCACGACTGATTTAAATTTCCTTATCTTTAGATTCGTGGCAATGCAAAGTCAGCAAACATGACCATGCTCAGGCCTATCCTAGTAACTATTTTCCTCGTTGTCACAGCATGTACATCCCGCCTCCTACTATTTTGCCATCATTATTTTGAAAATAGCTTCTCTCAGAGGCCAGATATGAAATAAAACGCATTGTCAGAAACCACAGCCCAAACGTAATCTAATAAAGACTTTCCTGAAATCATCAAAATGATTGATTGTAGGGTTTAACGCGCCGACGCAACGCAGGCGATGAGGCGCGCGAAAAATCATCAAAATCACGTGCATGTGCACATCCAATGGTTGGCCGAACGCCACTGTTGTCATCGCGTGTGTCCTGTATGGCTGTGGTATCTTGTCATCATCGCGTGTGTTCGGTATTATATTTTAGTTGTATTGCTAGTTACCGCTCCTGCAATAGCGCTAAAGTGGAAGGACAGCATGAATACATGAAAAAAAGGTTTCCGCTTTACGATGAACAGGGGCTTTCTATTGGCTTGATGAAGTAACACGTGTAGCTTTGCAGCCCAGATCATTCCCAGACGTTGTTGTATTAATGTCGATGCATGGAGCGACGACCCTAAGTAAGCGCGACTCCTCTCATGCGAATGGCCAGCCCAAAGTATTAAGTATGGTCCATTGCTCCGCCTGAATGTCCTATTAATATACCTGTCACCGATCTGTGCGCGTATCGCGTGCTTTCAAAGAACCTCAGGCTTCTTCCCCATACCGGTTGCAACGTCTAAGGAGGCCGCATGGCAGATTTTCAAATGAATACCATACTAGGTTTTTTAATAGCTTTTTGTGACGTTCCGTATTCGAGCGATATATAGTTGTACATTGCGCAGTATTTCGAACTTACAGGGAGCCGACTTCTTTTACGCTCTGATTCGCTATTACAGCTTTATTATTTTACTTTTGTTATACAATCTGGTTACCACGTTGGTAAAGCCACGAAGTTGCTGTATTTGGCCTTCGTATATTCTACTCTCATCTGTTGCGACATTTGAATGAGACGCAATCCAGGAAGCGGGGGCGAAGAAAAATTAGCTCTAAAAAGGCGCAAGAAAATTTATGAACAGAAAATCAATTATGTACAATTGATAAGACTACATTTTGGTGTCGCTCTCGTGGTTAAGGGGGGGTTTCTCCGGAGGTGCAGAGTCGTCGCCGTTGTCTGCCGTGTGGCCAGCCCGTGGCTCGATGTACTTGTAGAAGCACGCCATCACGCCGAATACCACCATGTCAAGGGCCATAAGGCCACTGTACATGAATGACTCGGATGACTGCAAGAAAGAAAAAATGACACTCAAATCGATCAAACCCCAATTATCCATAGGTTCCCACAAACGTTGTTTATTAAAACAATGAAAAGGCTGCTCCGAAAGACGTAGAACGAAAACAGAAAGATACGCAGGATGCCGACTAACTACAAGTAATAATTTGCGAAAGGAACATTGATGTGCACGCAGAAATCACGCGTGGCTGAAAAAAAAACATTCCGTGCTCACGTGGAAAACAAATGGCCAAAAATGAAGAAGGAAGGCGATACCACCGAATCAGGCATTGCGAAACTACGCACGTAATAAATGAGCTTCCCGACAAATGAACCGCGACACAAGAAGAGGCACGATCAAAAGGGCTCATTACTCGGCCCCAACACGTCCAGGATCCACGCTCGGTGCGTTGAGAATCGCACCTGTCCGGAATACGTGTCGTGGCGCGCGTCCGGGGGCGGCAGAGCGTTCAAAGCTTTTGGGAAAAGGGGCTGTGGCGCCCTCTCTGGACTAGTTGCAGTATCAGCCTGCCATTCATACCGAACAGAGGGCGCCGCAGCCCCTGCAAAGACTACGAAGGGACACTGGACTTTAATCAGAAGTGATTATAGTGTTGATTCCCTATTTTGTTTCGCATTTTATATTATTGTGTACTTATTTGCGGGCTATCGCCCCCAACACTTCGCATATAAGGAACCTGTGTCTCCGTGGCGCAATGTGACTGACACTGGCTTCGTAACGTGAGGGACCCAAGTTGTGTCCCGACCAGGGGAGGCAATGGTCTTTTCGAAACACCTGTTCGGGTGCATGACGCCGGACGAGCTACGACGACAAGCCCGGCCTCTCCCCCACTAACAAGCACGGGCACGCGTCAGCTGCGCCGGCCAGTAGGTCGGAGGCGGCCGAGACGGTCCCCGTCATCTCAGGCCTGCGCTTTCGCTGCACTTTCTAACCTCAGTGATGATCTGCTCCTGAAAGAAGTAGACAGCTGCTACACAACCAATTTAACGCACCGCAGCATGAAAGAACCTCGCCTCGGCGATGATGACCACGATGAGGTTTCCCACGGCGACGGTCAGCAGCCAGGCGGCCTGCAGCACGGACTTCATGGAGCTCGGAGCCTGCGCATATCAGCGCGCCCATTCTTGTTTTACGCGTCTTTACAAAGAAGTCCCATACATTACGTAACAGCACTGTTCAGTTCTAGACAAGGCCCGCCGCTGTGGCTGAGTGGCTAAGGCGTTGCGTTGCTGAGCTCAAGCACGCGGGCTCAATTCACGGCTGTGGTGGCCGCTTTTCTGGTGGAGGAGAAAAACAAAAACTCCCGTGTGCTCGAGACTTTGGAGCACGTTAAAAATCCCCCGGTGGTTAAAATCCGCGCAGTCGAAATTATCCAAGCGATTTCCCAACCGGGTACCCGACTGCGCGTACACGCACAATCAGTGGCTATATCCAGCAATAACGGTATCTTCTGCCACGCGGCACCGACGCAGCTATCTACGCAGAACGTGCAATCAACTTAACATCGCTCCACTTCCCCACAAGGCTGCTACGCGCTGGCAGCATGTTACGCTCCGGCGGGTGCAGACTGGCACCCTCCTTACCCCCGACCTTTTGCAGCGCTTCCGAAGCAAGGAAAGCAGCCGTTCCCTGGCCTATGCGGCACCCGGGCCGACCTGAAATGCCTGCTGTGGTTCTGCCCGCTGTACTCAGATCCCAGAGCTCTGGCCCTGGCCTCACTCCCGAGTGAGATAAGGCCGAATTCCCTACAGAGCTGGGCTACACCACACCCGGGTACGACTGCAACTGTCGCCAATGAGCTTTGGCGGTCGCTAAGCCAGTTGATGGATGGCGCAGGAGCAGAAGCTTCTGCCACCGGTTTCTGGCTCAGAACGCCAGAAACGACAGGACGTTTGCATTCTGTGTAGTTTTATTTTTACCGCTCTTCTTTTTCGCATTCTTAAGAGCAGCCTTAGATTGGCGTAAACTTGTGATATAAACGTGTCCAACAACAATAACGGCGCGGTGAACAGTGCGTCAGTGAAACGCGATCAGTTGCGACCGCACTCCCACTTCGAGCAGTCAAACTCGATAAGCAGAAAGTGAAGATCTCTTTTTGTATGCTCCAGGAATAAAGCGCTGGCCACATATTACGACCTGCGAAAATTACGATGGAGTAGTCCTGTCGGGCTCACCCGGGCCCAATCACTGAGCTATGCGACGCTTACGGATTATCAACAGCGGCATCGGGTGAACGGAACAGCGCAAGGCAATTACACCTTTACCTTTCCAACCGGGCGCGGGCACGTTTTACCGATAGCGACATCCGAACGTGGAGAACGAAGATTTGAAGCTCAGGCGGGCAGCTTAAACATCTTGTTACTTTTGCTTCTCCCTGCTGGCGTTTTTGCTCGCAGAAGCTCGGGTGTACAGCGTCAAAGATTATTGGCTTCGCTAATTGCGTACCAATGTATAGCACGTCTTTTCCGAAACGAAACTGAAAACATGGCGGCCGACTCTGAAGCGTGAAGGAAGGAACCCGTCTCGCAATGTATATAGGCTGTACTTTGTGTTTTCTTAAATAAGATTAGTTCACGCAAAGTTTCGATTTTCATTTATTTCACGAGCTCAACCCCCTAATCACTGTTTATGTCAGGAAAATATTTATAGATGCTTGTCCAATAGCCTCTTGCCATTCAAAACTTTTTTGACGTTACAAACTGTGGTACACAAGCGTACGGGGTGTCGAAACCAGTTTTCAATTTTCTGGCTTTTTCTGTTTGTTAAACAATTGCTAGTTGCGAGAACAGTGCATTTAGGTTCTCGGCGCCGTCATCTATCGATGCAAGCCAACTTGTTTTCGCCCCTTAGTGTCCCTTTAAACCTAAGCGTAAATTTCAGCTGCAACTTTTCCTTTCACTGCACTTCGTTCGCCCTGTATACCTGACGGTCTTCAACGCTGCTCTTGAACAAGTCTTAACGGTACTCTGACTTTTACATATGCAGCACGCTCGATACATGTTACTATCATCCCGTCATTTAGCTTTGGCGAGTCCGCTAGTCCAACCATGAGTTTGAAGGTCGACACCTTGCTGAATACTGTAGTGCATGTTGTTTATAGTCCTTTTATGAGTATAAAATTTAAAGTGTTTAATGTGTGCTCTGAGCTTTTGGGGCCTCAGGCGCATGTCCTTTTTTTGTCCTGTCTCGTCACTACTTTCAACATCCCTCTCGCACAGTTCGGGGTCGTCGGCCTATTGCACGGACGTGTTAGGGGTTGCAATGTATATACAGGAAAAGCGCATCGAGCTTTTGTTTGTGCCTCAAGCTAAACGAAACAGATGAAAACACAAAACAGATTGTCCTTTTAATTGCAAAGGCTACCACAACAAAACTCTTATTGCAATCATTATTGACGCAATCTGGGTACCGAGTTGGGCGCCTGAAGAGCCCCGTTTATGAAGCGTGAAAAATGAAAACTTGCTCCGCCTGGGTAGCGAGTAGCCAAGGTCGCCGCGTTCGTAAAAGTCTGCAACTTCCTTGAGATGCCTTTTGCTGTGCTTCATTCGCCGGTTCATCCTACTGCTCCCCCTTAGTTTTACCAGTCTGGGAAGGATTCATTGGGTCCAAACTGCGACCACCACGGTCTGCTATTGCTAATGTTTTGTGTAATAGGGCAATGCAAAACCGCCCACAATGGTCTCAATTTCCGCCACGTTTTCTGGCTACGCCATTTTACTACGGTGTCTATGCATTTCTGCAACGGACGAACTCACCTGCGAGTAGGAAAACTCCAGGCCCGTCACGGAGAACATCACCTCACCAGCAGTGATGAGCACGTACTGGGGAATCTGGTAGAACATGGACAGGCTGTTGGGCGGAAGCACCTCTTGTGTGCTGCAGTTGACCTGCGCCCACGTCGTCAATTAGTCTGCAGCGTCCACTTTCGCCCCCCACTCAGGACGCTCGCCAGTTGAGCGCGAAGGATTGCGCCCTTCTTTCCCTGGTCCTGCGGCCGCACAAAAGACTGGCCCAACGCAGACATACGCCCTTTTCGTTCCCCGCATAGCAGCTGTCTGAGCTGCGGGACTCGGTGGTGTGATGAAACGTGAAAATAAGCGGAAGGAACCAATATATAAAAACGTAAAAAATATATAAAAACCTAATAACATTGTAATTTGTCGCAGCTTATGCCCTACCTTATGTCGCAAATTATGCTGCCAGCAGCATTTCCCACAGCACTAACATTGGGTGCCACTGCATTCTGTGAAGGTGCATCGCTCACGCAAAATCTACACGCAATTTCATTTCGCTTTGTGATTGTCTACTTATCTTTAAACGACTAGAGTTTTATCCTATCAGACCAAAATGTCCGTCCCCCATTCCATCCTCCTCCGTACAAGCAAACGCGTTAGCAGCAAACACTCACTCTGTAACGTTTACAACTTCTCTGTAAGCGATTACGGAAGAAGTAAGTCAAGGTCACTGTTGTCTTAGCGGTCAATGGTCACTTAAGAGTTGCTGGGGTTTCGAGAAAATCAAAGTGGTGGCTATTTTTTTCTGCACCAATACTCCTCCAGTGATGCCCTTGTGTTGGCAGCAGATGGGAATTCTGCACCTTGCACAGTTTTACTGTTAAATAATTATGACAAGTAAATGAACGACGCGTCGACAAGTATTCGCGGCCAATCGCAGTGTAATTGCATTTGGGAAAGCGTTGATAAAACATGATTACAAACCGTTTTCTGCCATCATTTGCAAGAACGTTGGCCTGCCGCGCGGCAATTTGGCTACCGCAAAGAAAAACGCATGCAGTCATCCCCATGTCAAGCTTCACTTTCGAGGAGGAGTCCGAGGACACAGAAAAGAAGTGAGAACCTCTTTCTGGTTGCGAATGCGAAAGCATGATTGTCTAGTTACACGCCCGAGACAACGACATCTTCACGCTTGGGACGCTTCGTTTTGCGGTGCGCCTCAACGCTTCCGAATGGCGCTGTGCCGCTGCTCGTTTTAGCCGCCGTCCAATGGGGTTTGACGATGATGCCCAATTGTTCAATCGCATGGCTTCCGCTCCCTTAGCCTGCGCTGAACTGGCGTCAACGGCTCGCTATTGCCGAGTCGGAGCTGTGCCCGGACACTCTATGCCCCCCGCTCTCTGGGAGCGCAGACGGGGATATGTGATTTGCTGCCGCGCTGCTGCACAACAAGGTGTGAACGGGCCTGTTGGTCTCAACGGCTTTTTTGGAAGCATTCCGTAGCACGAAGCATTAGCCAGGTGGTCGTCCGCGACAGTAGAGCGCTGGCGGAGGGCACGGTAGGACGCAGCCGCCGAGTGAGCCACCCCTCGAGCCAACGCACAAGCCACAAAATTCACCATCGCCGCTAGTCTACGGGGTAAGGTGCTCCCCGCAGCGCGTGGGAAGCAAATGGAAACCACTGTAAACCGTTAGGCCGCAAAGCGAACCAGAACGTCTCTACCGGCAAGACTGAAACCTTCAACCACTCGAGCCAGAAGCACGGCGCCGGACACATTTAGCTGGTCATTCAGGGTTTCGGACTCTATTTTCCCCGGCTTTATGTTCCGTGAATGTGTGGAACCCAATTAAATTCAAACAGCTTGGCTGGGTAACCAGCCGCAATATAAATACTTCGGCCGTTGAATTTTTTTTTTTTTTGCAAAATTAAAGTTCATTGGCATCCATCTGAAAGGCACCCATACTGCTAAGGCTTGAAAAGCTATAAAAGAAACATTCCAGGATCAGGACGTCATTTTCCTCAAGCACCAAGTTTACTAACAGAGCTGTAAAGCCGCTCTCCGTCGTAATCGCACGGCGGCTTTCCAGCTGCATGCAAAGTTTTACTTTACCACAAGTCCCTTCCGCGTCCTCTAAACATTTCCCCTATTTCCTCCTTTTCTCTCTCTCTCTCTTCTGGTTTTGTGTATTTACTCCGTCTCTTCGTAACTAGCGTTCACGTAGGCACGCCTGTTTTCATTAGTTTCTGCAACAATCCATCTTCTGTATTGCTTTAAACAAAATAATAGTGCTGGCACCAGTAATGCATCGGTTATGTACCGCGTGGCATACGGCAAGACGCCCTCGAACCCGCCTCCGTCGCCTCAGCCACGTAAGGTAGCGTGGTGAAGAGCGGCCAGCAAAGGCTGCTGCCTTGGTGACGACAAGAAGTCGAAACAAAAATCCCACTACTAGTTTACTGCATGGCGAGAGATGAGCCGAAGCAATGCAGGAACATACCCTTCCGGGCGGCTAGGTTACAGTACGGCACTTGAGCAGAGCGACAGCAGGTATGCGCTGCTCCAAAACGAATGAGCTTCTGTGCTCGGGACCCCGTATTTATGCCCAAAGCGGCAAAGGTCAAACAACTCCCCCCGGATTTTGTACACGGCGCGAACACAGTACAGACACACACAACTCGCCCCCGCACGGGCCACCTTGCTTGGTGACGGTGTTGGCGACACCGCGGACCCCGAGCCCCCAAACATAAGCTGGATCCAACCGTGGCGACGTGTTCTATGGTGAAGGGTAGAAACCACAAACGGTGGCCATCGGAGCCCAGGTCAAGCTCCGGCGGATGGGCTCCCTGTATGTTTACCAGGCAAGGAGCTCCGGGACCTCTTCAGCTGTCAGGATAACGCTGACGAAGAAAGTAGCCCCGTCTCTCTGCTTTTATACTATGCTATATGGTATTTTCTCAAACGTGATCGATCCCTGAAAAGGGGCCGCACCGAAGTATCTTTTCCTCCGTTGTAATCGGTAACCTTTCCTGAAGCGGATCATTACTCTCGATTTCTTGTCATGGAGTCCCTCACTCCATCCCATCCTCTTGCATCGCAGTGAGTCTTCTTGATTGCAACATACCTTGAAGCCATAATATGAAAATCGTATAAGTGCAAAAATCAAAGGTCTGGTGAACTCCTCATCGAAATAAATGACAATTGTGCAGCAGTCTACAAAGCTTCTAGCTCAGACTAGACTGGCTGATTTAGACATCAGGGTCACACCCCAACGGAGCCTCAACAGCTCGCAGGGTGTGGTATCCGAGCCAGATCTCCTGAACGAAACGGCTGCGGATCTCCTCGCCGGCTTGAAGGATCACGGCGTCACTGCCGTGAGACGCAGCACCATCCGCAGACGACGACAAGGAGATTCCCACCAAGCACATCATCTTGACCTTTGACCGCGCCGTTCTCCCACAACATATCAATGCAGGTTTTATCCGGGGCTCAATACGTCTCTACATCCCGAACCCGCGGCGCTGTTTTAAGAGCCAGCAGTTTGGGCACGGTACGAACTCTTGCCGTGGCCGAACGACGTGTGCAAAATGCGCGGCGCATGATCATCCGAGCGACAACTGCCCATCTGACACCCTCACTTGTGTGAACTGCGAGGGTCCGCATGCAGCGTACTCCCGCAAATGTGAGAAATTTCAAATGGAGAAAAAGATAATAAACGTCAAGGTAACCGAGAACATCACCTTCCCAGAGGCGCGGAAGAGGTTCGCCTCTTCCCCCTGGGGAGGTACGCCGACGCAGCTCGCCGGGGGGCGCAGCGGCGTCTGGTCTCCACAGGGACCCAGTTCAGCGAGTCTTACTCGGTCCCTCCGCCGCCCCCCACTGGGTTGCCTCACGCAGCCCAACCCTTCACCACACCGCTTGCTGAGGCAGCAGCGGTTGTGGTGCAAACCACGTCTGTAGGGACCGATGCCGTTCCCTCCTCTGCCTCCCCGTCCTCCAGTGCGTTGGAGGGTGCCGAGGGGATGGACACCGGGGGCCCCGCATCGGCTCCCACCGCCACCGCACCGCCCGTGCCACCTCTGGCGCCCCCGACGCCAGCGGAGGTGGCGGTTCAAACGAAGGGCCCTGGAAGGGGGGCCAAGTCCGGGGGGCCTGGTTCGTCGGGCACCCCTCTGACATTTGACGAGGAGATGGACGTCGGGCCGTTCCTGCCTGCAACGCATCGCAAGGAGCGGCCTCCGACGTCCAAGCCTAAAGAAAGGCCCAAAAAGCCAAATCCTATAGTAACAGCCCCGAAAAACACATGAACACACATACACACAAACTCCAGTAGCTCCTAAATCTCCATAATGAGAAGCGAAAATATTGTTCAGTGGAACTGTAGAGGCCTCCTTAAAAACCTTGATGATGTCTATAAGATATTGCATTCGAACCAGCCAAGTGTGACGTGTCTTCAGGAAACACATTTGAATTCCAAGCACTCAAATTTCTTGAATAGTTACATGGCATTCAGAAAGGACAGGGATGGCTGCACACACTCTTCTGGCGGTGTGGCCATAATTGCCCGCAAATCGTTAGCATGCCACCCTGTCACCTTGAACACTGTCCTTGAGGCTGTAGCGATTAGCACAATAATATTTAATGTGTTGATAATGGTATGGTCCATATATATTCCTCCTAATCTTGCACTTTCAACTTCTGACTTCGAGGCTCTGGTTGACCAGCTGCCCGAACCATACATCCTCACAGGCGACCTTAATGCACACAATTCTCGTTGGGGCTCTTTCGCTCGGATGCCCGAGTTCGCCTGATAGAGAGGTTTTTAAAATCCTCTGGAGCGTGCCTTTTCAACAAGAAACAGCCTATATACCATAAAATAGGACACAACACATACTCATATCTTGACTTGGCTATTGGTTCCGCAGTTCTCTTTCCATGTCTTGAGTGGGGTGTGGGCACGGACCCTTATGGTAGTGACCATTTCCCCACTTCATTAACATACATAGGTACAGGCCCAAGCGGTCCATCTTCCCATAAAAGGTTTAATGAATAAAAAGCAAACTGGAGCACATTCACACAAACATCTTAACTACACCACACATCCATAAAACACCTACACGTGGAGAAAGCAGCCAAACTCATCACGGCGCATATCCTCAACGCCGC
Organism: Haemaphysalis longicornis; assembly: GCA_013339765.2. NCBI lineage: Eukaryota > Metazoa > Arthropoda > Arachnida > Ixodida > Ixodidae > Haemaphysalis > Haemaphysalis longicornis. The sequence continues at coordinate 346,436,939 of CM023448.1, read as the reverse complement.
CGAAAAGTCCATTCCCCACGCCTTAGGTGCTCCGCGCAACCAAAGGAGGCCGTGGTGGAATGAGGACTGTAGGCGGGCGCGAGAGGCCCAGAACAAGGCGTGGGGTGTCCTTCCCCGGTACCCCACGTCAGATAATCTAATTTCTTTTAAACGGTCAAAGCCTTTTGGGAAGCAAGTGCGTCGTGATGCGAAAAGGGAGTGCTGGCGCACCTTCCTCACTTCCATCAATTCATACATAGACACACACAAAGTCTGGACACGAATACAAAAACTTAAAGGACAGCAGACACACAGCCTGCCCCTGGTTAGTACAACAGGGGACACATATGAAGACCAGGCTAACACACTCGCACAACACTTCCGACACGTGTCCAGCTCAGCACATTACACCAACACTTTCATAAAACACAAAACATCCTGTGAGAAGAAGTCCTTGCGAGATAGTAATAAGTCGAACTCATCTTTAAAGGAGCCATGAAGAGAAAACAAAAGTTTGTGTTATTCGAAAGATTAGGTGTTTCATAGTACCCCAAGCGCTTTCCCGGAAGCAAATGATGCTTTATTCACTGAGAAATAAGGCAATTTAAGCCAAAATTTTAAATCTCCCGCTAAAATTGCAGATTTCGTCACGTGAACAATGGCGTCATACAAGCCGGTCCATGAAACAGATACTTAGTATGTCGACTCCATATAGCACCCACACGCGGGAGTCGACCGAGACGGCGGCCATTTTAAAAATACTAGTAAAACCTAGTGCACCCGCAGCCCTAGTCATGGAATCGCCTGATCCGGAGAACAAAACTCTCGCCGAGGAGCTCGGGCTTGCATTTAACAACCTCACACCACTTGAACGCTCAATGCTTCTAAGTGCACGAGCGGCAAGAGTTGTGGAATACACGGTGGACGGGAAAGCGACCATTGCGCGATAGCCATAACAGACGAACGCCCTGCCGTCGGCACCGCTGCCTCGTCAGCCCCGTCGCGACGGACGAATACAGACTGGTACGTATGTGCCGTATTTTTATTAAGGTTAATAATAGTTCAATTTCAGTAGCAGTATCGCTTATGCCAGTAGGCCGGTGTCGTGTATGGAAAGCCGTTCGCGCGAGCTCTCTGCTTCGACCAGAAAGATACGAGCGTCAATGCGCGGTGTTTACGGCATTTTTTCCCCCAAGGTCAGAGCGCCTCGAACCCGAAAATTCGTCTGCGCGGCGGCGAGATGTCGAGCTCGGCCACGCGGTAGTTTCGTACGCATTGGCGCACACGCTTGCGTGTTCGTTCGGAACTTCAACCGTTTAATCCACCGTTCTTTGTCATAAAAAGAATGTCCAGTATGTTTCACGGGCATTTAGCTCGCTATGCAAACTGTAAGCCCTGCCTAACATGCGTTTGTTTTTGCCGGCCTCCGCCAATCGCAGAGCATTCCCAAGTGACATCATAGGTTATGTTGCGGAAAGTGAGCTGGTGGGTCGCATGGTCATTTCCTTTTTTCCTAATTATGTAGCTTATTTGAGCGAAGTTTGCGTTATAAGTGGTGTCGTTATGGTTCCAACGAGGCAATCTTTCGAATGAACCAAACTTGTGTTTTCTCTTCATGGCTCCTTTAACGCCCCCGTCTCACTTCATGAGCTGAAGATCGCACTCAGCACTTGTAAACCTTCAGCTCCAGGCGCAGACAACATTACATACACCATGATACAACACTTACACGCAGAGACACTAGAAACCCTCATTCACATCTACAACAAAATAATTCTTCTCCCTCAAGTTATCGTCCCATCGCCCTGACAAGCGGCCTGTAGAAGCTGCTCGAGAAGATGATAAATAGGAGATTCATGTACTTCTTAGAGTACAACGGTCTTCCCGAGAGCTGCCAGGCTGGCTTCAGGGCGGGGAGATTCACCAACGATCAACTGGTTGCGTTAGAATCATATATAAAGGATGCCTTCGTTCACAAAAAGTTCTGTATTACGGTGTTTTTTGACATAGACAAGGCCTATGACACCGCATGGCGTTACGGCATACTTAGTGACCTCAAGTCGTTCGGTGTCTCGGGTAACATGTTAAATACCGTTATTAGTTACTTGTCGGAGAGAACCTTTCGCGTGAGAGTCGGTAGTGCCTTCTCAAAGGTTCACGTGAAAGAAAACGGCGTGCCGCAAGGTGGAGTTCTAATCTTCACTCTGTTTATAGTATACATGAACTCCCTTGGGAAGGCATTGCTACCTACAATTTTTTTTTTCAATATATGTAGACGACGTCCAGGTATCTTTTAAATCATGCAATATGTCCATCTGTGAGCGTTAAGTCCAGCTCGGTGTCAAAAAACTTGCCAGCTGGGCAGACAAGAACGTTTTTAAACTTTACCCAGAAAAGCACTTGTATTGTTTTCTCCAGGAGGCGTGGCATCCATCTGGATCCATACATTAACCTTAATGGCGTTTCGATTCCTGTGAGGAAGGAACACAAGTTTTAGGTGTGGTCTTGGTTGAAAAACTTGCGTTCATCCCTCACATTAAACAACTGCCACATAAATGTCTAAAGGCATTCAACATTCTTAAAATCTTGTCCCACCAATCGTATGGAACGGACAAGCAACTCCTTTTACGTATTTTTACTAGCCTAGTGGGGTCTCGATTAGACTATGGAAGTGTCGTTTATGAGTCTGAAACAAAAGCAGATCTAAAAATGCTCGACCCAGTGCTTCATTAGGGGCTAGGCCTTGCATGTGGCGCTTTCGCACGAGCCCAGTCCAGAGCCTCTGCGCCGAGTGTGATGAATGGTCCCTATATCACGAGAGGATTTACATGGATTTGTTGTATGCCTCGAAAATCATGGCCCTGACTAACCACCCTTTTAATTCCAGCATTAATAAAACATCCTCACAACAGCTGTTTTTAAGTCGTACTTCCATCTCTGTGCCTTTTTCACTTAGGGTAAGAGAGGAAGCCTCTGAGCGCAAGGTCCCCTTTTTAGACATTCACAAGACACCCATCACTGATTTTATACCACCATGGAATCTGCGCCCTGTGTTCTGTGACCTATTTTTTACGAAGTTTGATAAGAACAGGGCACGAAGAATTGCGATTCTGCAGCATTTTTTGTTTTTACAGGATAAATACCGGTGTGCAGAATTTTAGAGTGATGCGTCAAAGACTGCTACCGCTATGTCTTTTGCTGCGCACAGACAGAACTTTGGTGTCTGTCAAACGATGAATATCCAGAACAGTATTTGTGCGGCTGAGGCATATGGCATTAATGGTTTTAGATCGCATTGTCCAGCACAAAATTCCGAAGTCCATCGTGTACTCGGACTACCTCAGCGTTGTCCGTGCGGTGTCCTATAACAAATGCTAAAAAACTATGTAGTTAATCTTATTTTTAATGCTATTCTATCCGCATATACCGCAAACCTTGATATAATTATATGCTGGGTTCCAGGTCACTGTGGAATCGTCGGGAATGAGGTTGCTGATGAAATGGCTGCCGGTGCTACACTACAAGTCACAGTAGGTATAACAACAGTACCGTACACTGACATCAAGCCACAAATTAGACAACAACTTCCTAAAACATTGCAAGCAGACTGGAGCGAACAGATAGACAACACGTTACACGTAATTAAACCACACTTAGGACCATACACCACCGACACACGCAACAGATACACAGAAGTCGCTTCGGCTAGGCTAGGGATAGGGCACACTCATGCAACCCACTCGTACCTGCTCACGGGATCTTCAAGACCCCTGCAGCAGGTGCGGAGAGGCCCTATCCGTAGTCTACATACTAATCACATGCAAGGAACTTCACACAGCACGACACAAACATTTCCCTGAATTATACAGACAACACATTCTACTCCACCCATCGTTGTTTTTGGGCGACGATGCCACTGTCCCTGTCAAATTTGTTCTAAAGTATTTGTCAGACAAAGTTTTTAAACCTCATTTCCTATCATGCATAATCCAATCTGGCCCTATACACCAGCCATCAACATTATCTTTAAGTGATTTTACTGTGTCCAGTTTACACGTTTTTATACAAACCTTTTTGTGGTAATCATTTCTCTGTAACCAACATATAACTTCTTTTCTGGCGCTCTTTGCCCTCGTTGGCCTTGCGCCATTAAGCACCAACTATCATCGTCATCATCACACACAACTCTCTTTCCAGAGTTCGTGAGGGGTCGGTAGTAGCGGCGCACGCTGAGTCTGAGAGAGGGGAGAGAGGAGAACTCGGCTGCGGCATCCGCCTCGCCGGGTCAGGTCCCGACAAGTCGCGTTTGCAACTCACCAAATAGTATATTATTTATTTATTCATTTACCCTAAAGGCCCTTACGGGCGTTACATAGGGGTCGCAATGAAAAAAAGATCACATTGCAACATTAAAAACAGCAACACCCACAAAAATGCGAATACAAATACATTCATGTCGAAATGCATAGTTTCAAAAAAAGGGTACACAAAAGGCGCACAACAGTTATCCAATCCCTAAAATGCGAGGGTTAAAAAATGACCCAGGTTCAAAATAACACAGACATCGAACATTGAACCAATCTAAGAGGTTCAAAAATGACACAAACACTGAAAAATGATTTATACATTGAGGAATAATTGCAACTCTTTGATAAATGAGTCGTGATTACTGAGGGTGACGATGTTACCTGGAAGCTGATTCCAGTGACGAATAGCAAGTAAGAGTGGCGAAAAGAAAAATAGGTTGGTACGCGCGAATATTGGTTGAACTTTGAATGCATGATCTAAACGGGAAAAAACGCGACCAGCGGGTCTTATGTGCGAGGCAGCGAAAGAAGACTGGCTGTGGTATAGCCTATGAAAAACCGATAAAAGACTATAAAGCCGGCGTTGTTGTAGAGGTGGTAAGTTCAGGGATTGTTTAATTTCTGTTATACTTGATGTTCGTGAGTAGTTCCTGAGAATGAATCGGGCAGCTTTATTTTGGAGTGCCTCAAGTTTATTTACGAGATACGACTGATGGGGGTTCCAGATTAGCGCTGCATATTCAATCTTTGATCGAACAAGTGTTTGGTAGGCCAGAAGCTTTGTGGATGTGTTAGCTGAATGCAGATTTCGCCTAATGAATCCGAGTGATTTAGAAGCTTTGCTGGTTATTGTATCGATATGGTGATTCCAGGTTAGATCAGACGTTATGTGGACCCCCAAGTATTTTACCATGGTTACGGTTTGTACAGGCATACTATTGAGAAAATAGTGACGGGGCTGAGACGCGCTAGTTTTGGTAAATGTTATGGCGTGAGTTTTGGGCACATTTACTTCCATCTGCCAATCCCTACACCATTTCGTCAGTTGATTAAGGTCTGCTTGCAAGGATAAGAAATCTTGGGGGTTTTTAATTTGTTATAAATGACGCAGTCATCCGCAAATAATCGGATAGTAGAAGAGATATTAGTGTTAATGTCATTGATATATATTAAAAATAAGATAGGACCCAAGACTGAGCCCTGTGGAACACCGGAAGTTACTTGAGCTAAAGAGGAGGAATGATCATTAATGGTTACTGACTGAAACCGATGGGTTAGAAAGTTCTTAATCCACCTGTTAATCTTAGGGTTGATATTAAGAGCAGAAAGTTTTTCCATTAGACGGATGTGAGGGACTTTGTCGAAGGCCTTGGCGAAATCTATGAATATAGCATCTATTTGTGAGGACGAATGTACTGCATTATGGAGATCAGTCATTAATTCGAATAACTGAGTTTCACAAGAACGGCCTCTCAAAAAACCATGTTGATTAGAAAAAAAGAAGCTCTCTTTTGTTAGGTAGCTCATTACGGCAGATGATATTATGTGTTCTAGAAGTTTGCAAACTATGCTGGTTAAGGAAATCGGTCTGTAGTTAAGAGGCACAGATGGGTCGCCTGACTTGAAGATGGGGATAACACGGGCAATTCTCCAAGCAAACGGTACGCATCCTGTGTCTATCGATTGCTGAAATAAAGCAGCTAAGATCGGGGATATGACCACTTTAGTCATTTTTAGTAGTTTGGTGCATATTTCATCGGGGCCTGGTGCAGAGTTGGTCGGGAGTCTATCAATGGCTGCAGCAATACCCTCCTGAGTGATAAGCAAGTCATCCATTGCTGAATCTAATGACTGTAAAGTAAGAGTGGCTGGTAATGGGCTTTCATTTGTAAACACAGAACAAAAAACAGAATTGAATTCCTCTGCAGCCTCTGATGAGGAAAGGTCTGTACCATTTTTAGACAATGATATGGACGATGATGATGAGTACTTTGGATTTATCACTTTCCAAAATTTTCTCGTGTTGGTCTGCAGTAGGTTTGTGATATCGTTGTTGAAAAATTTTTCCTTGGCTGCCTCGATTTCTGCTTTGCACAGTTTAGAGTGTTCTTTGTAGCGCTTCCAGTCATCGGCTGAATCAGATCGTCTGGCCTTGGAATAAAGTCGCTTTTTCTTATTGATGCAGCGTTTAACGCCGGTCGTAAACCACGCGCTTTGCGTCGATGACGTGATACTGATTCTTGGTACGTATTTTTCTTTCAGTTCCAGAAGCTTATCGCGAACAATTTGCCAGTTTTCATTTACATTTTTGAGAGCAAAGGAAGTGAAAAACTGCGCGGAAAATGATAACAATTCGGTTTCTATCATGGCGCGGTTCGGGCGGCTGTAATCAAAAATTGTTTTCGTTTTATTCTCGGTTTTGGAGCTTTCTAATGTTACCTCACAATGCACTACGTTGTGATCGCTGATGTTATCTAAAACATGTACGAGCATATTGCTTGGTTCTGTGGTCAGCACAAGATCTAAAATTCTGTCGACACGTGTAGGCAATCTGACCATTTGACTCAAACCAAAGGCAGACAACACATCGAGAAATTCTTGACATTCATGCCTTTTTGTGCTGCCATGTGGTATGCCTGACCGCCAATCAATCCCTGGGTAATTGAAGTCTCCAGAAAGAATTATTGGGTATTTTGGGTACTTGTTTTGTATAAAGCACAGCGATTCGTTTAAGTGCTCAATAAATTCGGGGGAAGAATCTGGCGGACGGTAGCAGACCCCGACAGCACAACGCACAGAGGCAGATACGCGTACTATCACCCATAGGATCTCTATACATGAAATTGTATCGACTAAATGGGCTTGCAAATTCTTTTTAACGGCCACAATAACACCACCACCGCGAGACACTGTTCTATCTTTCCTAAATACAGAAAATTGTTTAGCCAATGACAACTCGCAATCACTAACATCAGAGGAAAGCCACGTTTCAGTTCCAAGCACAATATCCGCCGAACATGATTCAGTGAACCAGCATAGGAGGTCCTGTTTATTAAATAGGCTGCGAAAATTTGCCAGGAGGATTGACAGCTTTGAGGACGAACGATTTTTCAGTCACTTTTCTTTATCAGCCGTGGCGCTTGACTCCTCTAAAAGTGTCTCACCCTGTTCCGTAGCAGGGGTTCCGCGCCTCGGCAAGGGCACGACACCATTAGTTACCGGGTCGAGGTGGTAAAGTCGGCCATTCAGGAGAAGTTTATCAGAAATTACCTTGTATTTTTCACCTGGTTGCTTCGTTGCGTGGGCAAAGTCTCTGAGCTGTTTTCTGATTAATTGCATTCTTGGAGAAAAGTCTTCCTCGATCCATACACGTGGCGCCAATACGTCTTTCAGCTTCGATGCATTCTTTAGGATGTTATGTTTGTCTTTAAAGTTGAGAAATTTTACAACTACAGGGCGGACAGTTCCTTCTTTCCATTCACCTATTCTGTGTGCCCGCTCGATCTCACCGACGTCTATGTCTAAGTTTTCGCTAACAAACTTGGTAATTGTTTCCTCAGTCTCTGCCCACGTTTCCGGGCTGGTCTCAGGAAGGCCCTTAAATATGAGGTTATTGCGCCGTATGCGGTTGTCTAGGTCGTCCACAACAAGGCTCGATCGCTGAGTTTGCCTTGAATCAATGTTCCTAAGCTGATCGCATGATTCCTTTAGAAGGGAGCTGACACTACTGACGTCTACACGGAGGTCCCTGACAAAATCAGATTGCTCGAGCTCAGACAGGCGTCTTTTGATATCCGTCACACTGAGCTGGAGGTCTTTCAATCTGCCAGATACCTGCCAGAGAATAGTCAAATAATTCCAGGTGATAGAATAGTAACCGCGCCTTCTTGCTTACATAGCTTGACAGTCGCTAGTGCGTTTGAAAATGGTGTTGCGGTGAAGAAAAAACAGCATTTTTGAGTTTTTTTTACGCATTTTTTACAAGTGTTAATACGCCTGTAGAGACAGCACAGCTGCATAATTCGTTTCTATTGCTGATGGTAATTGAGGAAAAAATATGTGATAGCCTAGAAGGGGGTAGTTTCGTCGCAGTAAAGACATTAACATGAAATGTTTGCAAAATTGCTCGTGTTCATACGCTAATCACGCTGTGTGGTGGTCCGCGTAAAAAATTACACCATCTTCCCGTGGGGAACCCTGATGAGGATGCAAAGCATCGTGGCGGTTCCGTGTGGTTCCATTGTGTTGCCGTTATGTTGAGTGATCTGGTTTTTACTAGCGCCAGAGGGAATTCCGCGTCCGGGGCCACACCGGTGGCAAAGGCACGCAAGTGCTGTTGTGTTACGGTGAGTAGGCGGTGGTTCTCGAGGCGCCGAAACTCGTCCATCATGTTCTTTTCGATGTTGTCTCTGTGGTAGAATCGGTAGTCTCCGTCAGCTTTGGTGAGGTAAAGGTTGTTGACATTGGTGCACCGGCTGAGAGCAATGTACACGCCCTCCTCTTCGCAGCTTTGTCTTCTCGTTCTTCTTCTTCTTCGGCAGTTCCCCTACGGGAAGATGACGACGGTGGTTGAACGCGAACCTATCTCGTGATGGATTCTTTGGTTGGCCAATCCCTAGGGGCATCCTGCCACAATCAGCATCAGAGTCGCTGCGGACCGGGCTGGTTGAGCTGCAAGGCGCGCGGCGCTTCCCGCCACAGCTTTCCCACGGGAAATTGAGCATCCCCCTCTAAAGTTTTCAGTTCGTAGTTTCCGTTGACGTTCAGCCTCGCGTGCTTTCGTTGTATCAGTAGCTTCGTGACGTAGTTTGAATGAGTCAAGGACATAAGGCGCGTTCGTAGCACTTGCTCCTGTCCCGGATTTGTAGCGTAGTGGGAAGAGCACCGCGTACCTCCCGTTGCGGCCAGAGAGTCGTGGGATCGAAACCGGGCGCCGCTAACTATTTCTTTTTTTTATAGTGTAGTATCGCGGAGCTGTGTGTGTAAGGAGGAGAGTAGCGCATGCGCAGTGAGCGTGTGGACGGCGCCGCCATCAACGACGTAGGACCAGGCGAGCCTAAGAAATGCTCCGCATTTAAAAAACTCTTGGCATGTACTGTAAAAATTAAGACGGTAGCTGAGGCTGACAAGAAAAACACATTTCTGGAGGCCAAAATTGGCGTCAACACCACAAGGCGATCGAGTAACGTTGATCCAAAAGTGAGCGAAAGGCGGATGTCGAGCTAAAATGAGCGCTACAAGAACAGCGCATGAAAAGAACGGACGACAAATACACCAGCTGCTTGCCTGTCTCTTCCGTTGTTCTTGTAGAGCTCATATTTTTTCGGCTCCTTCCTCCTGTTTCTTCAAACCTCCTCTTAAAAGAGGTTTGAACATTCGTAAAGCAATTTCAATTTTTGCGAAAGGTGAGAACGGCCTCAGACATAAGCTTTGTCCAATGCCACACCATGCTCGAGAAAAGTGCAAGTTCTGGTGCAATTCACAGCTACATCCTCTTTGGAAATCTTTGGAAAGAACTTGATGGCTATGATATAATTCCCCCTTTTCAGAAATGAGTATGCGCACAAGTGGCGTAGATGAAATTCGCACCCGCCGTGGTGGATCAGTGGCTAAGGAGTTACGCTGCTCAGCACGAGGTCGCGGGTTCGATTCCCGACCGCGGCGGCCGCTTTTCTGATGGAGGCGAAAAGCAAAACATTTCGTCATTCTTGCGTGTTTCGCTTTGTTTACAAAGCAAGAAACGCAAATGCTTGCGGAGTTGTTAAATAACTAACTAACTAACTAACTGACTGTCTGACTGACTGACTGACTGACTGACTGACTGACTGACTGACTGCAACGGCTTACTTGCACGAATGCTTTGCTCTGTGGACAGCCAATGCACTCGCCATTTGTACAAGTGCGGCACGCACACACACAGCTGGCTGGCGCCGCATCTTTTCAAAGTGCTACGAGTTGTGCCGCGCCTCCGCCAGATGGCGCTACGGGTCCCCCGACCGAGAGAAGACGCAGTGAAACATCCCCCTCGCGAGGGGCACGATCAAATGCAGAGCATTTCCGGGGGCGCACGACGTTAAGTAGTTTGCGTTACGTTAATGCTGTTGCACTTGTGGCAACTGCTGACGAGAGAGCACTCGTAAGCAGTAATTTCAATGAGTCAACGATATAAGGCGCGTTCGTAGCGTCCCATTCTGTGTCGGCTTTGTGGCGCAGTGGGTAGGGCACCATGTACATTGCGTTCCGCCCGCAGGGTCGAGGGATCGAAACCGGGCGCCGGGTAGTATTTTATTTTTTATATAGTAGGGACAACGACGGTGCGGACTACAGATGTCAACGCGGGTGACATCGTGAGTTACTGAAATGCTCTGCATTTAAAATATAAGTTTAGGCTCATTTGAAAGGGTGTACAAAAGCAGTTTGTTTCAGAGTTTAATCGGAGTGCTCTTTGTTTAAAGCGACAAAATTATTTTTATATTGAGCGCCCCCCTCGGCCTTAGACGGTGGGCCGTAAGTCCGCTTCACTGCAACAACCGTTCCTGCGCAGAAGGGGAGAGTCGCGGCGCCCGTGCAGGTCACGTGAGTTTCAAGTTTCCACGCGACTAGCTGCTTTAAAGGGGTGCGCGAGCTGGTACTGGATAGGCTCCGGAACGATCGCCGGGTGGCGCTGCACTCTCCCCTCCGCGGGAGTGGCTGCCGCCTCTTCGGCACGTGCTTTTTTCGCTGCGCGCGTGCTGCATTTATCGCGCTACGGTGAGTTCCGGGTAAAATTTTCTTTCGACTTATGAAAGCATACACGTTAGCACGTGTCCAGCAAGTTCGGTATACACGTAGAGTAGCTACTGGGTCCATTTTTGCTGGTGCTTGTCTTGTCGTCTGCTAGAGACGCGTCGTCTGCTACGCGCCGCTCGAACGGCCGAGCGCCCCGGCGGTTTCACGGGATAAAGCGTGCTCTTGGATGGTCGTCAGCTGCCGTCTTTTTGTCGTCCAGGTGACAGCCGTGCAACTTGTCAAAGCGCATTTTTCTCATGTTTGCTACTTTCTTCACGTGCTCCCACTTTGAACATCGGGATTTTACGGACGACAGAAACATTGAGGCTTACAAGAATTTCCGTTAGTTTATTGTTTCTAATTCTTGAAGTGATCAGCTGCCTCCCATGAAAGACGCATTCAAAAGGCACATGCTGTTAAAGGGGTGCGCTGACAACACCGCATTTCTATTTTGCTTATCTTTGGAGGAATTTTGTTCGCAACGTCCGTCCCACAGATTGACCCGCTGGGAGTGAGGGTGATACTGCGGCGGGAACAACAGAACACCTTGTCAGGACTCGGGACTCCATCAACGTTCCACGCCTGTTTTCTGTTATGTTCCCGTGTTTTATGACCATGTAGACACTGCTGCGACAAAACATGGTTGCCTTGTGTGCAGTAAGCAAAACTGCTATAAGCTGGGACGGATTCAGATAGATTTTTGCCCTTTTGTTGTTGTTCTCGCCGTCTCCACAAAAAAGAAAGGCAGAAGGTGCAGCTGGTAGGAGGGCAATGCATTTGCGCCTGTGCAGTGTTGCCGCGTGCATAAACGAAAACATGTGGCCCTTCAGTCGTGCACGGCATCGACCAAAAAGTGGAGAACAGCTGTGGCGCGTCCAGAACAGCTTGGCTCCCAAGGCTGCCTCCGCTGCTTTTGGGGCTAATCAGAGGGGGAAAGCTAAATGGGAAAAAAGGGATTTTGCAGAAGAGAGCACTAGTTCTCTGTTGCTCGGGCTGCCTGGAAATAGATAGGGGGTGGGGGGTCCTCCCCTCTACACTTTTTTTTCATGCATGCTGCCAATGATTGTTTTCCGCTATAATAAATGAAATTCGGAGTTGTTTAGCTGGTGCCGTTCGATATCGTCCATATATAACACAATTGGTTGACATTTTGCATGGGTGAAAAAAAGTAGTTTCTAGCGATTTACCTGCCAGATTTACCCCCCCCCCCCCCCTAATCAGCTCTGGTCCGTCTTGTCATTGCGACTTGTGTTCTGGACGGGATTGCTGGGTTGTTCGTTTTTTTTCACACATTTACAAATACTGGTAATTAAAAGAGGTATACACCAAGTTCTGTATATTAATAGTAATTAAAAGTTATACGCCACAAGCTGTTCTGTTGTTTCCGCGAACTGTCACTCTAACCCATACTTGTACTCCAAGCGGGTGACAAACATTGCGAACAAAAATTCCTTCAAGGACAAGTAAAATGGAAATGCGGCGCTGTCAGCGCACCCCTTAATTAGCGCGTGCCTTTATAATGCGTTTTTATAAGATGCAGCTGATTGTTTCAAGAGTAAGAAATAACCTATTACCATAATCAATCACGTTTATCTTACATTTCTTGCAAGCCTCAGTGTTGCTGCAGTCCAGAAAATCCGGATGTCCGAAGCGCGAGCACGCGAAGGGAGTAACAAACAAGAGAAAAGTACTCTGTGACAAGCTGTACAGCTGTCGCCTTGCAGACGAAAAGACAGCAGCCGGCGACCGCCGAACAACGCGTTTCCACCCTTAAAATCGTCGGGGCAGTCTGCCGGTCGAGCGGCGGGTCTGTAGCAGACGATAAGACTAACGTCGACAAAAATGAACGCAGTAACTACTCTACGTTTAAACCGAACTTGCTGGACACGTGCTGACGCGTATGGTTTCATAAGTCAAAAGAAAATTTTACCCAGCCCTCTTCCTAGCGCGAAAAATGCAGCACGCGCGCAGCGAAAAAAGCACGTGCCAAAGCAGCGGCAGCCCCCGCGTACTACCGCGGAGGGGAGAGTGCAGCGCTGCCCTCGCCCGGCAAACTTCAGCTTCGCCTCCCTATTGGAGAGGGCGGATACTTGTTGTGATACTTCGCTTTCACGCCGACCTGGCGTCGCACATGCTTCTTCTACAGTTACAGTGCTGGCGTGGGGCATGAGAGTTGCGGCTGTCCCCGTTTGACACACCTGAAAACTTCAGCGCTGGAGCTTTATGACAAAATGAACCAAATTTTTGTTCTGCGTTAGGTTGCATGCATGTTGCATTGATTCCTATAGGGACCGGGCGGCCGTTGTATGGCACCAGCGTCGTTTCAGTGAACAGCGCCGCCCGTTGCGAACCGCTCGTCAGTGGAATGCCGGTGGCGGTCAGCGCAGCGTAGCTGTGCATGGCTTTCTGTCGTTTTTCTGCGGTGCGGCTTGCAAAGCGACCGTAACCCCACGTGCATTTTTCAGATCGGTAAATCTTGAGTGTGGATGTGACGTTTACAAGGTATGCCATGTGTGTTATTTACGCCCATACTCAGTATTTACAAATAGCAGACGACGCTCAATGCACCAAGCTGGAAGTCAAGCTGGAAGTGAAAGTTTGTTGCTTCATGCAATTTTTTCATGCCTGCATGCAGTTTTGCGAATCGAGGAGTATATTCCCGCTAAATGCTCCCACAAAGCCGGTGTGTGCAACCGATCTAGGAATGCTGCGGCGAAGGCCTTTGGCAGTTGATGACGAAACGGCGCCAACGTCATGCACAAGTGAAATACAAAGTTGGAGGGTGTCTTCGAAGATTTACCTCAAAACAGAAATTATGACTGATGACGCTTCCGTATCTTCATTACCTACGGCTGAAACGTGTTTAATTTCACAGAAATGCTCTTACTACAGTCATCGGGAATCCTTGATAGAATAAATACCGCATGATAGTAAAATGTTATTGCTTGTCGTGGAGAAGCATTGCTTTACAAGAATTGCAATGGTTTCTGGCTAGTTGGTAAATGGTTTTTCAAAAACCAATTCCTGCGTGGCTGAAGGACGCAAGACAGGAGGGTGCCCGAAACCTGTACTCAGCTTCACAACTGAATGCTGCGGTCGGTTTACAAGCTGCCACCTACGCTTGAAAAATCACGCACACCTCCGTCTAACGACGATGATGGTTTATCGCAAAGCTCTACCGTATGGGTTTCCTTGGTTGCCTTCTGGATTTAAACGTTGACTAGTTAAGCGTCGAATTTTACCAGCACGCAGTTTGGTCTTTTGGTCGCAGCGTCTTTGACTTTGACCATTTCCCATTCGATTTCGCACGAAGAAAGCTTTGTGTTCAACCATCATAATCATTAAATGATTTTGCTGTTTAATTTTGAACTTCCATGCCCCCTCTCCAAATCTAAACTTTTTCCGGTGTGTCGGAAATGTGTCTGTGGTAGAGGACTCGGGCTCATGCACCCATATTTGAGGCAACTAATCGCGCGTTTTTGGTGTCTTCTTTAGGTACTACTTTTTTAGGTACTCTGTAAAGAATACGTAAGCATTAAAAAAACACCGGCTGACGTTAACACTGCCACATTTTTTAACTATCGGTGCCAGCCTTTATTCTACGCAGGGGGTAAAACGGGAAGGGGAGGAGGGATGGTTTTTAACTTGGGCTGTTGAGTTGGTGAATAACTTTGGCTCTTGATAAAATGACCACCAGAAACGTGGGTTTTCCACTTCGGCTTTCAGGCTCCCATGCTGTCACAGTGTCGCTCACCAAAACCGAAGGTACGGTTACAGAAAGTGTAAACTATCGCAACATTTCTACGGCTACACGGTAATCCATCTCGTATGCAGGTGCCTTTCTATTTAAAGCACACGTATCGAGGTATCCCAGCGCAAAGGCTGGCGTGGAAACCGTAGTCATTGAAACCAGTGAAGATAATTTAAAGTGGTAGAAATGAATTCTAATATTGCTAATAGTTTGATTCCTACTCAGATCGCGCGGAGCCAGGCGCAGAGCGCTGCAAAAGCGCTCGTGTCAATGTAGCCCTTCCCCAACCTTACAAGCATCCAATAAGTTTGCGTAGCCGTGAGTGCATTTAAGAAGAAAATAATACTAATAGTAGTAGTTTTATTCGTACTCAGAACAGGTGGAGCCAAGCGCAGATCGCTGCAAAAAGCGCTTATGCCATTGCAGCCGATACCCAACTTTAGACGCGTCCGACAAGTTTACGTAGTCATTACTGCATCTAAGAACCCAATACATCTGTTTAGACTTCGTTTAATATCACATGTCTACTCACAACGCCACCAAAACATACAAAGCACCGAAGCAAACACGACAAAAAAAAATTCCCCCGCATTTCCCCGAGGGGGAGAATGTGAAAGTGCGAATGCACGGTTGTCGGCCCGCTTGCGGCGCTTGCGCTCGGCCCCCGCAGCCCACCGCCTCGCTGCCTTCTCTTCCATCTCTTCCATCGGGTTTGTAGTATCACGTGTACACCACGCAGTTATCAAGCCGCTATAACGCCGCTGAGTCGCCAACGCACGCCGCTGACGACGTAGTTTGAATGCGTTAAAGATATAAGGCGCGTCTAACACTGATATCACCGTCGCGTCTGTGGCTTGGTCGGTAGCGCGTCGCGCTGCGGCCCGCAAAGTCCTCGGATCGAAACCTGGCGCCGGATGCTGTTTTTTCTTTAAAGAGCACTGCGGACGCCGCCGCCGACGCCGGCGGTGGATGGTTTGGGGTCGCTTATAAAGAGCATTCGCTTTTAAAACAACGGGAGGCTGTGTAGTCCAATGCACCGGCTCATTCCACTGACGAGGGGAGCGCCGAGTGGTGGCGCCACCCGTCCAGCTGCCCGGTCCCTATACCTTCGAACACGAAGCCGACGAAGTAGCTTGCCTTCACAAGCATACGCATGCGCACAGGGGGGGGCAGGAGGGGCAGCTGCCCCCTCCGCACCCCCCCCCCCCCCCCCCCCCTAATCATCTCTGCCCCGTGGGGTTATGACCACGCGTGTCTTCACGATAACGGCATGCAGCCGAAGAGCCCTCATGTTACCTTCGAAAAGCTGTTTACTTTCAGCCCCGGAAAGGCGGGTACCAAAAGCAGGCCGCTGTGAGAAACACGTTATGACTTAAGTTTCATTTTTGCATATATTGCGGGGCTTGTCCTCTTCCTGCTCTACCGAGTAAAACAGCCGCCTAAAGAGAGTTTCAGAATAGACGTTATTAGCGAGCACGTCCCGCCTAGTCGAGAACCCTGCGCACGCCCACGTTCGCAGGGACCTGACACGTGTGACCCGCCGACTGCGCACCTTGCTTTTCTGCTGCCTGCCTCCCGCTAAAGTTGTGGTATGCGTTTGCGCACTTTGGCAAGACTCGTACATCATGTCTGACTCTGCACTCGCATGCCCGGATCGGGGAGTGCGAATCGCTGACGTTGCGCTCAGTTTCTGGAATATGTACTTCAGATCTTCAGGTCGCCAAAGGTAATGTACGCTCTGCTCGAGCTGATGTGTTGTCAGGCACGGTCGCTTACCAGTATACCGTTGTGAAATTGTATGCCCCATTCAAAATTGAAAACCGGGCGGCCGCATTTCGCTTTTTCACTCTTTCCGTGCACAGTCGTGAAGCAGCTAGTTGTGAAGGCGAAACTTCTTGCGCTGTCTTATTTCCGTATTTCGCTTTGTGGTTAGCCCGAACACACATTATTGCTACAATAGCCCGTCGAACAGGGCTTCCCAGTCTTGTGCGCATACCGCTGGCGCACAGTCTAGCTGCGAGGTACAGGCCGCTGCTGGTACGCGTCATTGCGCCCCGTAGAGTGGCGAGTGAGTGAGTGAGCGACAGGCTGGATCTGCGGAACGTGTGCGCGCGGTGGTGCCGCCTGTGAGGTGTCACGCTACCGTCGTTATCGCCATTTCAAAGAAACAGAAAGTTGAGCGTTTCTGCCTGTTCGCGCTATCGTTGGTTACTATTGAGAGCTTTGCAGTCGAAGCTGGCCACGGCTTGGCACTAGGAAAATACTCAATGCTCCAGCTTTTGGAATAAAAAAGTGTTTGAAATTACACAGTACCGGATAAGCTTAGTAGCGTCGCCAGTAAGTGCACCGTGCGCAACGAGTTTAGTAGTCCCCGCTAGTTAATTCTGATAGTGGGATCCTTCGCATTGCAACCCTTTGCATTGCCCGCCGGTTTCTCTCCCGACCCCCCACCGAAAACGTGCTACCAAATCCTCACTTTTAGAGCTTCAGAAAGAGCGGATACGAATTTGCAGTATTCATAAATCATTTACTGCCACTACGTCGGCGCTTCGGGGGTACATTGAAGATGTGCCCCCATAATGGATTCGAAATAATTTGTCAGCCCTCCACTACAGCATGTCTCATAGCCAATGTGCAGCTTCTCTCTTGAAACACAGAAATCATTTTTCTCGCTTTACCAGTAAAAGAATGTGTGTCAATGGGGCCGCATTGAAGATTTCCACAAACTGAAATGATTCATGTGATTTGCAAGCATAAACCGAGGTTGAAATTTTCATGCTGTAAAGAAGGAGACAAAATGAGTTGGAATGCGAATAAGTATTAGTGGTTGTGAGCGAGTGAGTGTTAGTGGGGGACGACAGTGGTGAGGGCGAGTGCGAGCGCATGCGAGTGGAGTGTGCGAGTGGTGGGCGCGAATTCGGGTGAGTGCAAATGGCCAGGGTGAGTGGTGAGCGCGAGCGCGAGTGGTGAGCATGAGTGCTAGTGAGTGCGCGAGGGAAAATATAATATTTGTTGACTGAATGTGAGTGAGTGACGTCCAGTTTGTGGTCTCTCTACCTCACAATATGCATAACGCTAGCTTTGAACAATGCAGGCATTCATGCACACCGCGAGGAACCACCGTGGGTTCGAGCTAGTTGAGCACGCTCACGATACTGCAACGCCGTCGCGCCAACTTAACACCGCCTCTGTTGGGCAGGTGGAGAAAGGGGCGACAAAGGAATATGCCCAGGGTACGGAGGGAAGACATTTATTTTATACTAACATTCTAGCCACATATTTTACAGTCCCAATTACACAATTTACAGCACAGGTACGTACTTCCCGTTAGGTGAAAGGGGCGATGGGGCGCCACGCGCAAGTGCGCACGTTTCGTCGGCGCAGAGCCAGTGGGCTCTTCTGTCAGGGCAAATTCTGGGGTGCGCGCACGTGTAGGGGCGACAGGAGCAGCCTTAGGCACGGGCCGCAGCCGGAAGGGCTGGTGGGCTTTCGCTGGCGCAACAGACTTGCAGCCGGCTGGTAAAGAAAGCGTCACATACCTTCGGCCAACGCCTTCGGCGTCCTGGAAGCGTCTCCCCGAACGGACCCCCGCGCAGGGCGCGCGTTCGCGTCTCGGCGAGAGTCCGGTTCGGGCATCGTTCAAACGGGCCAATGAGGTGAGGTTAGCTCCAACACCAGGGCGGAGCCCCCGCTGCGTGACAGTGTTTTATCGCCGCAACGGTTGCAGGAGTTTTAGAAGACGGCTCGGCTCTACACAGCGCCGCCAAGGCGAGCCGGCAACTCGAAGGAGACGAAGGAGAAAGGGGGAAAAGAGCCGCGCAATGCCTCGGGCGCCAGGATCCCCACAAGTTTTGCCGAGGTATGGCCGAGCCAATTTGGTGAATGCATTTCAAGGTACACAGAAGACCAGAAACATCATTAATGCGGGCCGCACTGCCCCGAAGTGTCATGCCATTGGCAGTGCTAAAAGGCATTTTTTTAAAGCTGAAGAACTTTCTGTTCTCGTCAAAGCGGGGGCAGGCTAGGACTGAAGGTGGCAGATCCTCAGCCACGCACACACTGTCGGCAGCATTGCACCTGCAGCAAAGTTCTCAGAGGAAATTTATCACACAGGAGAGCTGGAAATTTATAGGAGCTGAACAGACCAAACCCTACCACGAATGGGGGAACAAGTAAATACAAAACAGGGGAGGAAAGAGGCGCTGGAAAGGAACACAAAGGTACAAAAAAGTTTAGAAAGACCTGCGAGTTATTGATAAAAATATGAGTGAAAATGTGTATTTGTCTGCATATATACACACACACACACACACACATACATATACAGGCACTTATAGATAGATAACTGGGCGCAGGAGAAGAAAAGCGCGATCTACTAACAGCGAAGACAGAGGATGGAAGTACGAAGAAATTGCAGGGATATCAAGCATCGCCATTTTACAATCAGAAACAAAGGGCGCGTATCTCCTACTTGGAAATGTGCCGCAATAAAATATCACGGGAAAATATGCTCACTAATCTGCCCGCGGAGTTATACGACAGACAAACGAACAGATGAAATGATTTAAAACATTCAATTAGGCAACGTCAGCCCTGGTCAGGTATTATCACTATTTGGAGTCATGCATGAGTTCTATTGGAACCATTCACGTTATTTTATGGGCTAAAGCGCAAGCTTGGCAAAAAAAATAATGCCGTTCCACTCAACGTGACAGCTGTCGGAAGTTCAGCGCAGTGATTCGCCATAATGGGCTGTAGCGCTGTTATCTGCTCACTGCTACCACCCAATGCAATCCAAATTTCCCGCCTCCGCAGTGCTCGCGCCCCCCCCCCCCCCCCCCCCCCCCCCCCCCCCCTCTGCCTGAAATAGCGCCAGCGGGAGTTCTGTTCTTTTTGAAATTGTTTTTCCTCCCGCGTGTGCTGGCGTTGCACTGCCACTTTTTTTTTCTCTTATCGTAAAAACCTATCCAACGACCGTTCCAAAGTAAATTAAGGGGGATGCTGCCGGTTAATCGCATAAATTTTGCCTCAAATGTACCTGCAGTTTTCTTCGCTCTAAACAACGGGGAGATGTGTGACAAGCGACAGCGGTTCACGAGTTTCGAACGGTTATGAGTATTTAAACCGCTCGGTTTTGGAACCCTCTGCGGGACGACCTATATACGACGTTACGCCAAGATCTACTTGGGTCCTTTATCTCGCTCCGCAACCTGATTCCGGCAGTCGCTTGACATCGAGCGTTACAGCGAGCTACAACAACAAGGCGAGCCCCTAATGTGCTCCGCACTTACAATCATGCACCTCTCCTTCTAACGACGATGACGGTTGAACGCGAAGCTTTCTCGTGACGGATTCTTCGGTTGTCGTGTGTGAGTTTGGACCAAGTTTCGACCACGTTGAGACGGAGCTATCGGACAGACGCTAGCGTCATAACGCGAGGGGCCCAGCTTCGATGCCGGCCACTGAGGCGTTCTTTTCTTTCACTTCACCCACGATCAGTCATCATCATCGTCAGAGAAAGTTTGCTTTCCTGCAGGGCGTTTTCGCGGTACAGACGTCCTCAGCGAGAACACTGAAGCTTCGCTTTTAAAATAATGGCAAAGCTATAGCGCAACGGGCTGCCAGTTTGCAGACCCGGGTTGCAGTCCCATTGAGTCACACACGCTTTTTCTTGACTCTATACGCAGCGATGGACATTTCCTTGAACAGAGAGCATCAACAACGGTTTTTCGCGGAATGTGGCAACTGAGGTTTTCGATTTTATATCCTTCAGCATTAGAAAAAAAACACAAAAACAGATAGTTTGCGCGATGTCGATTCCCACCGCATGGCGACGCGTTCCAGGGGTCATGCATTAAAACACACACCCGCGCGCGCGCGCGCACGCACGCACGCACGCACGCACGCACGCACGCACGCACCACACACACACAAAGAACCGCGCATTTATCATAAATATTGATTTGATTGACTGTAGAGTTTAACGCGCCGACGCAACGCAGGCGATGAGGCGCACCGTAGTGGAGGGCTCCGGATTAATTTTGACCACCTGGGGATCTTTAACGTGCGCCGAAATCTCGTACACACGGGCGTTTTTGCTTTTCGCCTCCATCAGAAAAGCGGCCGCCGCGGCCGGGAATCGAACCCGCGACCTCGTGCTCAGCAGCGCAACGCCTTAGCCACTGAGCCACCGCGGCGGGTATCATAAATATCGCCCCATTGTTGTTTGACCTTCGGCTGTTGCCAAGGCAGTGCCCTATACTGATTCTGCAACAAGTATCTGCAGTGAGTCCTGTGACGAGATTGTGCGCTTTAGTGGACATCGGCAGAAGACGTGGTAACGAAGCTATCCAAAAGCAAAGCTTTCGCGGTGTCATAAGAATTTGCTGAGGGATCTTGTGCATGTGTCGCGCTTCCAGTGAACCCGACGGTGTACCGTTGCTCACAGCTAAGTCAGGGGAGCAGAAACACGGGAAAGGCTACTACTTTTCATATGGCTCCCATGGTTTTGCCACGAGGGCTCAAAGATATCCCGAATATAACTGCAGAACCTTGCCATTTGGGGCTGTAAACCACGTGGAGAAAGCTGCCGCAAGCGCTGCACTAGTTATTGAAAAAGAGCCGCGGCCGTTGATGAACTGTGCGCTGGGTAGTGTTCTGTTCGCTGGAAAAAAAAATTTTGTTTTTGCATGAGACTTTTAGCGCGGCCAGGCACGAAAGGACCCTATTTGCATGCATTCAAAGCCTTCCTGTCAAATCTCACACGCGCACAGACGAGCTTCGCGCAAAAAGGAACCTTGATCCTTAACGAGAAAAACAAAGTCGATAAAGGCAATGAATGTTACAATGATTCGAAATGCTAAAAATAATTAATGCTAGTTCAACAGGCGCATGGTATCAGCGTAGTTGAGTTGTGCACTTCGCGTTTGCCTACCGGATAAGCGGGTGTGGACTATGCAGAAAATTCTAGGTGCAGACTTGCGGGTACTGACCTGTGTGGTTGGCATTGCTTGCACGTACGCCAACCGGCACTAGCAGATCGCACTGCGAGCGAGGCGAAGCTGGCGATGTGGAGGTGAGGATAACATTTAGCACCACATGAGCGCCGTCTCTACGAAACATTTTTTTGGCGCGCTTGCTCCCATTATCGCGAGCTGCTATGAGTAGGTCGCCATGTAAAAGGCATGCGGGTTCGGAATAACCAACGCTCGTTACCCGGATGCAGTCTCACTGAAATATGGCACCGCATTACTTATTGATTAACGCCTTGTCACGATCTTACCAAGCGATTCGCACACCTTAAAACACACCCCGCAGTTATCGGCGTAATACCCACGTAACTTTAAACACCTGCTATGTTTCGCCGACCGAAATTGTATCAGGAGGCGCTCTAAGTATCTCACCCTGGCGATTTCTTTTAACCGCCGTTTTTCGGTAACGGAACAAACCAGGGCGAAGCGAAGACAAGAATGCATGATGAAACTGCGTCTTGCGACCACGCTTACGGTAGACACGTTCCTTGGATGACATAGTGTAAAGGCCCCTCGAACTCTTTCAACTATTGCTGCGCGCCACCAGTGGGTACTCGGAGCGTTAATATCGCCCTGCCACAGGCGCCCCACTACGTACAAGCGGAGAAGCAGCGTAATAAGGGAGAGCAACTCTTCCATCAGGACTGCTGTACAGCAAAGCACAGTTGTTCGGCTAGCGAAGACTTCGCTCATTGCCAAGGATCTACTCACTTGGCCCCCCGGCGAGTTTGTCACGAGCAGCACGTACTGTCCGCCATTTTTCACGCTCGTCTCGCAGGCTGCAATCTCGTTGTCGCTCCCGTCCAGCAGGCGCGCTGTGTATCTGCATGAAAGGACTACTCACTGTCCGCCCTATTTCAGGCAATTTCTGCTGATAAAAACGCCACGGTGGAGTGATAAGAATCACCCCGCCTAATGTGATCAGAAAACATTTTAGGCGAATCGCGGATCCGGGATGGGATCCGCGCTCCAGGGGAACAAATGAAGGAAGCTCACAATAATGCGCAAGACTTTGTGTTGCCAGCACAACGGTCGTGCCGCTCCCGCTGCACAGTTTGGCGCGCATCGCCCGTGCAAGCCGCAGCTGCCATTCCCGTCCGCTAACCCTACTCCGCTTTTTGGACGGGCGCCGTTCGTGCCGCCAGCACGCCGGCCTTGAAGCTGCATTGTTTGGCGTCCAACGCCCGTGCAGTATCAGCCGCTCGCCGTGATTTGTCGTATTAGAGCGTCCGTGCTCGAACGACATTAGACAGATTTAGTTAGGCGCTTCGGGAGTTCGCGTATTGCTGGCTGTAAAGCGGAGCAGACGCACGCAAAGATCGGGGCACTTAAAGGGACACTGAAGTGATATGTAAACATTGCGGGATTACTAGCGCAAATTGTAGCCCGGAGTCCCCAGGCCATGTTTCGACCACTCTGGGCGCGTTTACGCGATTTTATTTAGTAGAAAAATTAATTCGAAAATGCTGTCCTCCTCTCTTTACGCTCGCCCATTTTCTGCGGCGTTTTCGTGTGACGTCAGGAGGTGCCGAGCTCGCAATTGGCTGCGCTACTGCACGGCTCCCCGGCCTTCAGACAGAGTCAGTCGGCCCAGCGTTTCGTCCGCCGGCCGCCGACGGGTCGTCGCAATTCGTTCGCTCAGTTGAAACGAAGCCAGGACACGTTTGTGAATGGAAGAATGTGCCTTTCTTTACTTGGTTACTTTGTACACTGTATCTAGCTCCAAGTCAAGGTCGCTTCACACAAGCGCTGCACAAGCGAACATGCGACGCTTCGCTGACTGGTACGCCAGTAGGAAAATATAAGGCCTCTTGAAGGCGGGAGAAGAGTCAGCGAAGTCAATATAGGTACTAAGGAAATAAAATCAACTGATATTTTTACCGTACAGCGTAAAACTAGGGTGCGGGAAGCACTTTTTTGCGCTGGGCGAACAACCGCAGCGGTCAACAGCACGACTACGCATCTGCGAACGCTTTTCCGTCTACGAAATGCAATTGCTAGACGTGAGCTATTGTGGAAACTCGGGGTACGCTTACTGCACGAGCGCAATACAACAAATAGTCACCTAAGCTGCTTGAAATGCCAAAACTAAATAAAAGTGTAAACGTGTTGTACAATATATACCTTATATTACCTAGGTCGGCTGAGCCGGTGTCGTGGCCTAGTGGTCTGGGGCGCTAGGTGTGTTGTCGCAAGTGTTTTGCAAGTCACGAGTTCGAGTCCCCGCGGGTACGTGCTTTTTTTTCTTTTTTAAGTTACCTTTTTTGTTTTCCGCCGATGTTTTCTATGCTGAGTTCACCTTTTTTTTTTGGGCCGCAACGTTCATTGCTCCACGAACTAGCTCACAGAACGCGCGCAGGCTGGCACTGGCGCGCTAGCGAGTTCTCGTTGGCGTGCTGTTGCCATAAGCACCGACTGCTTGCGGGCAGTGGGCACAGTCCAGAATGAACAGACCGTTGGCCTGGTGCGAACACGCTTTTTACGGTACAGGCATAAGTGAGGCAAGCTCCAAATATGGGGGAAAAGCGCATGACATTTGGGCGTCTGCGGGTACGCGGAGGGCGTCCATGCACTGCGTAGGCCTCGGCTAGTGAATGCTACGATTCCAAGCCGTCCTGGGAGGCTTATCTTTATGCATTTTCACAGCTGACAACATGGCAGAAGCGCGGTACGATGATTACTGAATTATTGAGAATGCCCATCCAACAACGCCACCAGTTGTGTTTTACAGAAGCGAAACCGAAACCGAAACTTGTTTGGTTGCTCACCTTGGGCATCGTCCAATCACGGTGCCCGCTCCTCCTAACGTCACAGCTTTAGTTGGTGCGGCCGCCGCAAACCGCGCATGGTAGTTTTTCTTCTTTCACGCTTTGTAAAATGATTACCGATTTGTCAACCTGATAAATGATGAAAAGTGTGCTAATTTGAGCCAGTCTACGCAGTTCAAGCAAAAACGGGAGCTTGACAAATTCACTTCAGTGTCCCTTTAACAGCCCAGCCTCCTGTATTCGCCGCGAGATCGACATGTAGGTGGCGACAGCGTCGCGTGTGGATTCTCCGCTGAGCGGCCCGGAGGAATGCACACTGTGGGCGCGCTTCGTGCCTTTTTCGCGTCGAATGCGAGCATTAAAGGCGCAGACAAAATGGGTATGCTGTAGCTCGGTTCCTCAACGTTCAATGTACAGCATGTAAGCGACAATGAGTTTTCATTACTACGCCAAAAAAGCGGCGACCCATCGGGAATCTCAGAAAGGGCGCAATAATGACAATAAACTTGTACGCCGTGGCTCGTAGCAAGCTCGGTCTTTCCAGACTATGGCTTTGAGCCTTCAGTAAACGCATAAATAGAAACAAACCTGGAAGCCTCAATCTCTGGAATTCACTTTACAACAGCAGTTTCAATCGCTTTCACTGGTAGCTGACGCAGTCTTGCATTTGTGGGATGCCCTGAAAAATAACCCCGCTTAACTGCCCCCACATTTTTTTCTAACAGCTTACGACATTTTTTGTGTGTACGAAAGGCAACATAAAATTACTGAATGTTAATCAGCGCAGAGATATAAATGCAGCTGTTCTAAAGGGTCTTTTGTGCGCAGCTTTAGTTAAATGAAATTTTACCGACTCTGACGGCAGCTTTGATGAATAACGGTGTCGGATCCCTTATTTAAGTCTTTCGTCGCAAGTCAACTTGTGAATTAAATTGCTAACGCGCGCAGTACAATCAACATCTCATGTTTAGCTAGACTTGTAAAGTGACAAGCAGGTTTACAGTGTGTAAGCCAAGATTCTGGGACCTCACAGTGAGCACATATTTTTTGTTACGGCTGCACTGTTGACCATTTGCGTTCTTTTTAAAATATAAAAGGCGCCTAGAACAGCGAGCTGTGTTTGCATTCTTGCGTAATGGTGCTTATGATCCATAAAGATGGCAAATAAAGTTGCCCTGTTGCAGATGTAGTAAAACGTCCCTTTTTATTTCTCGTTACGAAACAGCGCAATGGGTTCCCGGTAACTAATTTGTGTTGTAAACTGATCACTTGGCGTTTGTCTTGGCGTTTAATTCTTGAGAATTAGTTTAAAAAGGCACGGATAAGAGTGTGCTGTGCATTTCGTTTTTTTTTTTTAGGGAGGGTGGGAGGGGGGTTCTCCTTACGTTCCAAGCGCAGCGAGAAGAGAACGCATGTAACGCGAAAAGCCAAACGTTGGTTATCAGTATTACTTGCAATTGAAAGAACGCTAGGCGTGATGTTCCATAGAGCTGAAAAAGCAGTACTTCAACAAGTAGACCCCAGCATTTTCGAAACTGATCAACCCTCTTTTGGCCCGATATTGCCCAGCAATTGTGGGTCGCCTTTTTCAAAATTGTATTGAAAGCGAGCACTGTGGAAAAAAAAAAAAAAGGAAAAACAGCGCGTCACACACCCTCTACACACGCGGGCAATAACGTGCATTATATGACGCGATTTTTCCTCTTCCTTTAAACTTAGGCCCGCCTTAAGATGTTAAGACGTGACCATATTAGGCATTTGGTTATGCTGAGTAAGACACATTTCTGGTCGAGGTTTGAAAACGGGATATATAAAAATGACACGAAATGCCACAGGACAGACGCAAACTGACAACTGCTTAATTTTCCCGAGGAATCCCCCCCCCCCCAAATTCTCTTGCGCATCCACAGAAATGCATTTTAATTAATTCGTAAAATTAGCAACACAGTATAAGCAACAGAAAGATGGCAAGTTGGGATAGTTGGTTCATAGTGACCATACCGAAATGCAGCGCAAAAAAGGACGGGGCAAAAGACGTGTCGTCGTTAAAGACGTACCGTCGTTAACGTGTCGTCGTTAATTCTTCTTTTGTCCCGTCCTTTTTTGCGCTGCATTTCGTTATGGTCAGTATAAGCAACGACTGCCCAAAAAATTGTATTTATTTTTGAGAAGGTACGGCAAGAATTCGATCACACAGACGCTTGCGGGTGTAAAATACGCCTCCGGTTATGTATGGGCGATAGCGCGCGGGTCGTGTGCAGTGTAATTGTTTTTGTTTCTCTTTCTATAGGGACACAGCGCAATTTTAGAAGGGTGTGGCTAATGCACGGGTATGCACAGGTCTTGTGGCTTCTTACCCGTTTCGTCTATTCTCTTATCCTTTAAAGGGACCCTGCAACACTCTTCATGCAGTGCAAGCAAACCTGCGCGACGTTTAGATTAGACTTCCAGGAACAACCGAGCTAAATATTACACGTGCACGTGAAGTGGTAAGCGCGCAAATCGCCGTGAAAGACGCGGAAAAACCAACCGCGCTCTCTTCAATTCTCCTCATTATGCACCCCTGGCATGGCCTCTGTGACGTCAATCGGGCCATGGCTGTCCTGGCTGTCCTATTGGCTGTCGCTGGTAAACTTCGCGGTTAAATTCTGGCATTTCCTGTGACGATCAGGAGTCGTCGGCGCTGTGTATGAACCTCTTCTATGTCTGAACCTGTCCGCATGCTTTTGGTGTTTCTTTTGTTTTGAGTGCGCGCGGAGTTTGAGTGACGAACTAAATATTCCACTTTCAACGAGCCCACTCGGCAACAAACGTTTATTGCTCCAAAAACGCCCTACCAGCCTGAGCGCTTGCTTACGAGCAGGCCACCATGCCTGCTTTTTTGTGGCACGAGACCGGAAATAGACTCGTCCACGTTGCGGGGAAAAGGACGAAACTCCCCAGCCTGTGATATATCGAAGGCCTCCGAACAGAACGCGCGCCGCCCTCCTCTCCGGGAGACAGACAGCGCGCAGCTTTCGTCGCGTTGTCGGCGGTTCAGTTGAGAGGGAACATTTATGCGCGATTTTTCATCGCGCGTAGTGTCGGTGATAGTGAACGGATTTTCATAATTCTTGCGGGAGGAGATCGCTGGGACAATAGACTACCCCAAAATACATTCCGAGTAGTCGATGGTAAGTGTTGTAGGGTCCCTTTAAATAACCACCACGCCACTTTCAAAAAGCACCCTTTGACGTTCCCGAAACGGCAAACGACTGCACTCATCAATAAGAAAAGTGCAATTTGTCGAAGCGATGTTTATAACACGTTTAACACTCAAGCGGTGACAACGGCGAAAATGTTTCGAGGAATTCAACCGGCGCGCTAACCCGCAACGGCCGCTGATTATTGCGTTTCTAGAGGAAATGCGCAAGCAGAGGTAACTATGTCATTGTTTACTGCCAAACAAGTGCACATATTATTTATTTATCATGTGCAGCGCGCGTCGTGCGCCGCGCGCAACGTGAACGAGCAGAACACGCGAGAGCACCAAACACACTAGGAGCGGTTCGTCCCACGGCCGCCAGGGGCCGACTGTGTTCGATCTCGGGGCGACTGCTCAGTGCCAGAAATTCTGCCCTTCTCTGTGGTGGCGCCCTAATCCCAGGAACTCCTGTGTTAGCGTGGGCATGGTCAAAATTTGGCTACACACCTGGCAACAATGAGTTGTTAGAAAAAAAGTTGTCGCGGCCCTTTGCGAACAAAAAATACGTGTTGTACAAAGGCTATTCTGGCTCTAGCACTGACGGGAAACTCCTGTTTCAACAAAAAAGGTATAGAAATTTACGAGGCCAGAAATAAAACCATATAGCTAGGATGACGCTAGAACTTAGTGTAATTGGTCTTTCTCGGGCTACCTTGTTCGTTCGTAAATAATTTAACGCAAAAGTTTTTTTCTGCGTTTCCCTCGATTCAGCCAGAAATGTTACGGGTGAGTTCACTGGTGGCTTTGTGACCCACTGGAAATTGATCGGTTATTGGGTATGTGATTGGTGAGGGAAGAATGAATGTACCGGGGAGAGGTAGCGAGAGAAACAAGCTAAGTGCTTGCTGAATGTTTATCCTAAGCGTATATAGGGGCTCTCAAATACTGAGCATCGCCTTGAGCTAAAGCGTGAAGTCATCATTCTTTGCGCAGCAGCCAGGCATTGCCGATTACGGCGTCGTAAATATATGTATTACATGCGCGATGGCACCGTTTCGTCGAGCAGCGGCGACGGAGAAATAGGGAAGGGATGCAGGAGGGTGGGCGCGTACCCTTTCGGGGACCGTAAAAAATATTAGCCGTAGAACAAGACTGAATGGACTCGTAAGTAAAAAAGAGGAATTCAATTGGTTGGATTAGTATGACTCAATTATCTCTCAACACCGAATTCAGCATAATTATTTTTCACTTATAAACTCCTTACAGCGAGAGAAAAGTTAAATGGCTCTTATCGCAATGACAACCGTGAGGACATGAATACATTTTGTTGTGAAACTCCTGTAGTGGACCCAAAAGGGCGAGCGTGCAGGCGGGAACAGTACACTGAACGCCGTTTAGTAGCTCTGCGACGCCACGCATAAAGCTTCGGTCATACTGGCTCATGAAGTCCAAGCTCGCCGTTTTTCGGACTTTTGTAACTAGAAGATGCCTTCGCGTAGCAGGCGACGCCAAGGTGCGTTACAGTTCACTTCCGTTTCAAACAGCAGTTCGCATTGGCATGGCCATCGCAAAACCTGGGAACTTGGCGCCCCAACGGTGAACGGGCTGCCCCAATAGTTTTCGGGGCGACAGAGCTGGCGCAGTCGGTTATACAGGAGGCTATGGCGGAGCGTACGCTCTCCGCGACGCATAAGGGATAGTTTTAGTCATAGAGTTAATACTACTGACTGTTTTAGTGCAGCGTTTTTTGTAGCGTGCGCGAACGCATGCGGCGCCGCCTGCTGAACCCAACGCGAAGTACCCAAATTTGACCTTTTTACCTGGCTAACCAAGGCAAGGTGTAGATGGACGGCGTTTTTTTTAATGCGTTATCGCTGATTGCGATTGTAAAAATCTTGAAAGTATGATAAAATGATTATCTTACCTTGGTTCAGCATTAGGGAAAAATACGATACACCCGCGCGATTGTTGTGCCCAACCGCGCTACGCCAACGTTTTGAACAAACACGCAGTGCTCGGCATAATCATTTTATTCAGGTCTGAATCATGCCAGGACCATGCGACAAGTACTACTGAGCATGGCATGCGAGGCTAATGCGACTCGCAAAATCAAACAGCGGGGAGGCTGACACACCGGTTTAGTGATACACTTCACCCGGGTGTAGCAGCTCAACAAAATACACGAAGCGTGCCTATTTTACTCACTTCTTATTTGTGCAGTCCAACTGCAAATCCTTCACGTTTCACATGGGTAGCGCAACGGTCTCGGCTCCCACCCGAGGGTGCGACAACGGCGCAGGCGAAAATTTTTGCACGCCCGAAATGGAGGTGGCCGATCACCACCAACACTGCGCGCATTCCACCAGCGCAACACGCACACAAACACCGCCACCCGCTTCGGGAGCCATCCGGGTTGCCCTTGCTTGTTCCTTTCTGGCCGGTATGCCTTCTAGAACTGAAACGTTGTCGCCTAATGAGAAACACACGCGGCGGTCCGCGTTTTTAGTCGCAGAACCGGCTCTCTCGCCTCCTGCCGCCTGAGCTGCAGCCATTTTGGAAGCTGTTCTATCGCAGGTCCGGAGCGCCCCGCAAGCACCCCGAATCCGTACGCTCCAAGCCGTTGCGTGCGCAGCACCTCGTAGGGGTATAGCGCACTACTACGCTATAGTCGGGGCGTTTTAGTAGCGTAGTGCGCATGCGCAGACGCAACCCGCCCCTCCTGGGCGCGCCCCACTAAATCTGTCTATCACGGCGCCAGTACGCTGCCCTCAGCTTAGGCACGACGCCGGCTACTTTTGCCTCGCGCAGTACAGGGCACTGCGTTTGTAAAGGGTTTAACGCGCCGACGCAACGCAGGCGATGAGGCGCGCCGTAGTGGAGGGCTCCGGATTTTTTTTGACCACCTGGGCATCTTTAACGCGCGCCGAAATCTCGTACACACGGGCGTTTCTGCTTCTCGCCTGCATCAGAAAAAAATTCCCTCGCACTTCCCCGAGGGGGAGAGTGTGTAAGTGCGAATGCACGGTTGTTGATTGCGCGATTACGGTGGATATCGTGATCTTGGAGTGGAGAGGAGGCGCCCAACACCCGCAGTCACTGAGCGGAGACAGGAGGAGGAGAGTAGCGCCCGCCGTTACGGCGAGGGCTACACGAGCGCCCTCATGCGTCGGAATGCGGAACGCCCGCTACGCGAGCGAGAGCTCTCCCGCCCGAAGTGGAGATGAGGCGCCCAACACCCGCAGTCACTGAGCGGAGAGAGGAGGAGGAGAGTAGCGCGCGCCCATCTCCCCCCGTTGCTAGGGGAGACGAGGAGGAAGACGAGGAGCGCGCGCACCCGCAGCTGTTGCTATGCGGACAACGGCGGCGGACGATTCAGGCTCGCTTAAGAAGTGCATTCGCACGTAAAACGACCGCCGCGGCCGGGAATCGAACCCGCGACCTCGTGCTCAGCAGCGCAATGCCTTAGCCACTGAGCCACCGCGGCGGGTCAGGGCACTACGTCGATACCGAGCGCTCTCGCTCCGACGACGTTCACGAACGCCAACCGGCTCATGCTGGCCAACATCGCGTCGCACGAAGGAGCTCCGCGCTTCGTCGCAATGGGCTCCCCGCTCTCCCCACGGGGTGTAGGCCCGTTCGTCACATGGCGTTTCGTCACAGGC
Organism: Haemaphysalis longicornis; assembly: GCA_013339765.2. Lineage (NCBI taxonomy): Eukaryota > Metazoa > Arthropoda > Arachnida > Ixodida > Ixodidae > Haemaphysalis > Haemaphysalis longicornis. The sequence continues at coordinate 346,405,489 of CM023448.1, read as the reverse complement.
CGGTTCGTAATAGGCCGTTTGGTCACACAGGATCATTCGTCATAGGCCAGTTTGTCACTTAGGAAAGTTCGTCAGAGGAACGCAAAAACAAAATTCGTGGCTTTTTTTAGACGTAAGTGGTCATGATGCATTACTATAACTACTTTGCACACCTTTTCGCAGTGTCGGTCCTCTTAGCGGCGGCCACGGCGATCCTAAATTGGCAGTAAGGCCCGCCCCAAAAAATGTTTGGCTTTCGGGGTACCCGTGCACGAATTATCCTGGTCCTGCAGTCCATACCACTCCCACCCGTCCCCCTCGCCTTTCACATGAATCACGGTAGCAGGCGCACGATCGCGTGACTAATTTGCAGTGACTGTAGCACTCCTTTTCTTCACTTTTTTTTTCATTTTCGTTGCTCCCTCACTGTTAGCCAAGTGCTCACAGCGTGGTTATTTTTGCCCCTTTCCTTGGAAAGAATTTTGGTGTGCACATAAGAACTCATTCGAACTGTCCGAAAGGAGGATACGAAAACGTGCAGCCCTATAGGAGGCATATCCGCTCCCCAAGCAGCTAGCTGAGGGGGCGCCCTTTTGTTTATTTTGCCCGAGAGCTACTGCTAAGAATGGCGGACCGGCGCCCCGCGCAAGGCACAGATAGCTACTGGAGAAAGGTCCATCAAATAATTAGTTGCATCGCTTGTATTACGCCACTAATAATTGACACGAAATGGCCCATGCGAAATTTCCAAGAACGTGAAGGTCGGTGCTACCACTTTCCCTATCACGGGACCACTTAGAACCAGTCGTCTGGCCCGTCTTCCAATACCTTCGTTGGGCTACGTCCCTGTCTCACTTTTCTTTCTTGGGTTGTTGAACTCGTATTTATAATCTTGTCCGAACACGTCACCCTACTTGCCCACTCTGGCTTGCATTCGTTGTTGAGCTTTCCTAGATGTACGGCCCAAAGTAGAAAAAAACTAACTAAACCTGTGCCTCGCTTCTCTCTTTCGAGTTGAAAAAACAACACGTGGGCATTCATTTTGTGCACTTGTGACGAACTTTCCTAAGTGACAAACTGGCCTATGACAAGTTATCCTATGTGACCGAACAGCCCATTACGAACCGGCCTATGACGAATGATCCTATGTAACCAAACGGCCTATTACGAACCGGCCTATGACGAAACGCCATGTGACGAACGGGCCGTATCCCCTCCCCACGATACCAACGCGTGCTTAAAGGGGCCCTAAACAGGGTTCCAAAGGTTGAGATTTTACGTGCGCAATCATTGGAGTACTATCCAAAGAACATCCTGTCGCAAAAATGATTTAAAAGCGTCCAGTATTAGCCGAGCTATCGTTCATTAAAAAGGGCCCGCAACAAGGCCTGGCGCATTCCCTCTTTAACCGCTCCTTCAAAGCACTGTGGAAGCGGAGACGCCACCGGCCAGGCGCAAGACCTGATCGGTGACACCTTAGAGAAACAGGGTTGCATCAAGAAGCGCGCAGCCATTGGCTCCGCTCGCCGGTACGTCACGCTTGTAGCAGACGACGGCCAAGCTCCGCCTACTACCGCTCAGCGGGGTCGGTCGGTGGCCGGCCCGCATAGAACGGCTCCTCGCGCCGGCCGTGCTCGCGTCGGCGGAAACGAGCGCAAACGAGCGTTTGAAGGCAAGATAGGGGGCTTCCTAACTCAACATGCTCGCTAACGACAATAATTGAAGATTGCCACCGACGACTATAGCGGCTCGCGAGCGGCTCGCTAGCGTTAGCGTTTCGCGGTGAACTCGTCCCACCGAGGTCGGTGAAAAGGCTTAGCCTCGCCGCAGTCATCCAGACACTGCTTTGCGAGGCCGCGACGACGACGACCCCCTGCGCAATCTTTCACTGCACTATCACCCCCTTTCGCGTATTTGCAAACTGAGTTTCAGCAATAGTCCCGCACCGGCGGGCGGTGACAAGTTTTAGCTGCTGCGGTGTGTGCGTTATCGTGCGTACACAGCACAGTGGGCTGCTTGCCGACCGAGCAGGCAGATGCTTGCCGCGGTCGCGCGTGTAGCGGCCGTTTGTGCCCGCAGAGATTTTCCGTGTTTTTCAGCGTTATTAATACCTTGTAAACGACTACAAACTCAGCTACGCTCGTGTAACGGATGGCGACGATAAACATTCGTCCGTGCCACCCGTGCAGGACGAATAGGGACCGGGCAGCTGGACGGGTGGCGCCACCACTCGGCGCTCCCCTCGTCAGTGGAATGAGCCGGTGCATTGGACTACACAGCCTCCCGTTGTTTTTGTCGTGTTTGCTTCGGTGCTTTGAATGTTTTGGTGGTGTTGTGAGCGTATATGTGCGGTGAAACAAAGTCTAGACAGATGTGTTGGGTTCTTAGATGCAGTAATGACTACGTAAACTTGTCTGACGCTTCTAAAGTTGGGTATCGGCTGCAATGGCATGAGCGCTTTTTTGCAGCGATCTGCTATTAGTAGTATTATTTTCTTCTTAAATTCACTAACGGCTACGCAAACTTATTGGATGCTTGTAAGGTTGGGAATGGGCTACATTGACACGAGCGCTTTTTGCAGCGCTCTGCGCCTGGCTCCGCGCGATCTGAGTAGGAATAAAAGTACTAGCAATATTATTATTCATTTCTACCACTTTAAATTACCTTCACTGGTTTCAATGACTACGGTTTCCACGCCAGCCTTAGCGCTGGGATACCTCGATACGTGTGCTTTAAATAGAAAGGCACCTGCATACGAGATGGATTACCGTGTAGCCGTAGAAATGTTGCAGTAGTTTACACTTTCTGTAACCGTGAGCTTTGTGCCTTCGGTTTTGGTGAGCGACACTGTGACAGCATGGGAGCCTGAAAGCCGCAGTGGAAATCCCACATTTGTGGTAGTCATTTTATCAAGAGCCAAAGTTATTCACTAACTCAACAACCCAAGCTACAAACCATCCACCATCCCTCCTCCCCTTCCCGTTTTACCTCCTGCGTGGAATAAAGGCTGGCACCGATAGTTAAAAAATGTGGCAGCGTTAACGTCAGCCGGTGTTTTTTAATGTTTAAGTATTCTCTACAGAGTACCTAAAAAAATCGTGTAATGCCTGGTGGAGACACCAAAAACGCGCGATTAGTTGCCTCAAATATGGGTGCGTCAGCCCGAGCACAGACACATTTCCGGCACGCTGGACAAAGTTTAGATTTGGAGAGGGGGGCATGGAAGTTCAAAATTAAGCAGCAAAATCATCTAGCCCTCCGTCTAATGATTATGATGGTGGAACGCAAAGCTTTCTTCCTGCGAAATAGAATGGGAAATGGTCAAAGTCAAAGACGCTGCAATCAAAAGACCAAACTGCGTACTGATCAAATTCGACGCTCAACTCGTCAAAGTTTAAATCCAGAAGGCAACCAAGGAAACCCATACGATAGAGCTTTGCAATAAACCCTCATCGTCGTTAGACGAAGGTGTGCATGATTTTTCAAGCGCAGGTGGCAGCTTATAAACCGACCGGAGCATTCAGTTGCGAAGCTGAGTACAGGGTTCGGGCACCCTCCAGTTTTGCGTCCTTCAGCCACGCAGGAATTGGTTTTTGAAAAACCATTTACCAACTAGCCAGCAAACATTGCAATTCTTCTAAAGCAATGCTTCTCAACGACAAGCAATTACGTTCTACTATCATGTGGTATTTATTCTATCAACGATTCCCGATGACTGTAGTAAGAGCATTTCTGTGAAGTTTTAGCCGTAAATAATGAAGTTACGGAAGCGTCGTCCATTACAATTTCTGTTTTGAGGTAAATCTTAGAAGACACCCCCAACTTTGTCTTTCGCTTGTGCACGACGTCGACGCCGTTTCGTCATGAACTTGCCAAGGCCAGCGCCGCAACATTCCTAGATCAGTTGCACACACAGGCTTTGTGGGAGCATTTAGCTGCAGTATACTCCTCAATACGCGAAACTGCATGCAGGCATAAAAAATTGCATGAAGCAACGAACTTTCACTTCCGGCTTGACTTCCAGCTTGGCGCATTGAGCGTCGTCTGCTATTTGTAAATACTGAGTATGGGCGTATATCACACACATGGCATGCCTCGTAAACGTCACATCCACGCTCAAGATTTACCGATCTGAAAAATGTACGTGGGGTTACGTACGCTTTGCAAGCCGCACTGCAGAAAAACGACAGAAAGCCATGCACAGCTACGCTGCGCTGACCGCCACCGGCATTCCACTGACGAGCGGTTCGCCACGGGCGGCGCTGTTCGCTGAAGCGACGGTGGTGCCATACAACGGCCGCCCGGTCCCTATACGCCGTGCCGCCGGTGCAGGAGCGCTGCGCGCAACCGCGTTTCTCCCAGAGCCGGGAACGCTGACTGGCTACAGCACTTAACGGGGCCCACCAATAGCGCAGCCGTACTGTTGAGAGCTTCGTGCGTCACACGGGTGCGTCATAACCGCTCTCTCGCACGTCAGAGCGCGCAAGTGTGGCGGCAAGGAAGCGGTAGGTGAGCAAGGAAGAAAGAAAGCATCTTTGTTGCGTGTTTGTGCGGCCCCTGCTTTACGCAGAGGTGTAATATTTGGTATACATTGTCGTGAAGGGGTACTCTAGCGATTGCGCGATTGACATGGCGACCTTCAGAAACCTATTTAGGGCCCCTTTAAGGGTGGTTTCTTTTTAGTCCGACAAGTCGGATCCAACATGTTGGATCCGACTTGTCGGTCCGACACGCGAGTCTGCGTCGGGCGGCCATTTTCTTTTGCATTCGGGAGCAGGATATCGACGCCGCCAGCAGTGTCGGGCCAAACACGTCACTTGAATCAAGTATTGTGATTGGTTCGTCCGACCTTATAGTACTTTTTGTTTACGCTCAAACAGCTATTGTGGTCATTTGAGAAAAATTGAGTTTATTTCCCTCAGCATGGCGCGAATGTTGATCTCGCTAGACTTAATCAGCCAGCAGTCGTAACGTTTATGTAGACGCAAGCGCATTGGAGAGCTTCCCATAAACCGGTGCATGCCCGGCGATGCTGCAGCTTTGCTCGGGCAGGGTCACTCTGGCTCGGATTATGAAGCGGCGACGGCGCAAAATCTTCCCGTTTTTCCGAATCTCATGCGGCAAGACTGTTCTTTGAAGCACAATCGCTCTCCCAGCGATGTAACATGCGTCCACGTACGTAGCAGCGCTCTATGATTACGCAGAAACAAGCTCTCGATCGTTCAGCGCATCGCATTCTGATACGGTGCGCACGGGCTGTCTATTTGCGTCGATGCGGCAAATGTTAGCGCTTCTTTCGTCAACTGCAATGAGCGCTGGTATTTTAAATTCTGCGACGCAGGGTACAAAATTTTGGTATTGAAATATCGGCAGCATAGTTGTTACCTTAACATCATGTCCGCATCTCTTTAACACATATTTACGTACTCATTTTGCGATTACGCGCCTGTGGAACTACGGTAGCCAGCGATCGTATTTAGTAACTGGCAAAAACCGGAATAGTTCCACCGACCGGCGCCGTGGTGTTTTCTTTTTTTTTTAATGGCGATGCCGGCTTTGATCTTTGTGTTCTACAACGAGATTACCTTTTCTGGACGACTGTACGAAGGCTCCCATCCAGGTCAACAGTTTTACTTAGTAAATAACTTCCACAGAAAACACAGCTAGGCACATTTAACGCTTTGCTTCATATTCCAAGTACTTTGTTTACAGTTAATTATGAATTCCGACACTACAGATTTTGTTTGCAAATTAGCACAGGCTTAGACCCTGGTCCGGGGTTTGTAAAAGCAGGCGTCCGTACACGTCTGCATATGGTGGCCATATGCCAGAACGCATGAGCGATTCATACAGCAGAATGGAAGTTTTTTTTAAATTTTATTCCTCAGAGGAGCAGGCCAGTCCCACCACCTGCACTTACTGGGGGTACCAGCCGTCTGGCCAAATTAATTTCAAAAAATTAATTCACATACTGCCTCTCACCCTCCCCGCTCCTTTCTTGCAGCCTGGGTTACTGCTTGTTCATCGGATTGGAGTGAATAGCTGACACTCTCCTCCTACTTCTAATGGTCCCCATGGTAGTGCCCTTGGTCTTTCCTTTAAATTTTCTGTAATGAATTATTTTCATTGTAAATGAGCCTAGACAGATTTCGCTATATACTGGCAATTTCCCTATTTCTTATAATATCCCCTCCTGGAGTCATGTGTGGGCTACGGGGTTAAAACCGGATGAATGCAGTCTCCCTTCATATCATCAACAAAGAGTCCACTCACACTTTTTTACCCTTTTTTAGGAAAACTTGCCCGAAGCTCAGAAATGTACTCGTCTAGCTATTGTTTAAACTAGCAACTTGAGCTGACGTCACACATAAAAATCAACGTTTCCTCATCTTGTCATGAAGTCGGTTTTATAAAGCATAAACTCATCGATACTCCAGCAAAAGTTAGATTACTTTTCTACCCTACTGTAATCTGATAGAAACCTCAGTATGCCTGCACAGTCTCAGACTCCTATAGACGAAATAATATCGAATTGGTTGAAAAGGCTCTAAGAAAGGCTGTTTATTTATTCTAAATATAATTGCACAAATTCTCTTTGTGAGGTCATATATGCTTATGGGATTCAAACATTAGTCAAGGAGAAAGTTTTTGCATCTTACATTTGTTCACTGTTCAGAATTCTAACTATGGTCACACGGATTCTGTTAATGATCTCATGCAAACTGGTGCGATTGAAGCACTAAGGAAAAAAGAAGTCTTAATGCCTTAAATTTTTTGCTGTTGTTATGCTACAAACTTGGCCTAGATACAAGACCACGACATACTTCAAAATAATATTGATCCTTACCATTTTCATTCTTTCACCCGTTCTACACACCGGTTGAAATTTTTTTTCCCACATGTATTATCGACTGGAAAAATACGCCTGAACATATGTCTTGATTAATTTGAATACATTGAAGCAAATGTTTAGTTTATTTTAACCTTTTGTTCTTTCTCATTGCTGCCATATGTAGTATCCTGAACTGCTGGTATCTATGATCTTGTTCACACCTTTATGCCCCTCCTTCTTGGGCCTCTGGTTCGCAGTATGCACTTCAATAAAAAATTTTAAAAATTAGTGACAAGGGCAGCTGGAGGTGCTGAAGAAAAATTGGCCTCGCACTAATTGCAGAAGACTCACGGCAGAACACGACGTGTATACCCCACACAAAATAAAACTCGTCAATCTAATTTTATTTCAAAACAAGACAGCTATGTACAAAAACAGATAGGCCCCAGAGATTTATAGATACATGAATTAATAAGCCTTAGTTATAAACAAAACTGGCTACGTTTTGTTAAGAGCAGTGATGCCTCAATGAGTTACCAAGATCTAGTTCATATCCGTAATTTCCACTTATAACGCGGTCTTCTGTTTTGAAATGAAGCCTCTTTCGTAAAGGCACAAGTAAAGGCACAACAAAAAGAGTTCCTTTGTTTAATGCTACCCAATGTACTAAGTATTACAGACTTGAAACACACAAGGTTAAGTGAACAACACTACATACAACAATAAGTTAAGTTTATGCAGACTTGAAAAAAAAAATCAGCACTAGATGACGCTAAACTGCAGCACGGTTTATTGACATTTCATCGATACTATCGATAGGCACACAACTCGTAATGATCAGTAGTCCCATGCATGTTGAACCCTTTCATTTTGCACCATTCATACTTTTCTTCTCCTGGGTTCCTTAAATATAAATTGATACTTGAGCATCATCACATACACTATGTTCTTCCAATAAGTAAAAATTCTATGCACTCAACACCAATACAATGGCTTAGAGAGAGAGAGAATAACTTTAATGGAGACCAGCTATGTTAGCCGAGCCGTCGGGCTGGCTTGCTACGCTAAATGAGAGAGAAAAAAAGACAGAAATCAAAACGTGAAGACGAAAAGATGTCTTTTGATGCGGCCAAAATTTTCAATCACAAAACTTTGTCCAGTTCTGTGCTCCGAAGAAACTCCAAAGGAGCTTTGATTGCACGTGCAGCCTGACTGGGACCCGACCATAAAGGCAAAAAGCAAAAATGCTCATGTCGAGATTTTGGCATTTTTTAAAGATATTTAGGAGGTCGAAATTAATCCAGAGTACTTTAATACGGCGCGCCTCATAGTCCAAGTGTAGCTTTGGTGCAATAAACCTCATAATCACTCGAATCAATGTAACCAGTTGAGAGGTAGAAAACAGTTTATTTGCAGCGCCTTGCATTATCTTTTTGCAAAAACACATGCCCGCTGCCAATAAAGCTGCAAGTTACTATAATGCCAATACCATCAAAGTACTCCTCATAAAATCAAACGCTCTTACAATCTCAGCTAAAACAGTCAGCTTCCGACCGTTCTAGTTCCCATTTTACACTTCTCCCTACGCTTGAAGCCAGACAGAAGACAAAACTGCTACACCCGTTCATTTGTGCCTCTGCACCTGGAATGGCAGGTCGACACACAGCCCAATCTAGGCATTCTCGAGCTCAGGACACCTGTCGGTTACTTTATGCACAAAGCGCAAGCACATGAACTTAGTGCAACAGGGATGGTGTAGCGGAAGAACCACGCAAGGCAGACCGAGGCCATTGCTGCATGAAATGGGGCTGAAAGCTGTAATTGCGCGGGAGCCTTCCAGATGGTGATAGTGATTAGATAAATAATTTGGGAAATGAATACTGAAGGCATTAGCTCCACAAATGGTGTTGCTTGCTGCGTCAGATAGGGTGAACACAGTAAATGAAAAAAAAAATGTGGAAAGAGTACGTAGAAACAATAAATAAGAGGGAGAATTAAATAAATCAGGAACATTTGAAAAAATGGCAGTAGTAGGATAACAGATCTCAGGATCTCAAAGTTATAGAACGTCGACCAATCTAGAGCCTTTGTCCGTAGCGCAGTGTCAGCATGACTGCTACAGTTCACAAAAGTGATTCAGTTCTGAAAATTTTTTCGTAGCAATCGCACAAGAGTTCTTTTCGCTGTTTCGTGTTGGGTTGCATGCTGCGTGCAGTAGCACAAGAGATGACACATGTTCTCTTTCATAGAGTAAGGGCGTTCTGCATTCTGCAGCCCGTCCAGCCTCCGCATAAGCGTTTTGGAAGAGGGTGTTCACTTTGTGGAGTGATTTTTTTAGTTTATTTTCTGATCTTCTGCTGTTGAATGAAGCTAGACCCTCAAGCAGGTGGACAAAAGGCTGAAAGTTGGTACACATAAAAACTGAGTGGAACAAAAATAAGAAGTGAGCAAATGGTGTGTTAAAGCCAGGAAAACCTTGATGTCATTAGCAATGGTCTTGACTGCCACCGCCTTTGACACTTCTGAAACCTCTACCAGTTGGTATACAGTTGTTCATTTATTTTTAAGTGTGATAGTATGACCGCGTGTGAAGCTTTTTTGCACAACTTCAGCGTCATGCAAAAAGTCAACGAAAGAGGGCATGCAATGCAGTGAAGCTAGAAAATTTGAATGTCATGCGGCAAAGCCAACTTTTACTGCTCAATTATTCCCAAATTTTCAATACTCGAAAACATTCAGCACTTTGAATGATAAAAGTGCGCTGCAAATCGAATAGCAAACAGCATTCGCAAAGTGTTTGAAATTTCAGAAATTTCCACGCCTCTATTGTATTTTTCTGTGTTTGGCGGGACCATCAAACAAATGGATGGACGTTAGAAGAAGGCACTTCCTTGGAAGACAATGTCACTATACTACTTGATAAGGCACTTTCTAAACTCCCCAGAATTGTGTCAGGACTACCGACGCTGTGATCAGAAACTACGACCAGCTAGGGATAGCAAAACGTACGGACAGTACGAGTGAAGCTGATGCTGGTTCATGCTGTACTAGGCTGTTGCACGTTACTCTCCCAAGCTTCAGGTGGTTTTGGCGCCTCATCGCACAGTAACTCACCGAAATATTTCAACAACTTTGAAAGTGAACTGCACCTGACCTCAGATTTAGTCAGTCTATCGGCGTATGCAATGGGCTTTCGAATGCGTGGTGGTGCTATTTGCTTAGCTGCACCGATGCCATCTGCACGGTTGCATTTTGCCGCATGGGCCGCAGCGTTCCTGATGTGAAATGTGGTTCGCAATGTGGTGTTGGCAAGAACGTTCATGTGGACAGCGTTTTTTTTTCGAGCGATTTGTGGGTTTGCGAATGCCTTGTTACAAGTAGTAGTTAGCATTGTTTTTGCGTCGAAATTCCAGACTGCGCTGTGCACGCTTGCTACAACCAACGATCCGAAGCAGGCCGCATGGCAAAAACAAGTGTGTCGCTCTTTTTTTTTTGCTGCTTCGGAGCCAAGGATAGAGCAGCGCTTGACGACAGTCCGCCTTCATGCGACGAATTTACAATGAAGTTATCGATATTGGGACTAATCAGTACTGAATCTGTTGCACCCGTTCGTTTCAAGTGGAAATGACGGGCCTTGAAGCTTTCACCTCACACTTTGCCACATGCTTGAAACATTGCGCAGTGCTCTCTGCACCGCTGTCAGCACCTGTCTAACCATTGGGAAGGCGCTGATAACGTAGTCCGCTTTGCACTATCTCCGTGTAATCCCCATGCATTGATTTTCTTATTTTTGGGTTGCTTCAAAGGACCATGTCTCGAGTTAGGAAACTTTTTCCACCCAAAGCTGCAACAATATTTGATATGGTGGCGGCGTGCGGGACGAGGCACTGGCTTTACCGAGCCACCCAGGCATGCTGCGCGCTTCTTGGGGAGTGCGAGAGATGGTGAGGTGCTCTGGCAACAGTGTTCTGATGTGTTGAACGTATGACTGTCGTCTACCTAAGCTGTCGTCTACATATGTATATAAAATTAGGTGCAGCCACGTCGACAAAGATTCGACCGATAATTTTCAAGTGCTTTTTTTTATGTAGTCGAGGTGGAAATTATAAGCAAAACAAGATTATGGAACACGCTTTGAATACTGCAAAAACAGCGCAGAGACAAGCGATAAACCATACTGCTCTAGTTTGTCAATTCATAAGTCTTCATCTCTGCGCTGTTTTTGAAGTAGTCAAATTGTATAGCCAACGTCAAGCTTTAGTGCATAAGCACAGAACGCGCTTGGTCATTAAAGAGCACTCGAAGACGACAAAAGAGGTTTGGGTGCCCCAAAACCCGAAAAAAGGTCTGCATTTCATGTACACGTATTCACCTAAAAACATGGAAGTAGACAAGGCTGCGGCTGGATGCACAGTCGGGTTAGCCTCATTGATAAAGTATGCCGGCTACCTTAACACATCGTGTTACAAGCATGTGCAAGGTATGAGGTGAAAGCTTTGACGGCCGTCGTCTCCACCTGAAATAAAATGGGCACGCCTGATTCGGTACTGATTAAACCCATCATCGATAGCTTCTTTGCGAATTCGTTGCATGAAGTCAGATCGTCTTCAAGCACTGCTCTAGCTACCGCTTCAAAACAGAAAAAAAAACCAAACGCTTGCTTTTGTTGTGCGGCCTGCTTTCGGATCTGCGGTTGCGGAAGTGTGACAGCACAGTCCGAAATTTCGAAACAAAAACAATGCTGACTACTCCTTGTGACAAGGCATTCGCAAACCCACGAATCACGCAGAAAAAAACACTGCCCACGCGAACGTTCTTACCAACACCACGCCGCAAACCACGTTTTGCATCGGGAAACATGCTGCCTGCACGGCAGAATGCAACCGTGGATATGGTGTCGGGGCCGTCGTGTAGGTAGCATTGCTGCACGGCCCAAAAACCCAGTGCATACACCCTATTGCTGAACTCCCGAAGACACCAAGTGGCGCAAGGGTCGGATATCAAACAAACATTTTTAAAGGTTGGCATAAAACCGGTGGACAAGATGCATTGCGTTTCCTGTAGTTTCAAGCAATACCAAAACCGGGTTGTACCACTTTCACAGTTTTGACTTGCTGTATGACCCGCATCCCTTTCAGAGTGATGGATAAACCCATTTCTACTTTCCGAAATGCTTTCAAACACCACTTAAACAAAGAGCAGTACCCTCAAACTGTGAGACATACACGGATGACGTGCTCACAGGAGCTGGAAGCGAGAAAGCTGCCGTGAAGCTGTACAAAAATGCAACTGAAATGTTTGAAGCAGTAAAATGCTATGCCAGTGATTTCAATGTGACTCCCGGGCTACCATGCATCTCGGTTATTTGTAGGGTGTGCTGAAGGTTTTGCGACGTACGTGGGACCCGTGTGCCGACCACTTAACATTCTCTCCATGTATGGATTGTATTCATGGCATAGAACCATTCACAAATTAGCCCATGCTACAAACAACGGCGTGGATATGTGACCCACTAGGGCGCAACATGAAAACTTGGAAGGTTGGTAAGCATGTTGAACCCTAGCGTAAACGACAGGACAAAGCAGCGCGTCAGTGTCCTGTTGCTATCGTACTGCGTCTTGTCATTGGCACTGAGGTTCAACATGAACCACTTGGAAGGGAGGGTGGGGGGGGGGGGGGCTTTTTTTCCTTCATTGTCTATGCCAAGGTCCTGTTCCACGAAGTGTGCGTAAAAACATCGACTTCAACACGCTACCTACCAACAGCACGGCGGCCTGGAAGGTAGCTAGACGGACTCCCTATCTCCCTGAGGTTTCAAGTACCCCGGTACTACAGGTCGCAAACAAATGGAGGGAGGACGGACTGCTTTCACATTTCTGCTGATACCCGTCCAATGGCATATGAGGCTGTTGCCTACCTCACCCTGGAGGGTGAAAACGGTACAAGATGGACAACTCTGGTAAGCAAACAAAGGGTTGCACCAGGCAAGGGAAATTACACTGGTGAGACTGGAACTGATGGCATGCCTGCTCGCTGGTCGATTGTTGTGGCTATTTTTTGGAAACCCTCAAGCAACAGCCATCAAACATCTACCTACGGACAGATTCAACAACAGCACTCTATTGGATTCATGAAGATGTTGGCCGCTGGAAGCAGTTCGCACGCAACTGAGTCACTAAAATTCAACGCCTCGCGGACAAGTGCGTATGTAGACATTATCCGGGAAGAGAAAATCCAGCTCGCGACATCCCAGCCATGCAGCTGGCCAAAAACGCACTGTAGCGGAGCAAAGCACTGTGGATTTTGTCCGCATGCACATTGGGAATGAGTGGTTCCGAAAGCGATATACGATGAAATCGAACTCGGGGAAAGGAAGAAAACAAGATCATTGCCAGCGGCAACATCGCCACCTACTGAGTCAGGCGTGCATGATCGATCTGGAACACTACGGCAAAATCTTAAAGCTAATCAGAGTCACAGCTCGGGTTTTTCAGTTCATCGCTAGAACCAAACAACAAAGCAGCAAATTGGGACCCCTCATATCCGACGAGCTTAATCAAGCTGAACGATACTGGATATGTTGGGAGCAAAAAGGGATTCTCAAAAGAAGTCACGTGTGCCGCCCACGGAACACGAAATTACCCCCGGACTCCGCTTTAAGAATGTTCACTGATGATTGACAGTGCTGGCATTTTAAGAGTTCAGGGAGACCCGCAACATAGCCAATTTTGGTGTTGCTTAAAGCAAATAACTATAACAAAAGCGTAAATGGGCATTTGAAAGGTTTATGATAGAAACCGTTTTGTGAACCTGGTGTGTAAACACTACTCACAGGAAATATGTCATGACTGCACGATTACATTACAATAACCATGTGCTTCATTAGTAAGGTACTTTTTCGGATAGTGGTGCATGGAAGCTTTACCCTAGCGCCTATACGCGGCATGCGTAAACAAGCACAGCTGCAAGTGAAATGACCACGAAAACTAGTCCCAAACGAAAACCGCATCTCACATGAAGCACACGTCACGTAACCAGGCAGTGCTGAACGCGAAAAAAAAGCACAGCCTGGACACACACTGCAGTTGCTGCACAAAGCACACTTGCCACCACATCACGCGGCCACTAGAATAGGCGAACTAGCGGAGCACTCACGACGCTGGTTTGGGAACGCTTGCAGTGCACCAGCGGCACTAAAGCACTTGGGAACACCCTCACATTTCAAAACGCAGAAAACACCGCCACACATCGCTACCAACTGCGCAGATATACAACGGGAAAGTTATGTAAAAGGTGCACCCCTCGGATGCGATGTGTTTCTTGCAGTATCGGAGCTAGCGGCGCCGCAGCTTCACAGACACACATTCAACTCCGGGAGAACTGCGACGTACCACACACGGCTGATCGCGAGAGCCGAACTTGGTTCACATCAAACAGATAATAGCACGGCGTACACACTTGATATGAAAAACTTGCACTGTACACAAGCGCTGACCGCCACTGCGCGTTGCTTTCACTCCACAGTGACGATATTTTGAACATTATCGATGATCCAAGCGCGGAGACAGACCTTGACAGCTCGGAGCGCGCTAGAGCGGGGCCACGATGAATTTGGACTTATCGGTCGTCTCGCGCTAGCGATGAGCGCGACGAGCGTATCTCTACACACTTGATAGAGAACGAAAACACGTCGCACCACTCTGCAGACGCTGGTACTGGTGCCTTTTCTGCCTCGGCTCCACACAAAGCGCGAACATTTGAAATAGACCAACGATAAACGCGTATCGCAGTAGCGACTCAGGACCGGGGTGGTCTGTCGTAACTTCTGCAAGTCGTTGTCGTTTTTGATATCACAATCAAGTTGTGCGACGTACACCGTCCCCGCAGCTCGCCGCCGCCATGTTGCCGAAGGCCGATGGGCGGAGCCAACTCGAGTCGGATGGCCCAGCCGGACGGCTCAGCCGGATGAATTCGCTCGCCGAGCGAATTCAGCCTCGGCGTCCAAATTGGCCCGACAGGGCCTCCCCGACAGAGCACGACAGGCCCAGTCGGGCCATGTCGGGCTCTGTCGGACTGAAAAGAAAGGCCCCTTTACGCCGATAGCACGACGGGACCGCTGCGCCGCCCGTGCTTCTTTGATTGATTGATTGTGGGGTTTAACGCGCCGACGCAACGCAGGCGATGAGGCGCGCCGTAGTGGAGGGCTCCGGATTAATTTTGACCACCTGGGGATCTTTATCGTGCGCCGAAATCTCGTTACACACGGGCGTTTTTGCTTTTCGCCTCCATCAGAAAAGCGGCCGCCGCGGCCGGGAAGCCGCCCGTGCTTCGTTGCCGAATCGGGGCGCCCTCTCTCCGACGGCACGGCGCGACAGCGTTCGCTTCCGCGGTATTACTGGTCGACCCTTTGTTGTTGATCTGGCTAACTCGCTTGTGTCACACCGCTCTCCTCAACAGGGGCAACGCTGACAAAAACCTCGAAGTAAACGGGGCGCGCTCTTCCACGGAGATTTGTTCTCCCCGAGGCTCACTCCCCGAGCAATCATTTTGCAACGTATTCCGAGGAGGTCCGACTTCTCCGTCGGCGGAGTTTGGTTCGTATACTGGAGACGAATCAAGTGGCGCTCAGCCAGCCCAAGCGATTTCGCGAACCTTCGGGTTTCATCGCGCGCTAGGCACACAAGCTGCTGCGCTAAAGCTGCAGACGGCGCGACAGGAAGGGTAGCGCGAACGTGGCGGCAGACAGCCTGACATAAGCCGCCGTTGCGGACCCGACTATCCCTGCGCGCGATACGACTGGACCAGTAGCCTCGTGCTCAGATGGCCATGTTGTCGAAAGCCCCGAAAAGAAGGCGGCCCCATGCTGTAAATCCCGGGCTCAATCGCGTATCGCCGGACCCCATCTAGTGTATCGGTAGCGCTCTCTGCCAATAACAGCTCCCGCTCACCAGAACGATCCTTTTTGTACTACATATTGTAAATATTCATTGTAAATAGTTTGTCGCGAGGCTCCGAAGTGAGCCGAGCTCCGTTAAGGAGGGGGTGGTGGCGCGGCCACCGGGTGACCGCTGGTATTGCTGTCGGCACCGTTTGTACATAGTATTGGCTCTACAGAGAGCAGAGCCCCGCGCTGGAGCGGGCGGCGCGGCCGCCGGGTGTCCGGTACCGGCTCGTACAACGGACGGCAACGAGCGCTAAGGAGCTCATACTGCTGCACGCGCGTTTTCTTTGGGAAGGGGGGCGGGATTATTTACACTCTTGCCGAGACTTTTCCCTCCTGAAAGGAGCTCCCCGTGAGATGCTTGGTTTTCAATGATGCTACCACTGATGTAGTGTCTATCCAGCAAGGCGAATTACCTAGAGTGAAGGAATATAAATAGTTGGGAGTGTGCATAAACGAAGGGGATAACAACTTACGTACTCACGAGGAGCAACTAAAGGTTAATGGAAAGCGAAACGCAGCTATAATGAAGCATATAGCTCTGTGGGGGTATAACAAATATGAAGTAGTAAAAGGAATGTGGAAAGGAGTAATGGTTCCGGGTCTCACGTTTGCGAATGCTGTACTCTGCTTAAAATCAGACGTTCTATCAGGCCTTGAAGTAAACCAGAGAACGGTAGGGCGTTTGGCCTTAGGTGCGCATGGAAAAACAACTAACGAAGCAGTTCAGGGAGATATGGGCTGGGCGTCGTTTGAAGTTAGAGAAGCTTAGAGTAAAATATGCTTTGAGATGAGGTTGAGGGCAATGGATCAACGAAGGTGGGCAGCTAAGCTTTTTAGGTACCTATACTTGAAAAGCGTGGACACGCAGTGGTTAAGAAAGACTAGAAGGCTAACGATGAAATACGGAAAAAACAGTGAAGAATCCAAAACAGCCAAGGTAACCAAAAAAGAGGCAAGGCAGATTGAAATCAATAAATGGAGGGAAAAAATGGAAGCGAAAACGTCGTTAGAGATGTGCAGGGCTGAGAAATTGAAAAAGGTGAAAAAGGTAAAACGAGGGGGTGAGGTCCCGGCGGGAAGTGCAGCATCAGTGACTCTGTTTCTATGGCACCTGTTGATGGGCGCAGTTAATTTTGTCTACAAATACGCTGCCTTGGAACGCGTAGGTGCTTCGTTCCGCTTGCTCCGTTCAAGTTGCTTTAGGGGAGGCGGGGGGGGGGGGGGGGGGGGGGGGCTGCTAACAATACATGCACTACGCGCACCGAAGTCGCTCTTTTCCAGTCTTCGACAGTTTCCGTAGACGCATGTCACCCTGTGTAGTCGTTTCGTGAGCCGAACCGCTCATTTCAACAGTCGCAGTAAATTTACGTGATTCGTGTCAAATCGCCGGCATGGTCTGTGTCATCGAAATTGTCCGCACCATGCCGCTGTACGCATTCAAGCGATAATTTGGCTGATGTACGTGAGCCCATAAGGTTTTATTTGGCTTCCGTTTTGAAACTTTTTGCTCAGTTTCGGTAGGACTATGGTCTCGTGCAGTCCATTTCCAAGTGAGCATATAGACCCACCGTGCAGACACGGCGGTGTAATTTGCCCCTGCATTGGAAATAAAATATCAGTGTACACCGAAGCACGTTTGTGCGTTGTTAAAGGAGCCATGAAGAGAAAACACAACTTTGGTTCATTCAAAAGATTGCCTCGTTAGAACCATAATGACACCACTTTTACCGTAAACTTCGCTCAAATAAGCTATATAAGTAGGAAAAAGGGAATATTCATACGACCCACGAGCTCATTTTCCGCAACAGAACCTATGATGTCATACAAGCCAGCTCTGCGATTGGCGGAGGTAGGCAAAAGCAAACGCAAATTAGGCAGAGCTGATAAGCTTGCCGAACGAGCTATTTGCGCTTAAATTTAGGGCACATTCTTTTTAAAGCCGTAAGAATGGTGGGACAAACAGTGGAAGCTACGAAAGCACACGTAAACATAGAAGTACCGATGCGTATTGCTGTTGGTACTGCGCGCACTATGCTTGCTTTAGCTGCACAGACGACACTGGCCGATTGACGGAAGCAACAGTTTCTTACGTGACCATATTTGTTGAGCGAGCACTGTTTCACGAAACGATTATTTTCTCCCTGAGCAAGAACAAGCCAGGTTTAAATACGGCCAAATCATATGGCACAGCGGAAATGGGGCCAATATATCTAAGCAACACCGGCAAAATGTAACGATGAACAAAAAGTGTATGTACAGCCGCCCAATTTTTTACCAATATCACGGGAGCGTCGACCGTTCCGTCGATCAGCGCCGTATGATGGGGATACGACAAACTCGGCGAGAGTAGACGCATGCGCTTTAAAGGGGCACTGACACAAAATTTTGAAGCGCGAGATAACGTCGGACATAGATTGGTGGGAACACATATACATCATCTGCAAAATATCAGCGGCGAATACAGGCTAGAACATATTTAAAATCAATTTTGAAGTGTGCGAAACGCAACCGAGCAGCCAGCAGAGGAACGCGCAATTGTAAATAAACAAAATCCAAACACGTCACGAGTTTGTTTTGCCGCTTCCGCACTACCGGCGTTTTACGCGGGCTCGCCCGGCTCGCCGCTCCAATCGGAGGGCCGGAGGGCGGAGCTTCTGCTCTCGAGAATGAACGACTCGATCGTTGGCGGCGGAGGCGCCGTGATTTCCTCAGCTAATCGGGCAGCTGGCCGCGACCAAAAGTTCCCTGAGCCAAAACCCCATTTTTTAGGGGGACCTTTGAAAAAGGAAAAGAGGGGTTTCTCCCCACGGCTCTTTCCCACCCAAACCTTGAGCTCGCGCGTCTTCTTCCCGGGGTGGGAAAAGAAAACGCAGGCCCCGCGTAACTCCAACGGCCTTTTTTAAATTAAGGCCTTCACCGAAAAATGGTCCCGTGGGGGCTTGGGAAAGAAACTGGTCCGATGGGGATTGCTTTTGGTACGGGGGCCCCTTTTGCTTTTTTGTGAACCCTCCAAAGGGGGGTTTCACGTGAAAATTTTGTTACACATCCACAAAATATTTTTCCGGCACCCCGGAAAACCGAAATCAATGGCCGCAAAAATCCCCAAAAATTTTAAAACAACCCGGCGAACGTGAACAAAAAGGTTTTACAGGTTTAAATAGTCACAGCTACTTATCGAAAGGGGAAAAACGATCAAATTTTTGGCGGGGTGCCCCTTTAAAGGCGAAGGCCGCTGTTGCCGTCGTCTGGTAGGCTGTTCCAAGAGCACACGGCCACCCCGCACTGCTGTTACCAATTGCTTTCACTTGCCCTCTTCGTACCGTTAACGGATGGTTGGAGGGCAGTGTGATAAGCGAATAAAAAAATCGGGGGTGGCTGTGTGCTCTTGGAGCAGACGGCCGCCCCCGACGACAGCAGCGGTCTTTGCTTAATGCGCATGCGGCTACTCCCGCCGGGTTTGTCGTATCGCTCCATCATACGGCGCTGATCGAACGAACGGTCGACGCTCCCGTGATATTGGTAAAAAATTGGGCGGGTGTACACAATAGGCCCACAGTAGTTGCAACATTCAGAAAATATTCATGTTAAAGAAATTAAATTGGAGTACACAAACTGTACAGTTACACCGCGTCACCTCGCACGTTTACGATGGCTTACGCGGTTTCTTGGCCCACATGATGTACCCACTGTCTAGAAAGTCCAAGTATCCTCCCATTTCTTCGTCTGTTGCGTTCCTCATACTGGGGATACTTGGACCTTCAACAGAAATCTTCATCAGCGCGTCAACATGGGCCGGTGTCATGCGACATCTGTCTGATGTTAGGATTCTGTTCATGGTTGAAAAGCTTAGTTCGACGGCAACCGTTCCCACGGGGAGAAGCAGTATTCTCGTTGCAGCTGATGCCAAAGCAGGGAACATTGTCTTCCTCTCGACCTCTCGCGCAAGCCTTAATAGAGCTTGCTGCGAGGCCAGTTCTCCGGGATATCGTCTGTAAATTGAATATTCGGTTACCATGTCCTGCTCTGATGTTCCGCACAGTTGAGAGACACGCCTAAAATCAGGATTTTCCTGCTTTGCATGAAAGATGCAGTGGAATAATTCCAACTCTTGAAACTGGTCGCAAAACCTTGCACGCATGTTCTCCAGGATTTTAGTTTTGTAACTCGATCCAATTTTTAGAAGATCCGCGTCGCTACTGGTTTCGTCATCATCCATTCTGAGTTGGTTTTCTTGAATTTCTTCGACAAGCTTCTGAGCCTCCATCCTTACATCTTCTACACGGATTTCTTCAAGGGATGACATTACTGCACGCACCAATTTCATGGCCTCAGTTAGGTTACCCTTCGACGATTGCAAGCACTTGCTCAGACGAGAAGAGGCCCTAGAAGTTGAGACAATAGGACCAATATGAAAACGGTGGACTTCTTTCGGAACAAGAGGAGGGGTCCCCGGCGTCAGAAGAGTAGTCTCCAGCATCCGTGTATACGTGCTATAATGCGCTACAAATAGAAGTGTAGTGCTCAATCACTACTTCCACACTGCCCTCATAAGAAAGCCATTGTGTTTCTCCAGGCTGAACAAGCTTATGGGACAACCCTTCCATCGCCAGTTGAGCGTTCTGCAAAATGGTCAGTCGCTTGTGGCTTCCACTAAAGGTATACTGTACAATTTATTCAGCTCACTCACTACTCCTTTTATAGTCTCCAGCCATTGTGTTTGTTGGACAACCCTTATGTGGACAACCCTAAGCTTTTTCGCCTAGCACAAGAAAGAGCAAGCTGGAGGAGGTGGCTTCGGCAGTGCACGAAAAGCAAATCAGGTGCATATTCTATGAGTCGCGCTCGCACGCCGCTGACGTTTCCGCTGAAATTTACACCCCAATCAAAAGAGACAGCAGAGATGTTTTCTGGCTTCAAGCCCACTTTTCTTAATTCGCCAATAAGCGCATTTGTTATGTTTTCAGCTTTCGTCGCCTCAAGGGATACGGTTGAAATAAATGTCTCTCCCACTTGGAAACTTTCGGGACAAGCACTGATGTGTCGAATGAAAGTGCTGAGAACCGCACGCCCGTTCACGTCCGTGCCTTCATCCGCACATACAGAGTACGGCTGATCTTCGCTGAGTTTGCTTGCTATGTGCGCTGATACGGCTTCTCCGAAGGCATCCAGAAATCCTGTAATTGAAGAAGGTGACAGGAAATGGGCGCTCTGGGGCTTTGTAGCCAATGTGCTCAAGAAATCACCAGATCCATCCACAGATGCCGCTGTTGCGACCAAGTCAGGCCAGTTAGAAGTCGTGTGTGGAATTTCCGATTTGAAGAGATAGTAGGCCAGCTTCATGAGGTTCTTCGTACAGCCAGTATTCTGCTCGGCTTGTCTTTGTGACTGGGTTATTAGCATCGATTCTACAGTGTCTCCTGACAGGCACTGCGATGCTTCAAGAGCCGTTTTGTGCTGGTTACTGTTCGCATGTTTGGAGGCCTTGTCGCCTAGCTTTTTCGAAGACACCAGCGAAATCAGCTCGATCACCCATGGGCCTTTCTTGAATGCCACGCTATATTCTTTGCACTTGTACCCCTCTGTAGTCCGCTCAATCCAGGGAAATGTACTGTAGGAAGCGCATTGTGGTGGGTCTTCCTTGCCGCGTCCGGAGAGCTTGTAGTCTGGTGACTTCTCTTGGAGCTCCAAATCAGAATTGACATGTGCTCGTGCTCGTAAATATGTTGGCGTTGCGCTTTCATCTCCTCTGTCAGGTGAACCGTCTTCGAGTGTGCGTGCTGTGCACATTGATGGTCCCGTTGCAGTCAGTGCTGGCTGATCATCCTGTTAAGAGTAATAATGTCTCATTAGGCTATATCAGTGTGTGTGCTCGGCGTCATTAGCAGGAGAAATAAAAACACGGCTCTGATATTATTCCACATAACACTATTATTGTCAGCGAAACCGGTTTCAATCTTTTGATGCTATAGAGCAAACCTTACAGGAGATCGTTCACTCTTGTTTATAAACGATGATTCGGTAACAATGCCAGTAACGTTTAGTTCCTCCCTAGAATGTGTATGAATTTCTATAATATACTTATCAATCGATGTATTCATTGGTATCATATACTGTCTTCCCAATATGAATAGTTTATTTTCTTTCGAATTATTCGAGATACATATGAAATATGTACACGTTTCTCCATCTCTATTCTGATCATATCTGGAGACATTATTTCTCTAGTATAAACTGGTTTCTCTAGTATAAAGTGAACCCATGCGTTTCTTCTTTAATTATTTTTTTTATTTTTCACTATCTCAACTTATTGCTAATCCTACGCGTCACGCATCGAGCATCGCCAAAATTATAGACTTAACACTAACAAATAATCACGATATTTCCGGTTCCTTTAACAAAAGACTACCATCGCTCTCGAAAATGGACGTTGAGCTTTTATAAACTCCCTGTTGTGTTTCCATAGAGTTAATAAAATGTCAGTTAAAGCTCAAGGTTTATCGACTGTGGTTGTCATGAACTCAATAGACTCTTTATTGCGAAAACACAAGCACTCAATTTATTGGACCCCGTATTGAGTTTCTATAGAGCGTGCAATAAGGCTCCCAACATACTTTGAAATTTGTTATTTTGACGGCATGAATGTTACAAAATCTTGTTGATAAAGTGTTTTTGAATGTAAACTTGACATCTTTTATAAATTATGCTTTGAAATTCGTTATTTTGATTGGATGGCTAGTTTTGCTTTACACGCTTTGATTAGTTTCACGACTGCAGAAAACATAGTAACTCGTCAGCTTGCATCATTTTATTTCATCACCTTTGTTATTCACGCACCCATGCCATCACTTCTTTGGGAGTACAAAGGCAGAATGCATTTTTTCATGTGTTGCCATCAACAAACTGCTAACTGCCAAAATAAACATGGTGTACTAAGTTAGACGTTGCAAGCACCAATCACAATGTCGAGCATAAAATATTAAAGAACAAAACAAAAGAATGAACCACAGTATATAAAAAAGCGATCCACCATTACAGGTACTACAACAGTTGCTAGCCCGGCATTGTCAAAGGGTTTGCCACTTGCCCTAAAGAGGCCTTCCTGGCTATTCATTCATTCTTGTTTATACCTGCCCACCAACAGTGCATGGCCTTAGACAGTAGCGCACAAAGTAGAAATTAAAAGAAAAATACCATTCAAAAGAGGAAATGTGAATTCCAATAGAAGACACACTAACTTTGCGAAAACCAGTTTAAATGCCAACAGATTATTGTTAAAAACGTCAACATCATTTGGCCTCACACCACTACACAAATTCAAAATGTTTAAAGCACGATACATTATGGAAAGGGCGCGTGATGCAGGATAGTAATCCTGGCTGACTGAATGCCTTTTTAGCAACCGATTAAACGTGGGCATGAAAGCATAGCGCAGAATGGACAAAAAGACAAAAATTCCCATCAACTCTCCTCAACCCATCAACTCTTCTCAGGATGCAATGTAATCGCATAACACACTTGTGCATTTCATGGTTAAACTCGTCACATGTGTTTTGGTTGCAGTAATAATTTGTTACCATGGTACCAATTACTCACACTGCAAGGTACAACTGTAAACAGTTTGATGTCACCCACTACAGAAGCATTTGACTAGTACTAACAGAAAAAGAGGTTGTTAATAACAACATTGCACAAAGGGGACCCAAGATGGATCCTTGGGTGTCTCCTGACTTAGAAAAGAAGGGTTCATACAATAAGGCTATGGCAACTTCAGTGCAGAGTAAGTTATTTTTTACTGCCTATTTCCCATACTTGGCAATGTGAGGCAGGTAGTGCTTAAAGTACACATATCGCAGCCGTCGCACGAGGTTATCAATGAAGGTCATGCACTTTCTGACGGGGATTACAAGCGATTCCACCTCGCTGTAAACTACAAGGTCAGCACTGTCAAGTTCAAGAAGAAAAAGCCCAAGCTGCACTTGTGAGTAGTATGAATGGGTGGGACGCAAGGTATAATTTTCCCCATCACGCACAATGTACGGCAGCTTATTGTCACGAATGAGCTCTGAAATTGGGGCCGTCTTCCCGTCCACCGGGCTTTTGATTTCCAGTAACCGCACTGGCCGTCCATTGTGAAAGACAATGCCGTCAGGGCTATACCCTAGCCATGGTACTTTAGCGTTCACTACCAAGCCCATTGTAGATACAGCGCTCACAGTGTTCAGGGCATACTCGGCAAGTGCTGGCTCCTCGCTCGCCTTACCGTATCGTGTTGCATCATTACCTTGGAAGTTTTGACCCAAAAGCTTGGTCATTTTCTGCTCCCAGGTGCACTTCTCGCTAGGCGTGAACCTAAACAACGTGTGACATTTGCTGCCCGTTATGCGCAGCAGCCGTTCCCTTTGCCACTTTGAGCTGTTCTGGCCCGCTGTGCACTCACATATTTCTGTGGCTTCGGTCTCTGTGACTGCAACATGCTCAGAGTAAAATGAAAGCTCCTCATTGCTTAAATCCTGCATTTGAAATCTATACACCCTCATGTGTGTGGCATCCGCAAAGGATGCAGAATGAAACAAAAGTTCCTCATACTTTTGTACGTCGTTCCCGTAGTGCATGTGCTCAATCAAGAGCATTGGCTCCATGCCTGAATTCTGGCAGCAAAACTGCAGTGGCTCCAGCTCTTCTGGCTCATGGTACCGCCCCATCTCATGCTTTGCAAGTGTGCTATTCGGAGCTATGGCGATAAGTTTAGCCCGAATTCTTGCTTGGTCCTCCTTGCTCAGTTGCAGTCGTGAGGAGCTTGCACGTGGCACAGGTCTCGCACTCCTTTGGCTTGTACATAGGAGTTTTCTTCAGTTTTCCCCACGCTTGCGCCATATCTGTTGACGTTAACGTCTCGAGGTTGCTTATGCCGGTCCTGGGCAAAAAAAGGAGGAGCTTGTAAGGTCATGCACAAATGTAGGTACCAAATTTTTTACTGCATGCTTAAAACCGCCACGCTTTTTTAGTACAGCGTAACAAAAGCAAACAAAAATGGGCCAATATAGTTGTGCGGCAGATTGTGCAGCTATGCAGTTTAGTTGCAGAACTCGTGAGAAAAAGTAATTTAAAAGTTTTACACTCCGCAACAGCAGTAGGTACTTGTTCAATTGAAGGATAACATAGTCGTCAAATAGCGACGCCTTGGGCAATGCCTGTTAAAGCACGTTGCCTGCAGAATTTCAGGAAATTATGGACTATGATTACAACTTACCTGTTGACAAAGATCATCATTGCAACCAGGTGCTTGCAGCGGATGGAGTTGCCTGCTTTGCACGTGCAGTGGCCCTAGAAAGAAGAATTGGCAATATTTTGAGCTACACCTGCACTTGCTAACAAGGATTATTAAACAAATTCCTCCCCTTCCCCTAGTGCATTCATGTGGCCTTTCCAACTCCAAAAATGGTTATTCATGTATTGACCAAATCTTCAGTGTTACTTGACATCAAAATATGTATTTCGTTTTATTAGCACTGCATTCCTTTTCAGCCGTACATGCTGTGCGCCATGCCAAGGAGCAAATATCGGACATCGTTTGTTTTTTGTTTTTTTTTTTTTTGCGCACGATCGGTTCAGCTACTCGTACAGAAAAATAAACACGGAAGTTTTTACTCAGGAAAACGGGTATTTAGTACGAAGCTGTGTTACTGGTGCAGCAACAAACAAGCCAGTTGTGCGAGATGCAAAAGCTCGCACCACTGCAATTTACATAACACTAAATGCCCAGTCATATTGCGACGAAAGAGACGGGAATTCTGGCGCTTTTTTTTTTTTTGTCGCGCGGCGACAAAAATTGGTCCCGACCATTCGCCAAAAACGATTGTCGCACGACAAAGCGACGGCATTCCCGCCGCTTTCGCTCACTTTTGTCGCTAGGCCTTAAAAATGAAGCTGCTTGGCAAGCAGGCCGCAAAATTTCATAGCGACAATGTCGCACCCTTGGAACATAAAAGAAGGCCCACGTAGCGCTTTAACGGTGAATATGAGCAGTCCCAAGTTAGGAAGGGTTCGCGATAAATAACTTCCGCGGAAGTATGCTGAACTTGGGCAGTTCGCTGGCGGCAGGACCGTGTAGGTCGGACACTTCAAATTGAAAAGCGAAGAAAATCTACACTTACCATAATTGTGTCGTCGTCTTTTAGCTCAAACCCCAATTCATGCGGCTGCTTCCGCGGGTTAGACGTTTGCAGGCAAGACCTTGGACAACTGCCGAGGCAGATGTGGAGGCTTTCAAACGGCAACATATAACGTGGCCCGCATCAAACACTTTCTCGCCTTCAACAAGGCAGCGCTTTCGTTCGTCTTCCATCTGGGCTTTCAGTGCAACATCTGTTATGATGCATCCCTGCGTTAGCGACCGTGCAGAAGACGCGGACATCGTTACTCAAAGAGCTTCAAGTGCAGGAACAGCACACTCGCCTCAGCGTGGCCTACGCGGTATAATCCTTCGGACAGCCATATTGTATATCCGGTGGCGCCACCTATATCCGCTGAAAGTTGCGAATAGGGTCGGTCGCTGCCGCCGCTACTCTTCAGCCAGCCCAAACATGCATGTCGCTCAGTTGAGAATGGGTGAAGAAACGCAGTTAGTCAGCGCCTGCTCCTCAAGTCGGAAATTTGCGAGGTTGTCTACCTCCTAGAAAAGTCATATTTTTCATCTTATCGAGTGAATTTCCCCGCTATTACTCATACGCGTAGACATGCTCGTCAACTTGTGTAAGTTCCCGTTCGTTAAAGAAGCCGTGAAGACAAAATACAAGTTGGGTTTATTAGAAAGACTGCTTGGTCCCTATAACAATGATACCAATATCATCGCAATCTTGAACAAATAACGGAGATATTAAAGAAAACGTGTGAAGCCGTGGTGACCCCCTAGCCAATTTCCCACAACTTTTATATGACGTCACGGAACCTTGTTTGTGCTATTGGCGGCCGCCTAACTGACCTGTGGCGACGACACATGACTGGACGTCTGTAATGGGGCCTGTAGTTCCATTTGACCGCATCACTTGAATGCTAACGTGCAGTTAACGCACTGAAGATTATATTTTATTGTTGGCCCGTATGACGTCATTCTTGCTCATAACAGGTCACTGTTGCGCAAAATTTGAAAGTTTTAAATACTTCTTGCTTTTTTTTTCGTTCAAAACATCTATTCTGGCTCTAATGGAGTTAAGTGAGATACTGAATCCTAGTTCTTTCAAATTAAACGAAGTTGTATTTTCTCTTCATGGCTCCTTTAAAGGAGCGCGAGAGCAGCCAGCTTTAGAATAACGTCCGTTATCTTTGCGCACGCGCAACGTTATAATCTCGCGGCACGATGTGTTGGCACCATGATCCCAGATTTAAAGGAGCCATGAAGAGAAAACACAAGTTTGGTTCATTCGAAAGATTGCCTCGTTAGAACCATAACGACACCACTTATAACGCAAACTTCGCTCAAATAAGCTACATAATTAGGAAAAAAGGAATGACCATGCGACCCACCAGCTCATTTTCCGCAACAGAACCTGTGATGTCACTTGGGAATGCTCTGCGATTGGCGGAGGCCGGCAAAAGCACGCATGTTAGGCAGGGCTTACAGTTTGCATAGCGAGCTAAATGCCCGTGAAACATACTGCACATTCTTTTTATGACAAAGAACGGTGGAGTAAACGGTTGAAGGTCCGAACGAACTCGCAAGCGTGTGCGCCAATGCATACGAAACTAGCGCCGGCCGAGCTCGACATCTCGCCGTCGCGCAGACGAATTTTCGGGTTCGAGGCTCTTCGGGGCCAACGAACCGTTCCAGCACGCACAGCCGCGACCTTGCTTCGTATCGTAATCCCTTCACAGGAGGTTGGCCGTCATATCGCCAACCAGCAAAGGTAAAAATAGAAACGAGGGGAGTAAGGAACAGCAAGAAGCGACGAGATAGTGCCAGTCGTCGCGTAAGTTTCGAATGGTGTTGGCATGCTGCTATCGTTACGAGCTCGTTTCCAGTTTACAACCACTGAAAACCTCAGTTTGTTCGAGTACTTTACAATGAAATTTCGTTGCTGCGTTTTGAAATGCCCATGTAGTACAGGCAAATCGTCGAGGGAGTGCGACATCCCCGCCGTGAGGAGATCTCCTTTCATGTGCTGCCCAACGACGAACCTAGGCGAAGCAAGTGGCTACGTTTTGTGAACTTTGCAAACGGAGGAGAAAAGAGAGCTAAAGGAAGTACGAGTGTGCTCGCTTCATTTCCGAGGAAGTGATTACGGCAGGGCCCCTTACGTTAGCTCACTCCTGGGACATGCTGGCGCTCGTCGCCGACTTCGTCAAATCGCTCTGACCTTGGGGAAAAAAATGCCGTAAACGACGCACATTGACGCTCGTATCTTTCTGGTCGAAGCAGAGAGCTCGCGCGAACGGCTTTCCATACACGACACCGGCCAACTGGCATAAGTGATACTGCTACTGAAATTGAACTATTATTAACCGTAATCAAAATACGGCACATACGTACCAGTCTATATTCGTCCGTCGCGACGGGGCTGACGAGGCAGCGGTGCCGACGGCTGGGCGTTCGTCTGTTGTGGCTATCGCGGAATGGTCGCTTTCCGTCCCCGCGTATCCCACAACTCTTGCCGCTCGTGCAATTAGAAGCATTGAGCGTTTTTGTGGTGTGAGGTTGTTAAATGCAAGCCCGAGCTCCTCGGCGACAGCTTTGTTCTCCGGATCAGGCGATTCCATGACTAGGGCTGCGGGTGCACTAGGTTTTGCTAGTATTTTAAAATGGCCGCCGTCTCGATCGACTCCCGCGTGTGGGTGCTATATGGAGTCGACATACTAAGTATCTGTTTCATGGACCGGCTCTATGACGCCATTGTACACGTCACGGAATGTTCAATTTTAGCGGGAGATTTAAAATTTTGGCTTAAATTGCCTTATTTCTCAGTGAATAAAGCATCATTTGCTTCCGGGAAAGCGCTTGGGTACTATGAAACACCTAATCTTTCGAATAAAACGAACTTTTGTTTTCTCTTCATGGCTCCTTTAAAATAACGCTTTATCAGTTCTGTATTACGACCCGCTTATGTTTACTGCGCCATCTGCTGAACACAGTGTGGGGCTACTGGTCATGCTTTCTCCGCTACCTGTTGAGAGTAACGCGAGTCTTTATAGAACGACAGGTAGTTCGAATTAAAGTTGCAGAGATGAGCTGTGTACATATATAAAATGAGTTGTAGACTTCTACAACAACCACGTCCCAGCTACTAACCTTCAGTCTAGCGTGGTTTTAGTATAGTACGACATAATTAGTAGTAAGACAGAAGCAAGGACAAGACGAAGACCACCAGCGACGGTAAATTTGCTGTGATTTACCGCCTTAATTTAGTCCTGACTGTGCTACCGATTTCTACCTCTGCCTTGCCAGAAGTGTAAACTCGCGTCTCCCTCGCCGTTGCATGGAAGATAACACACCCCGTGGCTTGAAGAAAGCGCATACATGTTAAAAACTGGGCGTAGTTATAGCAAGCAAAGAACCTATCTGCGGCCGGAAAATGTCAACAAGCTTTTTTGCCTCCGCAACTGGATGTTATTATTGATAGTTTAAATTGATCTTGTTAATAATTTTTTAATTTGTTTCTTTTGCAAAATTTGTGTATCAGTGCATAGGTGTAAAAACGTGTTATTTGTAGGGCATGTTGATGTACGGATGGTATACTTGTGTTTCGTATGCTATACATACTCTCTCAATATGTACACATGTGACCTTGCCTATTATAAGCTTTCTTTACTGTCGCGTTCATGCTGCATCCTCCACTGCCAGTGTGGCAAATAGTCTGTATATTTTATTTATGTATGGCTGCATCCTGGTTTTCCCAATTCGATATTTTGTACCTACCCCCACTCGTGCAATAGCCCCAAGGGGCTGCAGTATGTTTAAATAAGTAAGTAATAAATAAATAATATAAATTAAATAAATCTGTATTCAGAAGAATCGACAACGTGACAATGAAAACAAAAATCAAAGAAAAATCACACATGTCCCTTTCACAAGTTGCGCAATCGGCTGAAAATGGCGGTAGTGGCTTTATTAGATGATTGCGGAGAATCAACAGCAGCGCAAACGGTCGTAGAAACGACCGAAATCTGCGCCGCCGTACATGTTGCCACCCCAGTCTCCGCCTCAAATTCCACCTTTCCGACTAGCTTCGAACCCCTCCCGATTGAAGAGCAACTTTCCCCCTGGAACGCCGGCGTGAGCCCATAATTCTTCAGATTGAAATGCTCTCCGAGCAACATTTTTGCCGGCGTATTTCACGCCTAATGATGCGCTCATCACCAGTTGCCAGTTTATGCATGCACTGGAGGGGATGGAATACGGGGGGTGTGTACGCACAGCTGGGCTTCACGTCGCTTCCGATGGCACGCTGGTTGAGCCGGTGGGGCATTTAAACGTGCAAGTCTCAAGGCTCAATGCGCCCTGTCATCTGACCTCCGTAATGGAGCGGTATGGGTCTGGGTTGTTGCGTTGCACAGACAGTAAGGTGACTGCAACCAGGGCTGGAAACGGAGAGCCACATGTTTTTCCGCTAGAATAATGCCCGATGCATTCTAGCTTTGAACTCGATTGCTATGAAACGGTCGCAAGTCGTTCGCTTGGGGGAAGAAAATCGGGAATGGAACAAGCGTCGGCCCGAACAAAAGCGCGAATGGGCGCGAAAACAACGAAAAGCCGCTTGCCACCACCGTTGCCACACCAAGTTCCAGATCTTTGAGTAGCTGCGAATCCCTCCCTGATGAAGAGCAATATTGCCCGCATGGAACGCCGACGTGAGGGCAATATTACTTGCTTCGGAGCGACGTTTTCGACGGTGTTTTTCGCTTCTAAGCACGCGCACACAACCGGTTGCAGGTTTATGCGTGCACGGGTTGGGAGTGCAGAGAGGGGGATGGCTCGCGTGCAACCGCAGCTATAGGTTTCATGCCCTCACTGATGACATGTCCGTTGTGCTGGCCCGAGGTTTAAACGAGGACGTCAAACGGCCCAATGCCACCCGGTGGTGTCCTAAATGGTCGACGGGATTGAGTTGCTGTGTAAAACAGAAATTAAGATGCTTACGACGCGCTAGGAAAACAGACAGCTCCATGCTTGTCCGCTAGAATAAAGCTCGAGCCCTTCCAAGTTTCGTTTAGTTAATTGGCGAGGAAGTAGGCTAAATAGAAAATTACCAACGAACGTGTTTTCTTTCGTGCACTCCATGGACTGCGTCAAGCTTCGCAGGTAATCTCTTCACAGATTGTGAGGGACTAAATGTTTTAACTAATAGAACACCACCAATGTTTAGAGCACAGTATACCGTAATTGACGGCGTAAAGTCTGAACCGAGTATTTAAAATGCGGCGTATCTCAGGGATCCGTTCTGGGGCCTACACTATTGCTATGGTGAACAAAGATTTTGACGCTAATGTAATGTTATTCGCAGACGGCACAAATGCGGCACGCAGACGGCACGAAACGAGGTCCCCTTACAGTCTCTGACAATGGGATCTCTTTCTGTATATCTTGCATATGTTATGGGTATTTCGCACAAATAAACCTTTCTCGATTTCTGAACTACGGCGCAAAAAATTATTTTCTATGTTATGTATTTAGCTTGGGAGTTTAATGGGTCATTTTGTTTCTGATGGAGGCGACAAGCAAAAGCACCCGTGTTTACGAGATTTCGGCGCACGTTGAAGATCCTCAGGTGGTCTAAATTAATTCGGAGCCCTCCACTACGGCGCGCCTCATCGCCTCTGTTGCGTCGGCGCGTTAAACCCTACAATCAATCACCAATTGGTCATTTTGCGTTCAACGTTCCCTGAAGTACAGATACAATACAACTGTTTGCCTTATGCGAAGTTGTTTGTAATTTTAATTCGCTGTAACTTTCACTCTTCTTTGCGGAAGTTCTAAAAAGTAGTGCTCGACTCTGGAGCAACTGCAAAAAGTGGCATCGCTCTCTACGGCATGCTTTTGCGTTTTGCTCAGTCAC
Organism: Haemaphysalis longicornis; assembly: GCA_013339765.2. NCBI lineage: Eukaryota > Metazoa > Arthropoda > Arachnida > Ixodida > Ixodidae > Haemaphysalis > Haemaphysalis longicornis. Next base: position 346,373,688 of record CM023448.1, on the reverse strand, counting down.
CCACAACAATACTGTAATTATTTTGAAAGCTACAGAGAAAGAATAAAAAAAGTAGCACAAGAGGAGGTGAGCCCGCATTATTCGGGGACGGGAGGCGGCCGTGCCGAGCCTTACCTGCCAGGCGTGAGGCTGCTCAATGTTGTGAAAGAGGATGTAGAGTTGTCTGCCGGGGTGGTCAGGAATGTTTTGTCGGAGCCATCAGTGAAGACTACCTTGGCCACAGGATCGTTGACAGTGTACACAACGCGTACACCAGCGCTGTGGCTGTTTGAAGCCTTTACGGTGGGCACCTGGGGAAAAAGGCCGCCAATCATCACCTGTAAAACGCTGCACACTCAAAGGGCAACCCAGCACGTTACTTATCATTTCAGAGCGGCTCGTTTCAATGCAATAAAACTAAAAGGCGGACTAGGTGGTGATAATTCATGACTGGAACTTCAGCGCACAAAAAACGAAGACAATGAAAAAGACACGAAGACCAGCGCAGACTAACAACTGATTTTTATTCATCACACAACACATATATACCCTCTTAGGCAACACCCGCGCATGATCAAATGCTAACGTATCACGTCATACACACAAACACAAAAAAACCACTTTACATTATCTCATGTCGTCTAACAACTCAATTTCCTTATCGGACAGGGCTACTGAAGGTTGACTAATGAATGTTCCCGTTATTTTCGACAACTGCCAGGCTTCCACTATCTCTCTTTTAGTTCTATCTCGGTGGTGGAACTCCGCCGTCATTTGGACAAAGAACTCGCGGCAGAGCACGACCAAACGGCTCGCACTGTTTTGTTGTGCTGCGCACAATGCGCAGCCAGGTGTGTGTATGGCCGACCTTTCAATGTGAGCAGATACGCGGCCCACGTGATGCCCCACGCCCGTGCACCCTCCGTCCTTTCGGCAGCCAGTGATGCTGCGACGTGAGTTTAAGCTCGGGAAAACAAACTCGTGCTATAGTGATATGATACTGGCATCTTTTGAGGAACGAGGCTTTCCATGGCAGCTGCGAGCGATCGCCTGAGAAACGCCCATTTCTCTCAGCCAGCGAGGTCTCCCCCTGGTTCCCGCTACTCCTTTATGCAGCTTGTACGCCATACTTGGTTATCATGTGGATTTGAAATTTCGGAAAATGTATGCATGTCGTGAAATGAGGTTCAGTTACTTTTCAATCCTCGCAAACATGGCCACATAGATACTCGCATGTCCTACTTTGTTATTAATCCCGCAATAATATGTTGCACTACTGAAGGTAAAAGCTCTTTTCCTGCTACTCCAAACGGCTATAATTTTGGGTACTCAGGATTGTCTGCACTTAAATAAAGATGTTGAATTACAGGTTTTCATTCAACTTGAGGTGTCCAACGTGAACGGACGACAAGGAGTAAAGATGCGTCGAAAACCGGCGCCAAATACTGTCGGCCTTGTTTCTTTGCACATCAACTTTCAAACTGCATTATGGGACATCCAGCTAACTATTCCTACACCCGGACGTCTTTGTCTCGAAGTTAACGACAAAGCGTTGCTTCATTTCAGGTGGGATAGTCCGCTTTATTCACGCTACGCAAGTTTAGTAATTTTTGAATTTAACTGTCATTCAGAAAAGCATAACATTGAGCACATTGCAGTGCAGATTTGTATGGCGCATTCGTGCTGGGCCAAGAATATACCCACGCACTTGGCAGGACCATCTAATCCGTTCCACCACCTGGTCCACCGAAACGTTGAGGCAAGCCGGTCCACAGCAGGTTGCCACCCGCAGGTATTTCTAGATTGGCTTCAAATGCCGCAAAGGGAAGGCGTCTGACGCCACAAACCGAGGGAAAAATACACGTACAGTAAATTTATATGACTCGGTTTGTGTTCACAAGCCGCCACCAATACAATCCTCCTTACTTTATCCGACGTTAGTGCTCCTTGAAAAGCCATCGGCTTGATGTTGAGCGAAGTCGGTTAACACCATTAGGAATAGTCTCATTGTGCATTTGAAGCCGTAAGCCGTATAAATGACGCTGTCCTCGCTAATCGCGTTGTGTATGAAAGCACGGCGTTTTCGCTAGCTGCGAAGCGGGGCAACTTTGGGTCACGAGGGACCCCCAGAGAGTGCGCATTCTTTCCATACTTACCAGAGCTGCTCGCACGGACTGCTTGTCGTCTGCTAGCAGGAAGAGCGAAAAGGCTTTGCCGCCGCCGCCGAAAGCTGGCTCAAGCTGGGCGGGTTTGGGCTGGCACGGCGCTTCCGCCGCAAACGCCAGGGGACGCTCGGGCACCGGCAGCTGCGGGAGCCACTGCACCTGCGGACGGCGTCATTGCATGAGGGGAAATGGACGGTGGCACAAATGTTCCCCGCCCCCGGGAGCGACGGTTGCGCTCAGCTACCGATGCTAGGCAGACGCGATGCTGAAGGCCTACGCGCCTCGCCGTCCCTGCGGGTCCCGAGACTCCCGAAGCCGCTCGCGCTGCAAGGGTGGCAAAAGGGGCGGTTGCCCAAAGAGCGGCCATTGGAGCACAGCACGAGGGCTCGGCTGGAAACCCTCGTTGCGAGGGCCAAAGTGCTTGCGCCTTCTTAAACACATAATTGTTTAACGGAAAACATGCCTACACGACCTGCAGCTAGGACGCGCCGAAGCAGTGGCAAAAACGTATTCATAACTTTCAGCTACGGTGGCGTCGCCGCGCGGCGGTCGTAGGAACTGGCCGAGAGATTATACGACGCCGAAACGGCTGCTGACACTGCAGCCGGCGTCCCGCTGTAGCCGCACAGCGGTTGTAGCGGTAGTGTGTGCGCGGTTTGCATGTGCTTGTGCAGCCATTTCGCGTTGTGAGCGCCAAAAAGCATAAAAGCAACATAGTGTGTTGTGTACCCTAGTGCTCCAATTATGCGGTTAAAGGGGCTACAAGCCTTCACTCGTTTCGACTTGACGTCCCACTCAAGAAGAAGTGAACTGTCAAGCTGCGCATCGGAAAGGCCGTCACATAGCCGATGAAAGTGTGCAGTTCAGATCTCTGTCTCGAAGACTGCTTCTGGAGTACGACGGGTAAGCATACGTTTTCCGTATTCAGCTGCAAACAGGAACAATGAAGCGTCGTTGACTACTTACGTTGTTTGCACAATTTCGCTATCTGTTGGAGATTTCAGTGGGAATGTCTGGGGTGGAGGAACCGTAGCAAACATTATTTTGAGCCGCAGCCGCTGAGGAGATACTTTAAGTTTGCTAACGACACACGCCTGTTAACACGAGCGGCCGCGGAAGCGACGGCGCAACACTACAGCGCCGAAGCAGCTCTTTAATTACGATAAAACCTCGCTGCGCTTCAAACCTGGCTTTTCAGCATGCGATTGCGGCTGTCGGCGTCAGCCTGAATTTCCTTTTTGCAAATACGGGGAGGCCAGTTTTTTTTTTTTTTTTGCTGGAGATTTAATCGAAAATTTGTTTTTAGTTGTTTCCGTTCACAATATTTTTGTATGCGCTCGCGTTTTCTTTGTCCAAGCTTCGTAAACTGTAAATTGCGTTGAAATGACAATGTTCTGATTCTCTTCTTCTGTTCAAGATCCAACTGTTTGGACACTGACTAGGAGACGCTTGAAAAAAGATGCCGTCCCATCAAGAAGCACGACAAGAGAAATACGCCGCGACTGCTGTGCGCAGTCTCGAGAGCCTCGCAGGCATGGAACAGATCGGCGTCAAGTAAGTTATACGAGTTCTTAAGGGGCTGCGAGAACTCAGTTTTGTGCAGCAACTGAATTGTACAGCCATACCACGGATGAAGCTTGTTGTGCAGCCCGCAGCATGTTTTTCGCATGTGCGCATGATAAAAGCTGGCAGTAGTTCGTCCGGCGTGCAATAGTGGCCGTGAGGCTGCTATTTGTTACAAGAATTTAACAAAAATGAAGGCTTGTTTCAGTTTCAACTGTGTTTTTTGAAACGTATGCTACTACGGTTAATTCATGTTTTGCAGAATCGGGCAGCAAGCTACCAGTCAACACCAAGGGTAACAGGCCAACTTCCCCACAACTGCCTTCAAAAGAACATGAGGAGGACACTGGTGCGACATGTCTAAGTTGAACTCCAACCACTTTGTTACAGAAGTTTGGAGAGCAGTTATTTTATTTGATACTTTTTTCAACTTCAAGTTGTATGGACAATTTTTGTAGAAAGTATAGCCAAAGACAAGTTTCACATGCTGAGGCAAATAACATGCCATGTGCAAAACTTCCGTTTATACGGCACGTTGCAATGCTGATTCACTTGCTTTCCAATTTGTAAATGCTCACCTGTGCCTAGTGCTAGGCGTGTTTCGACAAATATGAGCAGTTCTAAAGTGTTTTTGTGTGCACCATCGTGGAAGCCTCATAGCCAAGCTTCATCACTTTGGCGGCCGCTTTTCTGATGGAGGCTAAAAGCAAAAACACCCGTGTGTTCGAGATTTCGGCGCACATGAAAGATCTCCAGGTGGTCAAAATTAATCCGGAGCCCTCCACTACGGCGTGCCTCATCCCCTGTGTTGCGTCGGCGCGTTAAACTCTACAATCAATCAAGCTTCATCACTTTGAATTTGAAATTTCAATTTAGTTTTGTTTTTGTTGTTCGTACATGTCAAAATGCATATTTTCTTCAAGATGTCTGGTAAGTTAATACGTCTCCACTGTTTCACCCAGCGAGCCTGTGGGCCTGCAACAAGCAACACCCAAGCGTTCGAGCTCACTTCGGGGGAGATGGATGCTGCCAATGCCCTGATGGCCCTTCATGAGACTCTTGGAGAGGTTGCAGGCTTGGAAAGTTTCGCACGCAACACACTTGTGCACCTGGTCCAGACCCCGGTACAGCAAGGCGTTCAGGTGGACAGTGGGTCTTCGCCGTCGAAGCAGACAAGTCTAATGAACTTTCTAAAAACCGATTCTGTCCTTAAGACCTTCACTGGAGTTTAGAGTCGGCAGCTTCTGGAAGGGGTTGCGGAAGCTGTTTCCGAAACAGACCTGAAAAATGAGCGGAGTGTTTCGGAACGGGTAGTTCTTGTTCTTGTTCGGCTGAATACATTTTTATCGTTGAAATGCGTTGCCACGTTGTTTGGGGTCTCGGAAACCACCGTACACCGGTACTTTTACTCAACCTTGAACACTTTGGCTGCAGTAATGGAGAGTGCCGTACCGTGGCTTACCAAGGCAGAAGTTCAGCAAAATGAACAGCATTGTTTTGCTGCTTTCACAGATGTGAGAATTGTTCTTGACTGCACAGAAGTGGAGGGTTAAAAGTCACACTGTGCGTCCTGCCACATCCTTAGATATTCGCATTATAAAGGTGTGCACACATTAAAGGTACTGATTGGCGTGTCTCCAGGGGCTCCCATAACATTTGTGAGCCACTGTTTCGGACGCCGTGCAGCAGATAAGGCTTGTGTTATGAATTCAGATGTTCTAAACAGGCTGGAGCCTTTCAAGGACGACGTAATGGTAGACAAAAGGTTCAAAATCGACAGGGAAGGCAGGGCTTTGGGAATTGGGGTAATTCAACTACCTTTTCTCCAGAAACAGCAGCAGTTCTCTCGAGAAGAGGCTCTAAAAACTGTGCACATAGCAAGAGCAAGGGTACACGTAGAAAGGGCTATACAGCGATTGAAATTGTTCAGGATGCTAAAAGGCCCATTGCCTTGGGAGATGTTGGCTGTTCCTGACGAAGCAATGATCGTTATTGCTGGAAGAGTTAATTTGTCAGCCCCAAAGAGGTTTCATCCATCAGTCTTGTGCCCCCTGTAGTGCGACAAACACCTCCAAACTATGCGCCTGTACACACAGATGGGTAATCTGGCATTGCAGTTGTAGGCCACGTTGAGTGCATTTGCAAGTGTTTGTTTTCCGTGGCTTATCCTGCCACTTCGATCGTAATAACCCAGCTGTTTTGTTGTCTATTGTGTAGTTTATGCTTGACTGTGGGTTGAGTGAGCTGATTGCCAGGTTTTCGCCACTCTTATGTAAATAAATATTGACCTTTGACATGTTCCAGCATTGGAGTGGAGCATTCTAACACCACCCCATTCATTTGCAAATTCTTTAGTCATGCGGCGGGGTTTTCCACCCAAGCCAGTTGGGGAAGATAGATACGAGTAATAAAACTTTAATTTTTATTTACAGAAGAATAAATAGCTTTTGTAGAGTGCGCTCTTTTTTATGAGGAAATTTTTACAAAAATCCTTGTAGACATTGACTCTTAGTGTCAGTCGCAACATTTCAGTTCCACAGTGCATTTTATTCATGGCATTCAGGGAAAACTGCACTCACATTTTACCTCTGCCAATTTATTTTGAACGTACAAGTATGTACCACCATTTTCGCTGGTCGTTTGCCGCATTCACACGCATATTTCAGCTGCCATATTTTGTACCTCAGTCGTTTTAGAAAGACTATATGTAAATAGGGTTTTCAAGGGTCGAAATTTTGAGTGCAGGTGGCCTTTAAGTAGATAAATCAGTTGTGTTAATGTGTAGTGTTAAGGACTTGTGTCGCAAAAGACAACGGTGGCAGCATTAATGTCAGCAAAAAATCACATAGTATCACCTTGTGGTGCCCACTGACACCCACTAGTGTTATGCGCTGCCCTAACAGAAGCGTAAAGGTTTTACCGCTCGAAAGTGTTCATGTGCAACTCAGTAGGATGACACTTGAATGAAAATACGAGGCGAACGGCCCAATAACCATCACACTCAACACTTAATAGAGAGTGTAAGCGTCCTCCAAATATTTTATTTTGAGAGGTCATTACATGCATCTTTGCTCCAGCTTGGTGCAAGAACAGTGAAAATTTTGTGCCAGTCCTTCCTCTCACTTCACTCTTTTGCCCAAAGATAGCATATGTTAAACCTAGTCATTTTGTAGTCTGAGGACTCGGATGTTACAAAGTCTTGTTGGTAGTGTTTTTGAATATGGACTTGACATCTTTCCTGAACGATGCTTTGAAATTTGTTATTTTGACGGCATGAATGTTACAAAATCTTGTTGATAAAGTGTTTTTGAATGTAAACTTGACATCTTTTATAAATTATGCTTTGAAATTCGTTATTTTGATTGGATGGCTAGTTTTGCTTTACACGCTTTGATTAGTTTCACGACTGCAGAAAACATAGTAACTCGTCAGCTTGCATCATTTTATTTCATCACCTTTGTTATTCACGCACCCATGCCATCACTTCTTTGGGAGTACAAAGGCAGAATGCATTTTTTCATGTGTTGCCATCAACAAACTGCTAACTGCCAAAATAAACATGGTGTACTAAGTTAGACGTTGCAAGCACCAATCACAATGTCGAGCATAAAATATTAAAGAACAAAACAAAAGAATGAACCACAGTATATAAAAAAGCGATCCACCATTACAGGTACTACAACAGTTGCTAGCCCGGCATTGTCAAAGGGTTTGCCACTTGCCCTAAAGAGGCCTTCCTGGCTATTCATTCATTCTTGTTTATACCTGCCCACCAACAGTGCATGGCCTTAGACAGTAGCGCACAAAGTAGAAATTAAAAGAAAAATACCATTCAAAAGAGGAAATGTGAATTCCAATAGAAGACACACTAACTTTGCGAAAACCAGTTTAAATGCCAACAGATTATTGTTAAAAACGTCAACATCATTTGGCCTCACACCACTACACAAATTCAAAATGTTTAAAGCACGATACATTATGGAAAGGGCGCGTGATGCAGGATAGTAATCCTGGCTGACTGAATGCCTTTTTAGCAACCGATTAAACGTGGGCATGAAAGCATAGCGCAGAATGGACAAAAAGACAAAAATTCCCATCAACTCTCCTCAACCCATCAACTCTTCTCAGGATGCAATGTAATCGCATAACACACTTGTGCATTTCATGGTTAAACTCGTCACATGTGTTTTGGTTGCAGTAATAATTTGTTACCATGGTACCAATTACTCACACTGCAAGGTACAACTGTAAACAGTTTGATGTCACCCACTACAGAAGCATTTGACTAGTACTAACAGAAAAAGAGGTTGTTAATAACAACATTGCACAAAGGGGACCCAAGATGGATCCTTGGGTGTCTCCTGACTTAGAAAAGAAGGGTTCATACAATAAGGCTATGGCAACTTCAGTGCAGAGTAAGTTATTTTTTACTGCCTATTTCCCATACTTGGCAATGTGAGGCAGGTAGTGCTTAAAGTACACATATCGCAGCCGTCGCACGAGGTTATCAATGAAGGTCATGCACTTTCTGACGGGGATTACAAGCGATTCCACCTCGCTGTAAACTACAAGGTCAGCACTGTCAAGTTCAAGAAGAAAAAGCCCAAGCTGCACTTGTGAGTAGTATGAATGGGTGGGACGCAAGGTATAATTTTCCCCATCACGCACAATGTACGGCAGCTTATTGTCACGAATGAGCTCTGAAATTGGGGCCGTCTTCCCGTCCACCGGGCTTTTGATTTCCAGTAACCGCACTGGCCGTCCATTGTGAAAGACAATGCCGTCAGGGCTATACCCTAGCCATGGTACTTTAGCGTTCACTACCAAGCCCATTGTAGATACAGCGCTCACAGTGTTCAGGGCATACTCGGCAAGTGCTGGCTCCTCGCTCGCCTTACCGTATCGTGTTGCATCATTACCTTGGAAGTTTTGACCCAAAAGCTTGGTCATTTTCTGCTCCCAGGTGCACTTCTCGCTAGGCGTGAACCTAAACAACGTGTGACATTTGCTGCCCGTTATGCGCAGCAGCCGTTCCCTTTGCCACTTTGAGCTGTTCTGGCCCGCTGTGCACTCACATATTTCTGTGGCTTCGGTCTCTGTGACTGCAACATGCTCAGAGTAAAATGAAAGCTCCTCATTGCTTAAATCCTGCATTTGAAATCTATACACCCTCATGTGTGTGGCATCCGCAAAGGATGCAGAATGAAACAAAAGTTCCTCATACTTTTGTACGTCGTTCCCGTAGTGCATGTGCTCAATCAAGAGCATTGGCTCCATGCCTGAATTCTGGCAGCAAAACTGCAGTGGCTCCAGCTCTTCTGGCTCATGGTACCGCCCCATCTCATGCTTTGCAAGTGTGCTATTCGGAGCTATGGCGATAAGTTTAGCCCGAATTCTTGCTTGGTCCTCCTTGCTCAGTTGCAGTCGTGAGGAGCTTGCACGTGGCACAGGTCTCGCACTCCTTTGGCTTGTACATAGGAGTTTTCTTCAGTTTTCCCCACGCTTGCGCCATATCTGTTGACGTTAACGTCTCGAGGTTGCTTATGCCGGTCCTGGGCAAAAAAAGGAGGAGCTTGTAAGGTCATGCACAAATGTAGGTACCAAATTTTTTACTGCATGCTTAAAACCGCCACGCTTTTTTAGTACAGCGTAACAAAAGCAAACAAAAATGGGCCAATATAGTTGTGCGGCAGATTGTGCAGCTATGCAGTTTAGTTGCAGAACTCGTGAGAAAAAGTAATTTAAAAGTTTTACACTCCGCAACAGCAGTAGGTACTTGTTCAATTGAAGGATAACATAGTCGTCAAATAGCGACGCCTTGGGCAATGCCTGTTAAAGCACGTTGCCTGCAGAATTTCAGGAAATTATGGACTATGATTACAACTTACCTGTTGACAAAGATCATCATTGCAACCAGGTGCTTGCAGCGGATGGAGTTGCCTGCTTTGCACGTGCAGTGGCCCTAGAAAGAAGAATTGGCAATATTTTGAGCTACACCTGCACTTGCTAACAAGGATTATTAAACAAATTCCTCCCCTTCCCCTAGTGCATTCATGTGGCCTTTCCAACTCCAAAAATGGTTATTCATGTATTGACCAAATCTTCAGTGTTACTTGACATCAAAATATGTATTTCGTTTTATTAGCACTGCATTCCTTTTCAGCCGTACATGCTGTGCGCCATGCCAAGGAGCAAATATCGGACATCGTTTGTTTTTTGTTTTTTTTTTTTTTGCGCACGATCGGTTCAGCTACTCGTACAGAAAAATAAACACGGAAGTTTTTACTCAGGAAAACGGGTATTTAGTACGAAGCTGTGTTACTGGTGCAGCAACAAACAAGCCAGTTGTGCGAGATGCAAAAGCTCGCACCACTGCAATTTACATAACACTAAATGCCCAGTCATATTGCGACGAAAGAGACGGGAATTCTGGCGCTTTTTTTTTTGTCGCGCGGCGACAAAAATTGGTCCCGACCATTCGCCAAAAACGATTGTCGCACGACAAAGCGACGGCATTCCCGCCGCTTTCGCTCACTTTTGTCGCTAGGCCTTAAAAATGAAGCTGCTTGGCAAGCAGGCCGCAAAATTTCATAGCGACAATGTCGCACCCTTGGAACATAAAAGAAGGCCCACGTAGCGCTTTAACGGTGAATATGAGCAGTCCCAAGTTAGGAAGGGTTCGCGATAAATAACTTCCGCGGAAGTATGCTGAACTTGGGCAGTTCGCTGGCGGCAGGACCGTGTAGGTCGGACACTTCAAATTGAAAAGCGAAGAAAATCTACACTTACCATAATTGTGTCGTCGTCTTTTAGCTCAAACCCCAATTCATGCGGCTGCTTCCGCGGGTTAGACGTTTGCAGGCAAGACCTTGGACAACTGCCGAGGCAGATGTGGAGGCTTTCAAACGGCAACATATAACGTGGCCCGCATCAAACACTTTCTCGCCTTCAACAAGGCAGCGCTTTCGTTCGTCTTCCATCTGGGCTTTCAGTGCAACATCTGTTATGATGCATCCCTGCGTTAGCGACCGTGCAGAAGACGCGGACATCGTTACTCAAAGAGCTTCAAGTGCAGGAACAGCACACTCGCCTCAGCGTGGCCTACGCGGTATAATCCTTCGGACAGCCATATTGTATATCCGGTGGCGCCACCTATATCCGCTGAAAGTTGCGAATAGGGTCGGTCGCTGCCGCCGCTACTCTTCAGCCAGCCCAAACATGCATGTCGCTCAGTTGAGAATGGGTGAAGAAACGCAGTTAGTCAGCGCCTGCTCCTCAAGTCGGAAATTTGCGAGGTTGTCTACCTCCTAGAAAAGTCATATTTTTCATCTTATCGAGTGAATTTCCCCGCTATTACTCATACGCGTAGACATGCTCGTCAACTTGTGTAAGTTCCCGTTCGTTAAAGAAGCCGTGAAGACAAAATACAAGTTGGGTTTATTAGAAAGACTGCTTGGTCCCTATAACAATGATACCAATATCATCGCAATCTTGAACAAATAACGGAGATATTAAAGAAAACGTGTGAAGCCGTGGTGACCCCCTAGCCAATTTCCCACAACTTTTATATGACGTCAGGGAACCTTGTTTGTGCTATTGGCGGCCGCCTAACTGACCTGTGGCGACGACACATGACTGGACGTCTGTAATGGGGCCTGTAGTTCCATTTGACCGCATCACTTGAATGCTAACGTGCAGTTAACGCACTGAAATTATATTTTATTGTTGGCCCGTATGACGTCATTCTTGCTCATAACAGGTCACTGTTGCGCAAAATTTGAAAGTTTTAAATACTTCTTGCTTTTTTTTTCGTTCAAAACATCTATTCTGGCTCTAATGGAGTTAAGTGAGATACTGAATCCTAGTTCTTTCAAATTAAACGAAGTTGTATTTTCTCTTCATGGCTCCTTTAAAGGAGCGCGAGAGCAGCCAGCTTTAGAATAACGTCCGTTATCTTTGCGCACGCGCAACGTTATAATCTCGCGGCACGATGTGTTGGCACCATGATCCCAGATTTAAAGGAGCCATGAAGAGAAAACACAAGTTTGGTTCATTCGAAAGATTGCCTCGTTAGAACCATAACGACACCACTTATAACGCAAACTTCGCTCAAATAAGCTACATAATTAGGAAAAAAGGAATGACCATGCGACCCACCAGCTCATTTTCCGCAACAGAACCTGTGATGTCACTTGGGAATGCTCTGCGATTGGCGGAGGCCGGCAAAAGCACGCATGTTAGGCAGGGCTTACAGTTTGCATAGCGAGCTAAATGCCCGTGAAACATACTGCACATTCTTTTTATGACAAAGAACGGTGGAGTAAACGGTTGAAGGTCCGAACGAACTCGCAAGCGTGTGCGCCAATGCATACGAAACTAGCGCCGGCCGAGCTCGACATCTCGCCGTCGCGCAGACGAATTTTCGGGTTCGAGGCTCTTCGGGGCCAACGAACCGTTCCAGCACGCACAGCCGCGACCTTGCTTCGTATCGTAATCCCTTCACAGGAGGTTGGCCGTCATATCGCCAACCAGCAAAGGTAAAAATAGAAACGAGGGGAGTAAGGAACAGCAAGAAGCGACGAGATAGTGCCAGTCGTCGCGTAAGTTTCGAATGGTGTTGGCATGCTGCTATCGTTACGAGCTCGTTTCCAGTTTACAACCACTGAAAACCTCAGTTTGTTCGAGTACTTTACAATGAAATTTCGTTGCTGCGTTTTGAAATGCCCATGTAGTACAGGCAAATCGTCGAGGGAGTGCGACATCCCCGCCGTGAGGAGATCTCCTTTCATGTGCTGCCCAACGACGAACCTAGGCGAAGCAAGTGGCTACGTTTTGTGAACTTTGCAAACGGAGGAGAAAAGAGAGCTAAAGGAAGTACGAGTGTGCTCGCTTCATTTCCGAGAAGTGATTACGGCAGGGCCCCTTACGTTAGCTCACTCCTGGGACATGCTGGCGCTCGTCGCCGACTTCGTCAAATCGCTCTGACCTTGGGGAAAAAAATGCCGTAAACGACGCACATTGACGCTCGTATCTTTCTGGTCGAAGCAGAGAGCTCGCGCGAACGGCTTTCCATACACGACACCGGCCAACTGGCATAAGTGATACTGCTACTGAAATTGAACTATTATTAACCGTAATCAAAATACGGCACATACGTACCAGTCTATATTCGTCCGTCGCGACGGGGCTGACGAGGCAGCGGTGCCGACGGCTGGGCGTTCGTCTGTTGTGGCTATCGCGGAATGGTCGCTTTCCGTCCCCGCGTATCCCACAACTCTTGCCGCTCGTGCAATTAGAAGCATTGAGCGTTTTTGTGGTGTGAGGTTGTTAAATGCAAGCCCGAGCTCCTCGGCGACAGCTTTGTTCTCCGGATCAGGCGATTCCATGACTAGGGCTGCGGGTGCACTAGGTTTTGCTAGTATTTTAAAATGGCCGCCGTCTCGATCGACTCCCGCGTGTGGGTGCTATATGGAGTCGACATACTAAGTATCTGTTTCATGGACCGGCTCTATGACGCCATTGTACACGTCACGGAATGTTCAATTTTAGCGGGAGATTTAAAATTTTGGCTTAAATTGCCTTATTTCTCAGTGAATAAAGCATCATTTGCTTCCGGGAAAGCGCTTGGGGTACTATGAAACACCTAATCTTTCGAATAAAACGAACTTTTGTTTTCTCTTCATGGGTCCTTTAAAATAACGCTTTATCAGTTCTGTATTACGACCCGCTTATGTTTACTGCGCCATCTGCTGAACACAGTGTGGGGCTACTGGTCATGCTTTCTCCGCTACCTGTTGAGAGTAACGCGAGTCTTTATAGAACGACAGGTAGTTCGAATTAAAGTTGCAGAGATGAGCTGTGTACATATATAAAATGAGTTGTAGACTTCTACAACAACCACGTCCCAGCTACTAACCTTCAGTCTAGCGTGGTTTTAGTATAGTACGACATAATTAGTAGTAAGACAGAAGCAAGGACAAGACGAAGACCACCAGCGACGGTAAATTTGCTGTGATTTACCGCCTTAATTTAGTCCTGACTGTGCTACCGATTTCTACCTCTGCCTTGCCAGAAGTGTAAACTCGCGTCTCCCTCGCCGTTGCATGGAAGATAACACACCCCGTGGCTTGAAGAAAGCGCATACATGTTAAAAACTGGGCGTGAAGCGCGTAGTCCTCTCGGGTAAAATATCTACCGGTAGCGCAACAGTTCGCCAAATATATGTTTTTTCGCCTAATGTACGCTCGCTTTTTAACGTTTGGCGAAAAGCGCTGCCCGGCTCTTGCTAGCGCCTCCCTGCATGAACACGCACTTATGAGGCGAACATTCAGCAAATGTGACGTTGCATAGAACAAAAGCATCTATAGGAATAGAGTTTCATACAATAATATTTGTATGAAACTTGATGTGTATAGGTAGGCGTAGATATGTACATGACGTATTCGGTGCTAAGAAAATTGCGGTGCTTTTTTTCTTATTATCGCAAACTGCAAATATGCTCGTGATTATCTGTTCCAAGGAAGTACGAATATTTATTTCACTGTCAGAGTATGACCATTGCACGTCGTGCCGAACAGAAAATAAATAATGAAGGTCGATAAAATAAGCTTTAAACGTGGTTATCTAAAGTTTCGCGGACGTTAAAAGAGAAAAATAAAAAGACAAATCGATTGATTGATTGTAGGGTTTAACGCGCCGAAGCAACGCAGGCGATGAGGCACGCCGAAGTGGAGGGCTCCGGATTAATTTTGACCACCTGGGAATCTTTAACGTGAGCCGAAATCTCTAATACACGGCGTTTTCGCTTTTCGCCTCCATCAGAATATCGGCCGCCGCGTCCGGGAATCGAACCGGCGACCTCGTGCTCAGCAGCGCAACGCCTTAGCCACTGATCCACCGCGGCGAGTCGGCCAAGTTTTTCGTCTTCCCCAAAGATGACAAGTGAGCAAATTAGCTTTGTACAAGTTATAGCGGATTAAAAAAAGCCGACCGAAGGCAGCCTTCTGTTTTTTAAATATTTCGCGTATGTAACGTGAAGTTAACGAGCCGTTGGGCTAGCGGCGGTCCGGCCATGCGGTCGGCCGCGGGAAAATGACGTAAGCAGCCCCCACGACGTCAGCAACCCCCTGTCTCCCCTCACCAGACGTTGCCATGAAGATTAATGCAACGCTTTTCAGACGACACGTGCCACCAGGGAAGGATGTGGTGCTGTTGGCGCGAATTACGAGGGACCTCGGTGGATGCCACAGAGGCCGCCCAGCAGCCGGGCGGAGCGCCGCGCTCACCTAGTCCGTGGGAGCTTGGCTGGCTTGGCCATGAATGAGAGCGAGCTGGGGTCGTCTTCTCTGAGCGTTGCCGTGGAGTGGGCGTCGGCTAGCAGCGTTTGACAACTGCGCAGATATCGAGCTGCTTCACTGGAACGCGTCCGGATTGTCAAGCGCGAAGCTAGCGTCGAGTCTGAGGAAGAGCGAGCCGCCGGGCTCGCAAAAAGCCGCAGGCTCAACTAAACTTTCGCTTTGCATACCCAGGGTGCTTTGCTCAGCTGAGGCGCAGCCATTTTGTCGCGCATCAACACTGGGTTGCGCCGGAACAGCTTCCTACGTACACAGGACGAACCGGATGTTTTCCTTTTTGCCTAGCCCTATCACGACGCGTTTTAAAAGGCAAGGACGGAGACAAGACGCCCAGGAGCGTGCAGTCCTCTTGTCTTCGTGCTTGACGTCTCTTTTTTTCGCTGGCTTTTCTAATCTTCTACTAACACGCGGTTGGTACATGATTAAAATAAAACCTTCAGACGGTGCGCCACCAGTGCGAACGCGGTTGAACGCAGTAATCCTGCACTGCGCCTGTAATGAGAAACGGGAAAGGCACGGAGTGGCTAGGAGCACCACAGGCACATGTTTTCTCCGTGGCAATCTCATGGCACTGCCCTTGACGGTAACACCGCCGCAGTTCTCAGCTGCGCCACAGCAGCGCGATATATATGCCAGTCGTACGCGCTTGTCGCAATTCGACTGTGTGTTCAAACTCATGCGTCATACTCTAGTCAAAAGTTTGTACTTCCGAGTACTGTACTCACAAGTACTGTACTCAGGTATACATGTAGTCGCGAGTACTGTACCCACGACTATTGTATTCACGACCCAGCAAACCACTAACATCTCTGCGACGTCCCAAAAAGATCCGAACGTCTATGTCCCAGCAGTATCTCTATTAGACATCCGTACAACGTGCAATATTTTAATGAAAATTTTTTGGATGTTGAGATAACGTTGCTGGTACCTTAATGTCGGACGTTCTTTCAACTTTGCTAAAAACGTACTCTCGATGTTGCTGCTGCTTCATTTGGGGACGGTATTTAGACATATTTTGCTGACGTTGTTCAGATGTTGCTGGTATGTCCGTTTTTTACTTCGAACATGTCTATCGCAGTTACATTTATTTTAGCTATATCTGCTATACTTTATTTTCAAACTCTCCGCAGGCGTACGGGTTTTGTATGTGTTTTGTAAGGGTTTTGTACCGGGGGGTTTTTGTGCAAGTATTGTAATCCACCACTATTGCTTTGAACTTTGACCTTCAAACAGTAGCCCAATACCGAACCTCACGGGAAGAGGAAAGGACTTAGTGCAGAATTCGTTTACAAGCGACGTTGCCAACGAGCCTTGTAAGGTTTTCTTGGGGGGGGGGGGGTCATTGCCGTCAAATCTGAACAAAATAAGATAGGATGATGAACAAAGACGCAATTCGCACAACTTTACTTGCTACTTGATTTAACCTTGATGTTACGTACCGACTGCAGCTTCATGAATTCAAAGTGTGAGCAAAGCAAATTTCGGGGCTGCCTTGACACTGAGGTTACCGTCAAACGTCACTTGTAGTTAAACGGCAAGGTACTCTGCCTTTTTTGCCTTGAAAAGAAAAGTCGATGACACCTCATTGCAAAAAAACAAAAAAAATCCGTGAGGTTTTGCCAAGATTGGAACCATAGACTTTCAAACACAACACCAGCACCTAAGCTCCAATCCACTCGACCACGCCGGAAAACAATGCGTGGACCCAAGAATTTGGTACCCTAACAGAGGCTGCGTTTTGTCGTATTTGACAAATTTCGGCAGTGCTAACGCTTGTTTCTTCCGCACCGATCTTGGAGGCGAGGTCAATTATGCTAATACTGCAAGTGATGTAACCAAAGCCCCTTATTTAAGCCAAGAAAAGCTATCGCGCTTCATCGTTCCCCCTATGCAAGCTACGGTAGCCGCGAATGAAATTGAATGCACCGCTAGATTTCTGGCGTTGATAAACTTTGTTCGTTACGCACCGATCTTGCAGACAAGCCCATCATGCTAACACTACAAGCGATGTAGCCAGAGCTCCCGTATTTAACTCGCAAAAAGCTCTCCCAAACCCCGATCTACCCGATGAAAGCCAAGCTAGCCACGGAGGAATGCGCACTTTCGAACAGAAATAGCTTGTTATTTGCCTCAAGGCACCAAATTACCGCACGTGTTAAAAAAATATTGTTTTCTACGAACGTAATGACCCCAAACCAGGAAATGGACATGGAATCCGGACAATGTCGCCTCCTTTCGGATGCTTCCTGGCGCTGCGTCGACGCTGATATCTGGCGAGCAGCATAGACATCGGCGTAGCTACATAGGAGCAGTGGGAGAGTGAACTTGCCAGCTCGGACCTAAGTAAGCAGCTTTGGCTCGCTGAAAGGGCGAAGACGGCAGGCCGCACCAACGGAGTCCTGGGTTTAGGACCCGCCCACTTCGAAGCTCGATCTACCTGTTCAAGAAAGTTTTCTCCTCCTCCTCCTCCTCCCGCGTCAGCTCACGTCGCCGTGCATTTTGCCGACGCCGTCAACGCGGGGCGATGTCGACGCGCGAAAGCGCGGAAAATACGCTGCAAGTGGTTGCGGCCTCAGAACAAACCGTAAAATTACGGCGCCCACAACCCCACGGCAGCTGTATTTCCACCGCAGACCCTGAAATTGCCTTAAATGCCGTAATCTAGATTGTCGGTACAATTACTGTTTTCTTTAAAAAATACCCACGCTCAAGCTTTTCTTGTATATAATTGGCAACTAATATCTGTATTTACCAATAACTTGGGCATCTATTTCGCAACGCGTTTTATCAAGGTGGGTGCTTTCAGGAACTAGTTTTTCCCTCGGACGAACACGAGACAGGAAGTCGCTGCGGGCGAGTCCGATCGTCGGGTTTTAACTGCACTCCGTATCAATACGCGTGCTACAGGCCGGTGACGGCACGGGTGTGCACGCCTTCAACTTTCGTTGCTTTCGTTATTTCGGTGATTTGACTCCCATGGATTTATCTACCGGACGAAGAAATACTGCCAAGTAGTGGAGGTAAGTGAGTACTAGTGAACCTTGTTTTCTTGTCATATGTATTTAACGTAGCAGAGTTGCTCCCCAAACTTCGGTACGCGTAAGCGGTTAGCCCTAACGATTTGAGGGACTCGCTTTGTGCGTTGCGGAGATTTGTCGGTAGACCTTTGTACCTGGCTGCTGCGTTTGTAAACAGAATCAATTCTCCGCAATTTCTAGCCCTGTGTTTGGTGAAGTGTTTGTGTTCTGTCCTGTTTTGCTAGGCGAATGTTTTGATATGAAATGAAATAAGGGAAGTTGGAGAGTGCGAATATAAGTCCTGTGCGAATATAGGCGTGTTTGCGTTACACGCACATGTGTACTTTTAGCGTGATATTGGTTTTGGTTTCGTTTCCTCAGATGCCGTTTTTTTTCGTCATAATATTTTTCGGTTAAAAAACGTGCACAATAAATTGAATGATTGCCGTGCGTGTAGCATTAAAACAAAATAATAAATCGAGTGAATTCCGAGAGTACAGCATTAGATTAAAATGCCATCTGGATGCTTTTTTCGCGTTTCGATTGAGTGTTCAATCTTTTCGAACGCTCAGTTTGGTCGTGAAATGTTGGAATGAACAACGTGTATGCAACCCGAATTTATTTGTAACGTCAGAACTACACGCATGTCGCTGGTTGTGCTTCGTACTCTTACTGCAGCATCGCAAACGTAAATTAACCTTTCAGAACCTAGTAAAAATATTCAAAAATGGCTGTTAAATTTCTCTGACTTATGGAATTTTCAGCTTAATAAATTTAGTGTGTAACACACCTTGGTGATCAGAGTAACACAACATTTGGGATTTCGCAGGTTTAAGGCAGAGTATGATTCTGGTGTCTGGCCTGTCGTTTCCTAATAACTTACATGTTGCAGGCTGCTGACTGGTGCAACTTAGACTATGTGTGAATGTGATTGTGCTGTAAAAATGTCTTGCACTACTTTGATGCTTCCTGCTGTACAACGTATACTTCAACTAAAAATGTAGGCCTAGCAGGACAAGCGAACAGGACAACATGACGAGTTTTTCAGTGATGTGCTTTTTGAAGGTTTAGTTATGCATAAATACCAACTAGCCCACCTCGCCATTCTGCTGCAGGAAGTATACGTCCATGGCAGTGACGCTGTCCGGGTTTGTGCATGTTTCCTTTTGCCACATTTTGTGGACATGGCTTCATCCGTGTATATATTGTCACTTCAATCCACCAAGCGGTTAGGATAGACACAGAAAAATATTTTGCAAGTTCAGATGGGACCTGTAGCTGGGCTAAAATGTCCTCAGAGTCCCCATTCACGAAATATGTTCTTATATATAGTGGTACCTCACATTAGCTGTCATAGTTAGTGTTAAGGTTGCCTTAGTAGTCCCAAATGCTGACATTAAATCATATCCACTCCACTCTCTTCCTGTCCTTTAATGTTACACCCATCTTCTAGCGTTCTATTGCCTGCTAAGTCGTCCTTAATTTAAGTTAGACCCTTTTAGTTAGCCTGGAAGTTTCTGCCCCGTAGGCGAGTACCGGTAGGATGCAGCTGTCATACACTGTTTTTTTCAGGGACAATGGTAGGCGGCCATTCTGTATTATACCAGTTTTAAAAAGCTGTATTAACAACACAGGTTTTTGTACCCATGCCTAGATTGATGAACTGGCTTGCAAGGGAGGTGCTACTGCAACAGTCTGCACAAGGCGCCTGCTCAAGCTACTGTTGACGGTCAACTTGGCGCAGGACTTCTCCTGGTTTGGGAAACAGGAAACACGCTTTTTTCCACCTGCGAGTGGCATCCTGCATTGTGTGTAACTAGATATTTTCGTGTAGTTACAGACATCAAATTCTTTCACCAGACAATGTATAGGGCCCAGATTTTTATTGTCAGTCACATCCTGCGCAAATATCAGCTTTGTCGACAACCTGCGGCTTCTTAGTTTTTATTGCTACAAGCGGTATTAAATTTTTTTTTCAGTCTTTGGACCATAAAAATATTACTCACTTTCCAACCAATCCGGTCTGCAACTATTTTGGCAGTTTCTGGCACCACAACGAAGAACGCAAACTGTTCAAGAATCCCTACCATAACTGATGATGGAGGCATGCACCATTGAACCACCATTGAATCATTTCCGTGCTTCCATGCGTTTTTATTTTGTGTTATTGTTCTTTGAGCGTATCACTTGGTGTGAATCACGTAGTCATGTAAATCTGTCTTCTTGTAATAATATTCAATCATTTTCGTTTTCCCCCTTTTTCGTTTGTTCCCAAATCATATCACTTTGTGTGAAATATTGAAATAGTGTAACTTTTGTTTTCCTAACCAGAATTCAATAAGTTGTTTCTAAAGTTTTTGTTGTTTTATTTTTCCTGCCATTTCACTAAGTGTGAATCATTTCATCACGTAAATTTCTACTGCTCTTGTAACCGCCGTACAGTCATTTCTTTATACACCCCATTTTCTATAGATATAACCATTTCCCTAGATGTTGGTTTGTTTAAGGTAGCTTAAATTTGTATGGCACTCAAAACCACCACTCAACACCACTTCTGTGTTTTAGGTGCTTTTATTTTATTGTTCCACAAACTTTTGCTACATGTGAACTATTTAGTTTCGTAAATTTGCTGTGTTTATAACCACCATTCAATCATTCTTTGTTTTCACACTTTCCTTGCGTTGTTTTCACCCAATTATTTTATGTGCGATATTTCAAGTTGCATAGCTATCTTGTACTTGTACCTGGGTTTACATGTTTGCTTTTCTTCCTATTTTTGTCAACCGTTCTCCTGTGTGTGACTATTTATAGTCATGATTATTTGTACTATTCTTGTAATTGTACAATGTGTACCCTGTGGGCCAGGGCAGATAGGAATGAAAATAAAGTGGTTGTGTTGCGAAAGCATATTACATAATTTGGAAGTCAATATAAACTGTTTTGCCTGAACTTTGTGTTTTATGTGTACTTTGAAAGCGTTCTTACTACCCAGCTGCAGGTACTTACAGATGGATGGAGACTGTGTTTTATTTTTTTTAATTGTTTCTGTGATAGTTTATTTGCAGAAGGCCGTACAGCCGTGCTGTATGGTACAATTCGATGACGCTACTGTGGTTGCCTTAGTGTCCAGGGCGCTTGTGCTGATCAGGACTGGTTTGCTGTTACTTACTGTCTCTTGTTTTCGATGCGACATTTCTTGTTTAGAGCTGTGCTTCGTGTGCTTCTGCGAGAGTGTGTGGTTAGCTTCGCACTTCACATATGAGACTTCATGCAGTATGCAGCACTTCAAAAGTGGAAACACATTAATCTAGAAACCAGTTGACAAGTAACAGCAAACATGCTGAATAGCTAGAAAGGGCTGTATTTGAAGTATAAATGCCCACAACACGTAGGCAACCTGGAAAGGAGGCTGGCCAAACTTCCAAATAATGTATAAAGAATTAAATTTCAGGCATACGGTTCATTCAACAATATCATACTAACGTACGAAGTCATGAATATAACAAATTAATGCTTGTGCCAAAGACAGAAAACCAATGTAGAACAGACATCTATATACGTCTTGCATGCGTACCACTACAATATCCATAAGACGTACCACTAAGGTAACATCCCGTAAACAGATTATAAAAGTACCAGAGACGTCTATTGACGTTATCCTTCGTGATTTGGATGGGTTTTTTGCGGTTGTAGCAACGTTGTATATATGAACTCCGACCCCAAGGGTACGTCTCCTGGACATCTGCAATGTCGTTGCTGACGTCTCCGGATATCTGCACGACGTAACGTGGTTTGCTGGGGAGTATACGCTCTCACGTCTGTACTTGCGCGCACTTTTTCATCTGGTTGTGTACTCACTCGTCATGGTACTCATGAGTTTGAGTACAAATGAGCAGAAATGTGCGTACTAACGAGTGACTACGCCGAGCCTAAGGATAAAGGGCGAGCCGTTTTTGCGTTTCGTTAAAACATTGTTTTAGGGGCGAAGCCGCTTGGGGGCTCGGGCTCTCGGCGTCTCATGTCGTCGTATTATCATGTTGTCATGGTAATAAAACACCGGGACACTCGTTTTCCCACGCCTCGCGCTACTACGTAACGCGAACTAAAGGTGTATACTGGATGGAAACGGTTCAAAATAAACTAACGTACATGACTTAAAAATTCCTCTAACGCTCCCTCCCCGCTTCAGCAATCGTCAAGCACAAGCAGAAGTTTTTTGTAGACGGGCTATAATTTGGGTTACACTCAAATACCCACCTGCTCTTGACGCTAGGCCAGATCGGGGTGCTCTGTCGAAGCAAGAAAAGGCATATTTACCTTGTGCCCGGGCCTCGTTGATCACCGAGAACGAGTCTTCTGTGATGTTCACTTCCTTTTCTCTGTGGCGAATTGCGTATATCCTGCGCCCTGTCGACCCGTGTAGTAGCTAACTACAAGCGGGTCCTAGCTGTAACTAGTTTTTAATAAAGTATCTTTATCCTCCAGGGCGAGCATAGCACTGCTCTCGCGCTGACCCCTGCCACTACCCCATACTGGGGTGGATGGGGCATGCAAATCACTTAAATTCGGTTCAACGCGAGATAGGGCGCCACAGCCTATGCAAGCGCGCGATTCCTTCTCTCACCGGCGCTTCTCCGGCGCCCAATCAGTGCGCGCCGTTTGGCAAGAGAGGCTTACACTCTTTCAATACACTGGCACACTGCATGCTTCGCCCCTTCCCGCTTTCCACGTTAGTGGAGATGGCCCGGGATTTTTTCCTGCGTTTTTTTTTTGGTATCACAAAAATCAAGCCCTCGTCTAGACAGACCGACAGACCAAAATCTTCGTGTTCAGTTAGCCCGAGAAAGACTACCGTCTTTAAGAGCATATTATATCGCGAAATCATTCCCAGTATCACGCCATGTATACAATGTCGGCACGTTGCATCGCAGCGGATACAGCTGCCATCGCGTCATAGACCTCACCATTTCTCACACGAAGCATATCCGCGGAAATTTTAACGGGGAAGCAGCAGGTGGTCTAAAATCAGCGTGCAAATTATGTCCATGGATGGTTCACAAAGCACGGGATATGAAATATGGCGGACTAAAGATTAAAGATTCGTTGTTGCCTTTCTCTTAAGGTCTCTTGGAACGGCGTTTCTGAAGCGCTTTTCGCTGTCAGGCACGCACACATGACCACATGTTAGCAGATGTGCATATGTACAGTTCTTGTCAAATATTGTGGGCCACGGCGACCGTGGCCGGAGCAGGCGCGCGGCCGAGCAGGGGCGCTGCGCTTGCCGCTGTCGGCTGGTTACGCGACTAAAGAGAGTGAGGGGAACTTTCGCGCTTCCTTGCGTAATATGGCTGGCGCGATAAGTGCAGCGGAGCCGGTTTCTCAAGGGAGATGCACTTCGCTTCAGCGCAGGCACTTTGCGCAGCCTTTGTCGCGCCGGACACACTACAAAAGCAAGAGCAAAAGCTCGCCTCGCTCTCTTTAGCCGCGCAACCAGCGGACAGCGGCAAGCGCAGCGCCCCTGTCCGGCCGCGCGCCTGCACCGGCCACGGTCACGGTGGTCCACAAATTTTTGACAAAGACTGTACATTAATGTGCATGTGTTAGTAGATGAGCACTGCACCCAAGAGAGAAATAAGCGTCCTTCAGCATGCTGGGAGTCTGTAGGTCACAGAAAAGATCATAACAATGGGCCCACTGCTCAACGCACATGCGAGTTGGCTGAACACGTGATAACGTGTGCCGACATTGATTGTCATATAACATCAGATTGCAGCGTTGCTGGTATTTGATTAAGCTGGCTAAATAGTTGGGTAATGTCCATGCACGCCTTAAGCCCTTTCGTCAAGCAGCTGCCCTTATTGCTTCTTGAGTACAATAAAGCAGCTTCGTTGTATTATTTTCCCCGCAGTACATTTGTGTTGCTCGGAGCTTGCGTGTCCGCTTTCTAAGACATGCGCCATATCGACCTGAACTGCGCAGCACACTCTCGTGCGGTCGCTTCATTCGAGGTTCAAA